>CM035437.1:45250055-45377555 GCA_020310875.1 Ceratopteris richardii | reverse complement strand
AATGGTTGTTGTAGAGGCCTCTACATCGAAAATAGAGTCTGTTAATCGTGTGCAGAATGAAGTTGCAGTTTTGACCCATCTTCTCATGAGAAGTTATGTATGTAGTAGACTCAGATGTTTGGTATTTTGATAGTGGGGCAACCAAACATATTACCTTGTAGCAGAGTTTCTTCACTTCACTCGAGCCTGTCCCTATAGGGAATAGTGTCACATGTGCCAACAATTCCTCTTATCTTGTCATGGGAGTTGGTAAGATCATTCTCACTACTGTTGATGGTAGTTCTTTCACTTTGTCAGATGCTTTATTTATGCCAGGGATCAAGAAGAATATGTTATCAATTTCGGCTTTAGCCTAGATTGGCTTGGTTATGAAATTTATTGATGATAGGTGTATAGATCTATCAAATGGCGATGTGATTATTGCTTCTGGCATTTTATGTTGTGGGTTGTATAAGATCATAGACTATGACAGATCTGTAAATGATTCGGAATGTGCACTACATGATTCTCAGGCTATGTCAGATGCAAATCTTTGGCATGCATGCTTTGTCATCTGAATTTTGCTAGTTTGCTACGCCTGTAGAAATCTGAAATGGTGTCCTCTTTGCCTAAACTTGAGGCACCCAGAAAACATGTTTGTAAAGGCTGTATTTTTGGCAAAATGTAGCATTCCTCCTTTCCAAAATATGGTTCTATTCGGGCTACTCAGAAATTGTAGCTTGTACATAGTGATGTCTGTGGTCCTATGTAGACACCTTTTTGGAAACTATCTTTACTTCGTGACTTTCATTGATGATTTTTCCAGGCATGCATGGGTATATCCATTCAAAGCAAATTCTGAAGTGTTTATGTGCTTCAAACAGTTTTTGGTTTTCGCTGAAAATCTATCAGCATATAAAATGGGCACCCTCCGTTCTGATTGAGGGGGGGAATATATGTCTTCTGACTTTAATGCATTTCTGGCTGAACGTGGCATAAAACATAAATGTACAGTGCCATATACACCTCAACAAAATGGAGTTGTTGAACAAAAGAATAGATCACTCATGGAGATGGTGAGGTGTATGGTCAAGAATCAGGCTTTACCACATAGTTCCTGGCCTGAGGCTATCATGTGTGCAGCATATGTACTTAACATGTGTCCCTCTAAAGCACTACAGTCTATCACTCCATATGAGGCATGGCATGGTTGCAAGCCATCTGTTGCTCATCTACATGTTTTTGGTTGTCTGACATATGCATTAGTGCCTGAACAACATCAAGGAAATTGGATGATAAAGTAATAAAATGTATTTTTGTTGGGTACAATTCAGAAAGCAAAGGTTATCGTTTGTATCATCCACAGACTAAACACATTTTAGTTAGCTGTGATGTTTTTTTTGTGGAAGATGTTATTCAACCTTTACTTTCATGTACGTAGGAGACATCTGTTAGCTCCAAAGATATGTATGATACTTTGCTGCCTCTTTTTAAAGGTGGACATTCTAGTGTTGGTCCTAATGAGGCAAATTCTCATCCATTGCATGTTTCATGTGATGATGAAAATCATTCTATTTCTAATGCAGTTTTACATGATGCACTTGTTGATGAGAGCTGATATTGAGGAGGCAAAAATTATGCCAAAATGGCTGGTGCAGACTTTGCATGACAATAAATTAGATGCACCTCTATCATATCGTACTCGTTCAGGCTCTCATACTGCCTCTTTTGCATCAGATTGCTATGCTATGGATGCATCTAGTCTCTGTGATGAGACTGAGCTTATTTTGTTTGATAAAGCACAAAATTCTGAACATTGGACGGCTACAATGCAATCTGAATATGATGCTATCATGAAAAATGGTGCATGGTCTTTATGTGACTTCCCTCCTGGCAAGAAGGGCATTGGCACTAAGTGCACATACAAGCTGAAGTGCAAACCTGATGGAACAGTTGATAGGTATAAGGCTAGGCTTGTTGCAAAGGGTTATGCTCAGGAAAGAGGCATTGATTTTGATGAGACCTTTGCTTCTACTTGCCAAATGACTACTCTTCATAGCATTTGTGCACTTGCAGCTCATCGTGGTTGGAATCTACATTAGTTGGAAATTAAAACAGCATTTTTGAATGGTGACTTGCATGAAGAAGTGTATGTTTTTCAACCTCGTGGCTTTATGTAGAAAAGGCATGAAAACTAGGTGTGCACGTTAAAGAAGGCATTATATGGTTTAAAGCAAACACCACGTTCTTGGTATGAAAAGATACATGCCTATCTGATTGCACATATATTTGAGAACAGTCCAACTGAAAGCACGTTATATGTTAAGCATGCTAATGATGTGCTTCTGATCATTTTGGTGTATGTCGATGACATGCTGCTCACTGGTCCTCATGAGAAGCATATTGCTGATTTCAAGGCTAATTTACATGCCTCATTTGAGATGTCTAATTTGGGGAATTTGCATCATTATTTGGGCATTTAGTTTATGCATGTTGATGGTGGAATGGTTTTGTGTCAAACAAAACATATTGACACATTATTGTAGCGTTTTGGCCTTGACCACTGTAAACCTCTTGCCACTCCTATGTAAACACGTTTATGATTGAGTCTTTGTGATGCTTGTTGCAGAGCAAAGATGTAGAGCAAAGAAGGGCCCCAAAATTTTTCCGATTTGGACACTTTGTTTTTGTACCATAGTCATTTTGTAATATATTTTTTCTGATGTAAGTGCACTAGAGGAGTCCTCTAGATGCATACCCATAAAGATTTGTCTCATTACCCTTGTAAATTATTAGGAGATTAGTCTTTTATTCAATAAAGTGCTGGTCTCATGTGTGAAAGGACCAATTCCAGGGCACATGTATATAAGTCATTTTGTGACTCTTTGTAGAGACTTTTGCCATTGTGAGAATCAAGAGCACAAAATTTCGAATTTGTGTCTTCTCCTCTCTGTAGCTTCTTCCTTGTGAGCTTGCATGCATATGTGATGCTTGAAAAGAGTGCTGAGAAGTGTTGTCTATCCATGAAAGTGCTTGTCTATTGTAGGTGAGGTGTGTTTTAAGTGTAGGAAGTGGTGAAGTGTAGGAAGATCATACCCACGCCTTAGTATTTTTCTCGTAAATTGAAGCAAAAGTGTTAGAATCGAGTGAAAAGACCAGTATTGGATGCATCTTCTCGAGAGCTTTGAAACAAACTAGATATTCGCTATATTCAGAGTTCGAAGCTGAGTGAAAAGGTCGATCTATTGTTGACTACTATTTCAAGTGTCGCGACACCATAGCTGACCTTGAAAGATTAAATGTGATGGATTTATACTTGCATATACTTTGTTAGACCTCATTTGCATTGACCATTATTTGAATGCATGTCTTCATACACTCGGCTAGGTTTTGATACTCCTTGGATTGATAATTAAAGTGTGAATCCCCACTATATGCACTTGAGGGGGATTGAGGTATAGTCTCTTTCTCCATAAGTCCCTAAGTTGATACTCAGGTACACACGTTTTTTGGCGTCGTTGCCGGGAGTGTCAAAACAAACCGAGGCATTCGTGTGATGGTGAAAAGCTCTTGGCATTGAAATAAGTAGGGGAGTTATGAATTTCTCTTCTTTGGTAAGTCACTTTCATCCGCACTTGCTACTTCTCACTTTTGGGAGTGTGTGTAGTGAGTTGATAGCTTAGGGAAGTGAGTAGAGAGAGAAGTTAGAGTAGGTAGGAGAAACTGAGTGAGTAGGCTAGAAAGATAGGGTTAATTCTCAAGGTTTTTCCCTTCATCCTTTTTAGTTAGGAACTTTTTAGAAGTATAAAAACCAAAGATAAGTCCTTTTCCAATCACTTGACTTCGAGCAAGTATCGTGAGAGCAAGATTGCAGGTGTCACGAGTGGAAAACGAGGTGTGAGGAGCTAAAAGCAGCACGAGCGGTTGTTGAAAAGTGTTTGAGGGCACTTAGGGGGTGAGCATATCAAGTCCTTGCTATAAAAATTTCAAGTTCAATCAAGGTAAAGAAGGAAACAACCTACAACAAATGTCGTGAGGGGATTATCCAAGGGCTGAGTGAGATTTTATTTGATTCAAGCACTTGGGGAAGGGCAAATAAGCACTAGGATCACCCACATTAATTTGGTTTTCAAATATACCTGCTTGTATTTGAAAAAATTTCAAGTATCGTGGCCTGCCAAGGTCGAATGTCGCGACATTTAGGTGTAGTGACCTCCCCAGGTTGAGTGTCGCGATACTTACACTCTTCGAGTGTCGCGACATATCATAAGTGTCTAGTGTCGAGTGTCGAGTGTCGAGTGTCGAGTGTCAAGTGTCGAGTGTCGAGTGTCGAGTGTCGAGTGTCGAGTGTCGAGTGTCGAGTGTCAAGTATTGCTGACTGAGTGTCGCAACATCTAAAAAGTGTCAAGTGTCGAGTGTCGCTGAGACCGAGGCATCGTGACATTTGACAAGTATCGAGTGTCACTAACTAAGTTTCGTGATATCTCTGAGGTGTCGAGTATCATGACCCAAGTATCGCAACACTTGCGAAGTGTCGTTTGTCGTGTGTTGATCAAGTGTCGTGTGTTGAGTGTCGCCACTAAGCAGGTGTCGAGTATCGTGACCCAAGTGTCATGTGTCAAGTGTCAAGTGTCGAGTGTCGTTCACTCCAAGTATTGCGACATCTAGGAAGTATCACGTGTCGTGAGTGAGCAAGTATCGAGTATCGTGGACCTCAAGTGTCGCGACATCTCTAGAGTGTCGTGTGTCATGACTCAGACTAGTGTCGTGTGTCGAGTGTCATAGACCGAGGTATCGCGACATTGAAGAGGTGCCAAGTGTCGAGATAGATCAAGTGTCGTGTATCGGTTACTCCAAGTATCGCGACACTTCCTGAGATATCATGTGTCGAGTGTCGTTGGAGATTTGAGTTGCGATACTTACCCAGTGTCGAGTATCGTGTACTAAGCAAGTGTCGTGTGTCGTGCAGAGAGACCCTTAGTGATACCTCAATCAGGAAATTCCAAATTAAGAAAAAATTCCATACGACTCAGTAGATTTTACAAAGAGCATTTGGAGCTAGGGGTTGTCCAAACTCAATTAGAGCTCTTAAGTGAACGAATTTAAGATTGGGAAGAATCCTAGGAAGCCGAAGAAGTGTAGTCTCATCTCTAGGAAGTGTAGCCGAGCCGAGTTCTCATTCCCATTATTCCGAAACCTCGAGTGAGTCTGAAGAGGAGACCATTATGACCTCAGAAGACATGCATAGTTCTGTACCAATAGCTGGCATAATGTCTATCATTGAGGGACAGTATCAAACATCTTTAGAATATGTGAGCACCAATCAATATGACTTACCCATCTACCTAGATGGATTAAACAGATCAGCGGCTAGGCTAAAGAAAGCCACAGATGCTCACATAGTGCCTAGGCCAGCTGTTAAGTATGTGGGAGGATTCTATACGGACAAAAGAGGGATTCTGTATGCAGTCATGGAGCAGCCTGAAAACATCAATGAGCAAAGGGAAGAAGGTAATGCCCAAAGCCTTAATGAAGAGGGACAAGAAGAACAAGTGTCTATCCCTAGAGGGAAGTCCATTGTAATTAGGGCTTGGAGAGGAGACCTAATTCCCCAAGATGATTCCCTGATGGATGTCTATTTGGTCAACGAAATGGATTATCTACTTAGAACCAACTCTTCATTATGGGAAGAAGCTACCAATCCAGCCACCATTTATGAGTTACAAGATCTTGAAAACCCCACTCATATTATGTACTTGGACAAGAATCAGAGAAGATACTGGCCTTTAACGAAATTAGAAAGAGCTGGGTTGAAATATCAAAACATTGTTGTATTCCCGCCTAGAGATCAAGCCACTACTTCTCAAAATCCCCATGGCACTCATCTACATTCATCTTATTAGCATTCAGGACAGACACAACAATAGAGCATTCTAGTTAGACCCCAAGTTCAGTTTAGTTTGCTATTCCTGGTAATAATCCTAACTATCGACCTCCTACAAATGCAGAACCAAAGAATAGAATCCCTGTTCACGAGAGACCACCTATAGGAAGAGAAGCAGGCATACCAATAGGATGACCAGTCCTCCTCGTAATGCCAAGACCGCCCAAACCTGGAAGAAGACTAAGGCCCATTCAAGTCGCCAAATGCATGAGGAGCCACTATGATGGCTCTAGTAAACCATACAATCATATTGCTGAATTTAAGCAAGTAATAAGAGCTGAACAAGTAGAAGACTTCTTAATCCAATATGAAGCATTTGGCCTAACCCTTACTGATACTGCCTTAGCATGGTTCCAACCTTTAGATCCTAATAATTTTCAAAACATGGAATAAGTGTATCAGGAACTGATTAAGGAATTCACCAAGACGAGAATCAAGAACAATTCTTCATCATTGATCCATAGTTTTAAGCAAGCTCCTACGAAATCAATAAGATTAGCAACGACAAGATTCAAGCAATATGTGGATAGATGCCTTGTAGAGGAGAGGCCCACTCAAAACAAAATGGTCTCATTATTTTTGGAAGGATTAGTGAATGGATCACTGAGATCATTAGTATATGTGAAGAGAGTCCACAGTTTATAGGAATGTATAAAAGAGTGTATCAATCTAGAGGACAATCTGGCGAAAGACTTAAAAATACCTCAAAGCAGTGTTAAGAGTGAGGATAGTTTTAGTTGTACTTCAAATTCCAGGAACAATGTAGAAGAGATAGCCGATTTAGTGGCTAAGAAGTTGAATGTCCAAGGACAAAGGAATTATCCCAGCATCCTATGAGAGTGCCCATGCTCAAGAGATGCGTTCACTGTGGAGGGGACCATCCTTCTCACATGTGCAATAGGGGAGTAGTCCCACCACCACCACCACCATATGCTCACATTAGACCACCCACCCAGGGTCCAACTCATTATTGTAACATAGAGCAAAGGTACACTAATCACAGTACAGCGAATTGTCCTTACACTCGACAACCAAGAACTGCACAACCACTCTTTAGGCCTTACGGATACCCCCCGAGAGAGCAAGGAGGAGAAGCCTATAGATACCCCTCATACCAGCAGCAAGCATTTGCAATGCGGCCTTATGCATATCAAGGATACAATCAGCCTCAACCAGTGCTAGGACAACAACCACCTGACCCTCAAAATGTTGTCCTGATCAGGACTATGTGTCACTAATGTACACTGCTCCTAGAGCACCCATACCCCCACGGCCAATGAGTAGACCACCTGTCCCTAGAGGACCATGTTATAGATGCAAAGGAGATCACTTTATCAGAGAGTGCACATTACCTAACCCACCACCACCTCAGAGAGTTTGGGAGGGTTATTGCAGTGATTGTGGTAAACAACATATTTTTAGAGATTGCCCCAAGAATCCCAATAAAGTCAATTCCAATGTGCAGATCAATGTGACAGGAATGATAGAGTCATCAGGGAGCGATAAGGAGTACATTGTGCCATTGAAAGCGATAATGAGAGCAAAAGCGAGAGAGACTCCATATAAATCCAAAGAAAACAATCACCTCGACAAAGAATTGAACATACCCACACCTCAAGATTGCAGATTGTGAAGAGTCTGAAAAAAGTACTAAACGTAAACGAACCCAAAGATGGAGGAATCATAGAGAAAAGATAAAAGAAAAAAAACTGCAACAAAAGTTGGAGAACAAAAACAATAAACAAAGCCAAGAAGAAAAACAAGAGCCTGAAGGAAACCCTAACAAGGAGACAAAAAAAACAAAGAAAACAAGAGGCAGGATCAATTCTAGTTGATCCAATGGCAGAAGAGTTGGCCATGTGGATTGAAGCATATCAAGCACGAATAAAAGCAGATCCAACCATTGAACAACACGAAAGGGAATACCCTAGAGGTGACTTAGAGAAAGAAAGATTGGAGATATGTAAGAAGTTAATTGAAGTGGCTCAGCAAACCTTAGAAAAACCTCTTCAACCACTACGCAGCACAAGAATTCCCAAAAAAGAATTTCAGGAATGTGTAACATCTAGTGATTCCAGGGAAGGGAAGAAAAATGAGAACCATGTTGAAAATTACTATGAAAATAAAAAAGAAGGATCCATTATACCTGAAGTAGATGTGGAATGGCCTAGAGATTTGTGGGCCAGAGTCCAAGAAGATAGATGGAAGAAAACAGAATGAATTGAACCTCCTTCTGAGGAGTTAGAAGCGAGAGGCGAGCTTGAAGTGTCAATGCACGAATTAAACTCAAAAGGATCATTACAACATTATGACAACAAAAATGACAAAGATAGTGTGAATGTATTGCCAAACTATATGGGAGAATATGAACATAACTGTGAATTATATCATATTCCCTCAGTGAGGAGAAAGGAGCAGAACCCATCTATGCAAACCTCTGACATAATACAACATCTTAAAAAAGTAAAGTACCTTGTACTCTGACTTTGGAAGAACTCTTAAAAGTGAAGCCTCAATTGAGAGAGAAGCTCGATTTACTATTGACTACTGTTCCAAGTGTCACGACACCATAGCTGACCTTGAAAGCTTGAATGTGATGGATTTGTACTTGCATATACTTTGTTAGACCTCATTTGCATTGACCATTATTTGAATGTGTGTCTTCATACACTCGGCTAGGTTTTGATACTCCTTGGATTGATAATTAAAGCGTGAATCCCCACTATATGCACTTGAGGGGGATTGAGGTATATTCTCTTTCTCCACAAGTCCCTAAGTTGATACTCAAGTAAACACGTTTTTTGGCACCGTTGTCAAGGATAAAATTCTAGTTACTCAACAAGAGCAACTCAAATATATGAATGGCTAGCAAAGCAGAATTACAACACAATAGTTGCACAAAACACCAGAAGCGACAAAGAAACAGACACATGCAAAAAAATAAAGCAGATCTGGATGCCTAAATGCCGATCAATCTCCATACATCTACCGGAAACTTCAGCTTGCACACATCTTGAGTTCCATGAACCTCGAGCATGCATAATAGGGCCACATTACAAGGCCATGCATTCGGCACAGAGTTCTTCTTCTACTTATTAGTGATGCACATTTCCCTCCCACGAAATAGGAGAGCACTTGTACAATAATCTCAAGGAAAACAATTAAAGATAAAATAAATCTTCGGTTATGTACTAACAATTTTTGTTTTCTTTCAGCAAAAAATGAATAGAAATTAAATATGAAAATCCCAGGTACTACCTTTCTCTTACCCACGGGGACGGGACAACACAAGTCACTCAGAGAGTTGTCCAACTCATGAAGGCTAAGTGGAAGATAAATAAGGCAACCACTTTTACAATGATTGTGGTATGTGTTAAGTGTAGATGGCATCGCCAGATTCTGAAGCTACGCAAGAGGAAGTGGTCTTGCTTCTCCCTTTGGATTCGATTACGAAGGCGAGAGGTCATTGGTTCCTCGAAGACCAATCGATGACAGATCTCATCTTTTTGGCCACCGTCAAGATTATGGATAGGGATCATTATTTTCCAGTATTGTCCCAAGATTTCCAAACCATAATACAAGGATTGCAGAGCATCACTGAATTCTGGACAAGAGCTGGAATCGACGCATTTCTATGACTCCCAATCTATTTACCATATTTTCAATGATGCACTCAAGTAATGAACACACTAAAAGCAGCAACGGATAAACCCTGAATCCCAGAAGCTACAGTGCTTAACAAAACAGGTGTATGGAAAACTATTCGATTCACACATGAAATCATCAACAAAGCTTTTGGATGGAGTCAAGATGGTCTCACAAATCTCAAAGACGAATGTCCTGATGCTAAAAAGAAAACCTTTCTGGAAATCAACAGAACAGATATTGAAGAATCATTCCGGTTGGTCCATCAGCACTTTTGTTTCCTAAGCATGAACAGATATACAGTGCCTCAAAAGATTGTAGTTCAATTGTTATCCCATGCTATGAGGCAAATCGGGAATCAAGTCAACTTTACTCCATATATACAAGAACATCTATTTGAAGCTAAGAAGAAATGGAGTCTGAAAAAGTTTTTAAATGGAAGTTTTGCATTGATTTTATTGATTTATGAAGCACTTGAAATGAAGGAATGTCTACAATTGATGCCAACCTCCATTGAAATGGCAAAATATGTGAAGTCGGCCACAATTCCAAAGAAAAAGAAAACATCCATATCCAAAGAGGAAGTGGGGACAAGTTCTAAGAAACCAATGCGGGGAGCTAAGCGAGTCAGAGAAGAAGAAACACATGAAACCCCACAATCGAAGTGGGCACATATGCTGCCAAGGATTTCATTAACACAACCTCCTATCAGACAAAGAGATCTCTCAGCAGCGCTAGAAGAAACACATACTTACATGCGGGGCCAAGTCAACCTCACTGTCCAAGGACATCAATATAGGTAGTCAAGGCAATTGCAGAAAAAGGATGACAAGGAACATAGCCCATCACTAGCCGCCAGATACAAGGAATTGGGACTTGATGATTCGAGTTCTAATGAAGAATCTAGTCGTGAGCATGACATCTTGGACACAGATATAAGGACAGAAATGAATAATGAGGAATGGATGGAGATTCACCAAGTCAAAACCACCCCCGACAATCAACACTCCCAAGTACAAAATCAAGAAGCATCATCTGAAGGAATACACCTCATCCAATTAAATGCACAATCCCGGATGAGCATAAAGGAAGCATCTACAACACAAAAAGATGTGGTACCACCAATAAAGGAAGAAGTACAAACAAACCCAGAAAAAGAAAGGCTATCACAACAAAATATGGACAAAACTGTGATTGAAATCCCTGATGATACGCCACAAGGTAAGACAGTAACCCAAGAGGCTGAGCAAAAGATACAACTCCATATTCGGGAGCCCCACGACACAACATTACACATGGCACAAGGGGAGGATGTTACCATGGGGGAAGAACCTAGCATACCCACAATGTGGCTAAATGTGGATGTTACTCAATTAAAACCAATATTCAAACAAATGATACAGACGACGATGGATATGCAACAACAAATGATGGAAACAGACACAGACTATGACAAGGCCATGAGAGAAAAAAATCAATTCCAAGTAATGAGTGAACATTTGTCTGTGCAATTATCCAAGCTCAACAAGCTATCTCAGCCAAAGAAACAAAAGTCAAAGAAGCCCGAGGACAATGCACTACACTAATGGAGAAGAATCAAAAACTCCAAGAGCAATTTATAGAGCTACAGAGAAAGTACAAAGTTAGTGAAGCAGAAAAGGAAAGAATGAAGGCTAGAAGCAATCTATTAGAGACCCACATCAAAGTATATATGGAAGAAATCGACAATTTATGCAACAGGAATAAAGAACTGATGAATGCCCTGTTGTACGACCAACCTGTAGAAGCACGAGAGACAACCGCAATCGACAAGAAGGACTTGGAAGATTAGATTGCAAAGTATGAAAATCTGTTGAAACAAGAGCAAACTACTCGAGAAGAATGGCAAAAAAGGTATATGCATGATACTAATGAACTTAGAAAGCAATGGAAAGCTGCTGAAGACAAACTTGTAATAGTTTATAATGAAGATGCCGACTAAATAGCAGCCATCGGCAATGAGCTTTTGACGACCAAAGATGTGCTAACAATGGCCCTTAATGAAGTCAAAGGAAAGGAAGAACTTATTGCATAGTTAGAAGCTCAAATAACACAACAAGCAACAATCGGGACACCAGTAGATCCACAGCCAAGAAATCCTACTGATGAGGTAAAGATACGTCCTCTATCTCCCCCGATCTATCATTCACCAGTAAAAGAGCAGACAGCGGAACCTTGTGATGATCATCCCATGTCGTATATTGTAAAAATAGGTCAGAAGGAACGGGCACTATTGGTGTCCCGGTTGACAAAGAATTTTGAACATGAAGTAGTCAAAGTAATGAAGGAGGCCAAAATTAAAGGAAAAGACTTGGTTAAGATCATAAAGCCATTCAACATACCTTATGGGCTATTGAAAGAGCAAACACATCCGTATATAAGGCATACCATGCAAAAAGATCCAGATGAGCAATTGAACTTCAAAGAAAACATCTTCAATTACACACAAGAGGAATTTGAGGCAGCACAACCCTTGTGGAGAAGAAAATTTTTGGAAAAGAATCCTACTTTGCGGGTGCACTGGCAAGCAGCACCATATTTATTATAGGTAAATCCTTCATTTTGCCCGACGCCTCATCGACGTGACATACAAGAATTTTTGGACATGCAAAAAAGTGGTAAGCTCAATAAACAATGGTTAAATTACCCACTACTTCCAAGTCCACCCCACAACTATTTACTGATTGAAGACTACATGGTGAAATCCATCAAATTTTGGCTACATTGTTATGCGACAGTACCAGATCTAACTATAAAGATGACTAACAAAATCCTCAGTATGATACTTACAGTACTCAAAGTTTTTAAGCATGCAGCATATACATTTTTGAATTTCATCGGCATTAACCAAGGCACGAATATCCTCATTTTTTATTTATCAGTTATACCTAGTCGCCCTACAATTATGGCATATTATTCCAGACTGATGTTTCTGCCAAGTCAATACATGCAAACTTTTGAGGAAGCCTTTTTTATAGGATTTTTTGAGATTGACTCAAAGATTTTCTTGAAGATGTCAACTAATCTAAATGCTAGACTTGTGGCATAAAAATTGAGCTTCTTTGCCGACCATAGACAACCACTACATGACGGTGTAAAGGTAGAACAATGGAAACAACTCATGATACATGAAGCAAATCTGCTTAATGAGACAGAGCAAAAAATATATAAAACATACTCCCACCGACTTCCAAAGCCTGCCGGGGACGACATAGTTCAGGAGGGGGGAAGTGTTGAAGGAGAATCCAACAAAAAGAAAAGAAGAAGAAAACCAAGAAAGAAGCTTCACTAAAAAGAATACATCTGAAGATATATCTCTGCATAGAGCCCCGTAGGGGCACGCATCAGGTGACAACACCAAAGAACCAGATCTTGAGGAATGGAAATAAAGATAATAACAACCAGGGCTTTTCATGGGAGGTTGCACATAGCTTCCTCATCCACCAGGTGCATGCAATGGCAAGAAAGGAACAGGCTTACTCTTTAGAAGGGAGATAGTACACAAAGGATTCTTCATCGGATAAGATAACCAATTATCTGAAGGTCTTAACTGTCTCCTCATCTACAAGGTGCCTACGGCAGAAAGAAGTAAACAAGCTCCAGAAAATACAACAGGGTCAGATGTGTAAAGACAAAGACATATCAGAAGACCAAAAGTTAGAAAGGGTTCAAGATGAGAAGTTGAAGAGAGTGACTAAGAACATCACATTCTTAGCCACTGATGGCATGCATGGCAGCCCGACTTAATACAACAACCCAGATTTATGAATATAAGGAATACCAAGGGGCAAGCAGAAGCAAAGGATGTAAATCGGATAAAGTAACAAATTGTCTAACAATCCTTATCGCTTCTTCGACCACTGGGTGCCTATATCCAGGAGCCATAAACAAGCTGCAGATAAGAAGCAAAGCCTCTGAAGGGACGAAAAAGAGGGGAAGAGTGTTACAGAGCAAAGATGCAGAGAAAAGAAGGGCCCCAAAATTTTTCCAATTTGGACACTTTGTTTTTGTACCATAGTCACTTTGTAATATATTTTTTCCAATGTAAATCACTAGAGGAGTCCTCTAGATGCATACCCATAAAGATTTGTCTCATTACCCTTGTAAATTAGTAGGGAATTAGTCTTTTAGTCAATAAAGTGCCGGTCTCATGTGTGAAAAGACCAATTCTAGGGCACATGTATATAAGTCACTTTGTGACTCTTTGTAGAGACTTTTTCCATTGTGAGAATCAAGAGCACAGAATTTCGAATTTGTGTCTTCTCCTCTCTGTAGCTTCTTCCTTGTGAGCTTGCATGCATATATGATGCTTGAAAAGAGTGTTGAGAAGTGTTGTCTATCCATGAAAGTGCTTATCTGTTGTAGGTGAGGTGTGTGTTAAGTGTAGGAAGTGTTGGAGTGTAGGAAGATCATTCTCATGGCTCAGTATTTTGCTCATAACTTGAAGCAAGAGTGTCAAAATCGAGTAAAAAGACTAGCATTGAATGCGTCTTCTCAAGAGCTTTGAAAAGAACTTGGTATTTGCTATATTCGAAGTTCGAAGCTGAGAGAAAAGCTCGATTTGCTATTGACTATTGTTCCAAGTGTCACGACACCATAGCTGACCTTGAAAGCTTGAATGTGATGGATTTATACTTTCATATACTTTGTTAGACCTCATTTGCATTGACCATTATTTGAATGCATGTCTTCATACACTCGGCTAGTTTTTGATACTCCTTGGATTGATAATTAAAGCGTGAATCCCCACTATATGCACTTGAGGGGGATTGAGGTATAATCTCTTTCTCCACAAGTCCCTAACTTGATACTCAGATACACAATGCTGGAGATGCATATTAGCAAGTTGTTGGATGTTTGATTTACTTATGCATGACTCAGCCACATATTCAGTTTTTTGTCTCACATATGAGCAGGTTTATGCATTGCCTAGGTGTCAAGCATTGGCAGGAAGTTAAGTGCATCTTTTGCTACTTAAGTGGTACCCGGCTACTTGGGTTCTTTTATCCCAAGGGGGGATCACTACCACCAAATTTGCGTGCTTTTTTTTACTTTGACTGGGTTGGTTTCTATGACACTCGTGTGTCGACTAGTGGTTTTTGCTTCATGCTTGGTAGCTCATGCATATCTTGCTTGAGAAAGAAGCAGTCGACTGTGGCCACTTCCAGCTGTGAAGTTGAGTATAGGGTAGCTTTCACATCGAATGTTGAGTGTGTATGGCTCAGATGCCTTATGGCTGATTTGGGTGTTGGTTAGTCTTCTGCCACCACCATCTTCATTGACTGTCAAAGCGCATTGGCAATTGCGAGGAACCCCGTTATCCATGTTCGCACTAAGCACATTGAGGTGCATTATCATTATGTCAGGGAGAGGTTCTCTGCTGGAGAGATCAGCTTGGCAAAGGCACAAGGCATCAAAAGGTTACTTCAAAAGTATCTTCATACACAAAGGACTTCAAAAGGTGTTATTCTTTAGCCTTTAAGCTCACATGTTGCAGGAGAAGGAAAGGAGTATGGAAGATCATATCTCCATTGATAAACTAGACAGAGATAATTACCCTGCATGGGTAATGAGAATGGAAGCCTTACTTATGAGTAAGGATCGCATGGTGTACATAACAGGTGAAGAAGAGAAGCCAGTATTTGAAGATGAAAGTTGACCAAAGAAAGAAGAAGTTGATGCTTTAAAGCATTGGTAGAAGAAGGATGCAAGTGCAAAAGCTTACATCTACAATACAATCTCATATCATTTGCTACCACACATCAGAGGATTGGAATCAGGTGAAGATATATGGAATGCATTGGAATATCATTTCCAAAGTACTACCAAAGCAAGGAAAGCAAGTCTATGGTCAAAATTTACAACATTCAAAAAGAAGCCAAGTCAAAGTATTAGTGATTATGTCACTAAGATGAAGTATCTAGCATAGATGAAGATATTGAGGATCATGGATTGATTGCCCAATTGCTTGCAGGTTTGAGAGGAGATGAAAGGTGGAAACCTTTTGTCTTGTCAACAGAACTTTCTTTGAATCATTTTGTTCCAGATTTGAATCAATTGCTTGGTTTGATGCTAACATTTGAGCAAGACTTGAAGGGAGATGGAGATAAAGGACAAAGTTCAGCAATGTACATGAAGAACAAGAAGAAAGGAGATAAAGGAAAAGCAAAGGATGAAGAGGAATCGAGTTCTCAAGTTTATTATGCTAGAGGTAGAAGCACTGGCAGAAGAAGAGCAAGAGGCTTTCGAAGAGGAAGAGGTAATCAGAATAACAATAAGAAGGCTTGCTGGATCTGTGGATTGAGTAATCATTTGGCTCATGACTATTGGCACAATCATCAAGGATCAAATCAAAATCAAAATAACAATAGCAAAGGCAAGGGTGGAAAATATCAAAGTAATTTTCAAAGAGGTAGACAAAGTCAAAGAGGAGGCTATGGTAGAGGTGGATGAAGAAGTTGGGGTATAATCAATCCTACAACACCACCTACTACAATTATGCAAATGACACACAGAATGAAGGTCATACATCATTCATGATGAATTCAATCAGCATATCAGATAAAGAAGATCTAAAGGTATTTTACATTGACTCTGGATGTTCTAATCATTTGTGAGGAAACATAGAACAACACCACCTACTACAATTATGCAAATGACACACAGAATGAAGGTCATACATCATTGATGATGAATTCAATCAGCACATCAGATAAAGAAGATCTAAAGGTATTTTACATTGACTCTGGATGTTCTAATCATTTGTCAGGAAACATAGAATTAGAAAAAGGTATTTCTAGTCATACAGTTCAAACAGGTGATAATACAAGACATAGTGTACATTCAATTGGAAAAGTGAAATGCAAGAGTGGAGCAAATTTGCTAACCAATGTTTTGTATGTTCCCATAATACCTAAAAACGTGATTAGTGTGGGACAGATAGTTGAAAAAGGTTTTCAAGTCAGGTTTACAAATGAAGGAGTATTTGTTGAAGATCCAGAGAATGGATATAATCAGATTGTGTGTGGTAAGAAAGAAGGTAGAGTCTTTACTTTAAGAGTGCAAGGGAACATTGATCAAGCTTTGATCACACATGGTGAAGGATTGATTACAAAACTTGATCTCTGGCATAAAAGATTAGATCATTTCAATGAAAGAGGAATTAAAGCAATGGTTGCAAATCAGTCTGTACTAGGATTACCAAATGTACTGAGTCAACATATGATTTATAAATGTGAAGCATGTCAAATGGGTAAAGCACACAGGTTACCATTTCACAAGAAAGGATTCAAACATGATGGATTACTAGAGCTCATTCATACAGATGTATGGGGACCAACAAAAGAAGGATCTATCAATGGCTCAAGGTATTATGTTCTTTTCAATTATGATGCTACAAGATGGATAACTCTGTATGTTTTGAAGGAAAGATCAAAAGTATTCCGAGCTTTCAAGCATTTTCATGCATATGCAGATAGAGTCACAAGTCAAAATCTTAAGAGACTGAGGTCTGATGTAGGGGGAGAATACTTCTCCCAAGAGTTCAATGATTATCTTTGGAATGCAGGTATTAAAAGAGAAATAACCAGTAGAGAGAAGAAACAGGAATTTGGTTGAGTTTGCTAGAGCTATGCTGAAGGAGAAGAATTGTCCAAATTATCTTTGGGTTGAGGCTGTAAATACAGCTACATATCTTGTGAATAGATTACCATGTGTAGCTCTCAATGGAATGACTCCATATGAAGCCTGGTGGGGTAAAAAACCAACACTAGATCATTGTAAAGTGTTTGGAGCAATTGCATATGCTTATGTGCCATCACAACTTAGACATAAACTTGAACCAAAGGCAGAAAAATATGTGTTCATTGGTTATGATGAAAAGAAAATGGGTTACAGGTTGTGGAATCCTCTAACCAAACAATTTCTTGTTTCTAGAGATGTTACATTTGATGAACAAAAAAGTTGGTATGCATATGAAAGTCATACAGTTGAAGAATTTGAAGAAGAGGTAAGAAGATGTGAGAAAGGAAAATCAATTGTGCAGGTAAATGAAGATGAAGACTATATGCAAGCAAGTACATCGAGAAGTGGATTAACAAGAAGGAATGAAGAAGCTGCTATATTTGATGAAGAGGTGTATCCAGACACATATGAAGAATGTGAACCAAGAAGGTCAAGCACGACTAGAAGGCAACCAGAAAGGTATTCTTATGATACTTCTTACATAACTCAAAAGAATTATGCTTACATGGTCAAAGATGTTGAAGAACGTCAGAACTATGATGAAGCTAAAGGTAAGAAACAATGGGAAGAAGCAATGAAGGACGAATTCAATGCACTAGAGGAGAACAAGACATGGGAACTTGTTCCTGAACCAAATGGTAAGAAGGTAACTGTAATTTGTAAATAAATGGGTTTATAAAGTGAAGAAGCTTGCAGATGGAAGTATAGCCAAATACAAAGCTAGACTAGTGGTGAAAGGCTATGCCCAAACCTATGGCATGGATTATGATGAGACATTCAGTCCTGTAGCTAAGATGTCAACTATAAGGACAATCATTGCTATTGCAGCTTCAAAAGGATGGACTCTGAATCAATTAGATATAAAGAATGCATTCTTGAATGGATACATATCAGATGACGTATACGTGGAACAACCTCAAGGGTTTATAGATTCTAGGTATCCAAATTTTTTTTGTAGATTGAGAAGAGAACTCTATGGATCAATTGTTTATCCCAGTTACATCTTCCATTGTTGACTATCTTGGTGAGAATTGTGCATAACACCTTGTTTGAACTCTCAGCTTATCCATTTGCTTGTGGATGATAGGGTGTCAACTTTTTATGAATCACTAAGAACTCATTCATCAGTGAATCAATTACTTCATTAATGAAGAAAACTGTCCAAAATTGGCTGCCAAAGAGGCAAAGAAGAAAGAGGCCAAAATGGTTGTTGCAGAGGCCTCTACACCAAAAATAGAGTCTGCTAATCTTGTGCAAGATGAAGAATGGGTGTTTACTATTGTTTGCAGTTTTGACCCATCTTCCCATGAGCAGTGCATGTCTGCAGTGCGACCAAACATATTACCTCACATCATAGTTTTCTTCTCTTCACTGGAGCCTGCCCCTATAGGGAATACTGTCACATGCACCAAGAACTCCTCTTATCCTATCATGGGAGTTGGTAAGATCATTTTGACTACTACTGATGGTAGTTCTTTCACTTTTTCAAATGCTTTATTTTTGCCAGGCATCAAGAAGAATCTGTTGTAAGTTTTTGCTTTAGCCAAGATTGGCTTGGTTGTGAAATTTGTTGATGATAGATGTACATTTCATGATCTGTCAAATGGCGATGTGATTATTTCTTCTAGCATTTTATCTCGTGGGTTGTATAAGCTCATAGATTATGAAAAATGTATGAATGATTTAGCATGTGCAGTACATGATTCTTAGGCTATGTCAGATGCAAAGCTTTGGCATGCACGCTTTGGTCATCTGAATTTTACTAGTTTGCTATGCCTGCAGAAATTTGAAATGGTCCTCTTTGCCCAAACTTGAGGCACCCAGTAAACATGTATGTGAAGGTTATATTTTGGGCAAAATGCAGCATTCCTCATTTCCAAAAGATGGTTCAGTTCAAGCTACGCAGAAATTACAGCAATGTCTATGGTCCTATGCAGACTCCCTCTTTTGGAAATTATCTTTACTTCGTGACTTTCATTGATGATTTTTCCAGGCATTCATGAGTATATCCATTGAAAGCAAAATCTGAAGTGTTTATGTGCTTCAAACAATTTTTGGTTTTGGCTAAAAATATGTCAGCATGTAAAATGGGCACCCTCCATTCTGATCGAGGGGGGAATATATGTCTTCTAACTTTTATGCATTTCTGGCTAAACATGGGATAAGACACCAATGTACAATGCCATATACACCTCAACAAAATGGAGTTGCTTAACAGAAGAACAGGTCACTCATGGAGATGGCGAGGTTTATGGTCAAGAGTCAGGCTTTACCACATAGTTTCTGGCTTGAAGTTGTTATGTGTGCAACATATGTACTTAATAGGTGTCCCACTAAAGCACTACAATCTATCACTCCATATGAGGCTTGGCATGGTCCCAAGCCATCTGTTGCTTATCTACGTGTTTTTGGTTGTTTGGCATATGCATTAGTGCTTGAACAACATCACAGAAAATTGGTAGATAAAGCAACAAAATGTATTTTTGTTGGGTACAGTTCTGAAAGTAAAGGAGACATTTGTTAGCTCCAAAGACATGTATGATACTTTGTTGCCTCTTTTTACAGGTGGTTAGTTTAGTGTTGGTCCTAATGAGGCAACTTCTCAGCCTTTGAAGGTTTCATGTGATGATGCAAATCATCCCATTTCTGATGCACATTTACATGATGCACTTGTTGATGAGAGAGCTGATATTGACAAGGCAAAAACTATGCCAAAATGGCTGGTGCAGACTTTGCGTGACAGCAAATTAGATGCACCTCTCTCATATCATACTCCATCAGGCTATCATAGTACCTGTTTAGCATCAGATTGCTATGCTATGACTCCATCTAGTCTCTGTGATGAGAATGAGCTTGTTTCGTTTGATGAAGCACAAAATTCAAAAAATTGGATGGCTGCTATGCAATCTGAATATATATGTTAAGCGTGCTAATGATGTACTTCTGATCATTGTGGTGTATGTTGATGGCATGCTTCTCATTGGTCCCCATGAGAAGCATGTTGCTGATTTTAAGGCTGATTTGCATGCCTCATTTGAGATGTTTGATTTGGGGCATTTGCATCATTATTTGGGCATCAATTTATGCACGCTGATGGTGGAATGTCTTTGTATCAAACGAAATATATTGACACATTATTGCAGTGTTTTGGCCTTCAAGACTATAAACCTATTGCCACTCTTATGGAGACAGGTTTATGATTGAGTCTTCCTCATGTTGGAGATGCATTTGATGTTGCTCTCTATCAGCAGGCTATTGGATGTTTGATTTACTTATGTATTACTCGGCCGGATATTCAGTTTGATATCTCACAGATGAGTAGGTTTATGCGTTGCACAGGTGTCAAGCATTGACAGGCGCTTAAGCGCATCTTTCATTACTTGAGTGGTACCCGACTACTTGGGGCTGTTTTATCCCAAGGGGGGGTCCCTACCGCTAGATTTGCATGCTTTTTTTTACTTTGATTGGGTTGGTTGCTATGACATTCATGTGCCCACTAGTGTTTTTTGCTTCATGCTTGGTAGCTCATGAATATCTTGGCTAAGCAAGAAGGAGTCTATTGTGGCCACTTCTAGTTGTGAGGCTGAGTATAGGGCAACTTTCATAGGGACTGTTGAGTGTGTGTGGCTCAGATGCCTTATGGTTGATTTGGGTGTTTGTCAGTCTTCTGCCACCACCATCTTCACTGACAGTCAGAGCACATTGGTAGTTGCAAGGAACCTTGTGTTCCATGCTCGCACTAAGCACATTGAGGTGCATTATCATTATGTCAGGAAGAGTTTCTCTAATGGAGCATTCAGCTTGGCGTATGTGCCCACACAAGAGAACATTGCAGACCTTTTCACAAAGGCTCTGCCTCAAGATAAGTTTGAAGCTTTCCGCAAAGGATTGGGCTTAGTTCCTTTTGTGGATTCATTCCACATAGCTTGGCACTTCCTTATACATGTGTGCCATTTGCTTGTTCACCGCATCATTCCCAGGGGGGATTTGTTGGTATATTTAGGTAGTGATGTGTGTGAACACACTAGGACTTTCGGGGCACCTTTTTCCCTCTTTAGAAGGTTTTTTCCCCCAGCTTGTATATAGGCATACCCTAATGGGCTACTTATCTTTGTACATTCTCTAGTAATACATTCAGTATTGTGTGTTGTGCTCCAAGCTTCTTCTTCTTCCTTGTGATGTTCGGGTGCTTCTGTAGAAGTCTAACTCTACCACAGAGCAGTGGTGCAAGATTTTCATCACCATTTGGAAAATTTTAAAGAAATCTTTGAGGAGTGTCTCAAAATGAGTTTGAAGTTGAATCTTGCTAAATGTCATTTTTTGGTCACCAAAGGTACTCTTCTTGGTCACATAGTTTTGATCAAAGGGATAATTGTTGATCCGATGAAAGTAGCTGCCATCCTTTCCATGCCCATTCCATGGACTCCTAAGGAAGTGAAATTTTTTCTAGGCCATGCAAGATGACATAGAATTACAAATGTACTCAGAAATAGCTAAGCCTCTATCAAGGCTTACAAGTAAGAAGATCCCTTTCTTATGGAGTCCTAAAGCAAAAAGAGCATATAGTGACCTAAAGCTAAGGTCATATACTACAACACTCTTAATTGTTCCTAATTGGTCACTCGAGTTCCATGTCCATACAAATGCTAGTCTTCATGCAATAGGAGCAGTCTTGGCACAACCATCCATGCACAAGATGGACCAACCTATAGCTTATGCGAGTAGCCTACTTACCAAACTTGCATAAAGAAATCACAGTACTACAAAAAAAGAAGGTTTGGCTATTGTCTTTGCACTTCAAAAGTTTTGGCACTATCTTCTAGAAATACATTTCATTGTCATTTCCAACCATCAACCTCTAAAGTATTTAATTAATAAGCCTGAGTAGTTAGAAGGTTTTGGTGTTGGCTACCACTATTTCAAGAGTATGACTTTGAGATTCACATTAAGCGAGGCAAAGAGCACTACATAGTGGATTGGGTGTCAAGGATGGCTATGAATGAAAAGTCAACATGTATGAATGACAAGCTAATGGATAGTGGTCTATTTCTTATGGAGGCTAAAATTTATTGGTATGATGAGATTTTGTAATTTCTCACTTCTGAAAAAAAATCCCTGAGATCTTGACACCATTAGAGAAGAGGAAATTATGGTTTAACACCAAAGCATTTTCACTCATAAGTGGTCAGTTGTATATATATTTCTACGATGGTATTTGTGAAAATGTGTTTATCTACAGGAAGTAATTTTTTGCCTTAAAGCAACACACATTGAAGAGGATCTCAAGATAGAGGACTTGGTGCACAAAATCCTCCACAAGGGATTCATTTACAGGGGGGAGACTTATCTAAATTGAGTCCATCAAGAGAGACTTCACTTAGTGTATATACTATAGTTGGACTCATTTCATTTTTGTAGTTCAATTTGTTCAATGAAAGACTTGGTGTGGGGGACTATTGTGTGGCCAAAGATTGCATCATGGTAAGAATTCTTGGAATGCCTTGCTATTGGGTACTTTTTGTGAGGCATCTCCCTGCCACTGGGTATTTTTTTATAGGCATCTTTTAGAGAGCCTAGAGGATCCATAAAGAAATCATATTTACATGTCTAGGAAGCCCTCTTCCTTTTTCATCCCTCACTTCCTCTTTTCAATTTTTGCTTTTACCCCTCCCCCCTCTAATATTCGCCCCCATCCCTTCCCTCTTTTTTTGTCTATTCCCCCCCTTATCCTCCTCATCCAATTTTTCCATCCTGGATTTTTCCTCACCCCATCTTCACACCAATTCCTTAGGCCCCTTACCCATTCGCCCCTCACCCTCTAGGCCATGTTTTGTCCACCTCAACGCTCTCCAAATGAAACTCACCCCCACCCTCCAACCCAAAATTTGCCCCTCCTCCACTCTCCTCTGTGACCCTTTTTTACCCCCCCCCCTCCCTCCTCACACAAATTTGCCCCCTCCCCTTTTAAACTCATTCCCTCACCCATTCGCCCCTCCTCCACCCTCCTTTGAAGTCCCCTTTTCATCCCACCGCACCCTCGCACCTGTTGGAAGACACTTTTTGGACAAGAAATAAACTGTAAAATTAGGTTTTTTTGTATTATAGAAGGATTGGAGGGATGTAAAAATGAAGAAGAATCTTCTTCATGTGAAGATATAAATTATGTAATTTTTTTTATGATTTTTAGAGCTCTTTGATATATAGAAAATTAGTTTAGAAGTCTAGAGGACCTGATTTTCAAGTGTGAATTAGGACACTTGGAAAGGTATATAAGTCAAATTGTGACTTATTTTTGGGGGTTGTTCATTTGCACTTGATTTGTAAAAGAGAATTTGAAGCTCTTATCTTCTTTTCTAAATCTTTTCACTTGGCTTTCATGATGATTTGTTGATGAATTTATGAGTTCTTTGTTGGAGTTAGACGTCTGCGGAAGCATGCGAACAGCACAAGGAAGAAGAAGAAACTTGGAGCACAACACACAAGACTGAATGTATTACTAGAGAATGTACAAAGATAAGTATCCCATTAGGGAAATAGGCGTATATACAAGCGGGGGGAAAAAAACCTCCTAAAGAGGGAAAAAAGTGCCCCGGCAGTCCTAGAGTGTTCACACACATCACTACCTAAATATATCAACAAATCCCCCCTGGGAGTAATGCGGTGAACAAGGAGTTGGCACTCATGTATAAGGAAGTGCCAAGCTATGTGGAAATCACTCCTCGAAAGGAAGTAAGCCCAAAGCTTTGCAGAAAGCTTCAAACTTCTCCCTAGGCAGAGCCTTCGTGAAAAGGTCAGCAATGTTCTCCTGCGTGGGCACATATGCCAAGCTGATCTCCCCAGCAGAGAACCTCTCCTTGACATAATGATAATGCACCTCAATGTGCTTAGTGCGAGCATGGAACACAGGGTTCCTCGCAACTGCCAATGCGTTCTGACTGTCAGTGAAGATGGTGGTGGCAGAGGACTGACCAACACCCAAATCAGCCATAAGGCGTCTGAGCCACACACACTCAACAGTAGCTATGAAAGCTACCCTATACTCAGCCTCACAACTAGAAGTGGCCACAGTAGGCTGCTTCTTGCTCAACCAAGATATACATGAGCTACCAAGCATGAAGCAAAATCCACTAGTGGACACACAAGTGTCATAGCAACCAGCTCAGTCTGAGTCAGAAAAAGCATGCAAATCTGGCGGTAGTGATCCCCCCTTGGGATAAAACAACCCAAGTAGCCGAGTACCACTCAAGTAGCGAAAGATGCGCTTAACTGCCTACCAATGCTTGACACATGGGCAATGCATAAACCTGCTCATCTGTGAGACAGTAAACTGAATATCTGGTCGAGTAATGCATAAGTAAATCAGGCATCCAACAGCTTGCTGATAGAGGACAACATCAAATGCATCTCTAGCATCATGAAGACTCAATCGTAAACCTGTCTCCATAGGAGTGGCAATAGGCTTACAGTCTTCAAGGCCAAAACGCTGCAATAATGTGTCAATATATTTCGTTTGATACAAAGCCAATCCACCATCAACTTGCATAAACTGAATGCCCAAATAGTGATGCAAATGCCCCAAATCAGACATCTTAAATGGGGCATGCAAATCAGCCTTAAAATCAGCAATATGCTTCTCAATAGGACCAGTGAGCAGCATGTCATCAACATAGACAACAATGATCAGAAGCACATCATTAGCAAGCTTAACATATAAGGTGCTCTCAGTTGGACTGTTCACAAAACCATGTGCAATCAGATAGGCATGTATCTTCTCATACCAAGCACATGGTGCTTGCTTTAAACCATATAATGCCTTCTTTAACCTGCACACCTGGTTTTCATGCCCTTTCTGCACAAAACCATGGATTGAAAAACATACACTTCTTCATGCAAGTCACCATTCAGAAGTACAGTTTTAATGTCCAACTGATGTACATTCCAACCATGATGGGCTACAAGTGCACAGATGCTCCGAACAGTAGTCATACGACATGTGGGTGCAAAGGTCTCATCAAAATCAATGCCTCTTTCCTGTGCATAACCCTTTGCAACAAGCCTAGCCTTATACGTGTCAACTGTACCATCAGGTTTATGCTTCAGCTTGTATACCCACTTAGTACCAATGGCTTTCTTGCCACAAGGCAAGTCACATAAAGACCAAGTACCATTCTTCATTATAGCATCATATTCAAATTGCATAGCAGCCATCCAATTTTCTGAATTTTGTGCTTCATCAAAAGAAACACGCTCATTCTCATCATAGAGACTAGATGCAGCCATAGCATAGCAATCTGATGCAAAGGAGGCACTATGAGAGCCTGAACGAGTACCATATGACAAAGGTGCATCTAATTTGCTGTCACGCAAAGTCTCCACCAGCCATTTTGGCATAGTTTTTGCCTCCTCAATATCAGCTCTCTCATCAACAAGTGCATCATGTAAATATGCATCAGAAATGGGATGATTTGCATCATTACATGAAACCTGCAAAGGTTGAGAAGTTGCCTCATTAAGACCAGCAGTAGACTGTCCACCTTTAAAAAGAGGCATCAAAGTATCATACATGTCTTTGGAGGTAACAGATGTCTCCTTCGTACATGAAAGCAATGGTTGAATAGCATCTTCCACAAAAACAACATCACGGCTAACCAGAATGCGTCTAGTCTGTGGATGATACAGACGATAGCCTTAACTTTCAAAACTATACCCAACAAAAATACATTTTACTGCCTTATCATCCAATTTTTTGTGATGTTGTTCAGGCACTAGTGCATATGCCAAACAACCAAAAACCCGTAGATGAGCAACAGATGGCTTGCGATCATGCCAAGCCTCATATGGAGTGATAGACTGCAGTGCTTTAGTGGGACACCTGTTAAGTACATATGCTGCACACATGACAGCCTCAAGCCAGAAACTATGTGGTAAAGCCTGACTCTTGACCATACACCTCGCCATCTCCATGAGTGACCTATTCTTTCGTTCAGCAACTCCATTCTGTTGAGGTGTATACGGCACTGTACACTGGTGTTTTATCCCACGTTCAACTAGAAATGCATTAAAATCAGAAGACATATATTCCCCCCCTCGATCAGAACAGAGGGTGCCCATTTTACATCCTGACAGATTTTCAGCCAAAACCAAAAACTGTTTGAAGCACAAAAACACTTCGGACTTTGCCTTCAATGGATATACCCATGCGTGCCTGGAAAAATCATTAATGAAAGTCACGAAGTAAAGATAGTTTCCAAAAGAAGGTGTTTGCATAGGACCACAGACATGACTATGTACAAGCTATAGTTTTTGCGTAGCTCGAACTGAGCCATCTTTTGGAAAGGAGGAATGCTTCATTTTGCCCAAAATACAGCCTTCACATACATGTTTTCCAGGTGCCTCAAGCTTGGGCAAAGAAGACACCATATCAAATTTCTGCAAGCGTAGCAAACTAGCAAAATTCAAATGACCAAAGCGTGCATGCCAAAGCTTTGCATCTGACATAGCCTGAGAATCATGAACTGCACATGCCGAATCATTCACAGATCTTTCATAGTCTATGAGCTTATACAGCCCACGAAATAAAATGCCAGAAGCAATAATAACATCGCCATTTGACAGATCATGAACATCTATCATCAACAAATTTCACAACCAAGCCAATCTTGGCTAATGCAGAAACTGATAACAGATTCTTCTTGATCCCTGGCACAATTAAAGCATCTGACAAGGTGAAAGAACTACCATCAGCAGTAGTCAGAATGATCTTACCAACTCCATAACAGGATAAGAGGAGTTGTTGGCGCATGTGACAGTATTCCTTGTAGGGGCAGGCTCGAGTGAAGAGAAGAAACTGCACTGCGAGGTAATATGTTTGGTCGCCCCACTATCAAAGTACCAAACATCTGAGCCCACTACATACATGCACTGCTCATGAGAAGATGGGTCAAAACTGCAAACAGTAGTAAACACCCATTCTTCTTCGTGCACAAGATTAGCAGACTCTATTTTTGGTGTAGAGGCTTCTGCAACAACCATTCCAGCCTCCTTTTTCTTTGCCTCTTTTGTAGCCAGTTTGGGACAGTTCTTTATGATATGATCATTCCCTTTACAGTACTTGCAAAAAAATTTCTGCTTTTCTGATTTCTTCTCATCTTTATCCTGGTTCTTCGAATGTGCAGCATTTGCAAATTTCTGCTTACTAGTAGAAGAGCTCCATTTTCCTTTGCCCTTCTGACTAGCCAGGAAAGCTTGATCTGCAACACGCATAATGGACCTATTCTACCTGGACTGATCTTCCTGTAACATAACAGAGACTAACTCCTCAAATGACAAGGCATTTGGATTGCCTTTCATCATCAATCGAAGAGTAGAAGCAAAACTCTGATATGAATCAGGAAGACCATTCAGAACGGTCTGCACAAGTGAGCTATCTAGTATAACCTCATCAGCACAAATAAAATGTTCCTTCAAGTCTTTGATCTTTGTTAGAAAACTGTCCATAGAATCACCTTCATTCATGTGCTCACTCTCCAACTGTTTTCGGAGGTAAGCAACACGAGCCTTGTTCCTAGCCTGGTACAATGTGGTAAGTGTATCCCAAGCATCCTTTGTTGTTCTGCAAGAGCGAATGTGAGGAATAATAGCACGTTTGATAGACAAAGCTATCAATGAATGTGCTTGAGCATCTCTGCCATCCCAACGAATTTGCTCTACAATAGGTGCAACAGAAATAGCAGCACGAACAGGAATCTGCAAAATATCATCCTCGACACCATCTCCATCAGCTTCAGCACCTGTATTTGCAGTACCTGTAGTCGCAGGTGTAACAGGACGTCTTTCAACACCCTGCATAATGTTCCACAGTCCTTTTGCAACCAATACATGTCGCATCATATAAGCCCATAATGGGTAGTTGGTACCATCCAACTTATCCTCAACAGCCAACATACGGAATACATCACTGCTTTCAGCCATGGCCGGTGACTAAAATACCTTGATGCAAAAAATTGACTGTATCAAAAAGTTGAACGGAACTGCCCAGACAAATTCTGCTAAACCTGTAGCAAACTTTCAGACACTTATACTGGCGAATCAAAACAGGTATATACCTTTGGCACAAAAAGATGAAATAGCATGCACAAGCACTGTGATACTACGTTCGAAGGTCGAAAAGAGCTCAGATCGCGATTTCGGCACCACAAAGCGAAGCCGTTTTGATCTCTGAAACACCCTGAGTATGCTCACCAAATTTTGTGTGAATCTGAGTCTGCAACCGGAGGAGTGTTGACGACACCCTAGATGAAGCGGCGACCTGCTCTGATACCAATTGTTGGAGTTAGACGTCTGCGGAAGCACGCGAACAGCACAAGGAAGAAGAAGAAGCTTGGAGCAAAGCACACAAGACTGAATGTATTACTAGAGAATGTACAAAGATAAGTAGCCCATTAGGGCAATAGGCGTATATATAAGCCGGGGGAAAAAAACCTCCTACAGAGGGAAAAAAGTGCCCCAGAAGTCCTAGAGTATTCACACACATCACTACCTAAATATATCAACATTCTTTCCTTGGATTTGTTTTGTTAATCAGCTATTATTTGAGTATTTGATGTTATTAGGAGTTCCTTCCTTCATAATAAGTCTCCATTATCTTGATAAATGTTGTGGAAGTTGACTGTGTGCAACCCGTTAGAATTGAAACTATCTCATCTTGGTGATACATGTATTGAAATTAAGTTTTGACATTATATTCATAATGTACCTGGAAAATGGCATGAATTAGGCACAAGAATCATTCTAAAATCTTATTCCTACCTCAAATTATAAGAAACCCTAGAATTCCTATAACTTTTCATGAAATCTCTGTTGGAGCTGATTTATTGACAAATCTTGGATTCCATTGATTAAGAAGGAGTTGTGGTCTTAGTATACTTCCCGGATTGACAAATTATAGGCTTTTTAGTTGTTAATCTTTTATGTTATGATGATTGGAGAGGCCAACTCCAAAGAACAATAAAAATGTTTTGGTGTCATTGTTAGGGAAGTAAGCAAAGCTTTCATCCATTGGAGCTTTGGACCTTTGTTGGATCTTCCAAGTTGATGGTAATGAAAAGTTTTTCAAATTCATTTTGATTCATCAAGTGTGTTAGGATGAAAAGGTGAGTGTGTTGTCTTTTTATAAGATTACTTCATTCACTTTATTTATATTGAGAAGTAAAGAGTTGCACGTTGTTAATCTTTTATGTTATGATGATTGGAGAGGCCAACTCCAAAGAACAATAAAAATGTTTTGGTGTCATTGTTAGGGAAGTAAGCAAAGCTTTCATCCATTGGAGCTTTGGACCTTTGTTGGATCTTCCAAGTTGATGGTAATGAAAAGTTTTTCAAATTCATTTTGATTCATCAAGTGTGTTAGGATGAAAAGGTGAGTGTGTTGTCTTTTTATAAGATTACTTCATTCACTTTATTTAGATTGAGAAGTAAAGAGTTGCACGTTGTTTTCTAATTTTAAGTTACAAGGTTTTCAGCCTTCTTTATCAGCTTATTAGCACATACACATGAAACCCTAAATAAATTGTTTACCCTTTGTTTGGGGAAGAAAATTTAAAAAAATAATATATATAAAAAAGACAAAAAAATAAAAGAGAAGGTAAAACAAACAAAGGGATAATATCAATGAATTACTAAGTAATTAAAAGGGTCAAGAAAATCAAGAAAAATAAAATCATAAGGAATTTCCTTTTCTATATTGGTTTGTCGTGAAAAATTCATTAATTTTTGGTTTGGCAAGAACAATGGAGCGGAAAAGTGGGGGTGAACAATCAAGAAAGACTTTGAACCAAAAAATGAAGAATTTGCAAAAATCAAGGTGAAACTTAAAATCATGCTTTTCAGGAAAAAATCGCAATTTTTTGGAAGTGGTAAGAATTGTTAAATTTCTAAAAATTTGAAAATCTTTTGTTTGCCAAAGGAGTAATAATGAGGTTAGGTTCAAGTGAAGAGACAAAAATAACAAATTCATGAAAGCAAGTGCAAATTGGGATTGTGAGTAGGGAATATAAAAAGGGACTTAGAATATTTTTACTCATTCTGAGAGTGTGAAAGAGAGAGAGAGAGAGAGAGAGAGTATGATAAAGAGCAAAAAATCACAATTTCCAAGCAAGAAATCAAATACAACTTGGATCAAGCTCAAGCAAGGTATAAAGTTTTGCAATATTATTTGGAAAATGTTTAATATTGTTTTGTTGCAAAAGAATTATTCCTTATCTCTCTTCTATTGTTCTTGAATGATTGAAAAATTGTGATTCTAACTCAAAAATTTCATGATTTTGAGTCACGATGTTGAAAAAACACGACTGTCTAAAAAACACCATCATGTGTGAAGATCGCGAGTCTAACTCCAAAATTTCACAATTTTGAGTCAAGATCATGAAAAAACACGATTGTCTAAAAAAACATGATCTTGTGTGAAAATTGTGATTTTGACTCCAAAATTTCACGATTTTAAGCAAGCTTTGTAAAAAAAAAACATGATTATCTAAAAGAACACGATCTTGTGTGAAAATCGTGATTCTGACTTCAAAATTTCACAATTTTGAGTGAGGTTCATGAAAAAAACATGATTGTGAGAAAAACACAAGGAAACATGATTTTGAGCCTCAAAATCACGATTCTCAGCAGAGAATTGTGATTTCTCAAGATCATGATTTTTAGCTAAAAACGTGATTCTGAGCACAAAATTTTGGTGGTGTAGCCCTGATAGGTAATAAGGAGATACATATTTTCTTGTTCTCCTTCACTCATATCTCCTATCTTTTCCAAGGGTATATCTAGGATTGTCTCATGTGTCCCTACCTGAGAGGGTGGCTTAGTTACTTGTGGCATTTGACTTGCTACATGATTTCATAGTTCTGGTTTTACTTTCAATAGCTCCTCTAAGGTGAGATCACATTGTAACTTAGTATTCTTTACCATTTTTTTGTTCCTAGGTATGATTGACTCCTTGTTTCTTACCATGACAATAGGGGATCTCATCTTAATAGACTAAGACTCCCATGGGCCTATGAACTGAGGCAATTCCTATAGGGAATGGGATTTGAAGTCTAATTGTTCACTAGTTTGTGCATCTTCCTGTTCTTCGTAAATCGAGCAAATCTCCTATGGAAAGTGATCATGTAGGTCATCCATAATTTCAATGGGTAGAGTATTCTCGCTCTCCTTGGCTCATTTCTCCTCTTGAATCTCTCTTAAGAATTCTTGTGAGTATTGATTTACAGAAGAAGAGATTTCAGGATTAGTGGAATTAGGGACATGATCTTCCTTGGGAGGCAAGCTTATCTTTTCACTTCCATTTTTACTTACCTTTGATGTAGCTGACTTCCCATATTTGGCTATCATCCTCTCCAATCTCTCTAGCAATCCATCAAAGTGTAATTGTGTCTTGTCTGAGTTAGTGCAATTGAAAAGATGGGTTCCCTCAAACATAGTTTGAGCCAGTTCTACCATTTTCACACAAAGCTTAGTTCTTTCAATTGTTGGGTGTGTGTAGAACTGTGAGAGACACATGAGAAGCACACACAAGGAGCACAAATACAACAAGAAACATGGAGAAGAAAATGGTTGGAATAGCTCTCTCTATTGACGATGAACTGAACTGAAGTAAGAGTTGAATAATACCCGTAAGTACAAAGTACCATCACATATGAGAGTATCAATTATGTGGTACCATGGGGAAAAAACCTCTAGCCAGCACTAGAGTAAAAACTGCCCATGTATAGGGAAAAGGTTCACATCAAAGCTACTCGAGGAACACATAAGTGTAACAAAACCCCCCTGAAGCGAATGATGTGAACACATACAGGGAGTGACAGATTAGCCCCCACAAGGTAACAAGCCTAAAGCTTTGCGAAAAGCTTCAAACTTTTCCCGTGGAAGAGCTTTGGTGAATATGTCTGCCACATTATCTTGTGTAGGCACATATACCAAATCAATATCTCCTGCATGAAAGTGCTCTCTCACATAGTGATAATGCACCTCAATATGTTTGGTCCATGCATGAAACACTAGGTTTCATGCAACAGCCAAAGCACTCTGACTATCAGTGAGAATATGCATAGCAGCATCAATCTCCATGCAAAGATCCATCAATAGGTGTCTCGGCCATATACACTCCACTGTAGCTGTGAAAATTGTCCTGTGCTCAGCTTCACAACTCGATGTCTCCACTGTAGGTTGCTTCTTACTCAACCAAGATATGCATGAGTCTCGAAGGAAAAAGCAATTACCACTAGTGGACACATGAGTGTCATAACAACCAGCCCAATCACTATCTGTAAAAGCATGCAAGCATGGTTGAATATCTCTTCCATAAAAGAGACCTTAGCTCAAAGTGCCCCGGAGATATCTAAACACATGTTTCATCACTTGCCAATGCTTAGTGCCAGGGCTATGCATGAATCAACTCAACTGGGAAACTACATACTGTATATCCGGCCTTGTGTTGCATGCATATATAAGACATCCCACAACTTGCTAATAAAGAGAAGTGTCAAATGCATCACTTGAATCCTCAACTGAGAACATGAATCCTGTCTCAACTGGTGTGGAAACTGGCTTGCAATCCTCAAAGTCAAAATGCTGAAGTAGTTTTTCAACATACTTTTCTTGATGCATAACAATTCCCCCCTCAATGGATACAAACTGGATGCCAAGATAGTAGCTCAAAAGACCAAGATAAGTGACATCAAAAGTATGTTGCAAATCAGCCATAAGAATGTCAAGTTTTGCATCACATGACCCAATCAAGAGTATGTCATCGACATAAAGAACAAGCACTATAATATCAGCCCCATTTTTGTGTACATAGAGTGTGCTTTCAATCGGACTACATGTGAAGCCAAGAGCAATCAAGTGCTTATGGATTTTGTCATACCATGCACGTGGAGCTTGCTTGAGACCATACAAAGCTTTATGCAAGTGACAAACCATATGCTCTTGCCCTTTCATGGCAAATCCAGGAGGTTGCTAACATAAACCTCTTCTTGCAAATCACCATTCAAGAAGGCTGTTTTTATGTCCAACTGATGCACTTTCCAACCTCGATGGGCAGCCAATGCAACCACGGTACAAATGGTAGTCATACGTGAAGTAGGTGCAAAAGTTTCCTCATAATTAATGCCATATTGTTGCGCATATCCTTTGGAAACCAATCTAGCTTTGTAGCAATCAATGCTACCATCAGATTTTCTCTTAATCTTGTAAACCCACTTTGTACCAATGGCATTCTTTCCTTTTGCCAATTCACATAACTCCCAAGTACCATTCCTATGTATGGAATCCATTTTTTATTGCATAGCACTCATCCATTGTGGATCGTCACATGCATCTTCAAAAGAAAGTGGCTCTTCATTACATGTTGTAGCAATAAGAAAATAATCCACAAAATTACTTGATGCATGGTGAGAGCTTGATCTTGTTCTACCAAGTAAAGGTGCACTCAATTTGTTGTCCTGCAAAGTTTGTTTCAGCCACTTTGGTATAGTTTGTGCACTCTTGATAGACATGCGTTCATTATGTAAAACATCTTCAATATGTACATCATGTGTGGGCTGAATTTCATGCTCATTTTCAGCCATATTTTGACGCAAATGTTCAGCCATATGTGGCTGGAAATTTCCAGCAGCTTTGACAATTTTTGGTTGAAAAAATTCAGCCATGTTTGGCTGAAAATTCCCTACATTTTCAGCACTATTTTGCTAGAATTTTTCAGCCTTTTGAGCCTCAGTTGGCTGCTCTATATGGCCATAGTCAAATGAACCATTTTGGAACAAAGGCATGAGTGTATCGAACACATCTTGTGAGCTAACTATTGGCTATTTTTTCCATTCAAGTAGAGGGAAAACTAAATTTTCAGCAAATACCACATCTCGACTCACAATAATTGTGTTTGTCAATGGATGATACAAACGATATCCCTTACTTTCAGCACTATAACCAACAAATATACATTTCTTTGCCTTGTCATCAAGTTTGTGACGTTGTTGTGATGGCACAATAACATATGCCAAACAACCAAACACACACATATGACTAACCATAGGCTTATGACCATTCCATGCCTCATAAGGAGTGATGACTCTCAATGCTTTTGTAGGGTAACGATTCAACACATAGTTTGCACACATGACCGCTTCCATCCAAAACTTATCAGGAAGATGCTTTCCTTTAACCATACATCATGCCATTTCAAGTATAGTTCTATTTTTACACTCGACAACACCATTTTGTTGAGGTGTATATGGCACCATACATTGGTGTGAAATACCTCTTTCACGAAGAAAAGCATTAAACTCATTGACATGTATTCACCACCACGATCCGTACGTAGAGTCAAAAGCTTTTGTGAAGAAAAATTTTCAGCCATAGCTAAAAATGCTTTGAAGCAAGAAAATACCTCATTCTTTACTTTCATAGGATACAGCCATGTATGGCGAGTAGCATCATCAATGAAGATAACAAAATATACATGCTTCCCAAAAGATGGAGTCTTGACGGGACCACATAAATCACTATGAACAAGCTGCAATTTTCTTGTAGTGTGTGTATGACTATCTTTTGGAAAAGAAGCACAATGCATTTTTCCAAGAATACAACCTTCACATGCATGCTTTTCAATGGACTCAAGTGTAGACAAATCAATAACCATGTCCTTCTTTTGCAAGTAAAGCAAACTATTGAAGTTCAAGTGACCAAAACGAGCATGACAAAGCTCCATTTCAGCCATGGAAGAAGTATGAGCAACCAAGGCATTCGAGGTAGCCCTCTTGTATGTATCCATGCAATACAAACCATTACATAATGTACCAGACACCATGATAACATTGCCATTGCTGAAATCATGAACCATACACTTATCATCAACAAAATGTACATGAAGTCCAGCTTTGGCAATCAAAGGAATTGAAATTAAGTTCTTTTTGATATCGGGCACATACAATGCATTTTTCAAGAGAATCACGCCTCCATTTGCAGCCGTAAGCTCAATTTCTCCTACTCCAATGATAGGATAAGAGGCATTGTTTGCACACACGACATGTCCTCCTTTGGGTGCATCTTTCAAAGAGGCAAAAAATCTTTTGCATGATGTTATGTGCTTCGAAGCACCACTATCAAAGTACCAATCCGAATCAGCCTCACTCACAACCATACATTTAGAATGCAAAGATGCATCATAATGACATGTAACAACACATGCCCAAAAATCTTGAGCCATGTTAGCTTCATCATTCTTTACATTTGCTGAATTTTCAGCAATAGACATGCCGGATTCCCTCTTCTTTTCATTGCATTTAGCAAGCTTTCTACATTCATCAATAGTATGATCAACCTTTCGGCAATATTTGCATCTCTTCGTCTTTTACAAATTGGCATCATTAGAGGAATGAGGGGAAGAGGAAGCTTGAGGATTTGGTTTTGATGAACCCAAAGCTGAACCATACTTGTTTTTCCCCTTTTGTAAGATAGCAAGTGCTTGTGTTCCCTCAATCAAACCACTCCTATTCACTCTAGATTGCTCTTCTTGCAAAAGAAGAGACACAACCTCATCAAATGCATACATATTAGGATTCCCTTTTGCAACCAAATGGAGTGTAGTAGCAAAGCTTTGAAAAGATTCCGATAATCCTTTCAACAATGTAGAAATGAGTGATGCATCTGGAATGATCTCATCTACGTTTGCCATCTGCTCTTTCAAGTCCTTGATGCATGTCACATACACATCCACCGACTCAGTTTCAGCCATACATACATCCTCAAGTTGCTTCCTCAAGTATGAAACACGTGCTTCATTATGCACGGCATACAAAGAAGCAAGAGTATCCCATGCTTGTCTTGATGTAGAACATGACCAAATGGGGAACTATGTGAAGCTTCGTAGAAAGCGCAACCAATGCATGAGCTTGAGCATCTTTTCCATCCCATCTAAGCTAAGAGAATGAGATCTTGGAAGGATAGCCATGCAAGGATGAAGAGGCAATGTAAAGACAAGATGAGTGAACTCAAAGAGAGCTTAAGGGAAACTAAAGCTAAATTGATAGAGATCGCATCTCACATGCACTGTCATAACCCATCACCCTCATTACACTAAAACCATCCCACCAAACCACCACTTAGAGCAAGATCAGTCTTAGCAAACCCTACTACAAATGACTTGGACATGATGTTCAAAGCATATTAGGCTAGAATTCAAGAAAGGCCAAATCTGACAGAGTTAGATAAGTGTTATCCCAGAGCTGACTTAGAAATTGATGTTACACTTATGTGTTCCTCGAGTAGCTTTGATCTGAACCTTTTCCCTATACATGGGCAGTTTTTACTCTAGTGCTGGCTAGAGGTTTTTTCCCCATGTTATCACATACTTGATACTCTCATATGTGGTGGTACTTTGTACTTAGGGATATTACTAAGCTCTTACTTTAGTTCAGTTCATCGTCAATAGAGAGAGCTATTCCAGCCATTGTCTTCTTTGTGTGTCTTGCTACATTTGTGCTCCTTGTGTGTGCTTCTCGTGTGTCTCTTGCACTACTACACACACCCAATAGTAGTATCATAGTAGGTTCAGCTCCTTCTCAAGTTTCGGTTCTTCGCGTTGCGGCATGCGTGCACTTTTAACAGTGCAAATCAACTTCGGAGCATAGAGCAATGAATTTCAACAGCCAAGAAACATTTCCTCCAGGTACACTATTAGATATGCTCTCAATCTCATTGTTCTCTGTGCTCTTCTCTTGACTTATGCCTCGGTTTTGTTGTAGGGCCCAAGCCCCAGTACTACTTGCACTGGGCATTGGTTGTCATATTTCACTACAAGGAATATGGGCGCATAGCGACGGTTAAGGCGACACAATTTTGTCACTATAGAATTGTAAAAAGCATCACAACAAGCATCGAGCATGAACCATCGGTAAACGATGAGCAAAATGATTTTTTTATCGATGTGTGGTGTGACGGGATGTGCGACGCTTGCAATGAGCATCGCTAAAGCAACAATTTAAAAAAGCATCCCATAAGCGACGGTAAATAACGTCGCTTATGCGACTTCAATTATAGTGCTTTTTACAATGCCTTACCATCGCCTACGTGATGGCTTTTTTACGAAAAAATTTAAAACATTGGAGGCTCTTCAAACAGCATCTTCATGCATCTGATCAACATTCGCAATTCCACTACGCTTACGAGCTGAAAGAATCGCTTGTAGAATTGTTGTTTTGTCTAATCTCTATCTTATTGTCTCTCTCTGTCTCTGTTTCTCTGTTTCTACCTCTTTCTCTCTTTGAATTATCTCTCTCTCTCTCTCTTTATTGCAGGTTATTCAAGAAGCTAACCAAGCAAAAAATATGGCTAACTATTGTAAGTACAATTTCCATTCTTTGTATATCATTTGAATTGTGTTATTTTCATTACTTAGCATAGTCACACTTATTGATATGCACATATACACTTATACATGATGAAGATGCACGTTCACACATATACACATGCACATACACACACATATATACACACACATACATGTGCACATACACTTACACATACACATGCATGTGCACAAACATTTCTACAACCACATAAAAAGACTTGCATGCATGCATTATTGCATATATATATATATATATATATATATATATATATATATATATATATATATATATATATATATATATATACACACAAACATACACACATTAACATATACTTAAATACATGTATATGCACATCCACATGCATGCACATTCACATGCATGCACATGGATGCAAATGGAAATGCATCCACCTGTACAGGCATGTTTCATACATATACATATGCATATACATACACTTGTATATATTTATACACATACACATACATATGCACATATGTATATATATACACACACATATACATATATGCACATACATACACACACATATACACATACACACACACATGCGCATACATACATATACACATATACATGCACATACACACATATACACATACACATATACATGCACATACATATACACACACATACACATGCACATGCACATACACATATACACACATATACACTTACACATGTACATACATACATATACACACACATACACATGCACATGCACATACACATACATACACATATACACTTACACATGCACATGCATATACACATATACATATGTACATATGTTCATATACACACACATATACATGCACATACGTACACACACATATTACACACATATACATGCACATATGTACACACATATGAATGAATTATATAGTTAAATTTTAAAACACATGCTTAATATAAACAATAATAACAATAAATAGAACAAAACTTTGCATTACTTAATACCATACACACAATTCAAAGCATAACTGAAATGAACAATATATAGAATATATATATATATCAATGTAAATACATATCCAATGTCATAATCAAGAATCCTAATCATTATCATCATGATCATCATCATCATCATCATGATGATGATCATCATCATCATCAACAACATTATGATCATCCTCATCCTCATCATCATGATCACCCTGTGACGATCGAGATCGTCCCTCCTGTGTTTGTCTCTCCACCTCATCCATATCTGCCTCTCCATAATACTCCTCTATTACATATAACAAACATAAATAAGTAAAACAATTAAAACATCCATAAAAATAAAATAGTTATATAAAATTTAATAATACTCACAAAGGCATCCGGATGATCTCGCATATACTCACTCAAACACCGATATCCAAAATGTGTAGCATACTCGATCTCATGTTTCATCGAATATCGGCCATAATCCTTTTGCTACATTGAAACAAATAAAAAAGATTAGTTTCTTGCATTTTAACTAAAATAAAAAATATACTCACAATAACACATATACTTACAAATGTAGCTACAAAACCATGATGGCCCATTTGGCCTAGGTGCAATGTGTGGCCCGACTCAACTCTCTTCTTTCCAGTAGCCTGTTTATTTAAAGAAAAAAGAAATACATAAATTAAATGTAAAAAAATACTAAAATATATGAAAATTATAAATATAAACTATTAATTTGTATACCTTCTGCTGAGGAAATGACTCTTGAAGATGTAGCTGTCTACGAAAAAACTACCACATCTCAGGTGGTATGTTAGGTCGCCTCTTATTTTTTTCCACCATACAATATCTCTTGTTAATTTAATCTCAAACAGAAAAAAAGAATCAGAATACATACACATATATACACACACATACACATACACATACACATACCCACATACACATATACATACAAACATATACACATGCATATATGCATACATATACATACATCTAACATAAACACACATATACATATCCACATATATACGTGCACACATACACATGCATGCATATACACTCATTCATACAAATAAAACACGCATTTATCCCACAATAGTTTGTATTTGTGTATATGTGAATATGTGTGTAAGTGTAAATGTGTATATGTGAATATGTGTGTATGTGTAACTATGTATATGTGAATGTTTATGTATGTAAATAATCAGATTATTAATATTAAATACCATTATTTGTAGATTCCGATCAATCAGATGGAACTCCACCACCGTCTCCTAATCGTGTAAGGACTATATACTGTAAGTATATCAAACTTTTAATTTTAAATATATTTGATAGATACATAACTGATATATTTTTTTGTTTCTTGTTATAATCAGATTCTGATCAATCAGAGGGCACTCCACCACCTCCTGCCCATGCAATGACTTCACATGTGTCCTCCGATAGGAATTATGATGAATTTTACTATCAAAAGCATATTATATGTTGGTATAACTCTTGCTATGGCACGTATTGAAGACCACAATTGGAATGTATTGAACATGAGGCAGAGTATGGTACTTTTGAGCGTGCACCATCACCTAGTCAACATGATAATGCTTGGGTATGTATTCTTTCTATAAACTACTGTCATTATTTTATTTAAAAACCATATACAAAATCATATTACTGTTGATATAAAGGAATACTTGCTCGATGATGATGATGATGATAATTTTTCTCAAAATGTTAATATACCTCATACACGTCATGGACTTGTTGTTCATCAATGACAAGCAGAGCTTTCTAGAAATCCTCTACCTCCTGGTTTAGAGACTAAAACGGCTGGAGATTATCCATTGCCAGCTCGTGATCGTTCTCTAGTACAAACATATGATAGAAGAAGATATGGAGGATGGAATAGAGGACCACTTCCTTTAGATGAAGAGGTTTTGAATTTTTGGGGTAATCGCTATATGATTGCTCTATCCACTATTACTAATGTTGGTCGTGGTCTCTTTATTGTAGAGGATTTGTATGTGCCTCCAAACTCTGAAGTCACTCTTATGCAATTTTGTGGTCCTATATATGGATGGGGAGATTGGCATCGACTTGCACGTTATGTTCAAAGCATGAGTACTTATGGAATATGCTTGAATGCAGCATCCCTTACTAGTAGAAGGATTTCACATGCAAAAAATGAAAGATTATATATTGATGAAAGACCTTACATGCATGGAAATATAGCAGGTTTAATAAATAGTAGTTGAGGGTTACATAATAGTTCAAGGACTAATTGCACACTTGAGGAGCATGAAAATAGCCATGAATCACCATACATGAGTAGAGATGTACCAAGATACATAGTTGTCAATGCTATTACTACATTACATGCTGGTGATGAATTATTAGTGAATTATCAATGGCGTAGACCTCCAAGAGCACCTTTTAGCTAGAGAGAGAATGAAAATTTTATATCCATATTTAATAACTTATATATTTAATTTTATGTTTAAAGTTTACTTTTTATTCATTTATGGAATACTAATGATTTTTATTCATGTGTGTAGATTCCAACATGTGATGTTGATGATATTCCTCCACACCATTCACAATTGCCAGTAAGACCTCATTTATCAGAAGCTTCTATGAGGAGGCTATGCAAAAGTGATCCTGTGAAATATGCAAGGTTGAAAGATCTATATTCAAAAGAAGATAAAGTACAAGATTTGTGCGACAATGATGAAGATGATGGCATGGCAAATTTTATTGAGGATTGGTATCAAAATGACAGTGAGAGCATTGATATATCTAAAAATGAGAAATATCTTCGAGAGGAATGTCTAAAGCATGTATATGAAGGAAGTCGTTTGACACGACTAAGTGCGAGCTTACTTATTCTCAATCTTCAAAATCGTTTTGGATGGAGTAATGTATCTGTTTCGGCACTATTAAGGTATAATTTTCAAATTTCTATCTATTTATATATATGCATGCATAAATATATAAATATAAATACATGCATATATAGACATACACATAATTATACATGAATGCATACACACATATAAACATACACACACATATACACACATACACATGTTATGAGAGTAAGGTCAAATTATACATAGTGTTGTCCATCTAGCCTTTAGAATTGTCCACCCAACCTTTACAATCTTCTTGACACATCTGCTTCTCCTATTCTAGTCGACCTTATACCTGTGCTACTAACTCTTTTATGAACTTTGCATACAAATATTAAGTATGAGTTAGCTATGGAGGTATTCAGTCGTTTGAAAACTAGGAGAAGTAAATAGACCTTGAAGAATTTGAAGGATGGAAGAATAATTTTAAAGGATGGGCGGACACAAAGTGTTCTTTCAGTGCAGGTTTTTGTTTTTACCTTAGCTATGGTAAGAACAAGAACTTGCATTGAATGAACACTTCATGTCCACCTATGCTTTAGAATTATTCATCCATTTTCCAAAATCATTGAGAGAAATTTGCTTGTCTTATTTTCCAACAACCTAATACCTCCATAGTTAGCTGATACTTAATCCTTGTAAACAAATATGTAAGTCTTAGTTAGCAAGGGAGGTAATAGATTGACTGTTAGCCAAATAAAATATTGGTTTTTGTGCACTCATAGGCTTCCATTTTGTAGAGTGTATGTACGAGTGCAGGTATTTTGCAACAAAAAGATGTTGTTCGATAGCAGTTGACTTCAATCAATATGGATTAGAGGCGGGTGTTGTGGAAAGAAAAGAGATGTGGATGCATGGGATGCCCTCATTAGAGGTTACTTGAATTTTGGGCAGTTGCACTATGCTATTGATCTCTATGAGACTGAGGTTTGCTAAGGCTAGTCTTAATAAAATAGACACCTTTGTTGGTAGCTCTCTGGTTGACCTGTATGTAAAGTGTGGTTCACTCATCAATGCTCAGCAAGTGGTGGCTAAGCTTCATGTTCGCAATGTTGTTTGTTGGAATGCACTCATATCTACATTTGTCAAGCATGAACATAATGAGGAAACACTCTGTCTTTTTTATCAAATGTGTATGGATTATGTTTCTCTAGATGCAGTTACATTTATACATAGCCTCAAGGCTTGTGCTAACACAGGGGTCATTGAAAAGGCTTTCAAGATTCATGAACACGTTGAAAGCAAAGGGCTTCATAAGAGTGCCCTTATGGTTCGCAATGCTTTGGTTGATACCTTTGCAAAGCTTGGTTTGTTTCACAAAGTAGAGCAAGTGTTTAGCAGTCTTTTAATTCAAGAGGATGCGAATGTGGTTCCAAATCTAGTTGCTTTTATTTGTGCCTTGAAAGCCTTTGGTAGCATGGAGGCAGTTTTCATAAGACTGATGTACATGTACCTGTTGGAGCAAGTCTATGACAAGCCTAAGTATTGGCTTGAGTCCCACAAAGTCATAGAAGAAGCCTTAAAATGAAGACAATGTAAAGTTCACTTGTGAACTACCTCTTGTAACTTTTGAAGAGTTTACTTAATGTAAAAGTGAAAGAATCTTAAGTGGTTGAGTCCAGTTGATCAAAAAGGGAAAGAGGAGCCACAAATTCGTGATTTGTGGTAGGTAGAGAATCAAATCAATCACTAATTGATTGGAGAGTGATTGAGGGAAGTTAGCCTCCCAAACTCAACTATAAATAGATGGCAGTTTTAGTCGTGGTTAGAGAGACCTATGTGAAGACCTCCAAGAGCTGAGCTTTATGCCATATCAAGGTGTGATTACAAGGCACACATATGTATCAGTAAGTCCATTGTATTGTACAAGCAATATACTTTCATTTTCATGATCATTTGAGTTCATATTTCATTCATTATTTTTTATGAGATTACTCTTGAAAGTTAGCTCTTTAAGTTAACTAGACTTCCCCAAGAGGAATTGAGCTAATTCCTGCTGTGCTCAGATAATTATGCAAAACATTGGACAGGTGTATGAACCAAAAATAGCAAGTTTTTCACCTCTGAGCTAACTCCAACTTATCTGTTTTGATCTATCTTTTTGAGAGTGACCTTCCAAGGTACATAGGGTGTCTAATACATCCATTGGCAAGATAAAAGGTTCCACCATATACTCCTGGAGTTCATTTGGCTGGTGTAGATCAAGGATTTTGCAACACCTCTTCATCTTCAAGCACATACCTATCCATCTCTTCACAGTACCCACGACTTAGGCTCTGCTAAGTTAAAAGGGGAAATAGGAACAAAAGGGGCAGGATCCTACTGATTATAAAAAGCAAGAAATGCGGTGCAGGGCACAAAACCCAAATTGTGGTTTGTTTATGGGTGAAAGTTCGGCTTTGGGAGTTGTAGGCGTCATGCCTTGTTATATTTGTTGTAATGAGCCACATTTCTGACGTGAATGTCTGTGTATACTGTGTGGAAAGACCATGCGTTTTGGATCCAATTCATTCACCTCAGTCCGGTGTTTTGCAAGGCTTTTAGGGGTTGAGTTTTGTGGTCATGGAGCTCATTTGACATGTGCATTAGAGTGTAAGATGGCAGGGGTCATAGAGAAGCTAGGCCTAGACATGGAGTACATTTGTAGACATTGTGATCAAAGAATAGATTTAAGAGAACATGTAGTTGGATTTTGGAATCTCTAAGATATGTGGATTGCAAGCTCTCAGTAGAAGCAAATCTTAATACAGCGCTGCAAATCATGCAAGGTACACAAGCAGATGGAAAAAAAAAGAGCTTCTTCAATTAGTGGAGATTGTTGCTCATATGCTTCAGAAAGAATCAAGCATCCATGAAGTCTATGGTCTCGTTCATGGTACATATCCAGTCGTTCTTCTTCATTAGATGATGAAACATGATTGTTGTAAACAAGTGGTGTCTATGAATCTGTGCTCACAAACATGAACTAGTAGATATGGTTCCCTCTAGGATGTGAGATGATGCCTTCATAATTCTGTCAATAGTTTTTGCTCTTTGGCGTCTACAACTCCTGTACATGCTCTCACTGCCATAAGAGTATTTGACCAGTCTGCGATATACTAGAGGACTGATTTTAAAGTATTATCAACTGTTACAAGCCGTAAATTTATCCTGCTCCATGGAGGAACATTCTGATTCGTGCATAAAATCTCTGTATCGGAAGACTACGTGATTGCTCTCGGTCTGATAATTGGTCATTTGTCCTCTCAAAATCTGGAAACAACACTCGTTGGCTTTGAAGACTGTATTCTTATCACATGGGTGGTATTGATGGTTGCCATGGTGGGAAAACACCATGGCAAAAAAAAATCTACTTTATCTTCATTGAGTAGGAGCAAAGCGGTGGGCACACCTCAATTAAATGGCTCTGTGTCAGAGATAGGACACGCCAGCAACGCAGGACAACATACCCATTTTTTGCTCTTAGTCTTGGGGGAATGCTCTCCATGAAAAGGGGGTGGCCGTTATCTTTTCCAGTGACTACCGACTAAAAAAAGGGATAGATCGAGTGGGCTGTTTGTACCCGTAGATGTTTGGGACAAAAACGGGCCTTCTCTTTGTTTTTTTTCGTGTGCAGGACAACAAAAAGGGGCTGAAACCGTAGCTTAAGCTCTTCCTCTCGATCGGTAGCCGGGGGATCTTGGGAGAAGGGATCCATTTTCTGCTCTCTCCGCTTGGTGTGCAAGAACACAGATACGTGAAGGGGGCTCTCGCATTTTTGTGAGCCTTCTGGGCAAATGTTGAGAGAGGAGGCTTACAGGGTTTCGAAGGAGAAAACAATTTTTTTTCAACGCTGGAATCGAGGGCTGCTGAGTTTTGAGGGGAGCCATCGAATCAAAGGGAGGGGGGGCTCTCTCTCTCCAGTTTTTGTTTTGTGTCTGGACTGATGTTGTTTTGTCACAAAGGGAACGTTCGGTTGGGCAATCTTACACATATAGCAGGAGCGAGAGAGAAGAAAACATGCATGGGGAAGGGATTCAAAAGATTAGCTCATAAGAAGTGTTGGAATTGAAGAAACGATGTCAATGGGAAAAAGCAGAGCTCATCGTTCGTCTTCCTTTTGCACAACAATGATATGCAAGGTAGAACAAGAGAAACGAAGTCTGTATCGTTAGTGGGAGGTGAAGCAGCTATGACTGCAAAATCTCTGCCGAACAATTGTACATATAGGTAAATGTTTTGTTTTGTTGTTACTATCCGTAAACTATGTTGAAGTTATTTGGATGGGAAGCCCCTTTCTCATAAAAAGTATTTTCATGTTTGGTCTAAGAAATCAGCGACCGGGTTTGTAAATCGAGTGTTTGGCACTATTGTCGACAGAATCGTATGTATATGCCTCGATAACTATATGTGTCTTACAGAAGGAATAAGAAACCTTCTCTACCTATTCTCAAGCATCAGTAGTGAGCCCTTTGATTCCAGCTTGTTCTGCATTATTACAATGTTTAAATAGTGAGGGAGGATGTTTATCATTGTTCTGCATTATTACAATGTTTAAATAGTGAGGGAGGATGTTTTGATAAGGTTTTGAAATGAACAGCGAATTCTGAACGATTTTTTTGGGGTTAATGAGCCTAAAACAGCACTGAAGTTGCTTGACAATTATATACTCAGGGTTGGGGTTTTGTACATCCTCGTTGAGATTAAGAGGAGCGCATGTCTCAAGCGTCCAAGGGAATTGTAGACTAATTGTAGGATTGCCACGATGGGATGGAATGAGTTCTCCAGGGAATTAAGGTACATACGTGAAATGGAAGGACAATGAGAGTGGATACATCATGCCGGGTTGTTTGTTTTGGAATTATGATCAGCTAATCATTGAAGATATGCATAACCTCCTGGGATGAGTGGTCTCCAACAAAAAGATAGCTACCTGCTGCGTGAAACCCTCCTGAACATATAGCCTCTGCTCATAGTCAACTGGGTTCTCATTTTTTTTATATTCAGATAGACAGTCGTATCTTCTCGAAAATTTTGTGTGGTGATAAAAGTAGTTGTCCGCTTCATGCAAATCTATAGCATGTGTTATACTCGCATCTAGAGCAATTAAACGAGCTACTTTAGATTCTTTGCTCATGCACAGATTGGAAGGGTCATATGGGACTACATGAGTTAGTCCATGGGTTGCGAGTCCTCTCCTCTCCCGGGTTTCATGTGACAGTCAAAATGAATGTCCACTTGACTGCAACTCAAGAAAGTGTGTTAATGGTCATCTTGTAGGGGCTTTCAGATGATTGGGTGGGGATTCGGGAAGAAGCCAAGTTCACGAGGTCAGGTTACTCTCTAAAAGCTCCATGCTCTCATCTGCCAAGAATTGGGAAGTCTTGCATTTTTGTGATCGTAAACATGGATATGAATGGTTAGCACTTCTATTGCATTACATGTGTATACATCCGCCTAGGACATGGGAAACCATCTGAATGAAATAAAAAGGAAGGGTGACGAAGGAAAGAGGAAGGAATTACAAAGAAAAAATGGGAAACCATCTGAATGAAATAAAAAGGAAGGGTGACGAAGGAAAGAGGAAGGAATTACAAAGAAAAAAAAAACGAGGAAGGAGGAGAGGAAAGGAAGGGAAATATTTATAAATATGAGTGAAAAAGAGGGAGTCCGCAAGTGTGGGTATGAGAGTGGGTGCTCTTGAGAGTAACTTGCATGTGAGTAAAGAGAGAGAAAGGCCACGAGGAGTAACCACGAGAGTTGGACATTTAGGTGTGTAGGTCGTTTCCCGTCTTCTTCATAAGTATATTGGGATGAATTTGTTGGACTAAGGCCGCATCAAAAGTTCGAGCAAAAGGTCATTGTGCATAGGCATTTTCCCGTGGGTTTAGAGACTCAACATTTTGGTGCGTTTGCCGGGAAGGTAGCTTGACACTCCTCATAGAGTCGTGCCACGAGTACGCTCGGTGCTCCAATTATGCGGCACAGCCCGTCGGCCCAGATTGAGTGCATTGGCCTAGGTTAAAAAAAAAATGTCGCAAAGTCCACAAGTCAAGGACTTTCAAAGGGTCAGCCCGAGGATGATGAACTCCGAATGGACTAGAAGTCGAAGAGGGTTTGGACGCTCAATGCGAAGCCATGCATATGAATATCGCCAGGTTGATCTAATCTCCAATAATGTTCGGTGTTCGTGTTGCAAGAAAGTCGGGCACATTGCAAAGTTTTGCCCTCGTGTGTCTAGTCCGTTGGACTTTGTTCCTGCATGCACGGATTGTGGAAAGAAAAGGTTATGCGACCACGTGTGTCGTGCAAAGGTTGAGGAGGTCTGGGCAAAAGAGGTTAGTATGTCCCTTGCGACTTTCTTCGTGGATGCCGAAGATAACGAGAGTTCGCTGGCAAGCATGCAACGTCTGTTGGAAGGTCTTCGTGAAGAGCGCGATAATGAGAGGGTTAAGGTGGAAACATTGGAGAAAAAAACCTCAGAGGACAAGTCCAGTTGCTTGAGAGTGAAAAAGTGGCTAGACAGAGCAACGCCACAAAAAAGGAGGTCTTGGACCTTAGAACCCGCTTGATGATAGCGAATTGCCATGGAGTTTCGATTGAAGAAGAGCACCCACGAGACAATGATGACCTTGCACAGAGAGTCGATCGAATGGAAAAGGAAATCGAGAAATTTCTAGAGATGACTGGTAGATATGATGACCAAGCGGGTAAATTAGGGGAAGATTTCCACTTGGAGTTAGAAAGAATGAAAAGTGCCCAAGCGGAGAGCGACAACAAAGTGAGACGGGTAGAGAAAGAGAATGCAAGGCTGAGTAGCAAGCTTGGTAGGTGGATGAATCGGAAAGGCGATGAGACACAAAGACAGGTGGAGGACCCGAGAGTGGGGAAAATGGAGGAAGAGGTGAAAGCGGTGTTGGATAGGTTGGATGCATTTGAAATGGAGTTAGAAAGAACGAAGAATGAATTGTCGAAGAAGGTAGTTGATCTAGATGAAGAAAATATGAGTAGGATTTGGGAGGAAAGATCGATTAGAGAGGAAGTCGAGAAGTTGACCGTTCGAGTTGAGAAGAGGGAGGATATTCCCCTTGGATCTGCAAAAAGGGTGAGAGAGGATAAAGAGATGGAGCAAATATGGAATCGTTTCCGAAGCATTGACTCTAACATGTTCCAATATCAGAGTGATATTGAGCACAACAAACAAGGATTAAGAGACCTAGCGGTGAGGCTTGAGGTGCTAAGAGGTACAAAGGCCAATGGTAGTTTTCTGTGTCATCTATCAGGTCACGTGGAATCTCTGCGAGGCAGAGGTTGGAGATGAAAAAATAGACGAGGAGATGGATGTCCGTGAGGACGGCTTGAGTCTGACTAGGGTTTGCTTTGCGGATTGCGTGTGGGTTTCGAGAGGAAAAGTTGACCATGGCATTAGTGGCCAGATTTCAGCTTGAGTAGCAGCAGAGAGAAGAGGTGCCTCATCGGGATGTCCACGGGGGGATAAATGTATGTGCATTGTGATTGGGATGGTTGGGAAAAAGGTCCTTTCTTTTGTCTCCTAATTCTCGAGATGCGGGTATGAAAAAAAAAGGGAAAAAATATATATGTTTGTGTATGTGTGTGTGTGGCTACGCGCTTATGTGGGCCAATAGGTGGGTGGATCCACTTTGGCCGGGGGTCAAAGCCACGAACTGACGTCGGTTTCACATAGGGCTAGCTGTCTGTGTGTTGTGCGCTACGTTGGGTTGGTAGATGGGTGGAACAAACCTGATCGGGTGGTCAGGGCCACGAGTCGCATCTAGCTTCGGTGTAGGCCGGCAAGTGTGAGTAAATATGTGAAAAAGTGATGAAAAAAAAAGAAGAGAAAAATGTGGGAAAAAAGAAAAAAGAATGAGACAAATTCCTGACTCGAGGGGGGACAGAAGAGAGAAGAGAAAGCATGATGCTCGGATGGGAATGTGTGTATGTGTTGTGGGAATATGAGAATGTTTGGACTCCTAATGAGGCATGTCGAATCGAAGCTTAAGCTCGGCTAGGGTTTTGGCTGTGATGTGTCTGTGGAAGACTTGGACTTGAGGGATCCAAGCGTGCTAGTGGCTTTGTTCGGCTCCAAACTCTTGGGAAGTGCTCATTTTGGTTCTTAGGTTGTGCAACTACTTGCGATGTCCTGAAGCATGTCGACGATGAGCGATCTTGTCGGAGTGAGCTAGTGTTAGGCTTGAGTGGTCCTTGTCATGTATCCATCAAGTTAGAGAGGTGTGGTGGTGACCTAACATAGAATTTAGTTGAAAAGCAAAAAAAAAAAGAGTCGATGAAAAGGGAAGTGGGTAGTGGAAACCCTTGGTAGAAGGGGAATGAAAAATCAGCGAGAGAACTCAGTTAGAAATGAGCAAAAGGAATCAAGAAAGCAATCGTGTGGTCGAGAAGAGTATCAAAAACAGAAGTGGGGAATGGTTTTTGATTATATATGGTGTGTGTGGAAAGTGTGTTGAGTATGCATGTGGAATAGAGATTTGTGACGTGTTGAATGAATAGTCGAGAAGAGTGACGGAGGGAATGTGGACATGTCTTCTGCTTGTATGTATATTGTGTGTGACAAGCTTGCATGTGTGATGTGTGATGTGTGTGTGTTCTTTCCATTCTGACATTATGTTTGATGAAAAAGTGTTCTAACATGTTTTGATGAGTTGTAGACAGGAGGACATGGCAACGAAGGGTAAAAGAAGGTATATGAAATTGGTAAGTGATGTGATTGGTTTTGATACTAATGCATGAGGGTTGAATGTGATTGCAGGTGCTACATTGAGATAGAAGAGAATAGACATGCAAGGTAAAGATTTGTATTTGATTGAGTGATGAGCACATGGTGGATGATTTGAGTGCAGGAACATATTTGGCTCGTCGGGGACGACTTCGCAAATAAGTGGAGAGGAGTATGTTAGCCAAATAACCTATTGGTTTTTGTGCACTCATAGGCTTCCATTTTGCAGAGTGTATGTACGAGTGCAGGTATTTTGCAACAAAAAGATGTTGTTTGATAGCAGTTGACTTCAATAAATGTGGATTGGAGGCGGGTGTTGTGGAAAGAAAAGAGATGTGGTGGCATGGGATGCCCTCATTAGAGGTTACTTGAATTCTGGGCAGCCGCACTATGCTATTGATCTGTATGAGAGTGAGGTTTGCTAAGGCTAGTCTTGTTAAAATAGACACCTTTGTTGGAAGCTCCCTGGTTGACCTGTATGTAAAGTGTGGTTCACTCATCAAGGCTCAGCAAGTGGTGGCTAAGCTTCATGTTCGCAATGTTGTTTGTTGGAATGCACTCATATCTGCATTTGTCAAGCATGGACATCATGAGGAAGCACTTTGTCTTTTTTATCAAATGTGTATGGATTATGTTTCTCCAGATGCAATTACATTTATACATATCCTCAAGGCTTGTGCTAACACAGGGGTCATTGAAAAGGCTTTTGGATTCATGAACATGTTGAAAGTAAAGGGCTTCATAAGAGTGCCCTTATGGTTGGCAATGCTTTGGTTGATACCTTTGCAAAGCTTGGTTTGTTTCACAAAGTAGAGCAAGTGTTTAGCAGTCTTTTAATTCAAGAGGACGCGAATGTGGTTCCAAATCTAGTCGCTTTTATTTGTGCCTTGAAAGCCTTTGGTAGCATGGAGGCAGTTTTCATAAGATTGATGTACATGTACCCACGACTTAGGCTCTGCTCAGTTAAAACGGGAAATAGGAACAAAAGGGGAAGGATCCTACTGATTATAAAAAGCAAGAAATGCGGTGCAGGGCACAAAAACCAAATTGTGGTTTGTTTATGGGTGAAAGTTTGGCTTTGGGAGTTGTAGGCATCATGCCTTGTTATATTTGTTGCAATGAGCCACATTTTTGCCGTGAATGTCTATGTATACTATATGGAAAGACCATGCGTTTTGGATCCAATTCATTCACCTTAGTCTGGTGTTTTGCAAGGCTTCCAGGGGCTGAGTTTTGTGGTAATGGAGCTCATTTGACATGTGCATTAGAGTGTAAGATGGAAGGGGTCATAGAGAAGCTAGGCCTAGACATGGAGTACATTTGTAGACGTTGTGATCAAAGAACAGATTTAAGAGAACATGTAGTTCGATTGTTGGAATCTCTAAGATATGTGGATTGCAAGCGCTCAGTAGAAGCAAATCTTAATACAGCACTGCAAATCATGCAAGGTACACAAGCAGATGGGAAAAAAAAAGAGCTTCTTCAATTAGTGGAGACTGTTGCCCATATGCTTCAGAAAGGATCAAGCATCCATGAAGTCTATGATCTTGTTCATGGTATAGATCCAGTTGTTCTTCTTGATTAGATGATGAAACATGATTGATGTAAACAAGTGGTGTCTATGAATCTATGCTCACAGACATGAACTAGTAGATATGGTTCCCTCTAGGATGTGAGATGATGCCGTCATAATTTTGTCAATAGTTTTTGCTCTTTGGCGTCTAAAACTCTAGTACATGCTCTCACTGCCATCAGAGTATTTGACCAGTCTATGATATACTAGAGGACTGATTTTAAAGTATTATCAACTATTACAAGCCGTAAATTTATCCTTCTCCATGGAGGAACATTCTGATTCGTGCATAAAATCTCTCTATCGAAAGACTAGGTGATTGCTCTCGGCGTAATAATTGGTCATTTGTCCTCTCAAAATCTGGAAACAACACTCGTTGGCTTTGAAGACTGTATTCTTATCGCATGGGTGGTATTGATGGTTGCCATGGTGGGAAAAAAAAAATCTATTTTATCTTCATTGAATAGGAGCAAAGCGGTGGTCACACCTCAATTAAATGGCTCTGTGTCAGAGATAGGACACGCCAGCATAGCAGGACAACATACTCGTTTTTGGCTCTTAGTCTTGGGGGAATGCTCTCCATGAAAGGGGGGTGGTTGTTATCTTTGCCAGTGACTACCGACTGAAAAAAGGGATAGATCGAGTGGGCTATTTGTACTTGTGGATGTTTGGGATAAAAACGGGCCTTCTCTTTGTTTTTTTTTCCATGTGTAGGACAATAAAAAGGGATTGAAATCGTAGCTTAAGCTCTTCCGCTCGATCAGTAGCCAGGGGAGCTTGGGAGAAGGGAGCCATTTTATGCTCTCTCCGCTTGGTGTGCAAGAACACACATACATGAAGGGGGCTCTCGCATTTTTGTGAGCCTTCTGGGCAGATGTTGAGAGAGGAGGCTTATAGGGTTTTAAAGGGGAAAACAAGTTTTCTTCAACGCTGGAATCGAGGGCTGCTGAGTTTTGAGGGGAGCCATCGAATCAAAGGGAGGGGGGGCTCTCTCTCTCCGGTTTTTGTTTTTTGTCTGGACCGCTGCTGTTTTGTCACAAAGGGAATGTTCGGCTAGGCAATCTTACACATATAGCAGGAGAGAGAGAAGACAACGTGCATGGGGAAGGGATTTAAAAGACTAGCTCAGAAGAAGTGTTGGAATCAAAGAAAGGATGTCGATGGGAAAAAGCAGAGCTCATCGTTCATCTTCCTTTTGCGCAACAATGATATGCAAGGTAGAACAAGAGAAACAAAGTCTGTATTGTTACTGGGAGGTGAATCAGCTATGACCACAAAATCTCTGCCGAACAGTTGTACATATAGGTAAATGTTTTGTTGTTCATGTCCGTAAACTATGTTGAAGTTATATGCATATATATATATATATATATATATATATATATATATATATATATATATATATATATATATATATATATATATATATATATATATATATATATATATATATATATATATATATATATATATATATATATATATATATATATATGTATGTATGTATGTATGTATTTTTATTTATTTATTTTTATTAATATGTTTTTCTATTATGAACTTACAGGTTATTCTCTGAAAAGTTTTTACCAAGTAAGAATATTCTTCCTACCTCACATGATGCATGTATACATTGATAGATTATCAATGTATACATGCATGTCCTAACGATTGTATTTTATATAGAGGTGAATACGTAGACTATTTGACATGTCTCAAATGTCAATCTCCTTGATATAAGGATGAAGAAGGTAAAATCCCAAAAAAGGTATTGAGACATTTTCCATTGGCTCCACGGATTAGACATATGTTTCAAAGCCCCGAATTATCAAAGCCTTTGACCTTGGGACATGATCATAAAAGTACTGATGGAGTAATCAAAATTCCTCATGATAGTGTTGCTTTTCAGCATATTGATTCTACATGGCCTGAATTTACACAAAATCCACAAAATCTAAAGTTAGGAGTTGCATTACATGGGATTAATCCATTCTCCATGAAATTCAGTAAATGGTCAACATGGCCAGTGGTAGTCATAGACTACAATCTTTCACCATATCTTAGCAATAAGAAGGAACATTTAATGCTTTCACTTTTAATCCCAAGAAAAAGACAAGTCAAAGATATGAATATATATCTTGCTCCTTTCATTGACGATCTCCAAGAGTTATGGAGAGGTATTAATATCATTGATGTAGCGAAAAGCATCAATGAAAGACATATTACGGTTCGTGGTATTGTGGCTTGGACTATTCATGATTTTCCAAGATATGGTGTTTGTTCAGGTATTGATATAATTTTTTTATTCAATATGCATACAAATAAATGTGATTTAATCTAATTATATAGATGCAAGAATATCTACTAAGGGTTATAAAGCTTGTCCATATTGTGATGATTGGTTGAGATCAATCTATAGTAAGAATCTCAACAAAAATATTTATCTTCGACATCGATGATTCTTGCCTGATGATCATCCATTAAGATCTAAAAGAGAACGATACATTTTAATGGAAAGCTTGAAACAGGTCAGTGTCCAAAACCTATGACACCTATGGATTGGTATAGAAAATGGACAGATGGACCTTTGATAGATCCAGAATTAGGAACCTTCAATGATGATGAAGATAATGAGTATGTGAAGAGAGGTAAAGGAAAATTGGCACTCGTAGAGAAGATATCAATATGGTATTCTTTGGAGTATTGGAAAGAGTTAAAAGTATGTCATCTTCTTGATCCTATGCATATATTCAAGAATATTGGTTATTCACTATGGCAGCATCTTCTTGGACTAAAAGATATCATAGCATCAAGGAATGATTTGAAAGATCAAAACTCAAAACCAAGGTTATGGCCAATTTTTTATAGACATCGACAGGAAATGATTTATGCACCTGCTCCTTGGGTACTTACAACAAAAGAGATACAAACTATCAACAATAGGATTCAATTGATTCGAACTCCTATATGATATGGAGCATATTTCCAAAACATGTTTACTATGGATGATAAGAGCTTATCTGGGTTAAAGACCCATGACTGGCATAACTTTTTGAAACATATTTTACCTTTGGTTATCGATGGATGTACAACAAAAGGAGTACGAGATGTGATCTATCGTCTTGGATCGCTTATAAGGTAATTATGATACTTTTATATTTAATATGTATGAATATTTGATATCTTTTATTTTTGAATTAACTTCTTTATAATTTTTTTATGATATGTATAGGTGGATTACATCAAAAGAGATTGACAAAAACTCAATCCCACAAAAAAATGTGAATGCAAAAAGCTACTATGTTTGATGGAGAAAGAGCTTCCTACTTCATTTTTTGATATTCAGGTTCATTTATTAGTCCATCTTGTAGATGAAATAGAGATTGCAGGTGTTCTCAACACTCAATGGATGTTTTGGGTCGAGCGATTTATGAGAATATTAAAAGGTTATGTGCGACAAAGAGCGAAACCAAAAGGATCCATGGCAAAGGGTTGGATGCTTGAAGAGTGCATGTATTATGTTAGTGAGTACCTTGAAAGAGTTCGTGAAGAAGCTCCACGTGCATGGACCAACGAATCTTCTTCAAAAATAACAGATGATGTATTATTAGGTAAGCCAGTTCCATTTTTATTTATATTTCAAGAAAAAAATGATGTTTCTATTGTTGTAGCATATAATAGCGAATGCATGCAAGCATTCCTTAGTGAGTACGAACAGGAACTTCAAAATCTCCAAAGTAAAAGGTGAAGAAACAAAAGATATAGATGTAATCTCAATAATAATGAGATTACAAATATATCTTCTTTCACGGATTGACTATATAGACGTTTGCAATGTGCCAATGCTAATAATGAAGAAATCTCAGATGAGTAGAGAGGTAATGATAGGTTGTGAACAAAAGGTAATTTTATTTTAATAATATTTTGTTTTTTTCATATATGTATATTAGTCTCTATTTACTAATTTAATTTCTTTTGCAGGCTCGAATGTTCACTAATATCTGGGCTTTTGGACAACATATTAGAATCAAAGCCATTGATTCTTTATGTAAAACAGAGGATTCTAGTATTGTTGCTTCTTTCAAGCAACTATCACGTGCTAGCTCAAAATACACGAACCTTATAGATGGCGAACTTGGTTACGTGGGAACTGTTGTTGGTATCTATGAAATATCATTTCGTACATTCAAACAGGTAGAAAAAAGTTTATATTTTTTATGATAGAGTTAGTTATTTTTTTAAGCACCTAATAATGGGTTTTTGTTTTTATATATTTTGATAGGTCATTTTGAAGGTTGATTGATTTCAAGCTGAGTATAAAGGTAGTAATTCCACATTAAGAAAGGAATTATCTGGGGTTTGGGCAATTGATTCTTCTAAGATAATGCGATCTACTAAAGAACCATATATTCTTCCTAGGCATATTGAACAATCATTTTTTTGATAAAAACCTAGATGCTCACCCTTGGTGGCAAGTCATTCATGTTCAACCTAGAGGTAGGTCATTGTTTGAACAGTTTATTGTTAGAGAGATCGAAGAAAGTCCTCTTGATGATTCACCATCAGATACTGATACATCAACATCTGAAAGAAAAATTAGAATCATTATACATGATAATGATACTAATCTTTTTGATGAAGAGGAATTACCAGAAATCGATATTAATAAGTCAATAGACGATGTGACTCAGGAGAACACAGATGGGACAATAGAAGAAAGAAATGAAATCAATAAGGATAATGAAGATGAGACTATATTGATGTCTTACCAAAATGATGGCAATAATGAAAACATATGAGCAAATTAGATAGTAAATTCTACTCTAGTTATCGATCAATAACTTGAAGCTTCCGAATGGATATCAGATAATAGATTCTTCTTTATTGAACTAGAATATTGATGAATCCTACTAGAGAGATGAAATCATGTTCTTTTAAGTTAGAAACATGAAGCTCGGGGGTATGCCTAATTATTTTATATATAGCTTTATCTTTGAGAAGCAATTTTTTCTCATGTATGTGTGCATATGTGTGTGTATTCATGTGTATTATATGTATACATGTGTTAGTATGCATATATATATGTGTTTCATGTATATGTATGTGTGTGCATGTGTGTGATATATGTATACATGTGTTAGTATGCATACATGTACATATGCATATGCATTTGTGTAAAATATTCATGCATTCATGTAATACATGAAAGTGTTTATAATTGTGTATGCATGTATAAGTATACATGTGTGCATGTAGGCATGTATGTGTGATGTGTACATGTATATATGTATATGTGTCTATGTGTAAATGTGTACATGTAAATATGTATGCAGGTATATATATTTATGTGTGCATTTAGGCATGTATGTGTGATTCATAATGTGTCTACTCCATTTTATATCTATGTATGTGTATCTGCATGATGTGTATATATCGTTATATATATTATGATCCTCGTTGATTCAAGTAGCTATATATAGAGGCATAAGGTTGGGAGGAGAGACATTTCTCTAGTAGGACATCGGATGAATAGATGCAATGTGTACATATACTTCAATCATATGGCTAAAAGGCTGAATTAGAGTTTCTAAATTAGGGTTTTTAAAACCCTAATATCAAAATTAGTGTTTTTGAATTAGGATATATATATATATATATATATATGTGTGTGTGTGTGTGTATGTATTGTTATAAAATGAGATATATATACTGTAATTTATATATTTATAATATATATATATATATATGCATGTGTGTATATGTATGTGTATCTATATGTGCATATGCATGTGTTGTGTGTGTGTATGCATGTGTATGTGTATATATGCATGTAAGTATGATTATGTGTGTGTACATATGATTATGTATGTGTATGTGTATGAGTCTATGTGTGTATTCATTATATTTGTGTAATTGCATGCATGTGTATGTGTGTGTAAAAATGTGCATGTATGTGTATATGTGTGTAAATGTGCATGTATGATGTATATGTGTGTGTATGCATGTATTTGTACCTCTAGTCTCACTCTTTTCTCTCTCTCTCTCATATACATACATACATACATAAACACACATACTCATATCCACACATATATATGTGTGTGTAAATGTGTCTGGATGTGTGTGTGTGTAAGTGTGTATGTGTCTATGAGTGTGTAGGTGTTTATGTGTGTGTATGTGTCTACGTGTGTGTATGTGTCTATGTGTGTATGTGTATGCATGTATGTATTCATATGCATGTGCATTATGTATGCATATGCGTGTGTATGCATGTAAGTATGTATGTATGCATATGCATATGCATTATGTGTGTATGTATATATATGTGTATGTGTGTATTGTGTGAAAATATGTGTGTATATGTGTGTGTACGTGTCTATGTGTGTGTATGTGTATGCATGTATCTATGCATATGCATGTGCATTATGTATGCATATGTATGCATATGTATGCATATGTGTGTGTATGTGTGTGTATGCATGTAAGTATGTATGTATGCAAATGCATATGCATTATGTGTGTATGTGTGTATGTGTGTATGTGTGTGTGTGTCTATGTTTGTATGTGTGTGTAAATCTGTGTGTATATGTGTGTATGTGTGTGTATGTGTCTATGTGTGTGTATGTGTCTATGTGTGTGTATGTGTCTATGTGTGTGTATGTGTATGCATGTATCCATGCATATGCATGTGCATTATGTATGCATATGTGTGTTTATGTGTGTGTATGCATGTAAGTATGTATGTATGCATATGCATATGCATTATGTATGCATGTATGTGTATGCGTGTGTATGTCTCTCTATGTGTGTGTATGGATATATGTGTGTGTATGTGTGCATGTGTGTGTGTGTATGTGTGCATGCATGTGTATGTGTGTGTATGCATGTAAGCAAGTATGTATGCATGTGCATGTGCATTTTGTATGCATATGTATGCATGTGTGTGTATGCATGTAAGTATGTATGTATGCATATGTATGCATGTATGTGTATGTGTGTGTGTATGTCTCTCTATGTGTGTGTGTGTATGCATATATATGTATGTGTTTTGTGTGTATGCATGTGTATGTGTGTGTATGCATGTAAGCATGTATGTGTGCATATGCATGTGCATCATGTATGCATGTTTGTGTATGTGTGTGTATGCATGTCAATATGTATGTATGCATGCATATGCATTATGTATGCATATGTATGCATGTATGTGTATGTGTGTATGGTTGTCTCTTTACGTGTGTGTGTATGCATATATATATGTGTGTATGTGTATGTGTGTATGCATTTAAGCATGTATGTATGCATATGCATGTGCATTATGTATGCATTTGTATGCATGTGAGTGTATGTGTGTCTATGTGTGTGTATGCATGTAAGTATGTATGTATGCATATGCATATGCATTATGTATGCATGTATGTGTATGTGTGTGTATGTCTCTTTACGTGTGTGTGTGTATGCATATATATGTGTGTATGTGTATGTGTGTGTATTCTGATCATTGTTGTGTATGTTGATGACATGCTGCTCATTGGTCCTCATGAGAAGCATATTGCTGATTTTAAGGCTGATTTGCATGCCTCTTTTGAGATGTCTGATGTGGGCCATTTGCATCATTATTTGGGCATTCACTTTATGCAAGTTGATGGTGGAATATCTTTGTGGCAAACGAAATATATTGTTAGATTATTGCAATGTTTTGGCCTTGAAGATTGCAAACCTATTGCCACTCCTATGGAGACAGGTTTATGATTGAGTCTTCATGATGCGGGAGATGCATTTGATGTTGTTCTCTATTAACAGGTTGTTGGATGCTTGATTTACATATGCATTACTCGGCCAAATATTCAGTTTGCTATCTCAAAAATGAGTACGTTTATGCATTGCACAAGAGTCAAGCATTGGCAGGCGGTTAAGTGCATCTTTTGCTACTTGAGTGGTACCCGGCTACTTGGATTGTTTTATCATAAGGGGGGATCACTATTGCCAGATTTACATGCTTTTTTCGACTCTGACTAGGCTGGTTACTATGACACTCATGTGTCCACTAGTGGCTTTTGCTTCATGCTTGGTAGCTCATGTATATCTTTGTTGAGCAAGAAGCAGCCTACTATGGACACTTCAAGTTGTGAGGCTGAGTATAGGGCAACTTTCATAGCGACTATTGAGTGTGTGTGGCTCAGATGCCTTATGGCTGACTTAGGTGTTGGTGAGTCTTCTACCACCACCATCTTCACTGACAGTCAAAGCGCATTCGCATTTGCGAGGAATCCTCTGTTCCATGCTCACACTAAGCACATTGAGGTGTAGTATCATTATGTCAGGGAGAGGTTCTCTGCTGGAGAGATCAGCCTGGCATATGTGCCCACGTAGGAGAACCATGTAGACCTTTTCACGAAGGTTCTACCTAGGGAGAAGTTTGAAGCTTTCCACATAGCTTTGGGCTTACTTCCCTTTGTGGATTGATTCCACATAGCTTGGCACTTCTTTATACATGAGTGCCAGCTCCTTGCTCACCGCATCACTCCTAGGGGGGGTTCGTTGATATATTTAGGTAGTGATGTGTGTGAACACACTAGGATTGTTAGGGCACTTTTTTCCCTCTTTAGGAGTTTTTTTTTTCCTTGACTTGTATATATGCCTATTGCCCTAAGGGTTACTTATCTTTGTACATTCTAGTGGTAATACATTCAGTATTGTGTGTTGTGCTCCAAGTTTCTTCTCTTTCCTTGTGCTATTTGCATGCTTTCGCAGACCTCAAACTCCAAAATTGTCCTCGTGTAGGGATCAGACAATCCAGAATGAAGTGATCTCCTTGGCATCTATAGCATCGACCTTTGGGTGCTTGGGGTCTCATCTATCTTGGTTGGGGCCTAGCATTAGGATTTGTTTACATCACATTCAAATATTTTGGCTCCCAACTAGGTTCACTAGGGGTTTCATAGGGGTTAATCTTAGTGTGCTCTCATGAATCTGTGTAGTAAGCGGCTGAGCTATTTACATGCATTGAATCGAAGCTTTGAGCATTCATATCAATTTTTAAAATTTGCAGGGGTGTGGTCACTAGGGCTCTACTCAAGTTGTCCTCAGCTAATGCATACGTGATTGGTATCACACTGGCTAGGGGTGGAAGCTATTGGCCTAACACAAGTTGAGGTCTTTGCTGAGTTTGGTACGGGAGTTGATGTGCTTGTCGGGGCCTAAAGTATTGTTGTGGTTGGTATGGATTTTGGCATCTCCATTGTTGTTGATTTGGTATCTCCAATTACTTCTTTAGGTTGATATGGAATTATGAAAACAATATCTACAATGTAGTGGAGTGATGAAAATCACTATTGATAATTATTTGATTTGAAAAAAGAATTTCTTGGCCTAATCGCTGGATCTACGTTGATTTTCTTGTCAAGTGGGTCTTGCTTGACCTTCCTTGTGCCTTGACTCTCTTTGAATCGACTGCCTCATGCTTCCTTGTCTTATCAAGCCTCTTAGACTTCCCTGGCTACTGTCAAAACCTCAACAATTGTATCTATGGAGTTTGTTGCATTTGTAGAGTACTATTGATTTTTTGTGTAATTGATTTCTAATCTCTCAAGTGGCTACTATTCCACTTTGTAATGCTCATTTGGATTATTTTTACTTCTTGAAACCATTAAGAATCTTAAGGAGTTGAGTTTTCTCATCCGTGTTCTTGTAAATTTCTCTTTTAAGTGACCTCACTGCTTCATTGCTAAACTTGTATACTTGCATAGAGACATGTCACAGGGTATACTTCCCTAAGGAAGAACTCCCTTGAAGTAGAAGTAACATTGGAACTATGGTCCCGATCGCTGCTTATACGAAAACCATTATGCAATAGTCTTGACTTCATATGAAGCAAAAAAACTAACAACTTTATGACAATGGAACTACTGGAGCTTCACCTGCTCATTCTTCCACAAACCTTCTATTTGAGTTGTGGTTGTTGTATTGCATGAATGTTTTCCTCATAAAAAAACCCTTGATGAGCTTATGCATGTCTATTTCAGGAAGACTCCAACCATCTTTGAGGAGTGTGCCTTCTATTCTTCCTTCTTGTAGGTATGCTACGATCTTCATATACAAAATAGCCTTTCACTATTCCCCTCTTCTCTAGTTGCCCTAGTCAGGTCCTTCACTTCTTCCCTATACATGTGCAACTCCTTAATCCCTCCAATACCTCTTCATGCTCTTTACAGATGGACCATCCTTGTGCAGTACCTTCGCAAAAATTCCATGTTGCTCCACCTTGGAGAGCTCAAATCAATCAATGTCTTTTCCATGTTCATAACTCCAACCTTATGCTTGAGCTCCACTCTTTCCCCCAAAATATCACATATGAAGTTGATGAGCTTCCTTCAGCCCAAGAATTTGTCATTAGAGTAACCCATCAAACTTTTTTTCACACAAAGTTTATGCCATCTACCTCCACATTTGATTCTTTACATTTTACTTGTGCACAATCATGGGCAACACTTTAAGGTCAAGTCGTAGAAGAAGCACTCTTGCTAGTCTCCTCAGAACATAAACAATAAAATCCTGGCTGCTTCTTCTCGAGATCTCTCTCCTAAAGAGATTCAGAATCTGCTTTCTCCTCTAACTCTACTCAAGCCATATCCTTTTATACTTTCCTTCATAACACTTGAATTAGGTTTTAGTCTTCTTGGCCTTCGCAAGTGCTTCGTATCCAACAATCCAACCCTCTGACACCTATGCATCAAAACCCCCCAAAAAAAAGGAATGGCGAGGGATCTTACCTCAAGTTTTTGCTTCCCTTCTCGAACCTTTAGTAGGTGTTCCCCAATATGCATTCATTGCTTGTGTTTCACTATTTTCAAAGCTCATCCTCCATTCTCCCTTTTACCCATTACTTTAGCTTCTTTGTTCCTAAGATAAGAGTGATGAAGTTTCCATCTTCTCTTTGCTTTTTGCCCTAGAGGTCCCAAAGAAAATCTCATAACATGAAGCTTTCAAAAAAAAACTCTAAGCTCCCTCTCTATCTAGCACAACAACCTCAAGCACCCCTATCAACTACTCTCCTTCCTTTTCTCATTCCTTTTAGAACCTATGCTAAATATGCTTGTTTATCTTTTTGCCTTTTACCATAGGAGTTTTGGTAAGGCCATGCTCTCCCTTTCAAGTTCTCTAGACAAAATAGAGAGCGAAACATTGTAGCTAAAGATGTTGTTAGTTCTCATGAATTACACTCATTTCTCTTTTTTTTTTTTTTTATTAGCACATGGGGGGAGAATAAGGATCACTAATCAATAAATTAGTATCCTTTCTATCATGTCTTGGAGGCCCCAAGATATCAACTGATCATATTGTATACATACTCATAAAGAGATCTTAGTCCAAGCTTGTAAACCACAACAACCTATCGTTTCTCCTTCTGTTCTCCTCTCATAAGCTACTACAATAGAGAGCCTCCATCTCATGCATGGCTGCCTCCCCTCTTCAAAGTCCTCTCTTTTCTAATCTCAAACAGTGAAGTGCAATTCCTCTAAGTCTCCAAATGTTTGCTCTTTATCACACTACCTTTTTTCCTCCCAAGATGTTAATTCCTAGTCCACCTGCTACAGATGCCTCCCCTCTTCAAAGTCCTCTCTTTTCTAATCTCAAACAGTGAAGTCCAATTCCTCTAAGTCTCCACATGTTTGCTCTTTATCACACTACCTTTTTTCCTCCCAAGATGTTAATTCCCAATCAACCTGCTACAGATGGTTGAAGTGTTGTCATGCTTCAGATGGTTGAAATTCTCTTCATCCTATATGTCCTCTTTTTATGTGCTTTTCCAAATCCCCTTTTCATAGAGGGATGCCCTCATCTCCTTAATGAACACCCAACACCTTCGCTCTCATTGTGCTATCTCTCTCTTCTTCCAAAAATCACAAAAAAATCCAAAGAAGGTTGATGCACCTCCTATATCTTGTCTCCCCTCTTAGCTAAATGAGAGCTCTTCCCTTTTTGCCTGCTTACTTTCTCCCAAAGAAGTCACCAAGAGAGACTAGTGCCGTTCTTTTTTTTTCCTTCCCTTGTTCCCATTGAGTTCTCTCTATTCTTGTATCTCCTTGCATAATTGGAGAGCTTCCCTCCCTTTCTATCGACCACCATAAATATTTTACTCATTCATTATTCGTTTGGTATCTACAAGGAAAAGAGAAATAGAAAAGAATGCAAAAGGGTACTTCCCAATGTAAAACAAATGGTAAACACTTTTTGTTATGCACGCCTCTTCTTTTGTCCTTTTGATTCCTGCAAAAGGAAACTTCCACACAAAAAACAAATCACATCACTTTTTTAGGTCCTCATTTAAGCACATGATTTTTTTCCTTCTTATATTTTCGTTCATATTTTTGTACCTTATGCTATCTTCTCTTTTTATAGCACCCATATTTTTGTACCACATCATACACCTTGATTTACATGCGCACAAGTAAATATACTCTGGGTCATGGTAACATATACACCTCCTCACACATGGACAACGTATCCCCATGCCCTCATATACCCACAAAAGCTCATGATTAACAAATTCCATAGGTGTTTATGTATGTGCATGAATATATACATACACACACATATACATACATACACACACACACACACACACATATATATATATATATATATATATATATATATATATATATATATATATATATATATATATATGTGTGTGTGTGTGTGTGTGTATGTATGTATATGTGTGTGTATGTATGCATGTTTGTGTATGTATGTATGCTTGTATATGTACGTGGATGTGTATTTGTGTGAATGTATGTATTTTTATGTTATATATATATATATATATATATATATATGTGTGTGTGTGTGTGTGTGTGTATACGTGCTAGTATGTATGTCTATATGTATGTATATATACATACATGTTTGTGTATGTATGTGTATAAGTTTATGTATGTATGTAAGTTTGTGAACGTATGTGGGTATGAATGCGTACATGTTTATGTATACATGTTTAAGATTGTATCATGTATGTATTTATGTATGAATGTATTTGTGTATGAATGTATTTGTGTATATATTTATGTATGTATGTATGCATGTACGTATCTTAATTTTATGTATGTATTATATGTATATATGCATGTGTGTATCTTAATTTATTTATGCGTGTGTAAAAAAAAAACCAATTTTAAAATGTACAAAATTAATTTAGAATATACCTACAATAATTAGGTAATAATTTTCAATCGGTCAACTTCTTTGACAAGCTAAAAAATAAAATAAAGCTCGAGAGAGATTCTTGGGTGAAATTATGGAGAACATCAAAATTGTTGTGGATTCTAATAAGTTTGAGGCCTTCCATTAGATGAGACCCATAACCCTCACTAGCATAGTTATGGTAGTGTTTACTAAGATGAGACCCATAACCCTCATATAAGCTTTGCATGCAATTGGATACTTGAGTTGGGCCTTAGTCTCCTAGCTAAATTAGGTATTTTGATTGGCATTTGTGGTGCTTAAGGATTCTATCTTCCAAAAGCTTGATTATGTGTAGGAGCACCTTTTGGCCAATGAAATTAGAGATAATGTAAGGATAAGATTTACTCTTTCTAAGAGACTATTCACATGAGAAATGCAACCTCATCTCCAACATTAATGCTTTACAAACTCAATGATTCATAGACAACCTTTTTCTTTTGCTTTTGCTTAAATGAAGAGGAAATCCAGAAAAGATAGGTCAAACATGTACCAGAGCTTTTTGCTATAAGCTTTCTTGACAAAAGAAATTTTGCTCCTAAAAGTTTATGATGTAAACCTCTGATTAGTTTCTTTTCTTCTTAATCCATAACCAGGCAAAGCTTTCTATACGCACACATGTACAAGTTTTTGCTTATGACTAGACTGATTAAGGTCTTTAGACAAAAAACCCTAACTTAGGTTAGTTGAGTTTTATAATCCCTCATTTCTCACTCTTGCATACGCATTATGGCTAATCTCAACTCATATGTTTGCCCTATGCCAACTTCAAGTCCCTAATATAGCTCAAGTATCCTAATTTCACAAAAGAAGATTGTTATGGAGTAGGGCAATTGGGTTTTGCATATTGGTCTCTTATAGATGTTTCAGACCTTAGATGAATCCATGATATGATCCTTGAGTGTTGGAAATGCTCCAAGTGTGTTTGGGAAAGCTTTCAATAACTTGTGCAAAAGGTGATTGCTAAACATTAGCTCAAGGCAATTGTGAAATGCAAACTTGTACTTCTTTTCTATTTCAAATCCCTCAATAGCCCCCTTCTGCTAGCTTTATGAAGACTTTGGCACACAATTAAGACAAAATATCCAAGATTTGATGAAGACTTTGGCACACAATCAAGACAGAATATCCAAGATTGCCACAAAAGATACAAGCTATGACTTTCTTGGCTAGGGCAATCGTGGAATGCTTAGTATATTTTCTTGATGTTTTCACTCTTAAGAAGATATGGGATGTTTCTTAGAGTGGTTTACATGTACTCTAGTCCTTGGTCTTACTTCCTCCATTTGTCTTCTTGAAGTTTCTGGTCTGTATTTGTGTATGTGCGCGAGTGTTCGTTAATGTTTTTATGTTCGTTAATGTATACAGAAGCATGCCTTACTAACACTTTCGAAATTTATACAAAAGAATGTAATGGCTTTGATCAGTTTAAATTAATTGAATCTAGTTGTAACCTTGTCTAACCCTTGTTTTGTGGAATACGAAGGGTTCCGAAAGTACTATGCTCATTCATCTGTATAATTGTTTTTTTAAAGTTAAAGTTCGAGACAATAGACGCATAGACGCTTGCTGAACCTCCATTAAAAAAAAATTATGCAAAAAAAAATATCTCTTTTCCAATTTCGATATATGTTTTCTAAAAGGAAGGTAAATGTCTTCTCATGAAATTACATGAGAAGGGGAAAAAAGAGAAGGAAAGAACGGAACTTGTTCTGTCGCAAATTTGGCTTTACATGAACAGCATGCATCTCCACTGGAGTGAGTGATTGCTAAATTACTCGTTTCGTGTTGGTAAAACGAGAAGGAAAGAATGGTACTTGTCGCAAATTTGGTTTTACATGAACAGCAGCAGCTCCTTTCTATCTCCACTGGAGTGAGTGATTGCTAAATCGTTGCACGTGACGACTTTGGTTGTCGTCTCCGAATGGGGAATGTCGTCTGCTTTATAGTGGAGTTCTGCACATACGTTCTCGCCAGTTTACGACTGTTCCATGTGGCCGCTGGCTATGGCTACTCGTATAGTGATTCAGCTGTTGCTCTGCGCAGCGCTTTGCTGTCTGCCATCGCCTCATGCACATGGCCTTAACAACGGGCTGGGTCTAACTCCACCAATGGGGTATCTCTCTCTCTCTCTCTCTCTCTCTCTCTCTCTCCCCCCCCCCCTCCCCCCCACAAAACGCTTTTGTTTATGTGTGCCTTCCAAACCAGAATATGTAGTGTCATGTATGATTGCAACGTAATCTTCCTTGATCAGTGAAAGTGCAAGAACATTTGAGACAGAACAGCTTTGTGGAACAGAGAGCTTATAGTTATCTTCTCCTTAAAGGACATCATTGTAAAGCTGCTGAGTCCCTGGTATTGTCGAAGATCCTTTGATTCTCCTTCGCACTGGAAGGTTTGGAGATGGTTTAATGATCATTGTCATGTATGAATAGCCACGAAGATGAAATTCCGGGGACCGTTAAAGTACAGCAATTGTGGCGAGCAACATCCCTAGCCTGCACTTTCACTTCTGCGTGACCCAAAGGGATTGATGCGAACCAACACCGTTCCGTTCTGGTCATCCAAAATTCAGTCCAAAGACAAGAGAACACAGGCTTCTACGTACTACGTGTAGTAGACCAAGTTAGCTTACTCCAGAGATCTTTCTATATTTAAGCAGCGGTACTGCCATACTTTCAACTACCCTATACAGCCTATGTGGTTATTTTGCCTCCGAAGATCATAGAGATAATGAATTGACGAATATGGGATACCAATTCAATGCAAATACCTTTTTCCTTGAGCAAGTTAAAACGGACGTATAAGGGCATGCTGTGGTTGGATTATACTTTCTAATCACGCCAGCTATCCACCACCTTATCTTTACAAATAAGATATGGTTTTATTATGTCATTTTTGCAAATGATTTTGACTCTGAAGTCCACTGATCAGATATTCATATGCATGCAAGAAGAGTCGCCTGAAGTCTTGTGCCACTGGAGCATCATATGCACCTGTTGCACTTTCACGTGACCCAAGAAGGTGCTTTCAGTCACCTAAAGTCAAGCCCATGTGTGATCCCTATCAGTTTGGCCATGCAAAGCTACATGAGCAGCCGATAATAATGTACTTGAAGAGCTATGGTGTCAATGCCTGAAATCTGCTACTGCAAACTTAGGCCAGGAGAAACATTTTGGGGGAAGAGAGCTGCAGTAGATAGGGTTGAGAGATGATGAGTGTACGGCACTGGGTTTAGGGGAGGATTATACCATCTGAGGCCATATTATTCCGCACTTTCAAACTGTACATATTCTTCCGGCCCTCTCCCTTTTTGTTGGAGAGGGTAAATTTTCCTTGTGGTTATTGTAAATTTTCCAACCGTTGACCCTCTCGTAGGTCTGCAGATTTGGAGTGTGAATGTTCTCATATTGCTATGAGCTTGTCCCTAGATATATTAATCACATAACTTCGAGCACAGCCACATAACAATCCCCACTCCTTAACTTCATGAAAGAAGTTAAGAAGATGTAAAGGAATGGCATGCTTCAAGAGACAAGGGGTGCTCTCAATGTGGAGTGTGCAGAGATGAGTGTCTTTATAGGTTTGAGCACTCACTTAGGCACGCTGTAAGGATACACAGCAAAACCTATTGCATGTTCATTGAATAGGTAATACACTTTAAAGAAACACAACAAGACTTACACAAAAAGAATCTTGAATGCAGAAGACCAACAGAATGAAGTGGGATTAACAATCAACAAACTCCCATTAAGGACAAGGGATAACAATGAGAGAAGGCATACAAGAAGGTACGTGGAATGAAAATAAACAAGTAGTGTAGAGGTGCATGAAGAAGTGACAATATGCAAGTAAAAAATAGATTCACCAAGTAAAAAAGTTCAAAGCACAAATGTCATGCACAATATTTAGTGCATTACACTCCTAGGTCTTTAGAAAGCTTTAACTTTAGAAACACCTTCCTTAGCCATGCTTAAGTGCACATAAGGATGACATTGTTCTTCCTCTATGTCTCTCTCTCTCTCTTTTTGCTTACTTGTGTACGTCAAACTTTGGTACTTCTATATATTTCTCTAGGAATGTGCCAAGTGGGATAGAAAAATTTTCCTCACCTTGATCACATTCAACCACATCTTCAAGCAATCGCAAAAGAAGCAAGTCATCTTCACTTGAATGGATTCGACTAATGTGTTGATTGCCTTGACCTGATTTGCTTGACGAAAGTGTTGGAGCAAGAGGATTGATCTTGAAGGCCAAGTTGACCAAGAACAAGAAGGCTAGGACAAATTTGTTAATGATTGAGTCAAGTAGGATTTTGGCCAATTGACTTGCATTGACAAGTAGAATTGTCATGAAAAAACGATTTTAGCTTTTCAAATTTTGAAGTTTTCATGAAAAGCAAAAATGCAGTTTTTAAGAGTAGTTTTTTATTGATAAATAAAGATCACCTCTTCACATTGAAAAGTATACCCCAATCATTGAAGCCACTTTTCACTCTTCACCCAAAACATTGAAGTATAAATATACTATGAGGCTTCATTGAGCGGTCGGCCGTGCCACTTGACGAGAAACTGGTTGACGGGTTAGCTGCTTCTCTCCTTCAAAATGAGTTCCGGTTGTCGCTGATCTTGAGGTTCATCTGGAAGAATAACCTTTCTCCCAAATCGGTTATCGGTGTGAAAGCATTTTAGCAGACTCACATGAAAAGAATTATGAATGTGTATCTCAGTTGGAAGGTCCAAAGATATGTTACTTGGTTGAACCGTTGCTTGATTCGATTTGGCCCATAGTATTAGTGGTTGAACTTGGGTGTAAGGTTCTTCGGCAGTAAAATGTTCTTGGCACTCAGAAGGACAAGGTCTCCTTCTTGGAATGTTGGGGCTTGAGATCTCCTCTAGTTGGCATACTTCACCATCCGTTCCTTGCTTTTCATTAAGGTAGCTTTTAGCTTGGCAGAGCTTGGACTCCCATTCCCTAAGGAAGACTCCACAGTCGCTGTCGGCATCTACTAAGAGCGTTTGACGTGAGGGCCATAGGTGTGATCACATCTTTTCCCGAGGACAGTTCAAAAGGAGTCAGTGTGGTACTTGCATGAATGGAGCTATTTTAATGAATTTCTAATATATCAAGATGTTTTGCCCAATCATTTACCTGCACATAGCTTCAAATAAAGTCCTCTACTGTTTGATTGATGTGTACGGTTTATCCATCTGTTTCAGGGTGGTAGGTGGACGAGAACAGTGGCTGAGTACCCAAGATGATAAACTCTTGCCATAGATCGCTGAGAAAACGTGGAACTCTGTCTGATATTATGGCTAATGGTAAGGCATGGTATTTAAACACATGGTGGAAGAAAGTTTGTGCCATTGCTTTAGCGGTCATCAGTGGTTTCATTGGAATGAATTGTGCCTGTTTTTGAGAAGTACTTTGTGACCACAAAGATAGCAGTGAGCCCTTGCGATGATGGCACATCTGTCATGAAATCCATACTTATCATATCTCATGGTCGATTCGGAACAGGCATTGGTTGAAGTAACCCCGCCGGCTTGATGCGATTCTATCTTACTAGTCGACAAGTGGGACAAGTTTGCACATATTCTACTACATCAGCTTTCATCTTAGGCCAAAACACATGTTGATTCAAGTGTTTGTAACTTCATCTTTGTCTTCCATGCCCTACGAGATGGCAATTGTGTGCCTCCCATAGTAGTGTGTGTTGAATATGTACATCATTTAGAATGTACAATCTCCCTTTTCTGCAAAGCATGTCGTTTATCACTGCATATTTCTCCTTGTTATTTAAGCTTCTATATATGTTCTTTATAATCCTTTGCACTTCGGGATCCACCAATGCAGGCCGTCGGCTCACTTGATCCTTCAATTTGCTCTCGGCCATGAACAAGGCCACCAATGTAGGCCGTCGGCTCAAAGCGTCGGGCATCACATTCTGCTTCCCTGGCTTATGAATGATATCTACATCGAACTAGACCAGAAAGTCTTGCCATCGTGCTTGCTTCGGGGAGAGCTTCGGTGGAGTATAGAAATACTTCAAGGAAATTTTGTTTGTGTAAATTTTGGTGTGTTTATCATGACCATAGTGTCTAGATTGTGCTCTCTGATTACACTAGACAAGATTTCCGAAATATACTTCTGATTTCAAGAATACCAACATAGGGAAAATAATACAAGAATATGTAACGCCGATACAAGATGTCCCTCAACCCGAGATTTATAGGTATGGATAACAGAACTAGAGATGATACACGAGATCTCATAACCCGAGATCGTAGATATGAAGCAAGATATTTGGATTAGAATAATTCCCTTCAGGGCGATGAACTAGATACAAGAAATAACTAGACAAGATGTTGTACTACGAGATTACAAGAGGACAAGGCTAGATGTTCAAGATACAAGACTAGAGAAGACTAGAATAAGGAACAAGACAAGAACTAGAACTGGAACTTGGAGAGTACTTACTTGGTGATCACATCTCCTTGAGCTCCCAAGATTGGCATTGGAATTGATGATGTCATCAATTCGAAACATGACCTTTGGATATCAAAATCAAGCAAGTAGGAGAGTTGATCTTAAGGTTTTTGGCATGTTCCAAACGTAATGGAATCATTGCTTTCTCCAAATTCTGAACCATTCATGAGATATAGAAGTCACATGGAATCTGAGGTTCAAGATGGTTTCCTTTGTCCATGACATCAGCTCCCCCTCAAGCGACGAGTTCCATGAGGAGAGGTCATGTTCTTTGGTCTCGGCTTCATTGGATTTTCCTTATGAAATTCTCGAACCTTGGTTGGTGCTCTTTGAAGGTTTTTTGGAGGTTCCCAAGTACGATCGTTGATATCATACCCTTTATAATGAACAAGGTACTCCAGTCTTCATCGGGATATTCTCGAATCTAGGACATGCTCGATTTTGAATTCTTCATGGTCATCAACCTTGGTGAAGGACTAGGTCTTTCTCCCCTTAATGTTGAAATCTAATATGGTTCCAACATGGACATATGGAGGATTGGATGTATTCTAATGGTACTTGGTAATTGGAGCTTGAAAGTGACTGGATTAATCTCGGCCAAGATGGTGAACATACCAAATCTTTGATGGTCTAGCTTTGCATAAGGCCTTGAAATCTGCAATCTATTTTTGATTAACCACACTTTATTCCCAATTTGATAGGATGGATTTCGAACACGATGCTCATATGCATAATACTTACATTGTTCTTGAGCTTTATGGATCTCTTTCTCGAGTTCTTTGTGAATATCCATGAGGTAGAGGGCCATATCTTTGGAAGCAGGGTTCTTGATATGATTTGAGAGTTGTATATCCATCCTTGGGTGTTGTCCATAATTTTCAAGGAATGGAGTATGCCTGATAGATGCACGAACACTATTTTTATAGGCAAACTCTGCGAAGGGTAAGAGCTCAAACCAATCATTTTGATTATAGTTGATGGTGCAACGGAGATATTGCTTTAGGACTTGATTCATGCGTTTTGTTTGTCCATCAGTCTTTGGATGATTTGCCTTAGGCAATTTGACTTGAACACCAAGGAGCTTGCAAAGATTGTTCCAAGAGCTGTATATGAAGTGTGGACCTCGATCAATAACAATATCATCGGGCAATCCATGAAGCCTAAAGATATATCTCATAAAAAGTCTAGTAGTGGGTGCACTTGTGATTACCTTGGTAGTTGGAAATTGCAATCAAGTGTGCCATCTTTGTAAATCTATCCACTATAACAAGAATGGCATCATATTATCCGACCTTGATAGATCTGTGATGAGATCCATAGATAATGAAGACCATGGACTTTCTGGAATAGGTAAAGGTTGCAACAGGCCATGAGGTTTGTGTGGCGGTACCTTAGATGTGTTGCAAGTATCACAGGTTCAGATATATTCTTTGACTCATTTCCACAATTGAGGCCACAAAAAATTCCTAGATATAAGTTCTATTGTTTTATTCACTTGAAAATGTTCTCTTGCAAGGTTATCATGACGTTATTGAAGTACTTGGATCTTGGACTTTCCTAGAGGGATGTACAATAGATTCTTGTAGAATAGTAAACCCATCATTTTCTTGGAACTTGCTTACTTCATGAAGTTTCCTCCTTGAATTATCTGCTTGATGTTACAAAACAATTCATCATGTGGTAAAGTCTTACGAATCAATTGGATCAAGGTTGAATCTTCTTGATGGTTTGAAGAGATGGCTGCCAACTCGAGATATTCAAGCTTGAGTAATACACTCTCTTGTTGATCAAAAGCCTCTTCATCTTTCTTCGGTGCAAGATAAGATCTTCTCGACAAGGTATCTGACTGACATTGCGTGCATCTTGGATGATACGTGATGACAAAATCGAAGTTGGATAGAAAGTTACTACATCGAGATTGCCTCCTATTGAGGATGCAGATGGTCATAAAGTACTCTAAATTCTTATGATATGTGTAAACACTAACTTTATGAGCTTCTCCTTCTAGATGGTGACGATAGGTATCAAATGCATCCACTATGGAAAGTTCTTTATCATGGATTTCATTGTTAATCTCTGGAGGAGAGAATTTAATTGAATGATATGCAAGCGGATATAGGTGTCCATCATCCCCATGTTGGGATAGGATCGCCCCCATGGCAAAGTCAAATGCATCTGTCTCCAAGAAAAAAGGCGTAGTAGAATCAAGGTGAACTAGAATAGGAGTAGTAGTGAATGATAATTTGAGGATTTGAAAGGCTTTCTTTGCATCTTTGTTCCATGAGAATTTTGTGTTTCCTGTAAGCTTGGTAAGTGGTGTCAATATCTTGGAGTAATCTTTGATGAATATCTTGTAAAAATTGGCAAAATCTATAAAACATTGTACAAATCTCGAACACATGAAGATGGTTGCCAATCAAGGATTGTCTCGATCTTCTTAGGGTCCACAAAGATTCCTAGAGTAATCTTTGATGAATATCGTGTAAAAATTGGCAAAATCTATAAAACATTGTACAAATCTCAAACACATGAAGGTGGTTGCCAATCAAGGATTGTCTCGATCTTTTTAGGGTCCATAAAGATTCCTTTATCTTATATAATGTATCTTAAAAATTCCACTTCTTTTCGATGAAAAGAGCACTTCTTCAATTTTGCATATAATCCTTTTTCTCTTAGTTTCTCTAGGACTAGCTTTATATGACATTCGTGATCCTCTAGATTTTTGGAGAATATCAAGATATCATCGAGGTATATTACCACAAAATTATCTAAATATTCTCAAAAGATATCATCCATCATATACTGGAAGACGACTGGAGCATTTGTAAGACCTAATGGCGTAACTACATATTCAAAATGCGCATACCTTGTTCAAAATGTTGTCTTCCATTCGTCTCCTTCTTGATCCTCACAAGATTGTAAACTCCTCGAAGGTCAATCTTTGTGAAGAACTTTGCTTTTCCAAGGCATTCCAAGAGCTCTGATATGAGTGGTAGAGGGTATCTATTCTTTATAGTGACTTTATTCAACCCACGATAGTCTACACACATTCGGAGAGTCCCATCCTTCTTCTTTACAAATATAATAGGAGCTCTTGGTGGAGAGTTTGAGTGTCTGATGAACCCCTTGGCTAGATTCTCATCAATGTTCTTGCATAATTCTGTAAGCTCCTCTGGCGATAATCTATAGATTGGTCTAAAGGGTAGTTGTGCTCCCTCTTAAAGTTCTATGGTGTAATCATAAGGTCTGTGCTTTGGGAGGATATCTGCATTCTTCTTTTCCAAAACATATTTAAAGCCTTGGTACTGATTGGGTAGCTTTATTGGATCATCTTTCCTGGATTCTTGAGCTTGTACAACATAGATCATATATGTTGGTTCCTTTCTTACTGCATGTATGACGGCTTTGGCTCCTACATATGTCGGGTTCTTCTAGATATCTCGACGAGTGATTTTATTCTTTTTCGAATTAATGTCTAGGTTATGTTTCTTTTGTCAAGGCATTCCAATGATCACAGGATTTATTGGACTTGATATTACATTAAAACATATGTGGGAATCATGGTCACCAAGATGTACTCTTACTGATGTGGTTTCCATGGTAATATGAGATGCTAGAGGTTGTCCATCTACTACTTCAGCTATTATGCGTTTGTTCTTCTGAAGTACTGGAATCCTTTGTTGCTTAACCAATCCTTCATCAATGAAACATGAGGAGGCTCTTGAATCTACTAGGGCTGTAAGGGAAAGGGTCTTCTTAGGCATGATTAACTTGACAGGGGCAAGACATGTTTCTATGGGTGTTGTTGGAATTATGAGACCCTTCCTTATATCATGGTCCGGCTGTACGGTCTCCTTTACAACTGGACTTCTTCTTTTCCCTGCTCTATAAGGGTTATTGCGACTCGGGAGTTTGTTCTCTTATTGGGACAATTATAGATTGTAGAGGTCTTCATTACTCGCATAAAGAATGGATGGCATCAAGTGGTAAGAGTAGGCATAAAGTCAAGCGAGGAGGTAGGTCGACATTGTCTTCGAGTTTGTCCGCCAAAGTTTGATTGTTCGATTACTCCTCCCAATATTCAAGTTAGACCTGAACGTCTGAAGAATATAGTGTTTTACTCATGGAGGAGGAGTTGTGGCTTAAGGCAAGGAGTGGTGGCAACAAAGGAGATGCTGAATTCATAGCAAATGCCAAAGGAGGCAAAATAGACTCTTCAAAAGATGGGGACAAATAGAAGAACGCCAAAAAGAACTTCAAGGGAGAATGCTTCTGCTACAAGAAGAAAGGCCATAGAATTCAAGACTGTCAAATCAAGGAGAGATATGGTTCTTCAAAAGGTGACAAGTCCAAGGAGGCTTCCAACATTGTAGGAATAGAGCTTGAGTTATTTGTAAGGATAGAGGAGGTATGCTCCTTTGTTGAAGATTCTGGGACATATGACTCATGTTAAACAATGGTGCCTCTCGTCACATGATGAGTCGAAAAGACCTTTACAGTTCCTTCCAACCTTTAAGGAAGCTATCACAGTAAAGGTAGGCAATAATGCAAGATGTCTTATAGAGGGTGAAGGTATGGCTTCTTTCATTAATACTGATAGGGATGTTAGAAATCTTTCAAATGTGTTGTATGTTCCACAAATCACAAGAAATTTGCTTTTCAAAAGCTTCTATAATTGTTCAAGGTCATGAAGTATCTTTTAGCAAGACAGGATCTAAGATTATGGATAATAACAACAGAGAGATTTGACCATATTGGACACCTTGTTCTAAAGGAGATGCATCCCAAGGGTATGGTTGCATGCCTACCATTGAGTGAAGACATGAAGAAACCGTGTGAACCTTGCATGATGGGCAAGCAACAAAGAAAGACATTTTCACAAGAAAGCAAGAATAGAGAAAGCTATCCTCTAGAGTCAGTGCATGCTGACTTGTGCAGTAAGATCCCTACATAGGCCTTTGGAGGATCTTCTTACTTCATGTTACTCATCGAAGACTATAGCAAGAAGATGTGGGTGCACTTCCTTCGTGATAAGGCTCAAAATTTTAGTAAGTTTAAAGAATGGCTAGGCTTATTGAAAATGAAATAGGGAAGATGATGAATAGATTTAGGATAAATGGTGGTAGTGAGTTTACATCAATAAAGTTTGAAGATTTATGCAAGAGTGAAGGAATCAAGCATCAAACCATAGTGACATATAGACCTCAACAAAATGGTGTTGCAGAACATCGGAATCGAACCACCATGGAGATGGCAAGATGCCTGATGGGAAAAGGTTTTCCAAATCAATTTTGGGCATAGGCTGACAACACTGTTGTCTAGATTTTGAATTGAAGTTACACCAAGGCACTGTATGGAAAAACTCCACAAGAGGCCTAGCGATTTCCCATTTCAAGGTATTTGGAAGTGGATGTTTGTCTACAGTGACTCCTTAGTAAAATCTATATAAACATGGACTATGTGAAGCTTTAAACACCATTGCGCACTAGTAAGTCCTTTTGTCTAGACTCTGCCTAGATCACCATCTAAGCTCGATATTGGGAGTGCACGGGTGGACAACACCATCTTTGTAGCTCCATTCCTCTTGGTAATTTGAATTTTTAAGTTCTCCTCTGTGTCACTCTTTTGTTTTTCTCATCTTTGTCTATTGATTTGTCTCGTTGTGCGATTTTTTCTTATAGGACCTGGAGAGGAAGGAGTCGAAGGGGCAACTGAGGGTGATGGTGAAGTTCGCAAGGAGGGTTGATGACAGAGGGGTGTCCAAGGCAAGTGGTATTGGTGTTATCGAGGTGAGAGGTGGAGGTGTTAGAGAAGATGGTGTGGATGTACCATGGAAGATGGTGTTTATGTCGAAGAAGATGATAGGGCATACACCGAAGAACACTTGCATAGAAGGGAGCGTGAAGTAGTAGTAGGGAGAGGTTACATGCAAGCTGATGTAGAGGTTGGAAGTGGAATGGAAGTGTGTCGAATGGGGGTAATTCCAATCTTTCATCAACAAGGAGACAAGTGGCGTCAAATAAACCCAAAATATTATGGACTTATGGCCTTCTATTGAAAGTAGTGGGTCTGAACTCACAAAGAGTGAAAGGAATGGAAATGGCTTGCTATGGGGAAAACAAAAAATGCGGGTCAAAGACGTATATTTGTGAGGTCACCTTGGAGGGTGGGTTCCTAAGCAAGAAGGAACAGATGAATAGATTGAGGATACTCGTCCGATGGTTTGTGGGCTCAAACATGCTGAACATTGGGACTTGAGAATGCCAACTTGAATGGTTTAATCAAAAGTCAGTTGGGTCTATTACAAGTTTATAGTAACTAGTGAACTCCATTGACCAACTGGGTCCTAAATTCCACAAAATTCAATGTAAATTTACTTTACAAATTACAATTATATCATCGTTCATGCAAATTGTAATGCGTATGCACAACATGCTATGGTAGGTTATGGAGTACATAGTCATATGTATGATACACCATTACCAGTTATGGAGTCTTTGGGTAGAGGCACATATTATAAAAGTTGTAAAAGTGAAATTTGGGAAATTGATTATTGAAACGTTTGATGTAAAAACATAACGCGTAATTTTGTATGCAATGCAAGATCTCATATACAATCTAAGTAATCATGTCTTTGTTGTTGTTTTTTCATCATTTCTAGTGGCGAGATATGATTTTGGTATAACTATTAATGTAAAATGATCTTCATTTATAGTGAAAATGAAATGAAAATGTCATTATCGATAAAGTTATAAACAATGCATCATGATAACAAGTTTACATCGTCCATCTTTCAAGATTCTAAGAAGAAATTGTGATTGACAAGCAACACAATGGAATGTGGGAATCGTGATTATGTGATTACAGTCTATGTCATATGACATATTTCATGCCTCATCCATGTGCTCTTCAAGTTTGTTTACCGATGAAAAGTATGGTTTTAAACTTTGTGTGGATACCACATAAAGTTGGAGGGAGTTTATTGATGAGTTGAAAGCTTCTTTAAAAGGAAATTGAAAGGTAAAATGTAATATTGTTCCCATTCTTGGAATGGAGGATCCAATTCAATAAGTGTTTACATCCTTCGTTTGAAAGGATATGGTGTGGATAAATGCAATAACGCATGAGAGAATATTAGAGATGCATGCAACAGAAGCGATCTAAATAAAACCAAGAAAGTTGCTTTAGCTTTGGAATGATGTAGTCATAAGAGGAGTCACATGCATACACACACATGGAAAGCATTGGAGAAACATATGCCATTGAAAATGAAGGTTATGCAGATCTTTGTGGAGAGTTTCGTGGCAAAATGGATGGACCTTTCATACAATGAGGTTCTATTCACAAGATGACGAAGACCAAGGAACATGACAGTGAGATGCAAAAGGGGGGAGGTTTTAAGGACACGTGATGGAGGATCATAAAAGACAATTGAGACCTAGACACACTACAAACACCATCACTATAGATTAAGGTGCAATTATTACAACTAAGGTCACACTCCAAGGCATTTGATGTGCAAAGGCACCAACTAGTGCAGAGGAAGCACCTTCCTTCACCATGGATCCTCTTGACAGATGGTAACTTAGCCTAGATGTGAGCAATGTATTGCAAAAAAACTATGAGCTTGGGGCGTGGACAACCGATGAGAGGTGTTGTGGTGAGAAGGATCTACTCGTGTTTCTCTCCATTAAACAAGGTTTTTTGTGGGGGGGGGGGGTGTTTTGAAAATTTCTCATGACCCTAAATACATCACTCTTGAATCTGGTGTCCATGTGGAGGATGTCATGGACACCTACCTACTAGTATGTGGATTTGAGTACCTCCTTAGCCGAGATTTTTGAAGTGAGGAATGGGAGTGGCGGTCTTGCAAACAAGCCTTGCAAATCATTCCAAGCTGCATCGGAGGCTTCCTCAATGTCTTTGCCTCTTCCTCCCTTGCCCGTATCGGTGTTGCCTTCTCGATCGGTCTTCAATCTTCCTTTCTTTCTCAATTAGTTTACATCACTAAGAGGCCTACCTTATGGTTTTCTTGGTCCATAGAGAGCATCTGAATGTGGTAAGTGTGGTCAATGTTGTTGCCTACATCTTAAGAAGATCCCTATGTGCAATTGTTAGTGTAATGGTCAAAGCTCTTAGGATCGTTCCTGTATGAAGACACATCCTTCGAGAGGTTGCACTTACTTTGGAAGTGGTCATCCTTTTTGCAATAGAAGCACATGATGGGTCTCTATGGTCGAGTTCGGTTGCCATTAGTGGATTGGGTGGGCCTATTGTTCACAAGATTGGTCTAGAAGTATGCTCAGCTTGACTCAAGATGGAGCTACCCAAATTCATATTAATAGCTTCATGGCTTTGGGTGCTTTAGGAGCTAGGCGTGCACACTATCTACTTGTAAGACACACCAATTATCTTCTTTGCGATCAAATACTGATCACCATGAAGAAGATAACATCATGCACATGTCAGTTTGAATTATTTCAAGATCTCGGGCTACCCTAAAGTTTAGCCTCATGCCCCACCAAGACCATGAGGTGCGCACATATAGTGCGAATAGTATGGAGAACGATGTAGTACACTGAAGACAACATAGTGCCAGGCAGTCTTCGTCATGCTCTCCTCCTCCTTCGTGTGTAACAACAATTCCTTCTTTCAAGCAAGAGTCTCTACTAGAGACTAAGAATCCATGCCTCTAGGTCTTGTGGTTGAGGAAAAGGTAAGCTCATGATTAAATATCATTATCAACGAGCTATACAATAGCCGACGTTGAATACTATCATGAGAATACAACAAGCGGGTAAAGTCACTCACCCAATCAAACCATATATGAGAGATATATGCTGGGTGAAACCATACCATTTGTAGGCATGAGAATGGAGCATACTCTTGTGGGCAACAACTCTTGGGTAAAAAAACCCAAGTTGCTATGAGCGAAGGGGTTAAGAGGGCTGCCATCGAGGGCAACATCCTCCATGATTTTTCGATTCCATAACAGTCGTGTTTACACATGTATCCCTGATCGGCAATTGCTATGCCATCTAAGATGAGTATGCACCATAAGACACATAATCAACACACCACCACCGTGTTCTCCATGGTCTAGGATCTGTGTACAATCGATCCTCCGATCTATAAGTGATCTCTAAATGAATACAAATGGTGCTCCTAAAGGAAACCAGATGCAAGGAGTCGCTGGAATACTAAAATCCCTTTCGGGAAGATTGCACAACTCCCTTTTGGTAACAACACAGCCCCCTTTCGGGCATAACTAACAGGTCTCCCAATGGGAACCGAGTGCCAAGAGTTATCAAACACTACTCCTTTTGGGGCACATCATGCAATGGACATAACAGGTGCACAAGAAGGTGAGCAAAGCCCACTACTTCTAATGGTGCAACCATGACTTGGACCCTCGCTATAACTAGACTCCTCTACATGTATCTCTACGGTATCTTGAATATACACATGTATCTTCTGCCTAGTCCATGCTAGCCTGATACCATGTGCATCTCAATGGACACCTCATACAAGTCCCCCATCCTCTACTGATGAACAAATACATCCTGTACAGATGAACAAATACCAACCTACTAGGGTCAAACCATCCAGGTCCACCAGGTATGATGGGGCATAACTGCCGGCATATCCCCATCCTAGTCTGTGCCTACCTTTCCCTATCCAGGCAGCAATTTAGTAATACTGAAATATCTTCCTACTATCTTTCTCCCACTGTGTTCAGTCGTATTGGACCTTGGTACCCTGGACCCATGACTTGGGTCACAAAAACTGTCCTGGACTAACTGCATGATCCCAACTGTGGGTAAACGTTATTGCCAAGAAAGGGGCATACTTCTGTGTCCCAACACGTTCTGAGGATAGGAGGCAAGGATGACTGCAATTACGGCAGCCGATGTGCAGAGAGTCTTTTCCCTAAGGGTGGCTGCTACGCTTTTGCCCCCATCTTTGGGAAGAAGACCTGTGACAGGCACTCCTGGCACTGCCCAACTGCACCACCCAGCTTCCATCATCTTCATCATTGTAAGGGGGCATCCAGCCCATCTTTTCCATGCGCTTGAGCATTTTTTCTTTCATATGTCTAGCCCCATATGGGGCACCCAATCATAAGGGAATAAAGGAGCAGCCCTTGGTGCACGCATCTCTAGCCCTGTACAAAAGAAAAACCTCTGTACCTCTCCTCACACTAGAGGCAGTTGGCTGCAGACAGCCATTGCCCTTGTATTGGGAGGCATCCTTTGATGAGTACAGACACCTAGGCTGAAAACCACCCCAAGGGCATGTACCCCTTTGCCACGAGTTTTTGGGATGGCTGCTCCCATGCAGCCCCCCTCTCTACCCAATCACACAGAAGGGCAGCCATGATGCGCTCCCACCTTCCCTGAAGTAGAAGAAAAGAGACATCTATGGCTTCCATCGGTGTGCAATTGGAGAGGCCGAGTCATCCAGCCACCTACCCACATGGAAAGCACGAAGAAATGAGGGACTTATGTGTGTTCTCCAACCATCGCCTTGCATGTGCTCCCCGTGCTCTTTCCTCCTGCTGGAAGCGTCCCATGCCACCCCATGCAAGAGGGGAAGAAGCATGTCAAGCTGAGCCATCATGGTTCCATGAGCTTTGATGGATTTGTGCATGTTGTCTTGCCTTTTCCATACGAGTAGAGAGCTTCTCTGATACCAATGTTAGATCCTCTAGGAGAGCTTCTCTGATACCAATGTTAGATTCCCTAGGATCCTCCGTGCTGGACAAGTCAAGACACAAGCCATATTCACAAACAATAGAAGGAAGGATATCAAACTCACCTCTTAGCCATAGAGTCAATACGGGCTCACTATCGAGCTTGGGAGCCCGCAACCAAGCGGGCAGCCACCTTCAAGGGACAGGTGTCCCATACCAAAAGCCCCCAACCATTATGGGTGACAAGGCTCTGCCAAAAGGCCAAGAGTCCAAGTTCCTCATAGAAGGAATATCTCACAAATGAGCCATGGGTTCTATTTAATTTTGGGGATGTAACATGTCCCCTGTGGGATGAAGAGGAGGAAAGCATTCCACTACTTGATAAAGCTAATCAACTTTGCTCCCATTCTAGTCAGACCATTTGGAGGTAAGGCTTTACGTGCCTGAGGGCACTAACTTCCATGCAATTATTGCTATCATTGTTGGAGTTTGAGGTTTGTGGGAGCACGTGAACAACACGAGGAAGAAGAAGAAGCTTGGAGCACAACACACAATACTGAATGTATTACCAAATCAATGTACAAAGATAAGTCATCCGTTAGGGTTATAAGCGTATATACAAGCCAGGGGGAAAAACCTCCTAAAGAGGGAAAAAAGTGCCCCAATGGTCCTAAGAGTGTTCACACACATCGCTACCGAAATATATCAACAAATCCCCCCTAGGAGTGATGCGGTGGACAAGGAGTGGACAAGGAGCTGGCTCTCATGTATAAGGAAGTGCCAAGCTATGTGAAAAGTGATCAATCCACGAAAGGAAGTAAGCCCAAAGCTTTGCGGAAAGCTCCAAAATCAACATAGACAACAATGATCAAAAGCACATCATTTGCACGCTTAACATATAAGATGATCGCAGTTGGACTTTCCTCAAAACCATGTGCAATCAAGTAGGCATGTATCTTTTCATACGAAGTGCGTGATGCTTGCTTCAAACCTGCCCAAACTTGACGCGTCTGGTAAACATGTCTGTGAAGGCTGTATTTTGGGCAAAATGCATCGTTCATCCTTCCCAAAAGATGGTTCAGTTCGAGCTACTCAAAGATTGAAGCTTGTTCACAGTGATAGCTGTGGTCCCATGCAAAGACCTTCTTTTGGGAACTACCTTTACTTCGTGACTTTTATTGATGATTTTTCTAACCATGCATGGGTGTATCCATTGAAAGCAAAGTCCAAAGTGTTTATGCTTCAAACAGTTTTTGGTTCTAGTTGAAAATTTGTAAGCATCTAAAATGGGCACCCTGCGTTCTGATCGAGGGGGGGAATAGATGTCTTCTGATTTTAATGCATTTCTAGTTGAGCATGGGATAAAACATCAGTATATAATGCCGTATACACCTCAACAAAATGGTGTTGCTGAAAGAAAGAACTGGTCTCTCATGGAGATGGTGAGGTGTATTGTCAAAAGTCAGGCTTTACCACATAGTTTCTGGCTTGAGGTTATTATGTGTGCAACATATGTACTTAAGAGGTGTCCCACCAAAGCATTGTAGCCTATCACTCCATATGAGGCTTGGCATGGTCATAAGCCATCTGTTCCTCATTTGCATGTCTTTGGTTGTTTGGCATATGCATTAGTGCCTGAACAACAACGTTGAAAATTGGATGATAAAGTTGTGAAATGTATGTTTGTTAGGTACACTTCTGAAAGCAAAGGTTATCTTTTGTATCATCCACAGACTAAACGCATTTTGGTTAGCCGTGATGTTGTATTTGTGGAAGATTCAATTTAACCATTAGTTTCATGTACTAAGGAGACATCGGTTAGCTCCGAAGATGTGTATGACACTTTGCTTCCTCTTTTTATAGGTGGATAGTCAAGTGCTTGTCCAAATGAGGCAATTTCTCAACCCTAATAGATTCCACATGATGATGAAGATCATCCTATTTCTGATGCAAATTTAGATGATGCACTTGTTGATGAGAGTGCAGATATAGAGGAGGCAAAAACTATGCCTAAATGGTTGGTGCGAACTTTGCGAGATAGCAAATTAGATGCACCTCTGTCATATTGTACTCGTTCAGGCTCTCATAATGCTTCTTTTGCATCAGATTGCTATGCAGTGGCTACCTCTAGTGGTTGTGATGAGAACCAGCCTCTTTCTTTTGATGATTCACAAAATTCAAAAAATTGGATGGCTATTATGCAATCAAAATATGATGCTATTATGAAGAATGGTACTTGATCTATATGTGAATTGCCTCTAGACAAAAAAGCCATTGGCACTAAATGGGTATACAAGCTGAAGCGTAAGCCATGGAACAAGTGACAGGTATAAAGCTAGGCTTGTTGCAAAACGTTATGCTTAAGAAAGAGACATTGATTTTGATGAGACCTTTGCACCCACATGTCAAATGACTACTGTTCGTAGCATATGTGCACTTGCAACCAACCATGGTTGGAATGTAAATCAGTTGGACATTAAAACCGCATTTCTAAATGGTGACTTATATGAAGAAGTTTATGTTTTTCAGCCCCGTGGTTTTGTGCAGGAGGGGCATGAAAACAAAGTGTGCATGTTGAAAAAGGCATTATAGAGAGGACACCATTTTCGATTTCTGCAGGCATAGCAAACTAGCAAAATTCAGATGACCAAAGCGTGCATGCCAAAGCTTTGCATCTTAGAGAGCTTGAGAATCTTGAACTCCACATGCTGAATCATTGACAGATTTTGCGTAGTCTATGAGCTTATACAACCCACAACATAAAATGCCAGAAGCGATAATAACATTGCCATTTGATAGAACATGAACTCTATGTATGTCATAAACACATTTGACAACCAAGCCGATCTTGGCTAATGTTGAGACTGAAAATAGATTTTTCTTGATGCCTGGCACAAACAAAGCATCTGACAATGTAAAAGAACTACCATCAAAAGTAGTCAAAATGATCGTATCAACTTCCATGACTGGATAAGAGGAGTTGTTTGCACATGTCACGGTATTCCCGGTAAGGGAAGTTCAAGTGGATTGAAGAAACTCCACTATGAGGTAATATGCCTGGTTGCCCCACTGTCAAAGTACCAAACATCTAAGTCTACTGCAGACATACAGTGTCCATGAGAAGATGGGTCATAACTACAAGTAGTAATAAATGCCCATTCTTCATTTTGCACAAGGATACCAGACTTCGTTTTGGATGTAAAGACCTTTGCAACAACCATTCAAGCCTTTTTTTCTTTTGCCTCTTTTGCAGCCAGTTTTGGATAACTCTTTATGACATGATCATTTGCTATATAGTATTAGCAAAAAAATTTCTGCTTTTCTGATTTCTTCTCGCCTTTGACTTCCTTTTACGATTGTGCAAAACTAGCAGATTTTTGCTTACTAGTAGATGAGTTCCATTTACCTTTGCCCTTCAAACTAGCTAAGAAAGCTTGATCTGTTACACACATAACGGACGTGTTCTCCCTGAACTAATCTTCCTCCAACAAAACAGAGACTAACTCATGAAGTGTTAAGGCATTTGGATTGCCCAAGGTTGTTAGCAACGTTTTCGCAACGTCCAAGGCAACGTGTTGCTAACGCGTTAGCAACATCGCAACGTTTGGACCTGGACGTTGCGAAAACGTTGCGAACCATTTCTTTTTTTTTTTCAAAATTTTTTGCAAATATAGTAACATAGATGTATATTATAGTATATCCATATATAATATGTATTATATAGTATGTATTATGTTAATTTATGTAATATGTATTGAATATTTAATATTTATGATTCATTCCAAATTCTCGAATCCCTGACACCTGTTCAATGAAGTGATGGAAGATGCACAATGCACATTGCACATGTATGATGTCAGAATTTACAACTAATCATTATCATGACTCAATGACTCATTCTAAAATTCAAATTCACAATGCACATTCAAGCAACTCATATGACAATGGACATAAATGATGAGAGTCCAGACAAATACTATTATATACAACTTACAAGTAACATTGAAATTTAAAACAAACTTCAAAGAATTATAATTTATGACAAAAACATGTGAAAAAGTCAACCTCATCTCAAAATTATGACACTGGTGACTATCATGACCCATAACTCATATGTGATATGATATATCAGAATCCAATCATCAATGTCCATAATACATATACATCAATGATCATACCAAACTCCAGTAACCATCATCCACGTCACATCATACATGATATCACTAAGTAGTCAAAACAATAAACTGCAATGTCAATAATACAATGATCAATCAATATCAAGTAAATCATAAGTCATAATATCATAATACATATGACATGTCACATGAGCAGTCATCAATCCTCAAAATCCTCTGAGTCACTATCATCATCATCACTATCATCATCATCATCATCATCATGTGGTGCTCGACTAATAGATGCCTCCATCCTACTAGTAGATGGACCTGGTACACTGTGTGCTCTATGACTAGAACGAGTCCGAGATGCCCTCGTATCATGCTGTGGCACTGTCAACTCCTGATAGAGCATGTCATATAGATCAAGGTCCTCTGCCGGAATGCTAGGTATATCATGGACCCTCTCTATATCAAGCTCATCGACGTTCACCTGCCGCACCTCTGCTGAGTGGCCACCACGCTCCAATAAACGCAAGTTGCAGTGGCAATAGACAAGCCGCTCCAACTGCAATGTAGATAGTCTATTCCTCTTCTTTGTATGGAAGAGGGCCCATGTACTCCAATTCCTTTCACATGGACTTGCACTACAGTCCTGTGAAAGTATGCGGATGGCTAACTTTCTCTGCAAGATAAAAAAGAAAGAGTTCATTAAGAAGAGGAATGACTCATGAGACAAACTTCAAAGTTATAACTTATTAGTTAAATACTCAAAAGGAAATTAGAATGACTTGTCACTTACTAGCTCAGGTGTACCAACACCGTATCTCTCCCACCATGTCACATGCATCAACTGCATGCTTCTCAAGCATGCCGTGTCTCTACCAAAAAGTCCTTCATTATTCTGAAACTGGGTGAGCTAAAGCTCCAACTTCCCACGTAGCTCCACATCAGAAGGTCCATACAATCGATCTACATAGTCATTCCAAGCAGTCACAAGCTCCATATCCAATGACTGTGATGCAGATCTCCATAAAGGATGTAGTAGATTGGCCATCCCATGTATAGGGCGATGGAACCAATCCCACCTCTTCCTCCATATTCCTTTTATTTCCTCTATCCTATGGATAAAAAACAAATGAAGTTAGAAAACAATAAGATTTAAGAATGTTGAAGAGTCAAGACTTGAAAGTTGAACATGAATGCTCATACAAAAAGTAAAAATGGTTACCCAAGTTTCAACTTACCTCTCCAATGTCAAATAAGGACATCTCTGTATAGACTCTCCGACACGATCCATGAACTCATAAACAAGTCCAAGTGTGCAGCCCTCTCTATCTGCTATGCGTATGAGTGAATATAAGGGCTGTAAGGCCCGCACTAATCCCTCCACATCCCTCCAAAAGCTGTCATCCAAACATGTGCGTCGTACAAGCTCTGCCTTTGGACTAGTATGTCCATCCCAAGCTAACCAATCAGGTGATACAACTGTCTGCATCAGTGCTTGCCTCACTCTTAATAATCTTTCCATGACTATGCACATGTATGCAAATCTGGTCTTCGCGGGCTTCACCAAATCAATATCACTGTAAGACCGAAATATAGCAAGCAATTTTGGTCTCTTTGTGAACAAAGAGACCACTTTTATGCAAGTGGTAAAAATGGTGTAAATCCATGGTATCTTCCCCACATCCTCTATCAGCAAATCAATGCAATGGGCAGCACACGGTGTCCACACAATAGAAGGGAATTCTTCTTCTAGAAGCTTGCCCATAGCCACACAATTGCTTCCATTATCTGTAACCACTTGGACTACCTTTTCTACACCAATGTCCATGATAGCTTGACGGATATGATCATAAATGAATCCACCTGTTTACATATAACACAATGAATCATTAATCAATTGATAAATTATAATTTATCTTGACATGTGTCATGCACATGCACATGCCACATGCACATGCCACATGCATTGCACATGCACATGCACATGCACATGCCACATGCCACATGCCACATGCCACATGCCACATGCACATGCACATGCCACATGCCACATGCACATGCCCATGCACATGCACATGCACATGCCACATGCACATGCACATGCACATGCCACATGCACATGCCACATGCCACATGCACATGCCACATGCACAATGCACATGCCACATGCATTGCACATGCACATGCACATGCCACATGCCACATGCCACATGCACATGCCACATGCACATGCTGCATGCACATGTGTCATGCACATGCACAATGCACATGCACATGCACATGCACATGCACATGCACAATGCAACATGCACATGGTGACATGCACAATGCACATGTGTCATGCTGCATGCACAATGGCAAATGCACATGCACAATGCACATGTGTCATGCACATGCACAAGGAAAATGCACATGTGAGATGCCACATGCATGCAGCATGATTGATCATTGCACAATCAAATATAAATTGAAAATTCAAAAATCAGTTCACTCACCTGTGACTGTAGTACCAGCAGCTGATGCATCTATGGCTCGAAGGAACATGGTCCCTTTGCAACAATGCACCAAAATGTTGTACACATTTCTCTTTCGTATGTCCGTCCATCCGTCACACATGATTGTGCATCCATACTTTGCCCATGTCTCTTTCATAGGCTCAAGCTCTCTCTCTAATGCTTCCTTTGTTTTTTTCAGCTCCGTTGTCCTCAAGTCTTCATAGGTAGGCCCTTGCCAACGAAACCCTAATAGTGAAACCTTCTCAATGGCATTTCTCCATGCCGATGTCCGTGCAACATTAAAAGACAAACCACATTGTATAAAAGCTTTCATGATGGCTTGTGTGGCTTCTTGTTTACGTTGTTGTTGCAAGCTAGCACGTATAGATGCTCCTCCAAGAGAGCCAAGTGGGTGCTCTTGTGGATCATGCTCTACTCTTGTACTCTTTCTTGGTGGCTCATGCTCTATGTCAATGTCTATGGAAGCTTGAGATGCTTGAGTTTGGGGATCACAAGAACCATGTGAACCGCTTGCTTGCGATCTAGCTTGGGATTGGGCTCCACTATTCCTTCTACCAAGGGCTTTTTGAGCTACCCATGCCATTAGCTCTCCTTTTATAGCTTCGGGCATTGGCTCTTTGCAAGGTGCAACTCCTATGCCACTTAATCTTCCAAGATGCGCCTTGATCCTATCGGCTCCACCCGCTCCACTATAGCCACAAAGCTTGCAAGTCCATCTCTCACTACCCCCGGAGCCCATCTTTCCTTGGCTTGTCACATATTCCCAACATGCTTGTTTTGCTTTAGGCATGGTGATGGGAGAGGCTTAAAGCTTGGAGAGGATAAGAAGCAATAGATAGGGGGGTGTGTGAGGATGTGTGTGTAATAAAAGTACCTTCTTGCCTTTGTTTTGCTCTCTTCCACAGCCGACAGTTGCAGGATTCGCTCTCGGGTGCACAGATGAAAATGCCTCAATGAGGCCGTTTCGGCGAAACGGCCTCATTTGAGGCAAATTTTTTTGTGTTTGTTCGCAACGCGTTGCGAACGTCGCAACGTTGCGACGTTGCGTTGCGAACGTTGCGATGCAACACTGGGATTGCCTTTCATCATAAACCAAAGAGTAGAAGGAAAACTTTGATATTAATCTGGAAGACCATTCAAGCATTTGGATTGCCTTTCATCATCAACCGAAGAGTAGAAGGATGCTTTGGTTTAATCTGTGGAGGTAATTTCTTCAATTACTCCATCGATTTCATCTTCAGATATTTCATCTTCTGATATTTCATCTCCAACATTTGCTTGTTCTTCTTTCCTGTAACAAAACTCTGCTTTATGTGTTATTCCACCACATATCTTACATGGGTAACTTTTATTCTTTGTGATTTGATATGCCACAATGTTTGCGCTGTTTGAATTTCTTTGCTTTAGGTACATATGAAATGTTGTTCCCATTCTTTGGCTATAGTATTTTCTTCTCCTTTTGAATTGCTGCTATTACTTGTCAAGATTTGGATTTGTCTTGTTTTCGAGAATAGTAACAATCATGCTGGAAGATGGAAGACTTTTGAGAAGTATTGCAACTGTAATCTCCTCAAATATAGGATGGTTCATCCTCCATATTGGATTGGAACGCGTTCCAAACGCGATTGGAACGTCCCGTACGGAACGTGCATTCCAATCAGCGTCTGGAATGCGTGCTTATTTTATAAAAGAATTTTGCTTCTTATTAAAAAATTTAGAATTTATCATATATAATACGTACATATAATACATATATATAATATGACACACATGCATATATGAATAATGACACACATGCATATATGAATAAGGACACACATTACACATGCATGTACGACACACAATGCGCATGCATGTATGGATAATGGCACATGCACATATGTATCTTTGAATTTTGATTCTTTCTTATATCTTAAACAAATACTAATTGAATGAATGAATTAACACACACACACACACACATATATATATATATATATATATATATATATATATATATATATATATATATATATATATATATATATATATATATATATATATATATATATATATATATATATGTATATATATATATGTATGTGTGTGTGTGTATGTATGTATGTTCCTTAACGTTCCATATCCTTGCATTTGATATGGCACCACGTTCCGTACGCGTACCATACGTGCTGTACCAAATGTTCCGTACCACCTTGGTTCATCCCTGCTAGTTAAGTTAAGAAGCTTTTGAATTTTCTGATGTGCTCTTCCACTATGTTGAGTTGGACATTTCCAATTGAAAGAAAGAGATAAATAGAGAGATAAGAGATTGAAGACTCCTAATTCCAAATATCCCTTCCAAATTCATCCATGCTTCTCTTACACTTTTAATACTTGCAAGATGATGAATGTATGCATTACCTAAACTCATACCTATAGTGGACAAAGCTTTTCTATTTCTGCTATAGCATCTGCATCTGGTTCTGTACTACAACCCGTCCTTGAGTTGTGGGAGTTGTAGCCCCTCTTGCTTGCTTGTGTACTCCCTGCTCCGCCACTTGAGGATGATGATGAGGCAGCACTTTGAGCTTGCTGGGCATGTGTCCTAAAATATTTTTGAGCAGTTGCTTTAAACCAACCAATTCCTCCTCCTAACTACTTCACCTCTCTTCAACTTCATCCCATAGATCAGTATCCATGAGATAGTATTGAAGACGTGTTTGCCAAGTGTGGAAATTTTCTCTATTGGTATGTATACATGTACATGTGAGTGTACATATGTAAAGGGTATTTATTGCATTGAATATTTATGATATTTTATCCATTATGAAGAGAAATGTTTTATAATTAGTATACTTGCAAAATCTACCCATCTCCTTTTTGAATTTAAGTCAAAATAGAAAATAAAACATATGCAATTTTTTGGTATGAAATGGTATGAATATGTACGAGTACATATAGTACGAAAGGTACATACGGATGTGTTCATACTGGTACGAATAGCACCTATGATTAGGAGGGCTATTACATGTGTAAGTATTAACATAATGGTATGCATCTCGAGGGCGTCTCTTGACTTTTGTAAACGTTACGATGATGCATCAATTTTAGAAAGTTTTTGTAAACAATATTACAACAAAATTAAAGGCTCAAAATTGGGTACAACAAGAGTACACGTGGAGAATCTTTGTACATGTTTTATCAATAATCTGAGCACCGTGCACATGCACATGCATGCATATGTGTGAGCACACATAGACACACACATACACATTCAAATTTCAGGTTACAAGGACATCTATATGAACTAAACAAATAGGATGATTTCTCAATGGCCCTTTATGGGCATTGAGTTAAAATTATCTGGTCTTTGTGCTTTAATACAGCTGTGTGCATGGATATACAAAAGTTAGAGTCAACACTTTTCTTTTTCAATTTCGTTTTTCTAATAACAATCATTTCTGGGTAACTGATTGAATATGATATACTTTTTTGCCTTTACGATGTGCAGATGGAATAGTTGGAACTTTTTTGGCTGTAAAATATCGGAGCAGCTAATTCAAGAAATGGGTATGTATTTTGGAGTGCACTAATTTGGTTTTGAAAAAGGATTATGCATAAAAAACTATAGGCTACATGGTAGTTGTGCTAGTTATGATTGTAAGCTAGGTTTGGGGTTTTACGTAAATGAAAGCTTTGATTGCAGGATTTAGATAGGATAGTCTTTGGTTAATCAAAGAAAATTGTAGCAAATATTCATCACTTTTAAAAAAGACACTGATATCAGCCATAGTGAAATATCCATATAGGATAACATTTGTCTTGTACACTAGATGTTTAACATGTTGTGACGTATGCACATATGACCACATAAGTTGCTTTTCCTAGCACTAAGAGATTTCTCTTTATTTTCTATCCATTCAAATTAGGCACTCTTTAATAATAAGTCATTCAAATCTCATGTTTAATCGTTTATCTTATTAATGAAACTAATGCACTTCGATCATGTTGTACTTTCATTAGAGTGCTTTCATTTTTTTGCTCTCATCATTCTGCGTATTATATTTTCCGGTTCGTCACATTCCATCAGTGGTAATAGAGTGTCTGTATGCTGTGGGTCACTTCTGCTTGAGTGACATCTAATCCTCCAGCTGTAGAGACGACTTGAGGGCTTTGCATCACCATTAACATCAGCGTAGATCTTCTTGTGTCCTTTTCTCACAAATTCAGGGTAAGACAGGGTTTGAACCAAAGGATTCCATGGTCTGTATTGCATACTGAACTGAACTCTTGTTGCGGGTATAACAATTCTCATTGCCTTTTCAATTATATCAAGCAACTCAGGCTGTCATTTTATGGCTGATTTTGACTATAGTGAAAGGGATATATTCAGGCCAGTATTAATGAGCTTGATTGACTAAATAGCTGTTGGAAGTGGGGTGAGCCTCAATAACAATTAATCACAGGTTTACAGGATCTTCGAACACAAGAACCTTAGCATACACACTTTAATACTAAAAAAGAAGATGATTGAGAGATATAGAGAGAATAGATAGGTTTTAACGTGTATGGTAAGCTAAAGTGCTCGCCTACACTATCTATATTCCAATGTTAAATTACAATGTGTGAATATGATACAAAACTGACAATATCTCAATCTAAGCAGAAATAGGAACTAGATACAAGAGATTGTGTGCCTAAGAGGTATGAAGAGTGTGCGTGTGAGAATATGGAGAATATGAATAGTTTAGAATTGTTTTATAGCAAACCCAAGTTCTGACGATCTACATCAGAAAATAGTGAATGAACAAGTGGGGATAGATGTAGCCTTGTTACTCAGAGTATGTTGCTGCCACGAACTCCTCCGGATGTCTCAAGATGCAGAGCACGCCTCCTCCAAGTGTATGAGAACATTTCCTCCAAGTAGAGGACCTCCTTGTCCTTCAAGTGTAGAGTCTCCTTGAAGCCTAAGCACCTACTTGATCACCTTGAGTGATGATCGAAAGTGTGAGCTAAGATCTTCTTATATCGTTTTATGATGCTATGAAAAGCACATCTAAAAGCTTATGATCGCCAAGTGTTATTGAGTAAAAGCATGCGATTAATGGAGATTGCAAAAACTCTATGCAAACCGGAAAACTCTACGCAAAAATCTCTACTCAAAAACTTCCGCCGAAAATCGCGCTGCACCGTATTGCTTTTTTCCCCACCGTGGCGCGTTGTGGGATTTGATCCGGGTGCCTTCTTTGCAAGGCGCTTGCCTTAGCCAAGGTGCCAAGAACTCTTTTTGTGAAGGGTCCTCTAAAAAAGGTTTCTTATGGTGGCTTTAACTAAGGATTTTGGACCAATATGGTCATTGCCCCCCTTCAATGGCATAATGGTACAAGGTCTAATAACCTGCAAAACTTGTAATGTTTGCGAATATCTCTTAACTGATTTCCACTGAATCTTAAGTTGACTGTGCCCGAACCTGAATACTTGAGAAACTGCAAAGTGAATGTCTGGACGTGTATTACATAGATATATCAAGCAACCAACTACTTGAATATATAATGTAGCATCAAATGGTTTTGAATCTGCTTCCGATTCTAATAACACATTGACATTCATAGGTGTCTCCATAAGCTTGGAATCTGTCATCTCAAACCTTTCCAATAATTTCTTAATATATTTTTGTTATATCATGTAGATACACTCATCTCTGTACTTGAATTGAATCCCAAGTTAATAATGCAAAATACCTAAAGTCATTTACATCAAATGTATGCTTAAGTTGTCTTTTAAACAACTAAAGAACTGAATCTTTGGGACCTTCGATAATCATATCACTTTGTAGTGCATCTTGAACACTAGTTGGTTCATTCTCATATGAAGTAAGAGCTAAAATATTATGACTCTTGAAATGTTTTGCATAATTTACCAGGTCACCTTGTTGTCTTCTTGTTTGACTTCTGGTTCGTATTCCTTTATACCACTATCCTTCCAGGTTTGATATAACCACTTTGGCGTATTCTTGAAAAGTGGTGGAATCCTTTCTGGTTCTATCAATATCTCTTTCTTCTGTAACTCCGGAACCTTCTCTAACTTTATAAGTCAGAACTTCAAGAGGTACTGATGCTGGACTAGGTACTGATGTAGGTAATGATACTCTCTCTTCACATGCATCTCTTAGGGTTTGAAAAGGTTCATCACCCCCTTGTATGGCTGAATGTAAGCATCCAAATTCTTTCTAAAAAATGCATAGTCATCTGCAATTATGAATTCTAGAATCACTTCCTTCTTATAATAAATCTGACTTTCTGCAATATATGCATTGCGTGGGAGTAGGATATCACGTGTATTTGGAACATAGAATCTGTATCCTTTGCTTTCAATTGCATAACCAATAAAGATGGTTTTAATGGCTTTTACATCAAGCTTACCACGATTCTTCTTCTCAACCGTGAACATTAGCTAGGGAACCAAAAACTTTGAGGTAACTCACATTGGGTTTCTTCCCATAATAAGCTTCATAAGGTGTAATGACTTTTAAAGCTTGTGGAAGACCGATTCAGAATGTGATTAGCTGTATGTACTACATCAAACCAAAACTTGGGAGAAAGCTTTTTGGATGACATCATACTACGCATCATCTCAACAAGGATCCTATTCTTTCTCTCTGCAACACCATTCTGTTCTGGCATACAAGCAATAGTACGCCGATGAGAAATACCCTTGTCTTCGAGAAAAGACTTAAAGTCTTTTGACATGTATTCTCCTCCTCTATCACTTCTCAAAATCTGGATCTTTGACTGACTTTCATTTTCAACCATAACTGATCTTTGATATGCTTGAAAGCTGTGTAACTGATATGACCAAATCTAGCATGCCATGGCTTCATGTTCTCCTTCGGTGTAGTAGACTTAGCAACATCAGCATGACTTATTTTCGACAATACAAACATGCCACTTTTGTTTTCACTTTGAAGTAGACAATGCTTCTCATTAGGTGAGAGGATCTCACACGAATCTTCCTTAAAAATTACTTTATAACCATCTGCCAAGAAAGTAGAGATAGAGCAAATTCTTCTTCATGTCTGGAACATAAAGAACATTGGAATTTGTGAAATTTCCTCATATACTGGACTTAAGATTCACTTCTTTAACACCTACAATATCCAAATCATGACCATCTGCAACGGTCACTCTTCTACCTGAAGAGTTAGAAAGGGAAGAAAATACCTTTCTACAACCTGTCATATCCTTAGTAGCTCCATAATAAAAAATCCAAGGATTATATGAGATTGCATTTAGTGCTGCCTGATCAAAAGCTACTTCTTCAATAGTAACACATGCATATGAATCCAGTGTCCACCTTTGAAGTTTTAGGTTTCGGATCATCTTCAACACTATTACTTGATGCTTTCTTCTTCACATTAAAAATCTTGCTTTAGATTCTGCTATAAAATGACTTGGTTTCTTATAATAATGGCATACTCCTTTCTTTGAATCAGATGTAGCCGAAGACTTTTCTTTGGGTCTAGCATTAGGAGGAGGAGTGGTAGAATTTTTTTCCTTCCCCTTCGATGATGATAACATGGCTTCATCATTCTCTTCCATACCTTTTTGTTGATCTTCATCTTGAAGTAACAGGGACGGTGGCTCTTCAAACGAAAGTTCTCTATCTCTTGTAGTGAGAGTAAGAGGAGTAACAAAAGCATTATATGTAGATGGAAGTGAGTTTAGAAATGTATTTACCCATCTCTTCATTTGAAATGTTGACTCTAACATTGAGTAATTGATCCTGTAAAACTTTGAGCTTCAAAATATGTGTTTGAATTGATTCATCAACTTTCATCCTTGTGTTGGCTAGCTGGCTCTGTAGATGAGCTTTCCTAACAGGGTTTCTACTCTGATAGAAATTCTCTAACTTCAACCAAAGCCTGACGAGAGGTTTTGCATGACTTGATAAAGGGTATAATATGCCTCTTGACTCCCATAACAATATATGAAAGTGCTTGTGCATCCCTTGAATCTCATTTGGATTGCTTTTCTGTAGGAAATAATCTGGTAGTAGTACGGACTCCTCATGATGAAAGAGTTTCTTCTTCTTCACTAACCTCCCGTTGAGCACAAATAGGAATAATATGTCTTCTAGAAGATGAAGCAACATCTTCTCCGACTTAACATGTCTTCTAGAAGATGAAGCAACATCTTCTCCCACTTTTCTTGGCCTTGGATAAGTGCCATTAACAATATTGCTTAAGTCCTTTGATACTAACAGATTCATCATCATAAAACTCCACATTGGATAGTTAGACATGCCCTCAAGCTTGTCTTCATTCTCAGGTCTATAATCACTCATCTTGTTAAGGGTGTATATCAACTATGCTATTATACCAAATGTTGGAAGTGGGATGGGCCTCAATAAGAATTACACAAGTTTACAAGATCTTCTAACACATGAACCTTAACATACACACCTTAATACTCAAAAAGAAGATGAGTGAGAGATAGATAGAGAATAGATAGGTTCTCAACATGTATGGTAAGCTAAAGTGCTCACCTACACTATTTATATTCCAATGTTAAATTACAATGTGAGAATATGATACAAACTGGCAATATCTCAATCTAAGTAGAAATAGGAACTAGATACAAGAGATTGTGTGCCTAAGAGGTATAAAGAGAGTGTGTGTGTGAGAATATGGAGAATCTGAACAATTTAGAACTGTTTTATAGCAAACCTGAATTTTGACTATCTAAATCAGAAACTAGTGAATGAACAAGTGGGGAGAGATATAGACTTGTTACTCGTAGTATGTTGCGGACACGAACTCCTCCAGATGTCTTGAGGTGTAGAGCACACCCCCTCCAAGTCTATGAGAACATTTCCTCCAAGTAGAGGACCTCCTTGTCCTTCAAGTGTAGTCTCCTTGAAGCTTGAGCACCTCCTTGATCACCTTGAGTGATAATCGAAACTGTGAGCCAAGATCTTCTTATATGGTTTTATGATGCTATGAAAAGTACATTAAAAAGCTTATGATCACCAATTGTTATTGAGTAAAAGCATGCGATTAATTGCGATCGCAAAAGCTCTATGCAAATTGAAAAACTCTACGCAAAAAGCTCTACTCAAAAACTTCTGCCGAAAATCGCGCTGCTCTGTTTTGTTTTTTTTCCCACCGTTGCGCGTATTGGGATTTGATCCCGCGTGCCTGCTTTGCAAGGTGCTTGCCTTAGCGAAGGTGCCAAGAGCTCTTTTTGTGAAAAGGTTTCATATGGTGGTCTTAACTGAGGATTTCTAACCAAATAACAATTTCATATTGTTTTTATGCAAATTCACTCTCATATCCTCTCCTCCATTATAGCCATACATATATAGTACACCCTTAGCTATAGTAGCCAACAAAATTCTGATCCTTAATATTATATTATTGTATATATAATACTTCAAATTTTCAGTAATTTTATGCTAGACGTATGATATCATGTATGATATTTTTGAAAAGATTCCATATTTTTTTCATACTTTTGTATCCGTATGCATCAAGTCGAAAGGTGATTAGTTGAAGTATCTTTCAATTTGGAGAGACCAACACATGAATTATATCTGTATACATTAAGGAGAAGGTGAACCACACTTTTTTGTACAAATATGCAGATTATAAGGAAACCAGAAGGAACTTTATACAACACTGTGCAACTCAATATATATCGAATAATACATAGACATTCAAAGTACGAAGATGATAAACTACCAACTGTCAACATAAGCAACATAGAGATCTGTGGTAAGTTTCGCATTGTTCTATTGACGGTGAAGTTTATGTTCACAATAATTGTCTACGTTATCTCTTAGAATCCATGACTAGAGCATCTTCCACTTGGCAAAAGTGCCTCAGCCTTGCACATTCCAAGTAGAAAACTCCATGGACAAAATTGTGATATAGCAGTCTCTGCATCTGTTACAGTAGAAGCATCTTCAGTTTCGAATCTGTCAACATTGAAATGAGATTCTTAAATAGACAAACCAAACATGTTCATAGCAATTTAGAAAGGTCTTCACCCCTTTTGTGATCACATGCAAGGGAGGTTAAAACCATCTCATCTGCTAAATTTTGATTAGCCTTTGTGCATTTCATTGTAGGAGCTCCTCAAGGGGGCGGCCAATTAGGATTCCTGGAGGATCTTGCCTGTAGCAGATTGCAATAGGAAGGATTGTTTGAAGACATTTGATTAAGTACTGATTTCCCTTTGTCTACAACGTATTTTCCTTTATGTACCACTGGTTTTAGAGGGTGGCTTATCAGGTGAGATTTTGACGGGTGAGGAGAGTTTGAGGTTTGCCAAACTCTTGCTCTCATTGAGCTTGAATAAGACTTCTTGGAAACGTAGGAACCATAGGGACATCTTCTTTGTGAATAAGTAGACATGATCACGAAAAATGACCAAGTCCCTTGGAGTGAAAACATACTCCCATTAAGTTTCCCCACTTAACATGTATGAATGTCTCACCAACGTCTTCTACAGAGATAGTGAGAGATGGACAGAAAGGTCTATCCCATAGAATACAAGTGTAGTGTCTATTGGGGATAGTTGACAATATATATAGCACCTTGCCTAATTCTTTACCAACATCCTGCTACATTATGCCATAAATAGCAAGCAAGGTTCAGAACGTCAACCCAGATAGGGCAATCTCTCAGGAATTCTTTACATATATAGCATATCGGCTTCTAGGGAAAATTTATGTGACAACACGAAGCAAGGGAACAACTCACTCATTGATCAAAATGTTTCAATTTTTCCATGTTTGGAGAATGTCTCATATAGAACTTCACTAGAGTAGTATATTTACTCCACTGCATTTCTGTAAGAGCAAGAAATCAGTTTGTTGTGCAACATTGACTACTGAATGGGGTTTACCAGGTATATAAGAACAACATCCCGGTAATGAAAGGCAAAGAGCTTGGAAGCAATCTTTTGGAACCTCTCGCACCACAAGAGAATTTTGATCCAGCCCATCCTTGAGAATGTCATTCATGGCTGAAATTATTGCTTGTCTATGTTGCGAACGATTGGCCTCTGAAAATTTCATCTGTATGGGAGCAGTGCTAGTAGTAGCATGCATATTGACAGATAGATTCTGATTACTTTGAGTGGATGATGGGTGTATATTCAATGGAGGGGGAGTGGTCATTGCCCCTTCCATACCTACTGACATTGAGCCGATCCATCTGTATTGTTTGCAAACAAAAAGCTTTGGATCTGGTTATGTATATAAGTAGCGGGATCCATGACAAAGAAAGTGTAGAGCCAAAAGAAAATGAGGGACATGGAAGATAATCGAAAAGAAGAAAAGAGTGTGAAGATCTGTATACAGATGTCTTACCTGCCAAGGATAGCAAGTGTGAAATTTGTGCAAAGATGAAAACCTTACTGATGAGAATTGGGAGTTTGCGAACATCAGGCTATTCAGGGGTAAAATTGACATTGGGTGACAGTTTATAAGTTTGGAAGGCAGACACATTCAGTCCTGACTTGTGGCATTTATTTATTTGTTTATTTATTTATTTTCCATTTTGGATTTCTCTTTTTTTTTCTCATATGCATTTTTCATGATTAATCTTAATGTTATTGTTTTGTGTAATCTCTTGTTATTATTGTATTTTGGTATGTATTTGTGTTTGTGTTTATTATCTTTAGTTCATTAGTTTGAATAAATCTGAACTAATGAAGGTATGTATACTTTCTTGCAGAGTGATTACCGGTAATCATACTAAAGAGAGAGTGAGATCTAGCCTTTTATAATGTAACTTGCTTTAAATGGTGTACAAGTTAGTGATTACTGAAGAGAGTTGAAAAATTAATATTTCTTCTGCTTTGTCATTCCAAAGAGATTCAAGTTCACTGATTTAATTCCATCTCAGATTCGCCATTCTAGTGTCCAATATTTGTTGGCCATCAGAAGATTACGAATGGATGTGTCTGTATATGTCATCCATATTATCAAATCTTATATGGTACCTTAGTTCTCGTGAGACTAAATCACGTTTCTTGTTGGCAGCTGATGCACTAGTAACGAGTGGTTTAGCTGATATTGGTTACACCTATGTCAATATTGGTGAGTCTTCTCCCTCTCACTCCCTACCCCACTGCGGCCACATGGTGCCTTCCAAGTGTTCTGTGTGTGTGTGTGTGTGTATTATTTACACACACACACACACACACACACACACACACACACACACACACACACACACACACACACACACACACACACACACACACATCCATCCATCCATCCATCCATCCATCCATCCATCCATCCATACACACATACATACATACATACACACATACATACACATACATACACACACACACACACACACACACATAAATAACATACATACATTACATAAATACATAACATACATACATTACTTACTTACTTGCTTGCTTGCTTACTTACTTACATACATACATACATCACACATACATACACATACATACATACATACATACATACATACATACATACATACATACATACATACATACATACACACACACACACACACACACACACACACACACACACACACATACACACATACATATACATACATAACTTACATACATAACATGCATACATAACATACATACATAACATACATACATAACATACATTACATACATAGATACATTACATACATTACTTACTTACTTACTTACATACATACATACATACATACACACAATACATACACACATGTCACATACATGCATGCATGCATACATACATACATACATACATACATACATATATATCTGTGTGTGTGTGTGTCTAGCTATCTATCTATCTATCTACCTCTCTCTCTCTCTCCTCCCCCCCCCCCCCCCCAAAAAAAAAAAAAATGATTGTACTCTTCAAGGCATACATCTGAGCACACCTCCAGCATGTTATACTTCATCTTTTTCATTTGTACCGTCATTTAAATTAGTTTACACCCTCTGCTGCAATCAATTTCCATTTTAGCATCTTTTAGTTATCTTTTATATTTTTCTGAGGATTGACTATGCACCCACACTTATTTAGGATTCGCCTCATGTGCCAACCCCCCTTCTTCACCCCTGGATTAAATGTTTACTGGCTTTCACACGACTCTAATATTTTTACTCTTATTTTTTTCCCATTCTTTTACCTAGATATTGAATCAGATCCACTGTAATGTAACTTTTTGTGTCCATGGGTCATTTTAAAGCTTTTGAAGACATTGACATATCATTTAATCTCTGTCCCTGTTTCTCTCCCCCATTCTCTTTGTTTATGTATCCAGTCGTGGTACTCATCGGGGAGGATATCAAGGAGACCTGTCAGTCTGGGGCATCTTGTGAGATGGAGAACTCCCTACTCCATCCTCTTCTGGCCCCGTTTGTAGCACTAACTATGCGCCCTTTTTTGCACCATTTCATTATTGATGCTGATGTCTGGATTAATTTCTCATTAACTCTGCACTCTAAGTTATTAGTCTAATTAAATCTTTAAATTTCTTTTATCTTCTTTCTCTTGTTTTATTCAGACATTGTATCGAATCCACATGTAACTTTTTGGTCTGATACTCATTTTGATCTTTTTGAGGACATTCATACATCATTTCCTCTCATTTCTTCCTTGGCACTTCCAACTACTTTCCCTGTTCTCTCCCTCTTCTTGTTCCTTTAATCTGAACCTCTTTTTCTCCAAAACTACAATCACATGTTCAGTATGGAGTGCTCTGTGGGAAAGTTTTGATGGTTGATCTGTTTTGCAGATGATTGTTGGGCATCACATCGAGACAATGAGGTTTTCTTTACTCTCAATCTGGGTGTGATATGAATTTGTGAGTTGTTTGTTTTGAGGTGTGGTACAAAAGTGGAAACACCTAACCAAACCGATCCCCCTTTTCCATCCTTCTATGCACCCATAATGATGCTCAACCACATTCAATTTGAATTCTATGTCAGTGTTATGAATAGTTCAATGCGTATTCCATTCAACTTGAATTTTCCTTTTCAATTTGATAATTGATTTCTTTATTTATTGCAGGGAAATTTAGTTGCTGATAAGAAATCTTTTCCCTCGGGCATTAAATTCCTTGCAGACAAGATACATGCAAAAGGATTGAAAATTGGGATCTACTCTGATGCAGGGTGGAGTATCCATACCATTATCCTTTGTAACTGTATTTTCTGCTAGCCTCTTATCATGTGTCTGCTTATATATTAGGATCCTTACTTGCCAACGAAGGCCTGGTTCTCTTTACCATGAATTACAAGATGCCCAGATCTTTGCGAGTTGGGTGTGTGCTCTCTTCCTTGTGTTACGTGTAGATCTTATAGAGTAACTAGTATAACGAAGGCTCGGTGCATCAGCATGAAATATGAATCCACAAATCATAATGTCTGGTATAGCACCTGCTATGTGCCATTAATGTTTCATACATCTCAAAAAATATTATACATGATGCAGTCCAGAATGCTATCTTTCTGTGAAGTTTTGCTATTTCTATTGAGTGGAAGTACGGTTTTGTTTGTAGTCTGAATGTTTATTGATCTCCAGGACATTGATTATTTGAAGTATGACAATTGCTTCAATTTGGGTATCCAACCTCAGAACAGGTTATTTTTAAATGGTTTTCCTTTGTAAAAGTTTTTTTTCTGTTTGTATATGTTAGTCACGCTGTCTTTTTTTTTTTTCTTTTCCAAGTAGCTTCTGGTAACATTGAGCATTCCCTCTCTTTCTGTTCTGGAAAAAAATAGCGTTTTTTTTCTCCCACATTACATTAATGTTTTAGTTTTCTACTACATTAACTTACATAGTATTTTCGACGTAGTATTTTCAATGCAAGTGATTGACCACTCAGAAAGAGACACCTGTGAGATATTAAACAGTTACAATGAGGGAGATCACATGTGTGATCATCACTTAAACTGGGCATTTTTCTTGGTGCTTAATTATGCATTTGGCCCTGCCCAAGACTACATCTGTTTGCAATATAGCATAACATCGAATGAGGAAGAAGACTCGTATGTGTTTCCAACCATTGTATAGGCGGAACAAGGTTGCTCTGTTGTTATGAGTACATTGCATGTCTTCACTTAGGTAATATTAGAGTTAAATGCACACTCCTGTTATTGCACTTATACTTATCAGTTGTATATTTTGGCTTTTCTTCTCTTGTCTTACCCAGATAAGTATCGGATCCATGAGGTAATTTCACCTTTTAGAGATGTGGATATATAATTTCATTTGATCTCTCTCTCTCTCTCTCTCTCTCTCCCCCCCCCCCCCCCCCCCCCTTCCCCCCCCCTCTCTCTCTCGCTCTCTCTCTCTCTCTCTCTCTCTCTCTCTCTCTCACACACACACACACACACACACACACACACACACACACACACACACACACACACACACACACACACACACACACACACACACACACACACGTGTGCACACACACACACACACACACACACACACACACAGAGAGGGAAGTATAGCCTTTGTTAGAGAAAGACGAGTTATCATCATAGAGGTGCTCTACATGACTTTGAGACCAATGGGAGCAAACCTTGACACGTCAATATGTGTTTTCTATTTTTGTATAGTCTATATAGTATCCTAGTGTGTGCTAAAACGTGATGGTACAAGAGAGGATACAAGTAGAGCTTGCATTGTTAGGTGATTAATTGGCATGTTAAGATAGTGAAAGATAGTGATTGTGACTAATTTGGCACACATTCAGCCCCATGTTCCCTTCTCTGGTCTGCAGCAGTGAGTATATTGGATAAGCAAAAGAGTCAAGAGTGATGGGCGAATTTGAGTGAGTAGGAAGATTTGGGCCGAATTGGGCAAGTAGGTAAGTTGGTCCAAATTGGGAGAGTAGGTTTTGGCCAAATTGGTGAGTTTGGCAAATCTTGGCGTGTAGTGTTGGATGAATTTGGTGAGTGGAGTTGGACAAGTCCGAATTGGGTGAATGTTTGAAAGTCTTGTAGACCCTCTTTGCTTGATCTTCCAAGACTTCAAAAGCCTCTCTATCTCACTATGCGTGCCAAATTTCACCCATAGACAGTGGCTGGTTCCAAGAGGTTGTTGGAAATCAATGTACATATGGTTCATCTCCAGCAAATGCAAATTAGGACTTAGCCATTTTTTTGTACATTTTAGGTAAAACTTTTTTAGGCTAGATAGATAGAGTTTCATGAGAGCATTCTGTCATCAGAGGTTAGAATTAGGAGAAAACTCAAACCCTAACTCCTGCCCTAAAATGATAGGATGCATATTTCTGAGGTTCTTGATGTACCAAAAACAAAAAGCTAGGTTGTAGATTTAGTGGATGGCAAAAGCACTAAAAAATAGCGATAAAAATAAAGCAGGTTAAAAAACAGCGATAGTTTTTAATTCTTCAATGAAAAGCTAATTTTGGCGATAAAAACTTTAAAATTTTGCGATAGCAGCTTTTGTGGACAGCGAGCAGCTTTTTCGTAAATATTTTCTCTATGCTTTATTCATGGGCACCAAAACTATATAAGAGAGGACTTGGCATCACTTTTGTATATTCAAGGAGGAGTCACTTCTTGATTTGAGGCTGATAGAGTATCAGTTGGAGTTCTGAAGCTTTGGAGGCTAAGGAGAGGTGAAGGAGAGACTATTCTCTTGGAGCAAGGAGTCTTCTACAAGTTTGGAGCAGCTATCTGTTGTAAGTTAATCCTATATTCTGTTTTTAGGGTTTCTGAACCCTAATTTCAGAATTAGGGTTTGCTGATTTTCAGATTTGTTGCACTATCTTGAGAGGTTAGGTTCACTCCATTGCTCATTTGCTTCACACATACTCGGATTATAACAGCATAATCTGAATTCTGTACATCATCATCTTCTTGTCTATTCTTCCATCTAGTGAGTGCACCATCATATGGTTGAGTAGTACTCCCATTTTGTAATTCGGCCATCTACATTAGTGAGTAAGCAATTTGCTTACGTTACATATTCTTGTCTCAAGTTTCTCTCTATCTCTCACTTATCATCTTGTTTAATTAAGTGTGTATGCTCAAAAGTTTTTAGTATTGGAAGATCCTAGGGCCCCAAATTCCAACACTTAGTATCAGAGCATAATTGACATACACACTTAGTTAAGATGAGTGAGTATAGAATTGAGATTGAGGACAAGTTAGATGGATCGTCTAATTATCCTATGTGGAGTTTCATGATGATGAATTTGTTAGTGATAAAGGATTTATGGAGTATCGTCAATGGATCCTTATCAAGACCAGTACAAGACGGCGAAGAAGAGGATACAAGAACTTCAAGAGGAACTCGTGTTGCAATCATAGCTCATCAAGAACCAACTGAAGAAGAGGTAACCACTTCTACATCCAGAGTCAGAGGTAGATCCTTACCCAGAGTACCTCCTACTGAAGAACAAGCAAGATGGGATGCTAGAGATGCTTTAGCTCTTTCATTCATAGCAATGAGTGTTAAAAAGCACATTCTACCACAAATCAGATCTTGCCCGAGTTCTAGACAAGCTTGGTTAAAGCTTGAGAATCTTTTTCAGAGCAGAAATCGTGCTAGGAAAGCTCACTTGAGGAGACAACTAGCAAACACAAGGATGAAGGTTGGTGAGTCAATTCTAACCCACATTACAAAGCTCATTGACTTGAGAGATCAACTTCTAAATGTAGGAGTTGAGATATCTGATGAAGGAATGGTAAATACATTGATTAATTCACTTCCTATCTCATATCCGTCCTTTATAACCACTTTTACTCTTACAACAAGAGAGAGAGAGAGATTACATTTGAAGAGTTAGAATTCTTGCTACGTCAAGATGAAGATCAGTTGAAGGGAATGGAAGAGAATGAAGAAGCACTTTTGTCTTCATCAAAGGGTAAAAAGAAGAAGAAGGATAAGAAGGAAAACCAATCCAAGAAGGAAAGTAAGTCCTCTTTACCTTCTACTTCAGATTCTGTTTCTACTCCAACTAAAGAGGAGTCTCCTAAGAAGAAGGAAGCATTATGTCACTATTGCAAGAAACTTGGACATTTCATAGTAGTTTGTCAGAAAAGGATTGCAGCAGAAAAAAAAAGGCATCAGGTAATGTTGCAGAAGATGATAAAAAAGGGAAATCTAAAGGTGATTCTTATACCTGTATCGTCATTGAGTAAGTCTCTTTTGATCAGGAAGCTTTACAAGTTCTTTCAGCAGATCCTTGGATATTTGATTCAGGTGCTACAAAGCATATAACAGGATGCAGAGAAGTATTTTCTTCTCTTTCCTATTCTTTAGGTAGAAGAGTTACTATTGCAGATGGCAATGATTTGGATGTTGTAGGAATAGGTACAATGACCCTAAAGTCAAGAGAGGTGGTAATTTTCAGATTGAAGATGTTTTATATGTACCTAATATCAAGAAGAATCTGCTATCTATATCTGCATTTTTAGGAGATGGTTACAAAGTTGTATTTGAGAGAGATCTTTATAAGATTTTGTCACAAAGAAGAGAAGTGTATTTTGCAAGGTGAGCATAAAGGAGGGATTTTTATTTTGTCAAAAATCAGTCAAGTAAATCTTCGTCACTGGTGGAAGATATGAAGTTATGGCATGAAAGATTTGGACATATTAGTTTTGGAGCTCTCAAGAGTATCGAAGATAGAGGTATGGTTGAGAGTTTACCCTCATTCAAGCTACTGGATGATTCAGATATATGTGAAGGATGTTTTGAAGGTAAAATACATAAGCTACCTTTCAAGAAGCATGGTCATATTACAACTACCAGGAAATTGCAGATAATACATTCAGATGTGAATGGACCCATGAGAGAAGACTCTATTCAAGGTTTTAGGTATTTTGTTCTTTATGTTGATGATTTTATGAGATATTCATGGATCTATGGTGTTAAGTTGAAGTCAGAAGTCTTTCCCACGTTCAAGAAATTTGTAGCTATGGTTGAAAATGAAAGTTAGTCAAGTATCCAAATTCTCAGAAGTGATAGAGGTGGAGAATACTTGTCAAATGAGTTTCATACATTTCTTGAAGAAAAAGGTATTACTCGACACCTTACTATTGCTTATACTCCTCAACAGAATGGTGTTGCAGAAAGAAAGAATAGAGTACTTGTTGAGATGATGCGGAGCATGATGGCTTCCAAGAAGCTTTCATCAAAATTCTGGTTTGATGTAGTACATACAGCTAATCACATTTTGAACAGGTCTTCTACAAAAGCCTTAAAGGTAATCACACCTTATGAAGCATATTATGGTAGAAAACCTAATATGAGCTATTTCAGAGTATTTGGTTCACTATCCTATGTACGTTGAGAAAAAGGATCATGGCAAACTAGATGTAAAGGCAAGGAAAGCTGTTTTTATTGGATATCCTGTTGAAAGTAAAGGATACAGGTTTTATGTTCCAGAAACAGGTGAAGTTATCCTTTCACACAATGCATATATTGCTGAAAATAAGATATATGATAAAGAAGTAGAAATTCCAGAGTTCATTAGTGAAAATGAATATGGATTTTTTAGACGGAATTTGGATGTACATATACAACCATATCAGGAGGGAGCTAAAATTCCTAGGATTGAAGAAAGAGGAATTTCACAACCTTCTCCAGAGTGAATTCCACATGAGACTTTAGTTCCAGAAATGGAAGAAAGTACTAGAGCTCCAGAAAGTCCTAGTACCTCAGAGGGACATATTCCAGAACTAGTGGAAACTGAAGAGTCAAAAAGAGTATCACCACTATTTAAGGATACACCTACTTGGTTATATCAGAGATGGAAAGATAGTGGTATAAAGACTTTTACAGGAAGAACAAGGAGTCAGACTATACAACAACAACAAAAAGATCATGTAAGTTTTGCTGAAGAGTTTGAGATTCATGATATTTTAGCACTTACAACAGTTGAAGATAAGATGAACCTGCATGTGTTAAAGATGCGCTTAACATTCCTATTTGGAGAAAAGCTATGCAAGAAGAGATTGATTCTATTCATAAGAATCAAACTTGGCAGTTATGTGAGTTACGAGAAGGAAAGAAAGCTATAGGTGTAAAGTGGATCCTCAAAATCAAATGGAAAGCAGATTGTACTATTGACAGATACAAAGCCAGATTAGTTGTCAAAGGATATGCACAACAAAAAGGTATTGATTATGATGAAATATTTGCTCCTACATCTAGGATGACAATTATTAGGTTAATACTTGCTATAGCAGCATATTTTGGTTTGAATGTATATCAACTTGACATAAAGATTGCTTTTCTAAATGGGGATTTACATGAAGATGTATATATTCAGCAGCCAGAAGGTTTTGAAGAAATAGGTAAAGAACACTTAGTGTGTAAGCTTATAAAAGCTTTGTATGGATTAAAGCAGGCACCTAGAGCATGGTATGAAAAGATACACACATATCTTCTATCCATTGGTTTCCATAACTCAGATGAAGCTTCAACTCTTTATGTCAAAGCTGAAACAGGTTTGATGATTATAGCAATCATTTATGTAAATGATATTATAGTCACAGGTCCCAGAGATGAAGATTTGCAGATGTTCAAAGAATAGTTGAAGCAGACATTTGATATAAATGACTTACGAATTTTGCATTATTATCTTGGGATTCAGTTTCTGTTTAAGGATGAGTATATCTATATGACTAAGTAGAAGTACATTGAGAAACTATTAGAAAGGAGATGACTGAAGCCAAACCTATACAAATACCTATGGATCAGAACGCATCTTTACAAATAGTAGCAGATGAAGAGTCATTTGATGCTACTTTATATTGTCAAGCAATCGGTTGCTTGATATATCTTTGTAATGCACGTCCATATATACAGTTTGCAGTTTCTCAAGTATCAAGGTTCATGCATAATCCGACAAAGGTACATTGGAAAGAAGTAAAGCGGATCTTCAGATATTTGAAGGGAACTTCAAATTATGCTATGGTATTCTCGAAATCTACACATTTATTACTAAAAGGATTTTCAGATTCTGATTGGGAAGGTGATAGAGACACTAGAAGAAGTATTAGTGGATTTTGTTTTTATCTTGGAGATTGTCTTATCTCATTGCTTTCAAAGAGACAACCCACTATTGCAACTTCATCGTGTGAAGCTGAATATCGTGCAACATTTACAACTACTTTGGAGTCAGTTTGGTTGCAGAAGATTTTCAGTTATCTAGATGTAAGAGTACATAAACCCATTCAGATATTTTCAGATAGCCTGAGTGCAATAGCTATAGCAAAGAATCTAGTGCATCATGCAAGGACAAAACATATAGAGGTTCACTACCACTATATTCGAGAATAGATAGCAAAGAAGCACATTGAGCTTGCTTATGTTCTTTCTAGTGAGAATGTTGCAGATATATTTACCAAAGCATTGACTAGAGATAGTCATGAGAAGATGTGCAGATTACTGAAGCTCGTACCAATATGACATTGAAGGAGGGATTGTTGGAAATCAATGTACATATGGTCCATCTCCAGCAAATCCAACTTAGGACTTAGCCATTTTTTTGTACATTTTAGGTAAAACTTTTTTAGGCTAGATAGATAGAGTTTCATGAGAGCTATCTAGCGATATGCTTCATTCTATCATCAGAGGTTTGAATTAGGAGAAAACTCAAACCCTAACTCCTGCCCTAAAATGATAGGATGCATATTTCTGAGGTTCTTGATGTACAAAACACAAATAGGTTGTAGATTTAGTGGATGGCAAAAGCACTCAAAAATAGTGATAAAAAATAAAGAAGGTTTAAAAATAGCGATAGTTTTTAATTCTTCAACGAAAAGCTAATTTTGGAGATAAAACTTTAAAATTTTGCGATAGTAGCTTTTGTGGACAGCGAGCAGCTTTTTCGTGAATATTTTCACTATGCTTTATTCATGGGCACCAAAATTATATAAGAGAGGACTTGGCATCACTTTTGTATATTCGAGGAGGAGTCACTTCTTGATTTGAGGCTGATAGAGTATCAGTTTTGGAGTTCTGAAGCTTTGGAGGCTAAGGAGAGGTGAAGGAGAGACTATTCTCTTTGAGCAAGGAGTCTTCTACAAGTTTGTAGCAGCTATCTTTTGTAAGTTAATCCTATATTCTGTTTTTAGGGTTTCTGAACCCTAATTTCAGAATTAGGGTTTGCTGATTTTCAGATTTGTTGCACTATCTTAAGAGGTTAGGTTCACTCCATTGCTCATTTGCTTCACACAGACTCAGATTATAACAGCATAATCTGAATTCTGTACATCATCATCTTCTTGTCTATTCTTCCATCTAGTGAGTGCACCATCATATGGTTGAGTAGCACTCCCATTTTGTAATTCGGCCATCTACATTAGTGAGTAAGCAATTTGCTTACGTTACACATTCTTGTCTCAAGTTTCTCTCTATCTCTCACTTATCATCTTGTTTAATTAAGTGTGTATGCTCAAAGGTTTTTAGTATTGGAAGATCCCGGGGCCCCAAATTCCAATAGAGGTTGTTTAGGAGAGGAGTGTAGTATGTACTATGCATATTGAAACTAACATGTCGAGATCAAGTGAATATACAACACGTCATGCCTGACACTTTAGCAAATATGACTAGACAAAAGGAAAGATAGTTATACATGGAGGTGATAATGATAAAGGCCAATTCACTCCTTATTAGTATTATTACACTAATGCGTCGCACAAGTGGTAATGCCAAGTGATCATACAAGGTCACGTGGAGAAACTAAGATTGTAGAAGTGTAGGGCAACAATCCACATTAAGCACCCAAAGAACCTTTGAGTTCACACCAATGAACACATGATATCCCTTACTTCTCTACACAAATACCTCTTAGTTCCCTCTATGAGTGCTCACACACACCAATGAGGTACTACCATTGCACCACAATTGAAAGTGTGTGAACTTCAATTGCCTCCCCTCGCCTCTCCAAAAATCATGCATCATCTCCTTTTATAAGAGAACCTTTGGGATCTTGATATTTCTTTGATTGTGTTCATGGTGGTGCCTTGGGCGGAGACCTTTGGGATCTTGATATTTCTTTGATAAGAGAACCTTTGGGCTGAGACCTTTTATAAGAGAACCTTTGGGATCTTGATATTTCTTTTATTGTGTTCATGGTGGTGCCTTGGGCTGAGACCAAAGATATGTTACTCTTGGAGCCTCCTTGGTCAGATATGTGGTTACTCACTCTTGGCACATATGGAGATCCAATGCTAGACTATGATGGTCGGATCTAGATTCGAGGTGGTTCACCTTGCCTCCTCCTGAGTCCTTTTATCATGTCTTGGTGTTTTCATCTAATCAATTACTTAGGTGAGTACCCCAAAGAAATATTTTCTCTATAGATATTGTGGCATTTTTGGAAAATCTAGGAATGCACTTATCTTTGAGTGGAAAGAAATTTTCGCTTTGGCTATTCAAGCCTTGGTATTTCAGGAACATTTGATCTTGGCAGCATAGGAAGATTCTTGAACTTGGAAGCATATGATGGTTCGACTTGATAGGAGCTACATTGTAGTTCATTTTTATGGCTATTTTTAAAGCTATATCTAGAAGCTTCTTTTGAAACTTTATGTTTAATGGGGGCATGTGTTTTAAAGTGGTTTTTGCTTTAGCCAAGCCTAAGATTTTCTAGAGTAAAACCAAGTAACTTACTTGGCTTAGTGGGTAAGTCTCAAGGACGAGATGGGGGAGGTCTTGGGTTCAAATCCACGAGAGATATGGAAGATGATTTTGCCCAAGAGCTTCAAGGCCTTCTAGAAGTTCACTTGAGTTAACTCAAGTGAATTGGGACACGTCACTGATCAACCACTCTAGTGGACTTTAGAGAATTGAGACAAGTGGCGGACATATAACCACTTTTCCATTTCAACTACCCCTCGAGGGAGGCTATATATATGAGGCTTGGTTGGGAGGAGAGCACTCATTCATTCAACAAGTCATTCTCGTGGAGATTCTATAACATTAGTATCAAAGCTTGGTTGTATTCTTGGTGTTGCTCTCGAGGTTTTTTGGCGGTTGTCCGAGTGTTCATCTTAGAGCTTGATGGACGAAAAGAAGGGCTAGGATCCCTCATAGGGTGGGAATCCTCTCCCTTGCCCCTCCCTCCCCTCCCCCCTCCCCCCTCCCCCCTCCCCCCTCCCCCCTCCCCCCTCCCCCCAAGGAGTCCCCAAAGAGGAGGAAGCGTACCCAAGCAGCCAAATTTTGACCCAGATGTGCCCATACACTCACGAAGGGCCATATTCAGACTAGATGTGCCCACATGCTCACGAAGGGCCATATTTAGACAGAGCACCCACATACTCACAAAGGGACCAAATTCGAGATGGCGGATGCCTACGAATGAGCTTCAACCATGCTCTTCTCACGGTTGAGCACAAAATTCGCCATCAATTTGCCTTTGTGAGCCACCAAATGTGGGTCTTCTTCTTCTCTGCACAAAGCTACCCAAGAGCTACTTATTGCTTCCTTGCTCCATTAGCTAGTATAAGGGAAAGGTATAGAGGCTTCTTCTCTCCCAATTCACCATGAATGCTTCCTATGCCATGATATAGCCTCTTACAAGGCCCATAATCCCCATGTCCTTTCTTTTTCAAGCTCAAGGTTTCATGTTTGTCTTCATGCCAAGCATCTTCAAGAAAGGAGTTCTTCCTTCTTCAACCTCTCCAATTACTCAAAGGTGGACTTTTGTTGCTTCAATGGAGGACAAGGGAAGCTTTCTTTTACTTCAAAGTGGTGGACTCAAGCACTTCAACAAATTTCAAGATCTATCTGTAAGTGAAGGAAGGCTTGGCTACGTCATAATTCTAGCTAGCTGAGCTAGAATCAAGTCTACATCAAATCAATCAAGTAGGGGAAGTAATGTTGTGGATATTTTGCATCCTCTTTTCATTTTGCTGCACAAGCCACTTTGACGTTAGGAATTCTAAAGTTAAAGTGAGAGCTTGTGTGCGATGGAGGACTTCGAGTCACGATAAATCTACGAGTAATAGTACTGCATTTATGTTTGCTTCTATGCCTATATCATCCATTGCATCTTTCATGCCTAGTCCACCAATAGTTGCACATACATTACAACATAATGTTTCTATTCCAAGTCATGTGTGTAGATGATACAAAACTGAATGTATGCTGAAATTGGATACAAAATCTTAATCTAGGCAGAAATTTGGAAACTAGATACAAGAGTTTGTGTGTAAAGTGCCTAAGAGGTATGTAGAAAGTGTGTGTGTGTGAATGGAGTAAATATGGATAGTTTAGATGTTCTACAGAAAATCCTAATCCTGAAATTATGGTTTCAAAAACCCTAAATCAGAAATTGATGAACTAGCAAGGTAGAAGCCGAAATTAGGCTTGCTACTCACAATAATTCAGCAAGATGCTGATGGTTGGCTGCCGAAATCTCCTCCAAATTTGCACTAGGAGTTAGATCACACCTCCTCCAGAAATTAGTCACCTCCAGAACTGAATGATCCTTGAGATTAGGCCTCAAGTGATGCCATAAGTAACCCCTAAGGCCTTCATATATAGGCCTCAAGGCAGAACCACGAAAATAACTACGAAAAGCTGAAAAAGCATCTCCAAAAGCAAGATTTTCGTAAAATTAGCAATTGCTTTCTAATTTCGTAAAACGCATGCTTCTCGGGCATAAACTTCATGCGATCTGCTTAATACACCATGAGCTGAACTTATGAGTATGCTTTCCTTGATGTATTTTGGACAGAAATTAGGGCTAGGGTTTGCTACCATTTTTGGACCTCCGATGATTGAATGTTGTATACCAAATGAAAGCTCTCTTGAGGTACTATCTGACTAGTTCATAATAATTTATGACCTTTTGTGACTGAAATTCGGCTAAGTACAAAAAATTAGGGTTGCTGGAAATTAGGGTTTTGTGCAATTCTGACATTGTTTCCAATAGACCCAAGCATTTTTGGTCGTTGGCACAGATGTAAACATTTTTGGTAAGAAAGAACAAGTTTCTTATGTCTCGTCGTTATATTCCTCATGAAGTATTTTTTAAGTTTAAACAACTTCGAAAAGATTTTCAAGATGTGTTCCTTATGGAACTACCCATAGCTTGGCACCCTCTTGTGGAAACATCGATCATAGCATAGATTTATTTCCAAGAACCAAGACAAAATCTCAAAACCCATACCTACCCATATGTTCATATTATGGAAGTCGAAAAACAAATCAAGGAGTATTTGGACAAAGGATTTATACGGCTAAGCCAGTCCTCCTGGGCTGCATCCATCCTTCTTTGAAAGATGGAACAATGAGGCTTTGCGTAGATTATAGGGCTATAAACAATTTGACAATAAAGAATAAGTTTTCTATGTCGCATGTGGAAGAGCTCTTCGAAAGCCTTAAGGAAGCTAAAATCTTTTCAAAGATCGATTTCCGTCAAGGATATCATTAGATAATAATTAGAGAAGAAGTCATTCCCAAGTCAACCTTTAGAACAAAGTATGGTCACTATGAATTTTTAGCGATGCTTTTCATGTTAACAAATGCACCTTCGACACTTATGATTTTAATGAATAAAGTATTAAAGTCATAGGGAAAATTTGTTGTAGATTTTCTCGACGACATTTTAATCTTTAGTAATGATTACGAAAGTCATTTGGAACACTAGAAAAGTCTTTGAACTTCTCAAAGGTACAGAGTATGTGTACATATAGAAAAAAAAAAGATCGTAAATTTATAGTAAAGATTCTAAATGTGATTTCTTTACCACATAAGTAAAGTATTTAGGCCATATTATGTGATTTATTTACTCGAGAAATAAAGTATTTAGGTTATATTATATCAGCAAAAGGAATCCAAGTTGACCCTTAAAAGGTCCAAGTGATTTTTGAATAGCCTGAGCCAAAGACTATTCAAGAATTACAAAGTTTTCTCAGAGTGGAAGGATAGTATGGGGACTTCGTGGATGGATATGCCAAGATAATAGTAGCATTGATTGCGGAGCTCAAGGGGAAGCATCAGAAATCAAATTGGAAAGAAGAACAAGCAAGGAATTTCCAAGAATTAAAACTTGCTTTAGCTTCGGCCCCGGTTCAATGAATAGTTGTCACATAGGAGTCTCCTAAGAAGAGTTTGTATGAACCAACCCTTAGACTTATTAACTAGGGCACACACGAGTACCATGTGACACTCATGTGGGATCCCACCTTGGAGATTCTTTTGTTTGTGGGTTTGAGAGTTTGATATGGAAGTAGTGCATGGCTCGGGGTTGAGGCTAACAAAGTGATCTCCGTGAATCCGCTCCGTGAAGATAGCCGGTGTCTTCATTCTTGTGAACTGAACCCATCAAGTTCCAAAATGGAGGCTCTCATTGGCGGTTACAACATTGGAATCAGAGCGGTGTAACGACAAGCTTCTGCCAACGTCACGATCAGGAGCGACGCGAAGGATAGCCAGTAGCGGAGGGATCATTCCCACCAACGGACGCCAATGCGACTGAGCTTGAGGGAGCTCTTTCCCTGAAGCCTCCCTATTGGATGGGAGTGAAGTGAATCCTCCCTCCCTCATATACCCGAAAACGGAAGTTATGGGAAATCATGTGGGACTATGGACACTCGATGTAGCTGCTCGCGTACTTCCTTTTGGTTGAACATGTTTTGAAAGGGGATAAAAAAGGTAAAGTAAATTTGAGTTTTTCCTCGATTTTGGAGGGCAAAAGATCAAAGTTTTGAGCAAGATTGAAGTCAAGCAAGGGCATATACGTGTATATTGGGCTGTGGATATGGGATGGGGATCATTAGAATAGGTGAAATGTCTTTGGAGTAACTATTTCCGAGCTTCCAAAGTGGCTTCACCATGAAGAAGTTGCCTTTCACCTTCCTACCTTGACATACCCAGACCCATAGCTTCACGCTCCAATATCCGGTTGAAGAGATTTTTGTCACATTACGAAGCTACAATCTAAGCTTCACTTAGCAACAAAGAGTGCTTGATTTGGAAAAGTTTTGCCCAGCCAAAATCTCCTAGGAGCACTTCAATTGAAACTAGGCATGCACTTTCGGGCCTAGTTTTTGGTCATTTGGCATCGGAATCGACTTTCGTCACTTGGCTTGTCCTCATAGCTTTCATGTGCAAGTGTTGGACCACTCGTTCCGGACTGGCGAGGATTGACGAGGATTAAAAGTGCTTCAATTTTGCTTAGTTTTCATATTTTGGGCTATTGCCATACACTTTTTGGCATCGTTTTTGTTGGTATTTGGTGTTGAAACTCCTCTCGGGCCAATCAGACATTTCAAATTTTCATTTGGGTCTGGCAAAGATTGCAAGATCAGAGCCTTGATGCTTCAAAGATTGCTTCAAGTTCACTTTGCAAGGCTTAATTTGTATCAAGGAAGTGCTCTAGTGCTTGTTTTTCTCTCTTTCTTGCATATTAAACACTCTAGGCAACCTTTAGAGCACACTTCTATACCTAGAGAGAAACAACTAGAGAACCCCGAACATAGGATAGAAGAAGTTTACTTTCATTGCTTTTAAACACTCTAGGCAACCTTTAGAGCACACTTCTCCACCTCTAGAGAAACAACTAGAGAACCCCGAACATAGGATAGAAGAAGTAGAACAAGAGCAAGAAGTAGAGTAAAAAGTAGAGTAAAAAGTAGAGAAAAAAGAGCAACAATAAGAGTACTCTTATGTAGAGCTCTATGACGAGTTTGTTACACACAAACAATTCACCGAGCTCAAGGAACAAACTCTTAGGTTAGAGAGAGACATTGGTACCATGACTTCTCTCATTGAACAACTTAAGTCTGAGATGATCTCACCAGAGACACATGTTATCTCTTTTTCTAGCTAGGAAGGAAAGAGAGATGCCTACTCATCCTATAGTTGAGACGGCTAGGAAGGATATTCCTTTTCATAGCAAACATAAAGGAGAGAGTTCTAGGGAAACTCCCCTCCTTAAAGAGCTCAAGTCACGGGGGATGACCATGAGAGAAATAAGGATGCGGTCTACACTTTCTGGCAAAAGTGGAATGATCTGCATCAACTAAAGGGCACTTTACCTGAGTATTGTATGCTAGAAACGAGTCTCTTGTTTTGCCCGTGTTCTTATAAGTAGTGGATAATTCTAAAGGAGGCAAATTCCATCCTTACGGATTGGACTCAGTTTGAAACTCTTTTCTTGAAAGAGTTTGTTCTTGAGAAGGAGGAAGAGAGGAACTGGGATGAGTGGGATAGGATCACTTAGAGAGGTAGGCCTTTGTCAGTCTACATATCCCACTATAGAGAGATCATACTAAAACTTAAGAGTCTGGATGATTTCCAAAAAACCAAAGGGATTGTTAGGAGCTTAGACAAAGCCATTAAGAGAGAGATAAGAAGGAATACGCCTAAGACGTTTGAGGAGGCAATCAAGTACACTAAGATCTATGAGGACCATAACCGTCGTCAGTATACTCTTATGGAGACGCATCAGCCCCTCAAACCTCGTAGCACGACCAAGTTCAAAAAAAAAAAAAAAAAAAAATTCAATGGGAAAAAACAAAATCTTTATCAAAAAACAAAGATCTCAAGGGCCTAGGCTACCTACTGAGCAGCATAAGAGGGCCAAGAGAGAAAACTTGTGTTTTAGGTGTTTGTCTCGTAGCCATGCACAGTGGAACTCTCCATTCAGGAAGGGGCAAGAGAAGAAGAAAGGACGAGAGAGTAGTATGGCCCTTGATAAGGGCAAAAAGGAGGTCCACCTAGTGCAGTGAATTCCTATTCATGGAAGCTCTAGCTCCAAGGGAGTGGAAGTGATGCACGAAGACATTGAGCACACATGTTGTTTGACACAGTCATTGTGGTCTCCTGAGTTTGGACCACATGACTTGGTTAAACTTCATGGTAGTGTACACGAGACAAAGGCATGAGTCATGATAGATGACTCTTCCACTCATAACTTCATAAACTATGCTCTGGTCAAGAAACTTAAGATTTCCCAAGAGCCAAGTGCACATAAATACATAGTATCTATGATGCAAGGGTAAGACAAGAGGATATGGGATACTATGGTATCCAATTTGGAAGTCAAGATACATGATTACATTGATCATATGGACTTCCAAATCATGGATATGGAGAGGACAAACCTTGTTTTAGGAAGAGAGTGGCTATAGGGGTTGGGAGACACACTTAAACGTAGTTACCAAACAACACTCTTGAGTTTGAAAGAAATGGAAGTAAATTTTGTATACAGGGAGAGAGATGGAGACAGAGTTTGAAAGAAATGGAAGTAAATTTTGTATATAGGGAGAGAGATGTACCTAGTGCACATCTCATCTCATCTTTAGAGTTGTATAGTCTTTGTCATTTTTAGCATATATAGAAGATCTTTTCGTTGTTTAGTCAGGACTTTGAGCATTGTCCAAACACTTCACCGGAAGTATATTTTCATGCTAGAAATGTAAATATGGATAGGAATTTTTACTATTCTTTCTTGCAAGAGTGTGTTGTTAAAGGTTTTATAGATCTTATGTTTGAATTTAGAGATGTTTTTCCCATTGACGTACCTAGAGGGCTACCACTTGAGAGTAGACATTGACCATGCTATTGATTTAGTTACCAATACTAACCCTATTTGTAAACCACCTTATAGGCTTAGTGTTTTTTTAGCATGAGGAGGTTGAGAGGGAGTTACAGGATTACTTAGATAAGGGCTTCATCAGACCTAGTAACTCACCTTGGGTATCGCCAATGCTCCTAGTTAAGAAGAAGGATGGCTCTATGAGATTATGCATAAATTATAGTGCACTAAACAAGGTAATTATCAAGAATAGGTTTCCAATGCCTAGGTTGGAAGATCTATTTGATCAATTACATCAAGCTAAGTACTTTACCAAGTTTGACTTTAGATCAAGGTATCATCAGATTAGAATTAGGGTAGAAGATGTCCCTAAAACTGCATTCCGGACTAGATATGGGCACTATGAGTTCTTGGTGATGCCTTTCGGTCTCACTTATGCTCCTACCACTTTCATGAAGCTCATGAACAGTGAATTACAATGTTATCTATGGAAGTTTGTAGGAGACTTCCTAGATGATATTCATATATATAGTAGATCAGAACATGAACTTGGAACACTTGAGAAAAGTATTCCAAGTGTTGAGGGAACTTTCACTCTTTGCTAAGGAGTCAAAGTGTTAACAAAGGTCAGATACCTTGTGCATATAGTCTTCCAAAACAGAATCTAGCTAGAACTTGAAAAAGTACGGGCTATTATGGAATGACCACATCCTAGGAACTTGGAAGAGGTGGAGATCTTCCTAGATTTATCAAGATTCTATCGAAGATTCATTAAGAATTATGCCAACACCAATGAGGAACAACTTAAAGAGAAAAGGGAAGCCTTTCATTGGGGAGATGAATAGAAGCAAAGTATGGAGAAATTGAAAGTAGCAATTACTACAATTCCACTTTTGCATATAGCAGATCCCAATAAACCCTTCGTGGTTGAGACCGATGCTAGTGATTTTGCTATAGGAGCGGCTTTAGTTCAGGATGGTCGACCAATAGCTTTTGAGAGTAAGAAACTAGAACTTGCTCAGAAGAATTACTCCGTCTATGAGGAGTCGTCCTATGCAATTGCCCATGCTTTGACAAAGTGGCATGATTATCTACATGGTGCCAAAGTTATGATAGTGTTTGATCAAGAGAGCATTAAGTGGCTCTCTAATCAAACAGACCTTAAAGGTCGTAAGGCCGAATGGGCAGAGACTGATTGCTGATTATGAGCTTAGGTATAGGAAGGAAAAGTTAAATGTAGTGGTTGATTGCTTAGCCGTAGGCCTATGCTCAACGGATTGAGTTTTACTCAAATCACTAGTGAGCTACTTGAGTCTATCAAAGGGAAATGTAGGCTTGATCCTACATATTCTGAGATTTGGGAAGCCATAGAGAAAGGGGATCTTGATACATGGGTTTCCGATGAGGATGGAGTATCGACGAGTAGTGGAAGAATTACAATATCCATGATGGATTTTTGTTATATAAGGGTAAGGTCTGTGTCTCTAGAGACCCTCAGATAAGATAGCATATTTTGTATGAGTGTCATTACACACCTAGTGTGGAACACCCAGGAGTTAACAAGACTTATGATCTTGTTAAGAGGTAGTTTTAATGGCCTTGACTTCATAAGGACGTCCTAGAGTATGTGCTTAAGTGCACTAAATGTCAGGTCAATAAAGCCAAAAGATTGAGGATTGGAGGACTACTCCACCCATTGGATATTCCAAATGGGAAGTGGGAGAGTATCTCCATGGATTTCATAGTTGTATTACCTAAGACACAAAGAGGGCATGACTCTATCTGGGTAATTGTGGATAGGTTAACCAAAATGGCAAACTAATTGGGAAGAGTACTTACCTATAGTAGAGTTTGCATATAATAGTGTCAAGCACTCTTCCATTGGGCATAGTCCATTTATGTTTATGTATGGGTTTCAACCAAGAGTTCCTTATGTAGTTGGATTGCAGAATGAGAAAGTTCAAGTTGCAAAAACTTCTTAGAAGAGATGAACGATATGTTCAAGCTTGCTTAGGATAGCATTAGGAGAGTTGAGGAGAGGGCTAGAGCCTATGCTGATCCTCAAAGAAGAGACATCAACTTTGAGGTAGGAGAGCAAGTCTATGTTAGAGTTCCATCTAGGTCTGAAAGCATGAAGACAGGACCTTGTTCAAAATTAACTCCTAGGTTTTGTGGACCATTCCCAATACTTAAGAGAATAAGAAGGCTTAGCATCTCCAACTTCCAAAGAATAGCGAGATCCATCGAGTGTTTCATGTTAGCCGGCTTAAGAAAAGGCTGGGTGAATCTGACCACCTCATTCTAGATGGTGAAGTAGTAAAGCCTATTTGTGTTCAGTCTGTTCCACATGAGCTTGAGAGCATACTATGCACTCGAGAGAAATGGACAATGAGTCACTTATACAAAGAGTGTATAGTAAAGTGGAAAGATAGTTCAGAAGATATTGGTACATGGGAGTGGGTTAGCACTCTTCGAGTTTTCTTAAGGGGAAGGACACGGGGAAACAACACGAAGATATGATCATGTACATTGGATACATGGGGATGTAGTGGGAGTACTACTTGATTTTACTCTCTCTTACTTGAGGACCTTCCAATACCATTTTTTGAGGATAAAAATGGAATTAAGGGGAAGGAAAGTTCACATAAGAGTCTCCTTCGAAGACTTGGTATGGACCAACCCTTAGACTTATTAAGTAGGACACACAGATGAGTACCATGTGGCACTCATATGTGATGCCACCTTGGAGATTCTTTTGTTAGTGGGTTTGAGAGTTTGATACGGAAGTAGTGCGTGGCTGGGTGGTGAGGCTAACAAAGTGATCTCCGTGAATCTCTTCTGTGAAGATAGCGGGCATCTTCATTCTCGTGAAGCATAGTTGACCCGGTTCGCGAACCGTACCCCCCAAAGGTACCATTCGGTTCGGTTCGAACCGAACCTTAAAAGTTCAATCGATGCTTTTCATATAGTAATCAGAATCAAACTGAATTTGATTCAGTCCGTTTAGGGTTCCATTCGGTGCTTATTTACATTCGGTTCGTTGCTTCCATCATATTGTTATGGGAAGCATTAGGTCAATATGAAATTCCATTGATTATTGAACTGAAGTCTATGCACAAATTTAGAGAGAGAAAGAGGTCCTGCGGGCCTTTTTCTAGCTCATCTTGAGACACAAAGGTGTGCACTCTCATTACACACAGTGTCATACTACACACATACACACTGTCACACACATACTATCACACACACATACACCATGATAAATGCATCATAATTTATGCATTAAGCACTCAATGATTGTGCATTATGTTGGTAGTTGCATGCATTATATGCAAGATGCATCATTCATGATTCATGAATCATGTGTAATGCACATTGCATAATCATGCATCATTGATCAATAATCATGCATGCATATTGAGCATCCCCGCATCATGCATCTTGATATGTGTATGATGTGACATGCATGTTGCATAATGATATGACATGCATGCAGCATATTGCATCATGCTCTTGCATTAACTTTGCTCTATGCATCATTGTGTCATTATGCGATGTGCAGTAACAAATTATAATTGGTAATAGCTTTAGCTGCTATGATTAATATGCTCAATGTTGCAACTTGCATGCATCATGATTGATACATCATTATGCAATGTGCACTGTGCAACTTGCATTATGATTCATAATGCATAATACATATTAGAGTCATTATGGAACCTATCGGCCTAAAGCTACTACCCATACATGTACTATATACTAGTAATTATTATGTTTATAATGCATTATGGAATGCACCTTATGCAGATTTCCTCGAAGGGAAGGTAAGGTTCTTGCACCTTAATGCACCTAATGAACCCTAAAAGAACCTTGCGCACCTACCCTGGCTGTAAGGTTCGGTCTTTGCACCTGAAACGCATCGAATGCACCGAACCGAACACACCTGGCCACCTTGTCGTGAAGTGAACCCATCAAGCTCCAAAATGGAGGCTCTCATGGAGAATTACATCAATAATGGATCTGAATAAACCTTTCCAATTAGGAGCAAATGCAAGTTCATTTGCGATAGGAGCACTACTAAGCCAAGATGATCAACCAATAGCTTTTGAAAGTAGGAAGCTAAGTCCTGCTCAACAAAACTATACTACCTATGAGTGAGAAATATTCACTATAGTTAATGCTCTTAAGAAGTGGCGCCATTATTTGTATGGATCAAAGGTAACAACTATCTTTGATCAGAAGAGCATCAAATGGTTTGCAAACCAACTAGACGTAAAAGATTAAAAAGCTAGATGGGCCGAACAACTTCAAGAGTTTGATTATGAACTCAGATATAAAAGAGGAAAGTTCAATGCAACGGTAGACACCCTAAGTTGGATACCCATGTGGAACAATATGAGTTTTGTACAGGTTCAAAGTGGATTTATTTCTATTTTGATATGAAGTTGCAAAAAAGATTCAAGCTATAGTCAAACATGGGAAGTAAGCATGGAAAGTAGCTGAGGAAGCACAAGGAGATGAAGCAAGTACTTCTGAAGGAAAGTTTAAAAACTATTACCTCAAAGATGAATATTTGCTATAAAGGCAAGATTTGTGTCCCAAGTAAGTTGGACATACGAAATCAAGTACTTTTCAATTGCTAGGATGCCCCAAGTGAAGGAGATCGAGGCGTAACTAAACCTAAGAAGATATTTTTTATTGGCCTAGTATACATCAAGACGTACATGCATATGTATCTAAATGCCATAAATGTCAAACACATAAGTTTGAACGACTAAAAGTTAGAGGATTGTTACATCCTTTGGAGATTTCCAAAGGAAAATGGGAAAGTATCTCCATGGACTTCATTGCAGGGTTACCCTACATCCATAAAGGCTATGATTCAGTTTGGATAGTAGTGGATCCTTGACTAAGTTAGCCCAGTTTATAAGACTACTTATAAGACTCTTGAATTGGCAAGGGTATTTGTAAATCAACTTTCCTGACTATATGGATTTCCAAGAGACGATCTCTGATAGAGATGTTAGATTTACAAGTCATTTTTGGGAGGTAATCTTTAGTAGACTTGAAACTAAAGCGAGCATGAGTGAAGTTTAACATCTTTAGATGGGTGGACAAACTCAAAAAGTCCATCAGATTTTGGAAGATATATTAAGAGCATATGTTACTTCCAAAGTCACCCGAGGACGAGGACGAGTCCCGGGGACGGTGGTGTCCCTAGGACGAGGACACTAAATTATAAAAGAAACGTGCCACTGCGATGTCCACCTCCTTCAATATGGGGTTCCAATTTTCATGGAGTGTTTGTTGACGTGGTTGACGTACATAGGGCATTCCTGATGGTGTGGAAGAGGGAGTAGGAGGAATAGGAGTAGGAGTAGGAGCAGGAATCGGAGGCGATGAAAATGATGCTTTTGAAGTCGATGGCATAGAAGACTTCACAAATGATGCCGGGTTCATGGGAGCTTGCGATGCATGACGAGCATAAACTTGGGCATCACTAATAGCAAGCTTATTGAGCAATTCTTGCTTCTACTCCGAAGTGATTGCGGAACAAAATCTATCTTCATGTCCACGTTCATGAAGTAAGTGTGCATGCACCTTGTTTGCTCCACCGGTTCTTTTGTAGCCACTTAGCTTGCAACTCCATGGCCTTGCACCACCTCCTCCTTTCGTCGATACGAGAGAGTCCACCTCTTTCCACCATGTCCATTTGCTTGTAGGATGTCTCCTCTTGTTGTTCGATGCACTTGATTGCGATGAAGAAGCCATAGGGGAAGACAATACTATGAGGAGAGGAGAAAAGAGGAGAGTAGTGAAGAGAGGGCTGAGAGGATGAAGAGTAGCCCTTGAATATGCAAGGGTGAAGATAGCTCAAGTTTTCACACACAAGACATACTTGCGATGAAAGCTCTAAATGAACTTGTGGTTGGATAAGCTGAAATGATGGCTTTTGATGCTTGTATGGGGGCTTAAGAAACTTCTAGAAACCCTTCAAATTTGGCGCCAACTTATCTTTAAAAAAATCGGACTTCAAATTGAAATTCAAATGGCAAAAATTATCTTGCACTCGACAGCCCATCCCCATCCGCCCGGGATGTCTGTCATCACATAAAAGCGTCCCGGGGATGCGTCTCGGGGATGAATTGATGTTATGCAATGTGTTAAGGGAACATTTGCCCGTTCCTCATCCATTGGCTCTGCGGACAATCCTGACGTCCCTAGGACCTGAGGATGCGTCCCCATGTGACTTTGGTTACTTCCAAACAAATTGATTGGAAGATTATCTTCCACTAGCTGAATTTGCCTACAATAGGACTTCAAAATGAAAGGGTTCAAGGAGTTCAAGAATTCCTTCAAAATATGAACTTGAAGCTTAAGTTAGCTAAGGAAAACTTGACATGAGCTAAGGATCCAATAAGAGCAAAAAAATCTGAAGTTTCTTTTCAAGTTGGAGATGAAGTTTATCTCTGAGTTCCAACAAGTTCAGAAAAGCGTTCAGACCGGAAAATGTGCTAAGTTATCCCCAAGATATTACCGTCTTTTTCCAATTACCAAAAAAGTTGGCATATGTGCATATGAGTTACAACATGAAGAGGAAAGTTGGATTCATCTAGTGTTCCACGTTAGCCGACTTAGAAAGAGTTTGGCAAATTGAGATAATCTTGTCGGACAACATATAATAATTCCTCTTCCAGTAGATGAATAATTTCTCATGTACCTGAAAGGATGCTTCTTACCGGGAAGAAACGTACATGAAGTCATTTGTACGAAGAGTACTTGATAAAATGGAAGGATGGAACCGAGGAAAATTTCACTTGCAAAAGAGTTTCCATCTAGCAAAGGTTTTTGACCTTCCAGTCTTAAGTAGGAAACCGAATGAAGGAATGAATGAACAAAATCAAAGCATGTTCTTCTAGGTTAGAACATGAGGCTCGGGGGATAGCTTATTGTTATACACACACATGTGTGTGTGTGTATATATATATATATATATATATATATATATATATATATATATATATATATATATATATATATATATATATATATATATATATATATATATATATATATATATATGTGTGTGTGTGTGTGTGTGTATGTATATATGTAAGTATGTATGTATGTATGTATATATGTATGTATATATATATATATATATATATATATATATATATATATATATATATATATATATATATATATATTTATATATATTTATATATATATATATTTTTATTTATATATATATATATATTTATATATTTATTTATTTATATATATGTATATACATAAATGATACCAAATCTTAGATTGAATCCTTTTGCTCGCTCAATAAAACTGAGGTTGCTCGCGCAAGCTACACACAGAGACTTCTGTTTTGTTTGCCGCCCACCCGCCGAGCTCTCTAGTCTCTCATAATGAGACTCTCAAGAGTTTTTTCTCTTTCAATTCTCATAAGAGATAGTAATATCTTAGTTCTTCTACCATATAATATAAACCCAAATTGATGCCAAGTGACATGAGTGCCACCTCACCCAAGGAGGCGTGCATCCCTAATATGACATTTCCTTCCCCTTAAGAAGTTTCATATGAGATCATCTCAAAGGTGGGAAACCGTCTGAATGGTGCCTACTATCTCCCATATACACTCAACCTCCAAACTTTCACTCCCATAATATATAACATCACCAAAATGACCTAAGTCCATATGATGTATCCTTTATGGAGCAGTAATATGAAAAGTAAGTGCAAAGTGCCAAGCTCATAAGCCTGACCATACCATAATGGAGATAATAAACCATAGAATCCTTTGAAGTATAGAACAAAGTCCCATAACAAGTGACTCCAAACCCATCTAAAACTAAATGATAGATTGCCTTCATAACACTCCAAGTCTTCCTAACCTTGAGTTTGTCCACAAGTAATAGTTTCCTCTAAACCACCTTGTGACTATGCAATTCCATCATCTAGCTCATACA
>CM035437.1:45082555-45232555 GCA_020310875.1 Ceratopteris richardii | reverse complement strand
TGCTCACATTACATAGGTTATTCAGATCTTTCATTACCTTCTTGGCACTATCATTATATTATCTCTCTTTGTTTCTTTTCTTTTATCATAGTCAACAGCATATCAAATTAGGTAACCTTTTGTTTTCCTAGGTGTTTTTGACCATTTATAGATTCTAATATATAATCTCATCTTATATCAATATGCGTGCACAATTTTTTCATACAGCAACCATACGGCAAATGCATACGAGTATGGAAGTATGGAAAAAGTATGAGTAAAAATACCATACGTGACCAAGAACTACATGTGGGGAAAAGATTAGAAAATAAGTATTGTAGGTTTAGTGCAATGTGCAAAAAACATATGTTATGTAATGCATTGTAATCTATTTCAATTTAAAGGAAATTATAATGTACTCTACTATAAAGTACAATACAATACAAGACGTTATAATGCATGTATTATGTAATGGTGTGTGTATAATATATTTATACAATACATACATATTATTACATACAATACGACATGATACATTATATACAATGTCCTTCGTCTTCTTCATTGTTACATAATATATAATGTACAATACACTAGATAATATAGTCAGAGACCAAGAGAGTGCAATTTTTTCATAGTACATACTTTCGATATACAATACACATATAATGCATAAAAAATGTGTTCCATGAATATCCCTTTTTACATACAAAAATGGAACATAATTTTGGAGTATAGAAAGCAATTTCAAAAATCGCTTTTATATGATGGAATAAAATTTTGGAGTATAAAGAACGAATTCAGTGTTGGAGTATGAAAAATGATTTCATACATATGATAATACCATACGTCCAACAGTGGGAAAAATATACCACACGAGTACAGAGAAAACTATGTGTGTGTGTGTGTCTCTGAGCATGCAACACATTTGTGCATGCACACATACACTTGCATGCCGTGCATGTGTGTGCACGCACACACGCACAACGCGCGCGCGTGCACACACACAGGTGTGGAAAAAGGGAAGAGGAAAAAGTAACAACAAAAACGGAAAAAGAGAAATTTTAAGGTCGTCATGGAGTTTATGGCTCTGTTGCATTGCAGCATTTTGATGTCTGTTGGTGTCTTACAGATTCCCCATAATCTTGCACATCACATCATTATTGTTTCATGTATTACCTCCTACTCATTTAATTTTGGAGTATAGAAAGCAATTTCAAAAATCGCTTTTATATGATGGAATATAATTTTGGAGTATAAAAAGCAAATTCAGTGTTGGAGTAAGAAAAATGATTTCATACATATGATAATACCATACGTCCAACGGTGGGAAAAATATACCACACGAGTACAGAGAAAACTATGTGTGTGTGTGTGTGTGTGTGTGTGTGTGTGTGTGTGTGTGTGTGTGTCTGACCATGCAACACATTCGTGCATGCACACATACACTTGCATGCCGCACATGTGTGTGCACGCACACACGTGCACGTGCACAACGAAAAACGTAATCTGTTGGTGTCTTACATATTCCCCATAATCTTGCACATCACATCATTATTGTTTCATGTATTACCTCCTACTCATATAGCCCCCCCCCCCCCCCCCCCCCCCCCCCCCCCTTCTTTTTCCTCTTTTCCCCCCCTCCTTCCCTCCTTTTTCCCCTCTTCCCCTTCCTTTTCTTTCCGTTCTCTCCTCTTCCAAAAGGAAAAAACCCACACCCTCTTTCCCTCCTTGGGGGAAGAAAAAAAGAAAAAGAAGAGAAGAAAATAGCATCTGAGTAAGTTTTGCTGTTATCCAATATCCACGAGATTTGCATGTGGACTGGGAGGACGAATGCATTTCCCCTTGTCATTAGCTACTAAGGTTAAGTTATTGGTTAATATTTTCAATATCATTGTAATATCTGGATTCTGGATCATCTCGGAGCAGGGTGCAACCTGAAGATAAATCATACTTATCCTGTATTTGCATGTTATTTGTAAATTGTAAGTATGTTGGTAGAAGGGTGACTAGCTCAGCATCTGGGTCAGACAGGGCTTTCTTCAAGATGGGAGGGTGGTAAATTGTTTCAAAGAAATGACAGCCACATGGGAATTATGTCATTTCGTGTATCTACCTTTTGTAAATTAATGTCATCATGTGTACATTAATCTGCTCTTGAGACGGGAAAATCATGATGAGAATTTTGTTCTGTATTATTTGCAGATATCCTTCTATGGCAGTTGCTTTAAACAAGACAAACAGACCGATCTATTTCTCAATATGTGAATGGTAAGAAAATTTCTTTATATTAAGAACCATCCAATTACTTTCTGGAGGGAAACTCATTCAAGTTACACTTGTGTCAAATACTAAAAAGGATTGAAAGAGCAGAGAGTTTCGTAGCTCTCCTGAACTACCATTGCAACAAATATTTAACAGCCTAAGAGTGTTTCCACGAAAATTCAGACTTGCACAGAAACTGGAAAAATTTATCAGATTTTTTATATGAGTGAGTAGATGCATCCAGAAAAACTATGAGAGAGGAATAGTTGATCAATTTATGAAAGTGCTGCTGTATGGTTGCGTACAATAACTTTTTATCATTCTGTAGATGTTGCTTGACAGATTTTCAAATCTCCTCTAGACACAAGCTTCTTATCTATCTGCTTTTCTTTGCAGTAAATGTCATTTCTCCCAACAATCTTTCATCTTTCGTTCCTCAGGGTTCTCCCATTCATATGCCATCTTGTTAGATTTTCCACAGTCAACGAATGATCTAATAAAATAGCTAGTCCCAATTCCCTTTTGGAACATGAAAATAGCCTTTAAAGTCAAAGAATATGAGACAAAAGTAAGACACTGGGTTTCCTATTCGAGGCCCCATCAGTGCTTTCTTGTTCAAGTCTTATGAGGAGAACTGCTGCTCCATGATTGTCACAAGTGAGACTACCAAAAATAAATATAATTGTTCTGCATTTGACATTATGCTATGAGTTTCCTTTTGAATTGTGGAATATTCCCTCTACAAATGTTAGAATCTGAGATGGTTTTATGCATCAGAATTCATGTCATTTTTTATTCTTTTCAAAGCATTGCTTGGCATCTCTCTCTCTCTCTCTCTCTCTCTCTCTCTCTCTCTCTCTCTCTCTCTCTCTCTCTCTCTCTCTCTCCCCCCCCCCCCCCCCTTCTTTTTTTCTTCTTTTTGTTTACTCCTTGACTGACTGAGTGCCATATCTTCTACGGCTGCACCCTTCTCCTTGATTTTGTATTGCTGACTGTTGTCCACATGAAGTGTGGATCATTGGCAGGCTTGCATTTCCTTCATCCATTGCAAAAGTCTACCACTTTTGAGTCCATCACAGAATCTGCCTCTTCTTGCTAATAGGTTGGACCAAGAGTGTTTGTGTGTCCTTGGGAGGAGTCTACTGTATGTTGGATGGCATGGGGAGTGCCTGTAGGAGGGGGCGCCCTTATGCCAACCTCAGAGGTGCCCATTGTCTTAGGCGTGCCCACTACATAATGAGTCACACAAGTTGTACTGGTGGTCACTCAAGCGGTGACAGAGGAGGTGCCTTTTGCAGAGTGAGATACGTTGGCAGTAACATGTGAGGTGCCAACTCATCTGCCCCTCCTTCCAAGTAGAGCTTCCTCATGGAGGTGTCAAGAGCAGCCAGCCACATGGTGTCACTGCCCCAATCTTGTACTGCCTTCTGTGTCTCAACCATGGTCTGCCTATCAGGAGGGGAAAACTGCCTTTGACCCTTGGAAGCGCGATGACCACAAAGTCAAGCACGAAGACAATGCCTTGTACTTCTCCTTGTATGCACTCTACTATTCTGAAAGGTCTGACTTTGCTCTGGTCTGCAAATGTGATAGTAAAATGTGCTGGATTGGTGGGCTTTAAGTTTTCAACATGGTCATTGTGTAGTCCGAGATGAGATTAATCTCAGCCCCGTCTACAATGACACTAGTCGGAGTGGTGCCTTTGATGCTTACAGTCAACCTAGAAGGGGCTGAAGTGTTTTCTACTATCAATAATATGGGCCTCACATTTTCCAATAGTGGCAGGCATGCTCTGTAAGTGTTTTTTTGGCAGTCTTTGCTTTTGTCCTTGAGTCATGATGCTTGGAAGCTCCTCAAGTTGTACCATTCGAGTGAGTGTATCCGTACTTGATTCTGATGAGTAATGATATAAGGGATAAGGATTACCAGGGGGTGATTGAGGGATTTTCCATTTGGTGATTCTTGGTGTAGTGGCCCTTTGTCTCTGGGCAAGTTTTGAATTGATGTGCATCTTCAGGAAGTGGATAATTACTTTGGAAATGTCCACATTCAAAACATGAGAAGCACATTATGGGCCATTGGTGTCTGTTTTGCTGAGGTTAGTCTGGAAGTGGGCTTTTGCATATTGGCTGTACTGCTCGTCAACCAGCAACCAGCCCCTTTAGGGTTGAAGGGAATAGCACGAAGAAAGCATCCTACCTCTGTTGCGATCGGAAGCTCTTACAGATAGATAAGAACCTTCTGATGTGGTCTTGGGGTCCTCATGAGCACCATGAAATGAGGGGAACCGAATGTTGATCCTAGACAAAAGGGATGAGAGATCTTTTGCCATGACTTCAGAGCTTAGACTGTTCTTTCCGCTGGAGGACAAGACTACCCCCTTGTTGAGAGTAGTCTGTGACTTGTTCTTTTCTTTCACAGCTAACCTTCTGTGTATGTTGGCTGAAGGAGAACCTCTTATTGGCATACAATAGTGCTCAGCCGAGCTTCCTTTATGTTTGTAGTATGTGTCACGGACCATGGTAAGAATGGATTGCAGAGTGGAGATGGGAAGGGAATGACTAGAAGGTTTGCATAATCAAACAAGTAACAATGGACTAACCCGCTTGGAAGTGAGTGGCTTCTTGGAGAAGAAGCATAAGTGGCCGCCTCATACCCTGAAAGGAAGAAGTCCCATATTAGGAGAAACAATCGCACAACTTGTTAGAGAGGTAATCTTGTGAGTCTAGAAGCAATCTGAGAGAGTGAAGGCGAAGGGCTCTAGTCATCCACATGACTAGTTAGGCACAAAACAATTAAAATAGGAGGAATAAGAGGGATTACAAGAATCTAAATGCCTAGGCACAATGCCTAGACATAATCAGCTCTTCGAGGTGAGTCCCATCGAGTGTGCCAAATTTCACCCATAGATGATAAGTTAGTTGGTGGACTCGAGGAATGCAAAATGCACTTCTCTTGGAATCGAGAGTATGTGAGCATTCACTTAACATGCACGGAAGAATAACACAACATGCATGCATTTTTAGTAATGCTAAATGCCAAGTGAACTAACAACAACACTTAACAATAAGGCAAAGTCTTCACACATTAATCAACAACATAGGCAATTAGACAACAAGGCGAAAGACAAGTGGAATAGAAGAGAACTTAGTGCAGTTCTTTTGAGTACCACTCTTTTCCAAGGTGCCAATACATAGGCCACTTTTGCTAATCCAGCCTCAAGGTTACCCTACTTCCTTAGCAGACTAGGAGAAGCCTTGGCACTAGCAGACTAAGAGAAGCCTTAGCACTAGGAGACTAGGAGACTAGCAGAAACCTTGGCAGCATACTAGGAGGAGACTAAAAGGGAAGGGGAGAGGGGAAGTGGTAATCTAGTGCTCTTACTGAAGTGTCAACGCTTCCTTTGCAACTTGCTGAATTCTTAGTTATATAGGCCTTGGGTTGGACGAGAGGCCTATATATTTTAGGAAGCTCCTGTTCATGAGCCATCTTGTTCAGGAGATGGTGTTTGGGCAGTTGCTATGTCAGTGGTCCCTCGCTTTTGCCCTTGCAAGAGTGCACACAAGCATCAATGATGGTGGTGGTCCAAGTCTTTAGGGTTGGCCCACTTTACATACTGAGTTGGAGTCACGTAAGTGCCCAAGACTAACATGTGGCCTAGGGGGCAGATTAGTCACCCATGGCTAGCTAGTCACCCAAGTTGGGCTAACCAATGTCCCAAGTTGGGCTAGCTAGTGGCTCAAGATAGGCTAGTGAGTTGCTAGGTTGGGCTATCCAATCGCCCAAGCTGGGCTAACTAGTCGCCCAAGTTGGGCTTACAGATTGTCGTAATTGGGGTAGCCAATGGCCCAAGCTGGGCTAACCCGTCGCCCAAGTTGGGCTTATAGATTGTCGTAATTGGGGTAGCCAATGGCCCAAGTTGGGCTAACAGTGCAGGTTGGGCTAGTTAGTGGCCCAAGTTGGACTAACTAGTGGCCCATGTTGGGCTAGCCATGGTAAGGTCCATAGCCGACCTATAGACTAATGAGCCCAAGTCAATTCCTTATTCCAAGTCTAATTCTTCATATTATTATTATTATTATTATTATTATTATTATCATTATTTTTGGTTGTATGCACAATTTTCATGCAAGCATTCATTTTCTTAAGTATTTATAAATAACTTTTACAAACTTCTTTACTAGTTTGTCTATGATATATATGACCTCATTTTTTCATATAATTGTTCATGATTCATGATCTTTTCTCTCGTCTCCATTGTTGAAAGTTTATATTACCCCATGCTTCCGGCATATCAATATAACAATAATTGAATATGATTCTATACATATGTTAGATATATGAAAAAAATTATATTTTTGTCTTAGAACCATACTTTTATACTCTCATCCTTACGTCTGTTTGTGATGTTGAAATTATAAAGAAAGGCCATGCATGCATGTACCATGCACACTCATCCATGGATGGACACTTGTAGTATGTATGTAATGCATATCACCTCAATGGCCATGCTTGTATATATTCTTACATTCCAGTGTGTGTGTGTGTGTGCGCGCGCATGTGTGTGTGGAAATACTTGATAACAGAAAAACCTTTTCAGGACCTTTCATTGGAAATTGATATTTACTTTGTACACAGGGGTCAGAATGACCCTGCAAAATGGGCAGGGGAGATAGGAAATAGTTGGCGTACAACTGACGATATTAAGGACAAGTGGCAAAGGTAAATAATTTTGATCGAGCTAAGTAACTTCTAGCTGCCTGTTTCTTGGGTTTTAATTATTTTAATCACAAGGTTAGTTGAAGTGATTACTCATAGATTTTCTCAACGGACAGCATTGTGACTATTGCTGACATCAATAATCAGTGGGCAGCTTATGCTGGTCCTGGTGCATGGAATGGTTGTAAAGTAACTCCATTTTGTTTCATGAATGTGAATCAAGTGGCCTTCAAAACATATATGACTTTTGGCTCCTCATTGTAGATCCTGATATGTTAGAAGTGGGAAATGGAGGCATGACTTTCAATGAGTATAGGGCGCACTTCAGTATCTGGTGCCTTATGAAGGTATGTGATGATATTCGCAAGATGTTATGTCTGAGAGATTAAATTCTGTTGTTTCGCCAACCTTGTATTGCCCCCGTTAATCTAATTTGAAGTCTATAATGAGATTTCACAGGCACCATTGTTGATTGGCTGTGATGTACGGAACATGACAAGTGAGACTTTTGAGATTTTATCTAACGTCGAGGCGATCGCAGTAAATCAAGGTATCATTTTCATTCTTATGGACTGATTTTATTTTGTTTTATTTTATTTTATTTTATTTTTTGGTTAACAATAGTCTGTAATATGTTGGCTCATTCAAAAATTACAGACATTCTTGGGGTACAAGGATCAAAAGTCAGTAAACAGGGTTCCGGTGAATGTCTTGAGGTATACGATCTTTGAAGGTCAGGTTGAATGAGTTTGTTTGGACTAAACATAATACTAATTTAGAAATATGAGTAGGGTTCACTGAATGCTGTTAACCTCATAATGGTCTGATTTCTACATCCTTCAAGCAGATTTAGCAGAGAAGCCCGGAAAAAGCAGCATATCCTTTTTTTCAGTTTTATCTTGGTTCAGCTTTCTGATACACATCCAGAATTTCTCAGTTGAAACCCTTTATGTAGGTTGAAAAGACACCCTGAATGCTTGAATTAATAATTCGTGCTTTATCTTGGGATCCTTTAAAGGATCTACCATTAGTGTCTGGTGGGAGAGCAGGATTAGCTTTCAGGTAGTTGAAAGAGCAGTTGTGTGTGTGTGTGTGTGGGGTGGGGGGGTGGGGGGAGGGTGTAGAATTTCTGATCCTTGTATATTGTGGGTGCTCAAGCGTGCAATATGGTGATTCTCAGTGGCATAAATTCCAGAGAGATGTGGCAATCAATAAAGAGCATGTAGGCAGAGATCAAAAGTATAGAGAACAGAAGTGCAGAAAACAGACTCTTCTCGATAAGTGATGCGCTCTGTGTCCATGCAATCCTGTGTAATAGGCATACTATCTGGAACAGTGCCTCTACTAGCATCGGTGATGCAGTGAGCTTTGCTCTGATAATATCATGGGGTACCGAAGGCTTGCTGCAGATGAGTCTGGCAATCGTGAGAAACTGTGGCCTCTCCAGTGCTGTCCATGCCGATGTAGCCAATCCTGGCCCCCATATGGCTGCTCCATACATGAGCATTGGTGTAACCAAAGCGTCGAAGAGCCACCCCTTTGTGGCTCCTGAAAGTGTGCCTGTTGGCACGGTCTCTCCATCAAGGCCAGTGCTGCGTATCCATGTGTGATGCAATCCCGGGCTGCCCGAGACATAGAGAGAACCCCAGAGGCTGCTGTGAATGTTACTCCGAGATAGACATATGATCCGACTACCTCAATCGGTCTGCCTGCTGCTGTGAAAGAACTATGTCTCCTCATCTGTGCTGATGTATGAAAAATCATGACCTTGTTTTTACCAAGGTTCACATATAGCCCTCTATGTATGCAGAAGTAGTCTAGGCTGCCTAGGTGGTGCTGTAGACCTTCTGTGGACTTTGAAACCAGCACAATATCATCAGCATATAAAAAGAATATGAACAGTGTCCCTCGTACCTCAACGCCCTCCCCTCCGTGTTGTCGTATGAAGTCCACTATCTCATCAATGTATAGACCAAAGAGGGTGGGTGAAAGAGGGCACCCTTGCTTCGCCCCGATGGTGTTAGCAAGTGAGTGGGATAAGCCACCTCAACTTCTGACTCTACCAGATACTCTCTCATATGAGGTGTAGATCCCCCATATCATCTCACGTGGAGCTCCGATATCGAGTAGGCATCTAAAGAGTCACTCCCTGGGAATTGTGTCAAAGGTTTTGCGGAAGTCCACAAAAGCAGCGGTATAATCTCCTCTTCCTCACTCTTGCCTGTTCGATCAGGCATCTCTGAGTGAAGATGTGGGAAATGGTAGAGTAATCTTTTCTGAAACCTGCCTGTCCTGGAGCTCTGATACCCTTCCTCTCGGTGAGAGTGCTCAACTCAGTCTCTAGCACTCCCCCATATAATTTGGCCAATATGGGGCCAATCATGATCGCCCGATATGTAGCTGGATCCATAACGCTGCCTGACACATGAATGGGCACTATGGTGTGCTCAATCCATCAATCATGGAACCCTTCAACCAGTGCATGGTTGAAGAGGTGGGCAATGAGCGGTGCCAAAGTCGTGCATCCATAGATGAGGTGCCCTTCCTGTAAACTCAATTGTTCATGGGCTCTGCCATGCTGTAAATGGGAAATAGTGCGGCTCACCGTAGTGGGTCTGAAGTCAGAGGTAGTGGGGCATGAGCTCTGCGGCTTGGGAATGGGGGGCTAGTCTAGGATCCAGTATAGGCTCTGTGCATAGCTATGCCAAACGTATGGTCAGCACCCAGTGGGCGTTGTTGTAGATATTTCATATCTACTTATCTTTTGGACAAAACCCACTTAAGGGTGCAATATAATTTTGACACCTTGTAAGTTGTATGTGATAATGTATGAAACTTTTGAGCTCTCACACATTCCATAGTATTTTTTCAAATGCAGAAACAGAATTTAAGCTATGCTAAGTTGATACTTTGATTAGCTCAATTTCTCTAAACCATGAGATCATAAGTCAAAATCCATGTGAACCCTAAAACTTTATGTTGTGAACCCAAATAAATCCATGTTCCATGTGAACCATAAAGTATATAGTGTGAAACCATAAATTCAAAAGCAAAAGAATTAAAAGATTAAAATAAATAAAACAATATAAAATAGTCAAAACAAGTGAAACCAAAACGTTAAAACAAAATGTAAAGCAAAACTTACGTGTACGAAAATCAAAAGAAAACGTAAACTCTAAAAGCAGATTCGCAAAAACTAAATTAGCACATAAAAAAGCAATCGCTTAAATCTACGATTGGATGCTTTTTAGATCATGGATGGTAAGATTTATGCTTTTATTTAAATGCTTACGCATGGGATTCTAAAGCTATATAAACAAAGCCTATGCTCATTATCAAACATCATCTCAAGAGGCATCAATTGAAGAAGATCAATCTTGAAGACCAACACTTCTGCGTTGGCTAGAAATGGTACCTAGAATGTAGTCGACCGTGCTCTCACCCCCTCCGTGAGGGAAGCAAGTTCGCCCGAGCCTAGCCAATGTTGCATGCGTGTGCCGTTGGACTTGGCGGTTGAACTGATCCACCAACCGTGTGGCTTCTTCTCGATAGCGTCATCCAATACTAAGCGAGGGGATGAGTGAAGCTCTAGAGATGGTACCTAGAATGTAGTCGACCGTGCTCTCACCCCCTCCTTGAGGGAAGCAAGTTCGCCCGAGCCTCGCCAATGTTGCATCTTGTTATATATAACGAGATGGTGTTGGCTGCCTAGCTCAAACAGATGTTTGCCATACCCGGTTGGGTCCTGACCCATATGTGCTAATACTCTACTGGTGCTCGTCTCATCCGAGTCTCTGCCCCTCATGGCATGTGGATGGTCCATGTCATATGCCTTGCACTTACATGACAGGGTGCAGCCATTGAAGTCCCCCATAAGGAAGACTTCACCTAGGGTGTTGTAATGTAGTATCTGATTTGAAAGTATTGTGTATGGTGAGTCTCTGTCTCTGTCGGTCCCCCAAGGTCTTGTCATACGTATCAGGATCCGCCTAGTGGGTAGTAGCATATGGCAATGTAAACTAAGCTCTCTGATGCTATCTCCATGCAGACCCACATGTATCGTGCCTCCTCGTCTCTTACTATGATATGGATCAGGCTCTGTATCTCTTGTCTAAATATAATGGCAACACCCTTCGACGCTCGTGTTGTACTTTGTCTCGTTGTGGTCCTGAATGTAGATTCCCAATGAAAACCTGCAGTGCGAGGTAGGCCTCTCTCTGGGCTCTTATGGGTCTCTGTGATGCAAGCAAAGTCATGAGTGTTTAGAATCTCTTCCAATCGGTCTGGCCGTGTCCAAAGTGCTCCGTTGCAGTTCCACAATGCTCCTCTCGTGTTGCCTCATAGGCCGCATATCCCCAGTTGATAGGGTGTCCATCGATGAAGACCTTACCGTCCCAATAGAAGGCCTTCTTTCCCTCCCGTCGGGCCTAGATAATCTGTGGCATACATGTTTGGCGGTGCTCTATCTGCATTCTCGTGAAATCCTCGTTCATATATAAAGCTTTTCGCCAGGTAGTCCATGCAATATTGGTCATCGTCGGAAGACGGCAATACGTATATCCTCAGAGCTCATACGGAGGACGAGTGCTCGTGGTCGGGACTTGTCTCTACCAACCCTCCATGCCCATGTGAAAGACATGCTCTCGTATCCCAAGCTTCGGCATATGTTAGTGGCATCTGCATCCAGTGATGTGCCTACTGAGAGCCCTGTAATCCGTATATGTAATCGACGTTTGTGCTGAAGCATCTCTTCCTTTAGGGTGTCTTGGACTCTAGAGAGCTCTCTCTTTCGTGCCTCCTCGTTGACTTCCATCTTGACCCTCTTGTGAACTACACCCATGCCTCTCGAGTGGACTCTACTTTTGATTTGATTTCCTTTTCGAGATCTTCCTTGAGTTCTTCCACCTCAGAGATCTCTCCTTTCTCTTTTCTCTTTAACCGAGGAGATCTTCAAGTGAACAATTTCTTCTTTAAGGTGATGGGTTTCAGCCTTCCGTTCGTCTCGTTCCTTTTTGATGTCTTTGATTTGATCTTCCAAGGCTTTAATCTTCTCAAAGGAGCTTCTCATTTCTTGGTTTAGTGCTTTGTTTGCCTCTTTTTTTACTTCTTTGATAGCTTTACTGATTCTCTTTTCCACCTCTTTTTTTTTTTGAACATGCCATTTTCCTCTTCTATTTGCATGTGCCTGAAAGCTTAAACGTTTTAGGGTTCCCTCGTGAAACTCTCACAGATAGACTCAGGGTTAGGGTTAGGGTTAAGGTTAGGGTTAGGGTTAGGGTTTTGGGCACTAATGTTAGACATGGAAATTGGGGGTGGATGGATGGCGGAGAGGGTCTCTTTTTTTGGGCACTAATGTTAGACATGGAAATTGGGGGTGGATGGATGGCGGAGATGGCGGAGATGGATGGATGTTCGGGGCGATGGTGGGAGGCAGCCTGCAGGGCTGCGGGCGATGGTGGGAAGTGGGGCTGGGGCGACGGTGGGGGGCAAATCTAGGGTCGACGGGGGCACAACAGAGCTTGGTGATGTGGGGCAAAACCCTTGGGGGCAGATCTAGGGTCGACAGGGGCACATCAGAGCTTGGCATGAGCTGGAACAGGGTGCTGACTGCGAGCGTCGGCACAGCATAGCTTTGCACGAGGGTCGATGGGGGCACAGCAGAGCTTGGCACGAGCTTGAACACGGTGCCGTGGGGGGGGGGGGGGAGAGAGAGAGAGAGAGAGAGAGAGAGAGAGAGAGAGAGAGAGAGAGAGAGAGAGAGAGAGAGAGAGAGAGAGAGAGAGAGAGAGAGAGAGAGAGATTTTTGGTATACATTGTTCCATTCAGGTTTGGGCAGGTCCATTATCTGGGAGTAGGGTGGCTGTGGCACTGTGGAACAGATGTTCATATGGAAACAATATCACAGCATCATGGGGAGATGTCGGTATTGTTTCCGATTCACCAATGATTGTCAGGGATCTCTGGGAGGTAATGTATGAAGTCATGAATCGCCATTTCTTTTTGGTCAAATTGTATCAGAGCATCTTTTGATCTCCCATTTTTTTACTCTGTGAACACATGCAGCACCGCTTTCTATCAGGCAGTTTTATTGGGAATCTCACGATGTACGTGGAGTCTCATGATTGTAAGTTGCTTATATTCATTCCGGAGGAGCAAAAACTGTACTATGGAGAACAGTGAAAGTGATAGAAACTGCTTTTATTTCCTGTAAAGGTCTTATGTATCGACCTGTGAACTGCTTTTCTTGTTAACGTGTAAAATCCTTCCAGATATCATTTTCCTCATTGAATATAGAAGGTGGTGGCATCGGTACACGTTTTTCTTTCTGCATTTATATCGACACCAAAACATTATAATACACAGTAACAGATTTTCTTTTTACAAATAAAAAGGGGGAGGGGAATCTCCTCCTAAATAAATAAATTTTCAATAATTTTGGATCCATTTCAACAAATAGTGTACGGAGACTTTGTCTGTCTCATATAATAATAACAGAATACGTTTGTATTCTAGCGGGTATATTCTCTCTGCCACAATCAAGTGGCTCCATGAATGTTCCTATATGAAGTCGCTTTTCTATTATTTGGCACATTCTGAAATGTTGGTCATATGTTCGCTTCCAAATGATATATTTTAATATGATTAGCTGTGCACAACATAAGACGATCACAAATCGGCCTATGTTAACTTTCCTGGTTTCAATTTGTCCCTTTCATACATTGCGCCCAGCACAAAAGCGAAAGGCAGTCTATCAAGATTTCCAGTGTGCACTTATATCTCAAATGCACTTCATCAATATTTCCAACGTCATCATCATCTACCATGTAAAATATGCTTCGCATGATGTGAATCATCTCAAAAAGCGGACTTCACAACAATCTTACTGGAGCATTATATCTTGATAATGTGGCTAGAAAAGTATCATCCAATAGTAGCTTCATGTGATTTCTTCAACATTGTTGGTCTCCTCATTGATCACTGGTTTGTTTCTCATTTCCGTGAAACACTAACAATAAGTGGCTCACTTTCTAGAACCAATGTATGATGTCCATCGATACCAAACTAGTAGTTCATCCAATATCTATGAGGATCATTACCTAGCTATACTAGTCGTTTAACCACCAGCTTGAAGGAATTTCTCTCTCCTAGAGTAGGGCTCTAGATTTGATAATAAAATGAGCCCTGCATGGGCCTTGTAAGGAATTGGATTAAAAAGCTTAATCTAGGAGATTGGGCCCTTGCAAAACCACTAGTACTATTTTCAAATAAAATAATACTTCACAAAAGTTGGTACTCAAATTCTCAAGATGAGCAAATTTAGGCTGTTGGATACCTCGAATCAATGGCCCATATTTACTTCGATGTAACTCTAGTGAGAGAAACTCTGACAATGCAATGATGATGGGAGGAAGTTCATGCACTTTTTTGATGCTCTGTGCACATTTCTTGGCCTTAGATCAAGAGAAATCCAAGGGCATACCGCACTTTGGGCTGATCACAAATCCTGAGCTGTCATGAGCCATCGGATGAGGCTGAAATCGGATAGTGGAGGCTAAAAGGTGCCTTTTGCTTTTGGAGCCTCATTCCTAGCCATTAGATCTTGTGTGCATCCAATGCTCCAGATTTTAGGCGCCCAATCTTGCCTAGTTTCAAGCATATGCCCGATCTCAAGCTCAATCCAAGGGTGGAGAATTGATGGTGCATTTTTCAAGTTGAATCCCATCTCAACCATTGATATCAAGAGAAATCGAAGGGCCCAAGTTGAATGGCGCCTTGACTTTTGCTTTTCCACCTCATTCCTTGGATCATTGAACAAATCTAAGGGCTCTCATTGATTTTGAAGCATTCCAAAACCATTCACAAATCTAAAACCACGAGTTCTAGGTGGTTTTTGCATCTTTGACCACAAAACCAAGGGAAGCCTATGCTTAGTCTATGTGATTAAGGGAGTAGATTGTGGCCACCACCCTCTTCTCATTGGTCCATCACTAATCAGCCCTTGAGCTAAAATGCCCAAGGAGGGTTCATTTTTTCCCCTAATGCATCGATATCATTGGCTCAACTCACATACTTGGGTTCTCTCTTAGGCTCTCTTGCTTTTTCCTTACTTATGTATTGTATGTCTTTCATGTGTGTGTGCATGCGTGTACCTTACACTTTTATAGACATACTTTAAGGTGCTTGTGGTTGTCATCCTTGGGAAAGGGAGATATTTTATCCATTTCTAGCTTTTGCATTTTCTTCTTCATGTTTAGTTGTTGGTTTCATCATTAGTTTGATCTTGTGGAATCTAGTTTGCTTCCATTACAATCCTTATCTACAAGTGGTTTAGTTGGTACATTCAATCCAATTTGTCCCTTTTCAAAGTGATCAAGCAAATGTGATCAAAGTAATCCAAGCCTAAAGAGAGGTCAACTCAAAATATGTATCATGGTTAGTTGTGTGGAAAAATTACAAAGTACATTAGTGAGAAGTGGATATTATAAGTAATTAATTGCACATACTTATTAATAAAGGAAAGCTTCTTCTTCTTCTATACATTTCTCCTTTCAAACGTCCTCTCCATCCCAGAAAGGACCTCTTGATCTTGCAAATTCAATCAATGAAGTCATCAATTTAACAAGTTTCCATATTGTTGGAGAAGACTTCTTTCCAAAAGAGCAATAATTGTCAAAATGTAGAATGAGTGTTTATTTCGTCTATTTCAAGGCCCAAAAAAGGATTTTTATAATAAATAATTTTGTAATTATATAACTAGCTTTTTGGTATAAACTTCCTTTATATGTACCTTATTCTAAGTCTCCTCATAATCAATGGTAGAAATGGCTCCCCAATCGTGTGATTTACTTCATGTGTAGACATATATACATGGGCTCTTTGGAGAACATCTCCCTCATTGCAGATGCCTCCTATGTTAGGTTTTAAGTAATGTAGGATAGAACTTGAGGTGCAATGGACTTTAAGGTTAATTTAAAGAGCTCTGTGGCATGTTCAACTTTCAAGTCTCTTCCTAGTATAAACTTGGATAACTTAGTAGCTATTGATTGTATTGGAGGCACCCTTGACGGGAGGCTAAGAAGAGTCCTTTCTAATACTTGATTGTAAAGAGTTTGCTCCTAATCTCTTTGTGAAGTGAACGAATGAACTACAACCTTCTCACCTAGGTTGCATTATTTACTATTTGAACATTTTTTTATTTGTGAATAATTTTCAAATTATTTAAAAACCCTCTATTATTCCAATAAACTATTCGTAGTCAAATTAGCATATTTGAGGTAGTTCAAATTTTTAGACACTCAAATTAAAAGGATTTCTATTGAAATCTTTTTTGTATGGAAAATAACTTTAGTACAAAAGATTTTAGTGCATAAAGTCTTTAGTATTTTTAGTACGGAATATATCTAGAACAAAAATCTTTTAGTAAAAAATAAATTTCAATCAAGAATCTTTAAATTGAAAAAAAAAATCTCATTAAATTCTTTAGATTGAAAAGCTTTCAATCAAAATTGTTTTAATCTAAACCACATCTTATAAAGTTTAGGTATATGTCAATATACTTGTTATAAAAAATCTTTTAAATAAAAGGAAATTTTCAATCAAGTGGTTTCAACATAAAAATGATTTTTTTCTATTGAAACTTATAATAATGATTTTTCACTCAAAAATCATACTATTATGAAGATTTCCTTGGATAATTTAGTAATATTTTATTATTTGATTGGATAAATTCAAGATAACTTCACGATTGTGTTTGCAATTGCACGGTGTCCTTACATTTCTTAGTGTTAGATCATCTCTACAATTGTGTTTGAATTGCACCATGTGCTTATATTTCTTAGTGTTAGATTTAATTCTTTTGAACACCTAATGCAATTATTGAGTTGGGGAAGATCGTGTTGTCAAGCATACTACCATCTCAAAAATCACATTGAAGAGAAGTAAAGATGAATTTTCAAGTAATGGTGACGTCCTTTCTATTGAAAGTCCGATAGAAGCAATCAAGTTGTGCTACTTAATGCAAAAGATATGGGGATTGAGAAATTTGCAAACTTTGCTACATACAATCCTCATATTTGTTTTAATGGAAATAAATGTAACACAGATAGACAAAGTTCATCAGATGATAGCAATGCTTTGATGCAAGAAATTATGTTGAATAATTCAATAAACACTTTCACAACTATCATATGCATAGTATTGAGATAACTTGTGATGAGAATGATTCATGTAATATGCATGCTACACCTAAAGAAATGGAGGGAATGACAAGCTTGTATGTGGACGGTGTCCACTGATCATCTATGACATGCACTAAATGCAATCTGGGTTGCATTATTCACTATTTGAGAGTTTGTTTGTTTGTCAATAATGAAGGGAATATTCCTTGATCCCCTATTTTAATGAATCAGTCAATCAACATATTTGGCAACCTCAAAATTTTTGAGATATATGAATTGAAAGGGTCTAAATTTAAAAAAATCTTTAGATAAAAAAAAAAACCTATTTAAGAAAACTCTTTTGATCAAAAGATTTTTTTTTCCTAAAAAAAAAAGAATGTTTAAATCAAAAGCCTTTCAATTGAAAAATTAAAATTATGATTGTTTTGTTTGAAAAATTCAATTATATGAATACCTTTGGATAAGTTACTAATTTTTTTTTTCAACTTGATAAATGCAACATTAGTTGTTCTACATGCTAGAAATGCTTTTCATGGATTAGAGGATTATGTCAAGCAATTTGACTTGTTAGTAAAATCACTCTAAAAAAATTGCAATAGCTATCATGGAATTTACGTGAAAAGTAAGAGACATTATAGTACTAGCTTGAACAATACTTTATCTTTTTCATCTTCAACCTCTTAGCAAGGTTGATAAAGTTTTCCTCGCATGTTTTATTAGAAAAAGAATCTATCATCGTATTCATCCTAACAATCATATGACTTTTTAATTTTATCATGGTACTGTCTATTTTACTCAATTCATGTATTAATTTGGTTGCATGAAATCATGCTCCACCGAGTAACATGGGTTAAGTTTTTGTTATTTGTCTATATGTGATACCACCAAATTGATTTTATAGAAATAAACAAATGCTAACTTTATAAGGTGATCCTGGAAATTATGAAGGGGTATTTTTACCTTTGATCATTCCTTCATGCTTGGGAGGAAGCAAGAGTCAAGTTTGTGGATGCCACCAACTCATATTTAGTCTTAAGTAGAATGTTGGTACTTGGAATCTCCACCTAGGGAGGACATTCAAGAGTTTTTATTTTCCAACATATTAAGTCACTAATATTATGGAAAATCCAAAATTCATTTCTTGTTTAGTGGGTCCGCTACTTCTAATGACTGGGTCCGCTACTTCTAATGACATGATTTATGCTCGCTTCCTCTCCTATTATTTCACTATCCAAAATAAGAAACTTTAAAATTGGTTTTAAAAAAATATATTGATTGATTCTTGATTAATCGTTCTATTTACTAGATTATCAATGGTATCTTTTAATGTTTAGGGAATACTTACTTGAAATAGTGTGATATTATGTAGCTAATTAATATATATGTACACTTATATTTGAAAATTTTCACCCAAACTTATGTGATGATCAAGGATGATACCTACCACTTTTGGCTTCTTTGACATGTATAATGGTCACATTGACATATGCTAGGGATACTTTCACTAGGTCCACGAGATTTATCTACCGAGAATTATTGCACATTTGTTTCTTGCAAATTTATTCATTCACAGACATTAGATTTCTCTTTATGTATTGCTCTTTATATATTGTATTGGTTGTATTGTTGTATTAAATCATTCTCATATGTTCCTTTTATGTAATAGAAGAAGTAGAAGATCGTTCTTCCTTGCTTGAATCTATGTGTGCTCCTCTCTTTGACTGTGAGAGTGTGTGAGAGTGAGAGCTCTCTTCCTTATGTCATTTCTCTTGACATGGTATCATATGGAGTGTGGCTGTAGAGAGCTCATGAAGAAGGCCATGATAAAAACCCTCTACAATTACCAAAAAGGAATTGGACTATAGAACAATTAAGTGCATATGAAGAGTGGACTGAAGGAGCATTGAAGGCATTGTATTGGATGTCCGTTAACATAGATGATAGCATAATTGGGTACATATAGGATGCTAAAAATAAAAGGGGCTTGGAATAGTTTGGTCACATTGTATGAGACCAATACAAAGGCATGGAAATTTCAATTCAAGAATGATTTGCATACACATGAGAAAAAGAGCATGTTAGTAAGTGACTACACCTTAAAAATAAAAAAACATATGTGAGTCACTTGCATCTATATGCATCAATATAGATTATTCTAAGGTTGAAATGTGCCTTCTTGGTCTAGGAGCTACATATAAGCATTTCATAACTTTTATTCAAATCAGGGAGATTATTCCAAATTTTGTTGATCATGTGTTCATGTTGGTGATTGAACAAAAGGACCTTGGTGAAGGCACAAAATCCCAAGCAAATGCTGGTTCTATGCAGGTATTCTACTCTAGCAGAGGAAGAGGTTGAGGTGTCATAAGTGGAAGAGGAAACAATAACCAAAAGCCAAGGTCAACAACACACTTATGTAGGAGATAGAGGAGAGTTTCAAGGCAGGGGGAGCAAAGGACATAAATTTCCAAAGAAATGGTTAAGGTAATGATAGTAAGGGATAATCGAGTTGTGGTAGACCTAGTTACTCTGAAAGGGATTGCAAGTTGAAGAATGGTCCGACATCATATGATGAATACAATGTTTGTTGATGTTTCAAAATCAAATGGTAATGTTTGGTATGTTGATTCAGGTGCTTCAAATCACATGACCAACCATGCAAAACGGTTTAATAGTTTGCAAAAACTAAGAGTTCTTAGATTTGTTGAAATATGTCATGATACATCACATGCTATTGAGCATATGGGAAACATAGCATTGTTTATGGAGAATGGAAAGGTAAAACATCTTGTTGATGTAATCCATGTTCCTAATATAACAAAGAAACTAGTTTTTGTTGGACAAATGGTTAACCAGGGATTATAAGTTAGGTTCAATTTTGATGGTTTATATCTAGAAGAGTACAAACAATACATCAATGTTCCTAATATAACAAAGAACCTAGTTTTTGTTGGACAAATGGTTAACGAGGGATTATAAGTTACGTTCAATTTCGATGGTTTATATCTAGAAGAGTACAAACAAAATGGAAGGCTGATCACAAAAGGGAACAAAGTCAGTAGAATGTTTACCTTGAATGTGAAGATTCCTAAAATGAATGCAACAATGTTTGAAAAAGGTGCATGTATTATTGTTGATAAAGAGATATGGCACAAATGAATTGAATATGCAAATTTTCAGATGCTGAAGTTGATGCAGTTAAATGAGATTGTCAATGGAACATCAAATTTCAAGTTTGTAGAGATGTAGAAGGTATGCGAAGCATGCCAATTTGGTAAACAATCGAGGACACCATTTCTTTTTTACAAGCATATTAGTGAGAATGTGCTAGAGATAATGCATACAGATGTTTGGGATGTTGCGAGTTTTGTGTCACATTCATTGATGATCATACATAAAAATTATGGGTATACTTCATGAAGGAGAAGAGTGAGGTGCTTACTCACTTTCAAAATTTCAAGGTTATGGTGGAAAAGTAGACATGGAACTATATTCACACATTGCGATTTGATGGAGGAGCTCAATACATATCAAATGAATTTTGTAGTTTTCTAAAAAGTCTTCAAATTCGAAGAAATTTTTCATGCAGGCATACACCACAATAGAGTGGTGTGTCTGAATGCAAAAGTAGACATAGTACAGAAATAGCAAGAGCCTTGATGATTAAGTAACACCTGAAACAAAGTTCACAAGTAAAAAACCAAACTTACCACATATGAAAGTATTTGGTTGCATTGCATATGTACATGTTCTAAATGAGTTGTCGATGAAGCATGATCCAAAAAGAGAAAAGTGTATCTTCATTGGGTACTCCCTTGAGCAAAAGGGATATAAATGTTACAACACACTCACATGAGAGGTGAAGGTAAGTAGAGATATGGTATTTGATGAAATTTCAAGCTTCTATGCTAATGCAAAAGGACTTAATGTTGACTCAAATGACAAAGGAAATGGTGAAAATGCAAGTGTTGATTATCAAGTTCTAAATGGACCTGATATGTCATCCAAGAATAGTTCCAACTCAAACTTGTGGAGCGGAAGATTGCATGGAAATTTAAGTCCAAGAAATTCATGGAGTACATCCAAGAAAGGCAAAGAAAAGATTTCTGCTAGTAATAAAACATGTACACATGTTGAAGACATTGATGGAGAATCAAGTGGTTTAGAGATTATCCTTAATGGGGAACTTGGATTACCCTCTGTGAAGATTCTATGAGTAAGAAAGGCATATGTACATGATAAAACAAGAAGTAACCTAGGACCAAGAAGATCTGGGAGGATGTAGAATTGTTTGTTGGAAAAGAGTAGCATTTTCTTTCCGCTTTGACTCTAGTTCTTGTTTGACTATTACAAGCTTTGGTTCTAGTTCTTTAACTTTATTGATCCTGTAGTCTTTGCACTTCCAACTATAGTTCTTTCAAGAAAAAGGAGCATCTTAAGAATTCAAATGTGATAACCTTTATATTGTACCTTTTGCTTGCATTGAGATGCAATAAAACCTTTCTATCTATTGTCATCCTCTCCACCAATGCCTAGAGCATAGTAAAAGAAACCTTTAAAGGTGTTCGGGTAAGATGGTGAGAGGATGGGAGGACACAACATGGTCGTGTAGGGATGATAGGGTTATGGGAGGTGTAGGGATGATAGGGTTATGGGAGGTGGTCATCTAAGGAAGCAAGAGAAGGTAGGGTGTTTTCTTTGTTGCCTTAAGGTGATGAAGGTTGTCTAGGGATTCATGATTCTAGTAAATTATTGCCTAAGGAGTGGGAGTTAGGCATGTTTGGTCCTCTAGGATTGTGAAAAGTGTGGAATGTATAAGGTAGGTGGTCTCCTAGGGTTAGGGAGAGGATGGTGGGTTGGACTATTAGAAGTAGAGAGGTTGGAGATGAGAGGTGGTTGATAAAGGAGGGAAGAGAGGTTATGGTATGGCCTAGGGAGTGGTAGGTAATAGAAGTTGGTGAGATAGTAGGGTGTTCCCGTGCAGATGCCTAAGGAGGGAGAAGAGGTTAATGGGTGGTTGGCCATGAAAGTGCTTGAAAGGAAAAAGATAGTATAAATGTATTACTCTGAGTAATGAAGTTTGGTTTAGTTAACCAGCATAGAACCTACCCTTTATGACTTGGAAGCTTTGTTTGATCTTACGAGCTTCAATTTAGTGCAATAAAACACCTCATGTTCTTTGTAACATCACTATGAACAAGATAGTGCAAAACAAACTATTTGCACATGAAAAAAGTATGAGAAGTTTCTATTTATGGATGGAAGATGCTACTTAAAATATTTAATACTCATAGATCGTTTACAAATGATCAAATCCCTCTTGAAAGATGATTCCTTATAGAGTTAAGAAACTTTTATGTACCAAAGTAGAGTGAATCAACAAGGCATGTTCCAATTATGAGCTTAACACTCATAGGTGGTCATCTCGACTTTTTAGGAAAGAGTAGAAACATACCCTGTGAGAAAGAGCACCCTTTATCTCACTCTAGAAGAATCCAAATAAGAAAAGATTTTATATAATAAAATTAGAAGCGTATAGCTTTAGAATGAATCCTTAATCTTTAGCGTTAGACTTATGAGTAGAGAGAACCACTCTCTACAAGTCTATTGATTCTAAAGAAGATGATGTAGAGAAGAGGTAGTGAGCAAAAAGGTGATTCAAAATTGATTGTATTCACTTATCTTTGTAGTAAAAGTGTGTAGAGTTATTATATACACTCATACAGTTCTCCTTGTGATGTTCCATGAATCCCAAAATCCAATTTCATCTCATAAACCTTGCGAGAGTGAGTTTGTTGTGAGATATTCTCTTTTCCTAAAATGTAGGAAGTGAAGTATCTTACTCATAATTAATTGAAATGTTGGTGGAAGACTTAAACCACTTGACTCATGGCCTAAGGCTTCAATTAAAATCTCAAATAAAGAACCAATGATATGGTACATAAAGAATTATTCAAATATATGAATATACAAAGGAGTATATGAAGCCATATAATTTTCCTACATGAGTAAAGTTATTTCAAGAAATAGACTTGATTGTCCTTAATGAAAAGCTTTAACATAAAAGCATATTGAAAGCTTGTTTGTTCTAACACCTCCGTGCAAGCTAAACATGCTTGAGTCTTTAATCTATAATGACTTGTATATCTGCAATAACTTTGAATCTACAAAGTTTTACTCCCCCTAGAGCCTTTGTCATCATATCTACCACTTGTTTATCTATTGAAACAAATGACACATCAATCTCTTTTGATAAGTGTTTTTCTCTGATAAAGTGGTAATGAACCTCTTTATGCTTGGTTCTTTCATGGTATACATGATTAGCTACAAGATGCATTGAGCTCAAATTATCTCCAAAGATATGAGGTTTTAGAGCTCACATGCCCTAAGTCTACATACGACTCTAACCAGATAAATTCTTGTGTTGCAATTGTCAAGCCTCTATATTCAGCTTCAATTAAGGAGAGTGGCTACTGTAGGTTGTTTCTTAGAACTCCTGGAATGCTAGAAATCTTGATATACTTCTTATATCATCCTTGGATTGTGCCCAATCTACCTTTGAAAATAGTTAAGATCCAAATCAGATGTATAAGAGTAGAATATACCTTCATTGATAGTTCCTTTGAGATATCTGAACACTTTTTTAGTTGCATCCGAGTGTGTTTTTCTAGGAGAGTGCATAAATTGGCTAAGTGCTCCTACACTATAGGGAATATTTTCCCTTGTGTGTGTAGCATAGACCAGACTACCCACAAGGCTTTGATATTCTTTCACATCTCCTATGTGTTCACCTTCATATGCACTAAGTTCATGGTTCATCTCGATAATTGTACCTACAAGTTTTGCATTGTCCATTTTGAACTTTAAGAGTAAATCTTAAATATACCTCCTTTGATTCAAGTACATCCCTTGATCTGTAGAGACAATCCGCATGCGTAAGAAGAATTTAACTTCTCCAAGATCATTGATCTTGAACTCCACCTGCATGTGCTTTTTCTTTAATCCCAATTGCATCATCACCTATCACAATTATATCATCTACGTATACACATAAGTAGATAACTTCATCATCAATCTTCTTGATGAAAAATGATGGATCTACATTTCTTGATTTAAACCCTTGATCTTGCAAATAGGTTACCAATCTATAGTTCCAAGCTCTAAGAACTTGTTTCAGAACATATAAGGATTTCTTAAGCTTGCAAACATAATTAGGATAGTTCGTGTTTTAATAACTAGGGTGTTGTGACATGTGTACCTCCTCACTGATCCATCCATTGAGGAAAGCATTCATCATGTCAAGTTGAAGTAGCTTCCAATTCCTTGCACCTACAACACTTAGCAAGGTTCTAATAGTGGTCATCTTGACCATTGGTCAGAAGGTTTCTTCATAATCTATGTCATGTCTTTGAGCACATCCCTTAGCAACCAACCTCGCTTTATACCTACAAATAGAACCATCTCAATTCATTTTTAGCTTCTACACCTATCTAAAACCTATTACCTTCTTGTTGGTCTGCATAGGCACCAACTCCCATGTATCCATCTCCCTTAGAGATTATATTTCCTCTTTTGTAACTTTCTCCCATTTAGGGTTACCTTTGGCTTCTTCATAAGTAGGATTTTCTTCTGCAAGTGAATCTTTCACCAAATAGATGGTATGTTTAGCCACGACTGATGTATCATAACCATACCTTTGAGATTGTCTTCTACCCCTTGTTGATCTTCTAGGAGTGTTTGGAACATTCTCCACATTCAGTCAAATAGATGGTATGTTTAGCCACGACTGATGTATCATAACCATACCTTTGAGATTGTCTTCTACCCCTTGTTGATCTTCATCTTCAGTCAACTCTCCACCTGATGTTAATTGACCTGCAACCTCCTTAACTTTGGTGGAAAAGTCTTTTATTGTCTGCTTAGGTGTTTCCTTCATTTGATTGAATTCATTCCACAAGTGATTCTTCCTTGCTTTCGTGCTAGTAGAGAAGAATGTCTGAAGTGCATCCGAGCTTTCTTGTGAAGTTTTAGAGATTCTAATGTGTGGAAGAAACTAATCAAAGATATATTTTAGAATGTAATATGTGGCTTGAGCATCTCTTGCACACCATAATGTCAACCTTTGAGTTTCTTCTTGTGTAGATCCTCCTTTAGATCTTGGTATAGGCATGATTTCATCACCCTTTACTACTACATTGAGATTTCTACCTTGTAATAGGCTTCCATTTTGATTTACCAAGCAACATAGTCATTCCTATAAAGCTTCTAAATCATGGAAGGAAATCCATCACCCATATTGATTGAAGAGTGCTTTGATACCACTGAAAGTGCTTGAAAGGAAGAAGATAGGAGAAATTTGTTGCTCTAAGTAATGAAGTTTGGTTCATATAACCAACATAGAACTAAATCTTTAAGACTTGGAACATTTAGTTGACCATATGAGATTCAATTTAGTGCAATAAAACACCTCATGATCTTTGTAACATCACTATGAACAAGATAGTGCAAAACATACTACTTGCACATGAAGCAACTATGAGAAGTTTTTGTTTATGGATGGAAGATGCTACTTAAAATATGTAGTACTCACAGTCTATTTACAATTGATCAAATTCCTCTTAAAGGATGATGCTAGTTAAGATGTTATTATGTACAGATTACAATTAATTAACAAGGCATGCTCCAATTATGAGCTTAACACTCATAGGTGGTCATCCCCACTTTTTAGGAAAGAGAGAAAACAAACCGGAGAGAAAGAACAAGCTCTATCTCACTTTTGAAGAATCCAAATAAGGAAAGCTTTTATAATAAATTTTTTACAATGAATCCTTAACCTTGAGCATTGGACTTTTGAATGAGAGAATCAATCTCTAAACATTAGTTGATTTTGAAGAAGATGACGTAGAGAAGGGGTAGTGAGCAAGAAGGTGATTCAAAATTGATTGTATTCACTTCTCTCAACACATGAGCAAGAAGTTAGTGCTAACTCAACACATGACTTAAAAAGAGAATTCGAAACAAGCACGACATGGAACCTCAACAGAGAAGATGAGAAGGGTAAGAGGTAGCAACTAATGAATAGATATGACACATAACTTTAGTAAAGGAGAGATAAGAAGGGTAAGAGGGGAAAAATTATGTATTACAATGGAAATCAAGTTATAGCAAATGTAGCTCAAAACGGCACCTGCACCAACTTGTGATATGCCATGCATTTTACCTTCAGAGAGGATTTCAAACAAACCTGATAGATGAATGTATACAATAATTAACTTAATAGTAAGGCTATTCTTCTAGGAGGAAGAGCTTGGAGTAACAACTCTGGAAAAGATGCAAATCAACACATATGCATGGTTGATCAACAGCAATCTCACAGCTCCAAATGGAACCTTCAACAATCACCACTTCTATCGATCCTCATCAGCTCTAACTTCCTTACCGGTTGCTAGACCCTTAGAGGCTCCTCCGATAATGTTATGGTGTCACTACTTGTCAATCAACATAACAACCCTACTACTCTACATTAGATATCCTTTGCAATCCTTGACTTTTACACACGCACACACATTTGTGCATATCTATGACTTTGATTACCATGTGTTGACCTAAACTTCACTCTTTACACTATATCTCTCTATCTCTATGTGGGACTAGATGCATTGCACTCTCTGTTTTGCTTCCATCTCTATATTCTACCTCTAGGTCTCCCGCTACACTTCTCTATTTGTATCTATATTGATCTCTATGCACATGCACATGTATATCGCACTCTACATGTCTATCTCTCTCTCTCTCTATCTTTGTGCATGTGTTCTTTCTCTACCTATCTCTGTGTGTCTCTCCCAGACTTTCTTGCATGTCTTCTTATAAAGATGTGAAGATCCTAGTCTGCCGATCACCTTGAAGACTTTATTGAACAACCATCATTATTCAAGGCAAGGATCTAAAATTCCACATGGGTGAGATGGTGGGGGAATATCTGTCGAGTTTGGCATGTCCACCAAAGAAGGCATGGCAAGTGAGGAAAATATCACTAGGGGCAAAAAGGATGGATTGTAGTTAAGATGATGGATCTTGCCAGACGTAGTGGGATCATGGCAGACCGCCAAAGTTTGAAAAAAGAGTGGGGGTAACTAGAAGAACAAACTCTCTATAACAATGAATCTCTGAACCACCAAGACATTTGAGCATCAAAACACTAGAAGGCACTAGAAGTCTCTAGAACCATCTTGCCATCTGAAGCATGGGATGACATCAAAAATCTTCTAAACACCAAAACACAAATAGTTGCTCTAGCTAGAGTCTTTTACCCAGAATTCCAGCTACATCAACATTGCAAGCCAAGGCTTGTCTATGGGAAACGATACAAAGGGATTCTACAATGTGTTAAAAACTCCTCTTATCTTGTAATGGGAGTTGGAAAGATAATTTTAGCTATTGTTGATGGAAATTCTTTTACATTATGAGATGCCTTATATGTCTTAGGGATCAAGAAGAATTTTTATCACTTTCAACATTATCCAAGATCTGCTTGGCTGTCAAATCTTTGATGACATATATAAAATTCAAGATCTCTTGAATGGTAATGCTATTATTGCTTCTAGCATATTTTGTTATGGGATGTATAAGCTCATAGATTATGCAAAATTTGTGAATGATTCGATATGGCAATTGATGATTCTCAAGCTATCTCAAATGCAAAGCTTTAGCATGCATGCTTTGGTCATCTGAATTTTGCTATTTTGCTTTGCTTGCAAAAATCTAAAATGTTATCATATCTACCCAAACTTGAGGCACCTTCTAAACATGTCTAGCAAGGTTGTATTTTGGGAAAAATTTAGCATTTGTCCTTCTCAAAAGATGGTTCAATTAGAGATTCTTATAAATTGCAGCTTGTTTATAGTCATGTATTTGGTCATAGGCAGACATCTACATTTGGGAATAACATATAGTTTAGGACTTTCATTGATGATTTTTCTAGGCATGCATAGGTATATCCACTAAAAGCAAAGTCCAAAGTGTTTATGTGCTTCAAACAAAACTTGTTTGTGGCTAAAAATTTCTATCATGCAAAATGGGGAATACATGTCTTATGAGTTTAATGCATTTTTGGCTAAGCATGGGATAAAACATCAATGTAAAGTGTCATATACACCTAAAAAAAAATGGATTTTTAAAAAGAAATAGCAATTCTCTCATGGAAATCAAGAGGTGTATGGTCAAAAGTTAGGCTTTACCACTAGCTTCTAGCTTGAGGCTATTATGTGTGTAGCACATGTACTTAACATGTGTCCCACCAAAGCATTGTAGTCTATCACTCCATATGTGGCTTGGCATGGTTTTAGGACATCTCTTGTTCATCTTTGTGTCTTTGGTTATTTGGCATATACATTTGTGCATGAACAATAATGCAAATAATTGGATTAAAAAATGATGAAATCTTTTTTCTTTTTTGGTACAATTATGAAAGCAAAGGCTATCGTCTTTTTTATCATCCACAAACTAAAGGCACTTTGGTTAGCTGTGATATTTTTGTGGAGATACAATTCAACCCTTACTTTCATGTACCAAGGAGATATCAAGTAGCTCAAAAGATCTCTATGGCACTTTGCTCCCTCTTTTTATAGGTGGATACTCAAGTGCTAGTACAAATGAGGCAATTTCTCAGCCTTTATAGGATTCAAATGATGATTTAGATCATTCTTTTTCTGATGCAGATTTACACGATGCACTTGTTGATGAGAGGGATACATAGAAGAGGCAAAAACTATGCCTAAATGGTTGATGTAGACTTTGACGAATAGCAAGTTAGATGCACCTTTGTCATACCATACTCGTTCAGACTCTCATAGTGCTTGCTTTGCATCAAAGTATTATGTAATGGTTGTCTCTAGTGTTTGTGATGAGAATGAGCTTGTTTCTTTTGATGAAGCACCCATACTCGTTCAGACTCTCATAGTGCTTGCTTTGCATCAGAGTATTATGTAATGGTTGTCTCTAGTGTTTGTGATGAGAATGAGCTTGTTTCTTTTGATGAAGCACATAATTCACAAAATTAGATAGCTACTATGCAATTAGAATATGATGCTATAATGAAGAATAGTACTTAGTCTTTATATGATTTGCCTCCTTCAAAAAGGCCATTGGCACTATATAGGTACATAAGCTCGAACTTAAGCTTGGTGGAATAGTTCATAGGTATAAGGCTAGGCTTGTTGCCAAAGGTTATGCTCAAGAGAAAGGCATTCATTTTGATGAGACTTATGCTCCCACGTGTTGAATGACCACTGTTTGGAGCACATGTTCGATTGCAACTCATCATGGTTGGAATGTACATCAATTGGACATTAAAATTGCATTTTGAATGGTGATTTACATGAAGAAGTGTATGTCTTTAAGCCACCTAGTTTTATGCATGAAAACAAAGGATGTAGGTTGGAAAAAGTATTACATGGTTTGGAGCAACCACCATGTGCTTAGTACGAGAAGATACATGACTGCTTGTTGGAACATGGTTTTGAGAATATTCCAGCTAAGATCATCTTACATGTTAAGCATGTAGATGATGTAATTCTTATCATCGATGTATATGTTGATTATGTGTTATTCATTATTCCTAATGAAAAGCATATTGCTGAATTTAATGCTGATTTTCATGCCTCTTTTGAGATGTGAAATTTGGGGCATTTGCACCATTATTTGACCATTGCATTTGTGCAAGTTGATGGGGAAATAACTTTTTGTCAAACAAAATATATTGACACATTAAGAATTTTGGCCTTGAAGACCACAAACCTATTGCCACTCCCATGTAAACAAGTTTATGCTTGGGTCTTCATGATGTTGGAAATGAATTTGATGTTGTTCTCTGTTAGCAAGTTGTTGAATGCTTGATTTACTCATATATAACTCAACCTGATATTCAATTTGTTGCCTCTCATATGAGTAGGTTTATGTATTGCCTAAGTGTCAAGAATTGGTAGGCAATCAAGCACATCGTTTGCTACTTGAGTGTTACCCAACTTCTTGGATTGTCTTATCTCAACAAGGAATCATTATCACTAGATTTAATGGTTTCGTTGAAAAAGAATGGGTTTGTTGCTATGCCGCTTATGTATGCACTAGTGGTTTTTACTTCATGCTTGGTAGCTCATGCATATCTTGGTTGAGAAAGAAGCATCCTACTATTGCCACTTCTAATTGTTATGCTTAGTATATGGCAGCTTTCATAGTGATTGTTGAGTGTGTGACTCAAATGTTTTTTTGGCTCATTTGGGTGTTGTTTAATCTTCTTCCACCACCATCTTCATTGACAATGAGAGCACATTGGGAATTGCTATGAACCAATTGTTCCATGCTCACACAAAGCACATTGAGGTGCACTATCATTATTTTTGGAGGGGTCCTTTGTTGGAGAGATTAGTTTGGCTTATGTGCCCACACAGGATAATGTTGTAGAACATTTCAAAACGCTCTACCTAAGGATATGTTTGAAGCTTTACACAAGGCTTTGGACTTCCTTCCTTTTGTGGATTGAATTCTTTCTGCATATTTTCACACTTCCTTACACATGAGTGCCAATCCTTGTTCACCACATCACTCCAAGGGGGGATTTCTTGATATATTTTAGTAGTGATGCATGTGGACACACTGTCGATGCTCTTTTTTCCCTATTTAAGAGGTTTTTTTCCCTCCGGTTGTATATATGCCTATAAGCCTAACAATTCAGTTATCTTTGTACATTCACTTGGTAATACATTCAGTATTGTGTCATGCTCCAAGCCTCTTCTTCTCCCTAATGTTACTTGTGTGCTTTCGTAGACCCCGATCTCCAATAGGAATGATCCATAATACGTAGGAGATAGTTTTGGTCAAGGTCCTATCTTCATGGTTTTAAACTTAGAGTGAACTATGCGATAGAATTTCTCTCCTACCTCAAAGTCGAGTTCTCTCCTTTTAAGGTCAACGTATGTTCTAGCCTAGTCTCGAGCTATGTCCTTAGTGATCCTAAGAATATGATTCATCTCTTTCACAATCCTACTCCATAAGGAGCTCTTGGTTGAAACCTGTATATAGGCATAAATGTACTATGCTTAGTAAAAGAGTTTTTGGCACTATTATATGAAAACTACGATAGGTAAGTACTCTTCCCAATTAGTTTGTCAATCGTTTACATACGCTCATAGCATATCTTCAAGGATTTGGTTAATCCTCTTTGTTTTCCTATTGTTGTGTGAATGCTCGATGCTAAGTCCAATATCCAACCTTTTGAAGAAGATCTCCAAAAGTGGCCAATAAACTTCATATCCCAATCTCAAACAATGTCTAAAGGAAGACCATGTATTTGATATAGGTTATCAAAAAATAATCTAGTCAACTCTATTGTCTTCACTGTACTTCATCACAGAATAAACATAGCCATCTCGATTAACTTATCCATGATTACCCAATCTGATTCATTCCCTCTTTGTGTCTTAGGTAATCCTACCATGAAATCCATGGAGATACTCTCCAACTTCCCATTGGGAATATCCAATGGGTGGAGAAGACCTCTTACCCTCAACCTCAACTTTATTGGCCTAGAATTTTGTGTGCTTAGCACATACTCTAGGACATCTTTATGAAGTCCATGCTAGAAAAACTGCCCTTAACAACATCATATGTCTATTTAACACCTAGATGTAGTGCACTAGGTGTTTGATGACACTCATATACAATATGCCATCTCATCTCAAAATCTTTCACTACACATACCTTTCCTTTGTACAATAAATATATGGTATGAATATTGTAATTCTTCAACATGAATCGTTTTTTAGTACCTTCCAATACTCCTTCCTCACTGGAAACATGCATCATGATGCCCTTTCTCAATCGCTTTCTATATCTCAAAATATGCAAGATTAAGCCTATATTTTCTACTAATAAACTCAAATAGCTCACTAGTGATCTGATTAAAACTCAATCCATTGAGCATAGGCATGTCATTAAGTGAATTATCCATCACATCAAACTTTCCCTTACTATACACAAGCTCACAATCAAAATCTTAAAGGGTCTCTTCCCAAAAAGCCTTACAATATTTAAGGTTGCTTGATTAGACAACCACTTGATGCTCTCTTCATCAAACACTATCATAACTTTGGCACCACATAAATAATGATGCCACTTCTCAAACCATGGATAATTTCATACAACTCCTTCACATAGGCAGAATACTTCTTTTAAATCAACTCTTGTTTCTTGCTCTGAAAAGCCATTGGTTGACCATCTTGTACTACAACCTCTCCTATAGCAAAATCACTCATGTCAATATCGAAAACAAACACTTAATTTGGATCCACTATATGCAAAATTGGAGGTAGATCAATTGCTAACTTCAAAATTTCCATACTTCTTTTCTATTTTTCTCCCTAGTGAAAGGATTTCCTTTCCCTTTAAGTTGTTTGATCATCAAGATAAGGCATATTTTCAAATGAATCTTTGATAGAAACTTGAAAAACATAGGAAGATTTGAAGCTCTTCTAGGTTTCTAAGATGTGGTCATTCCATGATAGCTGATACTTTGTCATGATCCATCTGAATTGTGTCTTGGGAGACTATATGGTTCAAATACCTAACTTTTTTTAAAAACTTGAACTTCGATTCTTTTGCAAAGAGTGGATTTTCTCATAAAACTTGGAATACTTTATGTAGGTCTTCAAAGTGTTGTTCAGCTTATCTACTATAGATCAGAATATCATCCAAGAAATCCACAAAAATTTACCCTAGATATGCCCATAAAACACTATTCATGAGTTTCATGAATGTGGCTAGAGTAGTGATGAGACTAAATGGCATCATAAAAAGCTCATAGTGTCAATATCTAGTCCCAAATGCAATTTTAGGAACACCCTCTACCCTAATGCCAATATAATGATATCTAGATCTAAGATCAAGCTTGATAAAGTACATAGTCTAATGTAATTGATCAAATGAGTCTTCCAACCTAGGTATCGAAAACCTATTATTGATCATTTCCTTTTTTAGTGCCCTATAGTCTATACATAGTCTTAGAGAGACATATTTTTTCTCTACGAGCATTGAGGATGCCCATATGTGAGTTACTAGGTCTAATGAAGCCTTTCTCAAGATAATCCTAAATTTAATTTTCTACTTCTTGATGTTGTGAAACACTAAGACTATAAGGTGGCTTATAAATAGGGTTAGTCATAGGAAATAGACCTATGCCATGGTCAATGTCCCCTCTCTCTCATGATAGACCTCTAGGAAGATCAATCAAACATAAGATCTTTAAATCCTTTCACAACACACTCTTGCAAAAATGAATAATGGAAATTCCTTTCTTTGATTACATTGTTTTCATGAGTATATATACATCTGATGGGCTATACATCCAATGTTCTAAATCATAACTATACAAAATAGACATCTATTATACATGTTGAAACTGAAATAAAGTGTCTTACTCTAAAGAGGAAATGAGAGGTGTACTAAGCACATCCTTCTCTCCTTGAATATAAAAATTACTTCTCTTTGGTGGTAGCCCTCTAGGAAGATCGGTTAGGAAAACATCTTTAAATTCAAACATTAGATCTTTAAATCATTTCATAAAACTCTCTTGCAAAAATGAAGAATGGAAATTTCTATCTTTGATTACATTGTTGTCATGAGCTATACTTACAATGTTCTACAAAAGAAACATATAGTGTGCATGTTGAAACTAAAATAAAGTGTCTAACTCTAAAGAGGAAATGAGAGCTGCACTAGATACATCCTTTTCTCCCTGAATATAAAACTTACTTCCATTTTTTGCAAACTAAGGAGCTTTTTTTTACAACTTAATTTAAGTGTGTCTCTTGGTTCCCCATAAGCACTCTCTACCCAATACAAGGTCTATCCTCTCGATACTCATGATCTGAAAGTCCACATGATTTGTGAATCCCTAGATGTGGGCCTCCAAATTGAACATCATAGCTCCCCATACTCTATTATCCTCATGGTCCACAATAGATACTACATATTTAGGCGCATTGGACTACTAGAAATTTTTTAGTTTCTTGACTAGAGCATGATTTATGAGAGTATGTGTGGTGGAGTAATCTATCATGACTCCCACCTTGATATATATATATATATATATATATATATATATATATATATATATATATATATATATATATATATATATATATGCATGAATGATACACTAAAAATAATAAAACACATCAAGAAAATGAATCGGAATAAAAGTCATTAGTAAATTTCAGCCCTATTAACTTTAACAATAACTTGATTTAGTTAACACTCTAGAATTATCAAAATGATGAAATCACATTTTCCTTAGAATACTTACATACTTGATTTTTTTTCTTGTCATCTATACCTTCCTTCTTGGATTGTGCAACATTAGAGAATTAATGCTTATTAGTAGATGAAAGAGTCTAGAACTTCATGTTGGCACCCTTGTCTATGAATTACCAAGTAATCAAGCTCCTATATTGTTGGAAAACAATGTCCCAATGACAAAATGGTCTAGCATCCAACTCCTTGTATACATTATACAAGTTTCTCTTCAAAATCTACGGGCGGTTTCAGGAATTATAGCTACGGGTTTAGTACTTGGTACAACACAACAGCGTGGGCATGTGGATAGAGCATATGGCTTCCAAAGAACCCACCTGGGTTCAAATACCGTGGAGACGCAGTGGCGTGCGCGAAGATTATTTGTCATGTTATCATGCATTTCATAATAGCTAAATGGCGCCAAAAACGGACAGCTGACGGGTTTGTTTTTTTTCGCAAAACTCTTTTGCTTTTGGAGAAGTGCGATCGCATAGCTTTATGTGCTTTATTATGAGCTTTTCAAGGATCATCAAATACTATAAAAGAAGCACTTTGGGCTCATTGTATTCATCCTTCACCTAGGATCAACACAAGCTTTCTGGAGCTTGGACCTCAGTAGAAGTGGTGTTTCTTCTAGCACATGGGGCAGCCATGGTGCTAACTTGAAGCATGTTGAGGAGCAGCTATGGAGTTCTTCTTAATGATTCTTCTTGGAGAAGATGAAGGGTGTGCTCACACTCTAGCTCATGGAGAGGAGGTCATCTCTTGTTCATGGCAAGAAGACTTGATTATTAGCAGCTTGATGGCGAGGATCGCCCATCTACATGATGTATTTGAAGATCATCTTCTACAGGAAGATGTTAGGTTGAAGATTATCTTCTACAAGAAGATGTCTGGCTACTTCAAAGACATTGGATGGGACCATCTACATGATTTTGAAGATTATCTTCTACAGGAAGATATTAGGTTGAAGATTGTCTTCTACAAGAAGATGTCGGGCTACTTCAAAGACATTAGATGGAGATTAACATAAGATTCACATCTTATGTTAAGTATTCAGGTACATATTCTCTTTATGCACACAGGTACTACTTGAAGTTTATGGAGGCTGTGGCGTTCATATCAGAAGGAGTCCTATTCGGCATAGGTACAAGAGAATCAGTACTTATATGCTTTATGCATATTTTTATGAGGTGTTTGAGAAGGTGTGTTCACATGAGTTTGAGGATTTCCGGCAACAATCTTGTTAGCATTCTATGCTACTTTATAAGTATGTGATCTTTTCACACACGTATCTGACTTAGGGTCTTCCATAGCCTAAGTTTAGATGTAGGTTTCTTGACCATCAGTTTCACACTGATCCTTCCTCATTCAGTCACTCATATTCACTCTTCTATAACCTATAAGGTCACACATCTCATGTATATTCAGATTACTGCCCACACATCTGAATATGTTTGTTACATTGTACATTCACTCATTCATCTATTTCTCATCACATAGAGTGGTTGAGAGTTTTGCTCCCACATTGTACATTGAACATTGGTATATATGATACTATGAGTAAGCGCTGGCTTACGTAACACCTTACACATGATGTCTATTCTTTCTCTATCTTTATCTCATCATTTTTATGATTAAGTTGTGGTATGTTCGTGTTTTGTCAATATGGAAGATTGCTAGAATTAATGTTGTATATATACTGGACCTATGGAACCATGGACCTATGACATGAGCTAAGGGCCTACCTCACTTCCAACATTTGGTATCAGAGCACTAAGGTTTTGGTTTCAAAAACTTTAGATCTTTGGCATCAATGCATTAAGGCTCATTCATATCCCAGGTTCCCAGAATTCCAGATTTACAACATTTGATTTGAAAGCATCTTCTAACATTTGACATTTGACATACACACTTAATCTAGATGAGTAGAGATTTGAGAATTAGACATTTCAGTTACATGTGTATTCATCAGTGTGGAGTATGAAGTTGATGATCTGTTAGCAGCCGAATATTTTTGAAGAGTATGCAAATACTTTACAAAAGTATTGTTTGAAGACCCAGACTTGATGAAGAGAAGACTACTTCAAATTCAAGGAAGAACAATGGTTTAGAGAAGATGAAGAAATCAGATCAACATCAAATCACAGGTATCAGTTTCTACTATCAGATTATCATTTGCAGGTCATATCTTAGAAGAGCAGTTATGAAGAGATTTGAAGAATTTCAAGGAATGCTTTTATACACTTTCATTATTTGAAAGTTAAAGGCTACATCAAAACAGGTATCTAGAGGTTTTTCTAGAGAGTTTTGAGAAATCTCTTTCATGGCAAGAAAGTTCATCTAAGAAGACAAGTGCAGAGATGAGATGAGTTTTTTCAGCCAATTTTCTGTTGTAAGTTGGTTGGATATCAAGGTACAAATGTATCTAGAGAAGGTAACTCTAGAAGGGAAATTCATCATTCAGACAACGATTGGTGAATTTAGTCGATTCAGACATTTGAAGCAGAATTTTGATTCAGAGATATGAGGAGATGATAAAACATGTTTCTATATTCAGCTTCCATTTATATACCATGTTTGTTTTATCTCTTACTCTAAGCATTAGAGGAAGAGAAAAGTTCATTTGAAGAGGTCAAGAGTGTTTGCTACTTCAAGATGAAGAGAACAAAAGGTATGGAAGAGAAGTTTGAAGATGTTGACATCATCAGGTGGAAGAAAGATGCAGAAGAAGAAAGTCCATCATTTCCAAAAGAAAAGTAAGGCTTCCTTTTCTCATATATTTTCCATATACTTTTCCTATTTTTTCTCTACATCCAAAGACAAGTCTACGAGAACATCTTGTTTAAAGAAGAAGCAGTTTCTTGTTTTGCATTACACTTGGTCATGATTTAGTAGATTTGACAAAGAATTGCATTGAGAGAAAGAAAAGCAGTAGATATATGTTTTGACTCATATCTATATGAGTTATGAAGCTTTTAAGCAGGCAACTTATATGTTCCCTCAAAGAATTCTTGGAATGTCAATACAGAGCTACTTGATATATGACAAGTTGCAGAGAAGTATATTTCTTCTTTATCTAACTCTTGTGGTAAAAGAGTTTTTTGTAGCAGATGTTGAAGACTTGGGTTGAGGTTTTATGTTTGGAAAAGGTTACCTCATATTCAGTACTTTTAGAAACTTGAAAAAATTCAGACTTGTTGATGTACCAATCAGTTGAAGAATCTACTTTTTATGATTGTCTAGACTTTTGGATACATGTTTGTATTCAAAAAGTGTTCCATCATATCCTATAACTTGATTGAAAAGTGGAGTTAGCCAAAAGAAAATCAAGCAAGTACTATCACATTTCACCCGGGTAAAATATGAAAGTTATGAAGTATCAACTTGCAGCTTTTGGAGTTCTCAAGGTGAGAAGTTTGTCCACTTATGGTTCAAGTAGGAATTTCAGATTCCTTAAAGGATTTGTTTGAAGAAAAGTTTTACAACTTTTTGAGAAGCATGGACACTTGGAGACATTCAGGTAGCAAATCAAACATTCAGACATGAAGGTTTGATAAGAGCAGATTCTACACAGGAGAGATCATTGATCTTGGATAGATCTTGTATGATCTTGAGTATTTATGATTCAAATGTCTATCCTTTGTTTGATAAGGTTCTTAGCATTGGAAGAAGTAAGTCAAAGATTCAGATTCTATCAGATTTGTGTTGCAGAGAAAAAGAAGATACTTGTTATGTTACAGAAAAATATGGATCCTAAAACTTTTGTTTCAGATACAAGTATTGATCACTAAAGATCAGATTTATTGAAAGAAGGAAGACGTTCCACATTTCATAAAGTCTGATATATTTGAAGAATACTGGATACTAGTGTTAAGTCATCCAGGGGGTGATGAAACATGAAGATTTATTTTCAAGCCATATGTGAAAGAATGCAGATTCATACCTACAGGTATTCCTATTTCAGGTATTCCTATATTTCCTTTGTCAGGTTCTCTTTATGTTCCAGCTTTGTAAAAAGAAGGAAGAAGAAGAATGTTTGGAGAAAGTTCCTGTTAGGATGTTCCTGTTCAGGAGAAGGTTCCAAAGTTCTATTGAAGAGAAGCTTTGTTGATATATTTAGGTAGTGATGTGTGTGAACACTCTAGGACTGCCGGGGCACTTTTTTCCCTCTTTAGGAGGTTTTTTTCCCCCGGCTTGTAGATACGCCTATTGCCCTAATGGGCTACTTATCTTTGTACATTCTCTAGTAATACATTTCAGTCTTGTGTGTTGTGCTCCAAGCTTCTTCTTCTTCCTTGTGCTGTTCGCGTGCTTCCGCAGACGTCTAACTCCAACAATTGGTATCAGAGCAGGTCGTTGCTTCTTCTAGGGCGCCGTCGACACTCCTCCGTTTGCAGTCTCAGATTCGCACAAAATTTGGTGAGCATACTCAGGGTGTTTCCCAGATCAAAACAGCTTTGCTGTGCCGAAATCGCGATCTGAGCTCGTTTCGGCCTCCGAACGCACTATCGTAGTGCTTGTGCAGGCTATTTCGTCCTTTTGTGCCAAAGGTATATACCAGTTTTTGTTCGCCAGTTTAAGCGTCTCGAAGTCTGCTACAGGTCTAGCAGAACTCGTCTCGGCAGTTCTGTTCAACTTTTTGAGATACAGTCAATTTTCTGCATCAAGGTATTTTAGTCATCGGCCATGGCTGAAAGCAGTGATGTATTCCGTATGTTGGCTATTGAGGATAAGTTGGATGGTACCAACTACCCATTATGGGCTTATATGATGCGACATGTACTGGTTGCAAAAGGATTGTGGAACATTGTGCAGGGTGTTGAAAGACGTCCTCTTACACCTGTAACGACAGGTACTGCAAATACAGGTGTTGGAGCTGATGAAGATGGTGTCGAAGATGATATTCCGCAGATTCCTGTTCGTGCTGCTGTTTCTGTTGCACCTACTGCAGAGCAGATTCGTTGGGATGGCAGAGATGCCCAGGCACATGCATTGATAGCTTTGTCTGTCAAACGTGCCATTATTCCTCACATTCGCTCTTGCAGAACAGCAAAGGATGCTTGGGATACACTTACCACTTTGTACCAGGCTAGGAATGAGGCTCGTGTTGCTTACCTCCGAAAACAGTTGGAGAGTGAGCACATGAATGAAGGTGATTCGATGGACAGTTTTCTTACAAAGATCAAAGACCTGAAGGAACAATTGATTTCTGCTGATGAGGTTATACCAGATAGCTCACTTGTGCAGACCGTTCTGAATGGCCTTCCTGATTCATATCAGAGTTTTGCCTCTACTCTTCGATTGATGATGAAAGGCAATCCGAATGCCTTGTCATTTGAGGAATTAGTCTCTGTTCTGTTGCAGGAAGATCAGTCCAGGCAGAACAGGTCCATTATGCGTGTTGCAGATCAAGCTTTCCTGGCTAGTCAGAAGGGCAAAGGAAAATGGAGCTCTTCTACTAGTAAGCAGAAATCTGCAAATGCTGCACAATCGAAGAACCAGGATAAAGATGAGAAGAAATCAGAAAAGCAGAAATTGTTCTGCAAGTACTGTAAAGGAAATGATCATATTATAAAGAACTGTCCAAAATTGGCTGCTAAAGAGGCAAAGAAGAAAGAGGCTGGAATGGTTGTTGCAGAGGCCTCTACACCAAAAATAGAGTCTGCAAATCTTGTGCAGGAAGAAGAATGGGCGTTTACTACTGTCTGCAGTTTTGACCCATCTTCTCATGATCAGTGCATGTCTGCAGTAGACTCAGATGTTTGGTACTTTGACAGTGGGGCAACCAAACATATTACCTCGCAGCGCAGTTTCTTCTCTTCACTCGAGCCTGCCCCTACAGGGAATACTGTCACATGCGCCAATAACTCCTCTTATCCTGTTATGGGAGTTGGTAAGATCATTCTGACTACTGCTGATGGTAGTTCTTTCACTTTGTCATATGCTTTATTTGTGCCAGGGATCAAAAAGAACCTGTTATCAGTTTCTGCATTAGCCAAGATTGGCTTGGTTGTGAAATTCGTTGATGACAGGTGTACAGTCCATGATCTCTCAAATGGCGATGTGATTATTGCTTCTGGCATTTTATGTCGTGGGCTGTATAAGCTCATAGACTATGAAAAATCTGTGAATGATTCGCCATGTGCAGTTCATGATTCTCAGGCTATGTCAGATGCAAAGCTTTGGCATGCACGCTTTGGTCATCTGAATTTTGCTAGTTTGTTACGCCTGCAGAAATCTGAAATGGTGTCCTCTTTGCCCAAACTTGAGGCACCTGGAAAACATGTTTGTGAAGGCTGTATTTTGGGCAAAATGCAGCGTTCTTCCTTTCCAAAAGATGGTTCAGTTCGGGCTATGCAGAAATTGCAGCTTGTACATAGTGATGTCTGTGGTCCTATGCAGAAAACCTCTTTTGGAAATTACCTTTACTTCGTGACTTTCATTGATGATTTTTCCAAGCATGCATGGGTATATCCACTCAAAGCAAAGTCCGAAGTGTTCATGTGCTTCAAACAGTTTTTGGTTTTAGCTGAAAATGTGTCAGCATGTAAAATGGGCACCCTCCGTTCTGATCGAGGGGGGGAATATATGTCTTCAGATTTTAATGCATTTCTGGCTGAACGTGGGATAAAACACCAGTGTACAGTGCCGTATACACCTCAACAGAATGGAGTTGCTGAACGAAAGAATAGGTCACTCATGGAGATGGCGAGGTGCATGGTCAAGAGTCAGGCTTTACCACATAATTTCTGGCTTGAGGCTGTCATGTGTGCAGCATATGTACTGAACAGGTGTCCCACTAAAGCGTTGCAGTCTATCACTCCATATGAGGCTTGGCATGACCGCAAGCCATCTGTTGCTCATCTGCGTGTTTTTGGTTGTTTGGCATATGCATTAGTGCCTGAACAACATCGCAGAAAATTGGATGATAAGGCAGTAAAATGTATTTTTGTTGGGTACAGTTCTGAAAGTAAAGGCTATCGTCTGTATCATCCACAGACTAAACGCATTCTGGTTAGCCGTGATGTTGTCTTTGTGGAAGATGCTATTCAGCCATTGCTTTCATGTACTAAGGAGACATCTGTTAGCTCCAAAGACATGTATGATACTTTGATGCCTCTTTTTACAGGTGGACAGGCTAGCGCTGGTCCTAATGAGGCAACTTCTCAGCCTTTGTAGGTTTCATATGATGATGCAGATCATTCCATTTCTAATGCAGATTTACATGATGCACTTGTTGATGAGAGAGCTGATATTGAACAGGCAAAAACTATGCCAAAATGGCTGGTGCAGACTTTGCGTGATAGCAAATTAGATGCACCTTTGTCATATCGTACTCGTTCAGGCTCTCATAGTACCTCCTTTGCATCAGATTGCTATGCTATGGCTGCATCTAGTCTCTGTGATGAGAATGAGCCTGTTTCTTTTGATAAAGCACAAAATTCAGAAAATTGGATGGCTGCTATGCAATCTGAATATGATGCTATAATGAAGAATGGTACATGGTCTTTATGTGACTTGCCTCCTGGCAAGAAGGCCATTGGCACTAAGTGGGTATACAAGCTGAAGCGTAAACCTGATGGTACAGTTGACATGTATAAGGCTAGGCTTGTTGCAAAGGGTTATGCGCAGGAAAGAGGCATTGATTTTGATGAGACCTTTGCACCTACATGCCGTATGACTACTGTTCGGAGCATTTGTGCACTTGCAGCCCATCATGGTTGGAATGTACATCAGTTGGACATTAAAACAGCATTTCTGAATGGTGACTTGCATGAAGAAGTGTATGTTTTTCAGCCCCGTGGCTTTGTGCAGAAAGGGCATGAAAACCAGGTGTGCAGGTTAAAGAAGGCGTTATATGGTTTAAAGCAAGCACCACGTGCTTGGTATGAGAAAATACATGCCTATCTGATTGCACATAGTTTTGAGAACAGTCCAACTGAAAGCACCTTATATGTTAAGCGTGCTAATGATGTGCTTTTGATCATTGTTGTCTATGTAGACGACATGCTGCTCACTGGTCCTCTTGAGAAGCATATTGCTGATTTCAAGGCTGATTTGCATGCCTCATTTGAGATGTCTGATTTGGGGCATTTGCATCACTATTTGGGCATTCAGTTTATGCACGTTGATGGTGGAATGGTTTTGTGTCAAACGAAATATATTGACACATTATTGCAGCGTTTTGGCCTTGAAGACTGTAAGCCTATTGCCACTCCTATGGAGACAGGTTTACGATTGAGTCTTCATGATGCTGGAGATGCATTTGATGCTGTTCTCTATCAGCAGGCTGTTGGATGCTTGATTTACTTATGCATTACTCGGCCAGATATTCAGTTTGCTGTCTCACAGATGAGCAGGTTTATGCATTGCCCAGGAGTCACGCATTGGAAAGCGGTTAAGCGCATCTTTCTCTACTTGAGTGGTACTCGGCTACTTGGGTTGTTTTATCCCAAGGGGGGATCACTACCGCCAGATTTGCATGTTTTTTCTGACTCAGATTGGGCTGGTTGCTATGACACTCGTGTGTCCACCAGTGGTTTTTGCTTCATGCTTGGTAGCTCATGTATATCTTGGTTGAGCAAGAAGCAGCCTACTATGGCCACTTCCAGTTGTGAGGCTGAGTATAGGGCAGCTTTCACAGCGACTGTTGAGTGTGTGTGGCTCAGACGCCTTATGGCTGATTTGGGTGTTGGCCAGTCTTCTGCCACCACCATCTTCACTGACAGTCAGAGCGCATTGGCAGTTGCGAGGAACCCTATGTTCCATGCTCGCACTAAGCACATTGAGGTGCATTATCACTATGTCAGGGAGAGGTTCTCTGCTGGGGAGATCAGCTTGGCATATGTGCCCACGCAGGAGAACATTGCAGACCTTTTCACGAAGGCTCTGCCTAGGGAGAAGTTTGAAGCTTTCCGCAAAGCTTTGGGCTTACTTCCTTTTGTGGAGTGATTTCCACATAGCTTGGCACTTCCTTATACATGAGTGCCAGCTCCTTGTTCACCGCATCACTCCCAGGGGGGATTTGTTGATATATTTAGGTAGTGATGTGTGTGAACACTCTAGGACTGCCGGGGCACTTTTTTCCCTCTTTAGGAGGTTTTTTTCCCCCGGCTTGTATATACGCCTATTGCCCTAATGGGCTACTTATCTTTGTACATTCTCTAGTAATACATTCAGTCTTGTGTGTTGTGCTCCAAGCTTCTTCTTCTTCCTTGTGCTGTTCGCGTGCTTCCGCAGACGTCTAACTCCAACAAGCTTGATATTTCAGAAAGGTTTATTTCAGAAGTGCGCACATATATGGTTATACCAAGTTCTGAAGGAAAGAGGTATGAAGGATTTAAAGGATGAAGACATGATGATATCATAGCTTCTTTGACTCATATTTCAGTTGATTTCAATTGAGTTGAGTTGATTTGACTTGAGTACAGTCAGAGATGAACCAGCAGTGTTCATAATACACTAAGTTGTGAGTTGTCAGTCACAGGTTCCAGGATTCAGTTTCTGATTTTGTTTAGTGTATTTACATGACGCAGCAGAAGTACATTGAGAAATCCTTTTTCGAAAGGTAAATGCAAATATAAAGATCCCAGTGTATGTTTTCAGCTTTTTGAAGACAGGAGATAGCAGGTTCAGAGACAGTTCATGCTACAGTTGTCAAGCAGTGATTGCTTGATGAGTACACTATTGGATATCTAGTTTGCATATTTTCTCAAGTATTATGGTTCATATTCAGCAAGTTCAAGTTTTTTGAAGGAAATTTAAATTCAATTTTGAAGAAGTTTTTTGAAGAACAAGTTTTGAAGTGCGAGAGTACAAGCTTGAAGCTTGTGGTTGTTTGCAACTTTGACAGTTTGCAGCTCCAGTCCAGATTGTACCATTGTGACATTGCAGGGGGGATTGTTGGAAAACAATGTCCCAATGACAAAATGGTCTAGCATCCAACTCCTTGTATACATTATACAAGTTGCTCTTCAAAATCTACGGGCGGTCACAGGAATTATAGCTACAGGTTTAGTACTTGGTACAACACAACAGCGTGGGCATGTGGATAGAGCATATGGCTTCCAAAGAACCCACCTGGGTTCAAATCCCGTGAGACGCAGTGGCGTGCGCGAAGATTTTTTGTCATGTTATCATGCATTGCATAATAGCTAAATGGCGCCAAAAACGGACAGCGGACGGGTTTGTTTTTTTTCGCAAAACTCTTTTGCTTTTGGAGAAGTGCGATCGCATAGCTTTATGTGCTTTATTATGAGCTTTTCAAGGATCATCAAATACTATAAAAGAAGCACTTTGGGCTCATTGTATTCATCCTTCACCTAGGATCAACACAAGCTTTCTGGAGCTTGGACCTCAGTAGAGGTGGTGTTTCTTCTAGCACATGGGGCAGCCATGGTGCTAACTTGAAGCATGTTGAGGAGCAGCTATGGAGTTCTTCTTAATGATTCTTCTTGGAGAAGATGAAGGGTGTGCTCACACTCTAGCTCATGGAGAGGAGGTCATCTCTTGTTCATGGCAAGAAGACTTGATTATTAGCAGCTTGATGGCGAGGATCGCCCATCTACATGATGTATTTGAAGATCATCTTCTACAGGAAGATGTTAGGTTGAAGATTATCTTCTACAAGAAGATGTCTGGCTACTTCAAAGACATTGGATGGGACCATCTACATGATTTTGAAGATTATCTTCTACAGGAAGATATTAGGTTGAAGATTGTCTTCTACAAGAAGATGCCGGGCTACTTCAAAGACATTAGATGGAGATTAACATAAGATTCACATCTTATGTTAAGTATTCAGGTACATATTCTCTTTATGCACACAGGTACTACTTGAAGTTTATGGAGGCTCTGGCGTTCATATCAGAAGGAGTCCTATTCGGCATAGGTACAAGAGAATCAGTACTTATATGCTTTATGCATATTTTTATGAGGTGTTTGAGAAGGTGTGTTCACATGAGTTTGAGGATTTCCGGCAACAATCTTGTTAGCATTCTATGCTACTTTATAAGTATGTGATCTTTTCACACACGTATCTGACTTAGGGTCTTCCATAGCCTAAGTTTAGATGTAGGTTTCTTGACCATCAGTTTCACACTGATCCTTCCTCATTCAGTCACTCATATTCACTCTTCTATAACCTATAAGGTCACACATCTCATGTATATTCAGATTACTGCCCACACATCTGAATATGTTTGTTACATTGTACATTCACTCATTCATCTATTTCTCATCACATAGAGTGGTTGAGAGTTTTGCTCCCACATTGTACATTGAACATTGGTATATATGATACTATGAGTAAGCGTTGGCTTACGTAACACCTTACACATGATGTCTATTCTTTCTCTATCTTTATCTCATCATTTTTATGATTAAGTTGTGGTATGTTCATGTTTTGTCAATATGGAAGATTGCTAGAATTAATGTTGTATATATACTGGACCTATGGAACCATGGACCTATGACATGAGCTAAGGGCCTACCTCACTTCCAACATATATTAGCATCACCCATTTAGCGAGACATCCATAGAGATGATTTTTTTACCAAAAAGATTAAGCCTTGATGATCCACATGGATAAACACTTTATTTTCCAATAAATAATGTCTGAATTCTATCTTCCAAAGATATTTTTTAAGCATTTGTGCTTTGTTACTATAGAGTTGCATTCTTCAATATTTATCACTCAACTTGCATAATAAATTGGTTTCTACAGCCCTTATTAGTTTTTGAATCGAAATTTCACCTATCACAATGTGAGATGCATCCACAAACAAATGAAATGGCAACTCCAAACTCAAAGGGATCAAGTTTGATTTAGCATGTCCATTTTCTTCGACATGTTGAAATCTTTACCTTGCTCTATTTCCCAGCTAAATGGTACATCTTTACTAATAATGTAAGGGTGTGCGCACATGAGCCAAATAACATAGAAAATTCTTGTGCCACTTGAATTGGCCAATAAGTCACGTAAGCTATTTGATTTTCTTTGCAAGTACTATGTGTGAAATTTGTTCAAATTTTATTGGATCAAATATTGTTGCCTATTGACTAATCAAATGTCACCAACAAAATGCCATGTTCAATAGCAAAAGCACAAGGAAAATTGAAATTCCCAACACGTTTGGAAACATAAATTTAAATGTTGGTGTATTAGACATCGGTCTAGAGAGACCATCATTATGTGTGTATGGGACAAGGGCCAGTTAGCCAAGCTCCTTAGCTTAGGGAATATTTAAAGGCTCTCACTTTAGGGAATAGAGTCAATGGTCATGATGAACAGATATCTAACTAAAGGAATCTAGAAACCCTCTAACTTGGGAGCGTAGGGATATAAATGATGGGAGGTGAGTTATACACACAATCAATTTGGATTAGTCTCACATTTGGTATCTATAAAAAAAAAATTATCTCAATAAGAGAAATTTTCAAAGTGGTATGGATAGGGAAATATGGAATTTTTTAAGTTCCCTTATAGAAAAAAAAGTTGTCATCAATCTTATTGGGTTGCGGAGAATAGAGCACTATAAAAGGACGCCTTTATGCTCCCTCTAAGAGCTCAAGATGCCACCAAAAGAGGCCTCACATACACCTATATGCTCAAACAAGGAAAATGAATTACCAACAAATAAAGAGAAGTGATTTCTAGCCCTCTCATGTGCCACACTAGATCTAGGTTAGAGGTAATGGATTTTCTATAATTCTCTATCTCCTTGTTTTTTAGGATTTAAGTCTATAAGAGATTATATATACCAAACCTAGCTCTTAAAGACTCACATATGAGACAAAAACCTTACATGCGAGCCCATCTCAATATTTTCATTTTGTAGATGAGGTTTAAGGGTCTCCCTCCTCTTGTGGGAGCTACAATTCCTTCATAACCCATGTAGAAGACACTCTTGGTGATATCTACAATCACCAATTGGGCATAAATTACTGCATGCTCACCCAAATTGAGAGCATTAAATTGATGTAGATTCTACACTCAAATACCATCTTCTAAGCTACTAGCAATTTCATTTCCTCTCTCTAGCTTCTCTCAAAGGAGCAATAAATTCTCTTCTTGAGCGCCTATATAGAGACCAATCTGCAAATAAAAGGCCACCATTTCCAAGTCCAACATTTGGATTTATCAATTTAATAATCAAAAGAAAATAGGATTAAAAAATCTTCACAATGAATATTGATTCATATAGAAATCATCTGTCAATCATTTTTTGCAATGATTGAAGTTGGTTGTTTGAAACTCATACTTACCGACAAGTTGATGAGCTTTGAGTTGATTTTCAAAGGAAATCTAAATGGAGTTTAAGTGATTTGATGGCCTTCCAAGAGGACTTATCCTGTGTGCATCCAATTTTTGGCTTACCAAATAAGTAAATGTTTAAATTTTATGCATCACTTATCAAGATGGCAAGTATGAGCATTCATGAAATTATTTAGAAGAAAAAAAGAAATATTTGATCTATCATTAGCTTCTAAAATTTATGAATTTAGAGAATGATTGCATGTCTACAATGCATTAAATACATATTTAGGTCCTTTCTTCATAAAAATGTTAGCTTGCAAAAAATTTTTGACTTTTGTACGGACTCTTTTATAGTCCTTTAGAGGTGAAAGAGAGTTTTTGTATTGGATATGTTTCTAGAACATTAGTTTTATGCAAGTACTCATTCAATAAAATAGGATTAAAATATAACAAATTTAGGGTGTGTAGTTCCCACTAGTCTATTTTATGATATTATGTGCTTGCCAACACACAATTTTTGTACAATGCATGTAATACAAGATGATATACCCTAGAGATTAAAAAGGATCAAGTGATACCCAAAGAAATTGAGAAAATCAAGCTTAGATCAAAGACTGCTTAAATGATTTTGAGTTTGAAAGATCAAAGTTGTAGACTTATATGTCTTGTTTCATAATTCTGACAAGAAAAATTATAACCTTGGAGCAAAGTGTTGTGTTGCATATAGCCTCCAATTATTAGAAATTAATATACTGATCAATTTCTAGTGCAGGGTTTCGAACTCCAAGAAGATAATTTTAAGCAAAAGTCATTGCATGATGCTATGGATGTGGGATTGAGGTCCAGAACATTAAGCTTTGCATCAATATCAAAGTGGGTATGGTGATATCGAATGACATAATTAAAATGATGGATGCACGAGCTCAAGTTCAAGTTTGAGTTCAAGTTTTAAGAAAGTTTCCCAAGTTTGGATAATTATAAGCATCATTTAGGATTTTCCTTGGTCTAGTTGAATTTGGATTCAAAAAATTAAGGGGACACTCCTTCCCTACATTCTACCAAGATTAGAATAATCGTCTATCAAGAAAAAGGTCAGTGGATGTTGTTTAGACATGAACCATAGTGGAAATATCTAAGTTTGATGTTTCAATCAACCACAATAAAAATTCATTAATCCAGATCAAGTTCTAGAAATTTAAAGAGAGTTTTCAAAGTTTTGAATAGTTAACATATCCATCCATCTTGCTAGATCCATGCACAAATGGTGCATGGAGATGGATTACAAATAAAAATTTAGATGTAGATATTTAGTACACACCCATTTCATATGTTTTTGCTATGGATGTCTAAATTGCACATAAAAAGATAGTGAATTGGGTAGGGATGTTTAGTACAGCCTTATCATTGTTTCTATGCTTTGCACTAGATTCTACTTATCAAGTGCTAGGCTAGATGGAGTTTGAGCATGATTTCTACAAGAATAAAACCATACATGGATTCCTCTCTTTTCACGTTCAATCACATATAGAATTTCTTGATGAGGCAAATTAGATAGGTGACAAACATGCTCCTCAATTTGGACCATGGGCTTGGTGGGGTGCTATTATATAGTCATACCTTGAAGTGTATTTTTTAAGATCAAAATATTCTTCAAGGGGGTAAATGTTATAAAGTAGCTTGGACAAGGCTCAAAGTTATGATAGTAGTAGGTACTTCTAGATTATTAAAGAGCTCATAAGATTATCCTGGTGGTTAAGTCTCAAAGATGGGAAGGAAGAGGTCTTGGGTTCAACCCCAATGAGGAGCATGGGGTAGTTTTCCCAAAGACTCTCTTGAGCCTAGGAGCATGCACTCAAGTTAACATGAGCTAGCTTGAGTTCTATGGGACTTAATGCAACTGGTTGCCCATGCGAGAACCTCTTTGAGCTCCATCTCTCCATTCTCTCCATGTGTATGAGTTCTCCTCCTCTTTTATAATCCCAGAATTGCTCCTCTTCATCTACATATGGGATAAAAGTCTTGTTGGATGGATCTCTGTAACTCCAAGAAGAAGAATCCATTACTCCACTCTACAATAGAGGTAGAAACAAAGCTCGTATCTTTCTTTTAGTTCATTTTGGGGAGGAATTAGGGCAGATTTTTGAAGAGTGTTGGGGATGCAAACATATACACGTACTCCAAGCTATGGTAGAAAATTACTTTGAGACCTTACATGGATGTACTTATGACCTTGGAAAAATCGTCCTCTCTCTTTCTTCTTGTTTCACCTACCACCACATGCACATATCCCTTTTAGGAGCCATAACTTGAAGGATAGCTTCCCAGATCCTTGCCACATGGCTTATCTTTTTGGATGGCATCACAATTCTCCTCTACAACTATCTATGCATAGCCGCAAAAAAGTAGAGAATCAAAGAATAGAGTACGAGTTCACTGTTTGCAAGTTTCACAAATGGTCAGTCTCGATATAGTTTGTGGTTGATCAAACTACTATATGTTTTATTGGAATAGAATGCCTACTGGCCATTTTGGCATTTCACATAGAGGCTAATTGTAAAAATCCATAATAATTTTCCACTAATGGCTAATATGGCTGATATGACCTAGATAATAATAAAGAATCACAAATAATATTTAAATATTAGTATATGAGATATAGCTCCTTTGAAGCTCCTCTGGTACTCAAGATGCTCTCCTAAGCTCTCACCTATAATTGGACCTTGCTTTTGCTACTCAACTTGCTCCAAAAACCCTCAAAAATTCCCAAAATTAGACTCAAATAGGCCAAGTTTTGATTTGAAAATAAAAAATCCAAAAATCTTCTCTATCATGATAGACAGTGTCTATTGCGATAGATGGCTCTATCGTAGTTTCATTATGTCATGATAGAAGGGTGTCTATCATGATAGATGGGTCTATCATCTATTGTGGACTTCATTCTATCATGATAGATGGTTTGTCTATCCTCTATCGTAAAATGCATATGTCCTCATAGATGTGTGTCTATCACAATCGATGGTGTGTCTATAATCTGTTGTGGGGACCTATTTGTTGTGATAAATGGGTGTCTATGGTGATAGACAACTTGTCCATCATCTATCATGATTTAAAGATATCACGATAGACATATCTATCATGATAGATGGTCTTTGTCATTGGATCCTATCTATCACGATAAATGTGTCTATTGCAATAGATAGGTGTATATTGTAGTTTCTATCTATTGCAATAGGCAATGTCTATCACAATCTAGGTTGCATTTATTTGACCGAACAATGGAAAAATAATGAATATGTTTGTTCCGGATTTCCAAATAAATATGGAAAAAATCGGACATGAATGTGCTTTCGATCGAAAGTGCTTTTGATTGAAAGCGCTTTTTGATCGAAAAGCTTTTTGATCAAAAGCAATTTCAATCAAGAATGTTTTTTCCTTATCTCAATTGATTGAAAAGATTATTCTGCATGTGCTTCTTCACAAGTTAATAGAGCTCTACTACTACCATACCATTCATAACGCCCTTTTCTCACCATACCATTCAGGTATTGCTCTATTTTTCATTTATTGTCTATCTTATTGTTATGTCTATTGTGTCATGCAATGATTTGCATATGTGTCTCTTACATATGCATGATTTGTATTTATGTAATTAGTTTTATGTATTTTAATCATGTTTGACTCGCAAAAGCATTTCTTACTTGTATACGCTGATGAATAAAATTTAAAATAAACCACTACTGTGATTTTTTGACTTGCTACATCAATTCTTACTCTCATAGTAGTATAGGACCAATCAATAGATCTATTGAGATTGTTTGAATCGGCACCTCGATTCTTGCTCTCTCAATAGTATAGGGAGTGTATAGAGACTATTGTGATTGTCTGATTCTTTGAATCTTACTCTCACAATAGGCACTTAGATTCTTGTGAGCATAATTACAGTCTAGGTCATAAGGTGTATAGAAACTATTGTGATTGTCTGATTCTTTGAATCTTACTCTCACAATAGTCACTTAGATTCTTGTGAGCATAATTACAGTGTAGGTCACAAGGTGTATAGAAACGATTGTGATTGTCTGATTCTTTGATTCTTACTATTACAATTGTTATATACACTCATCTGACAAGAGTCATACATAGTATAGTGAGTGTATATGAACTATTATGAATGTCTCATTCTTTGAATCTTACATTCTTAATAGTTACATAGATTCAATTCATGATTATAATTGTGCTTTCTATTTAATTATAAATATACTTATCTAACTATCTAGACATATTTCTATATTTCTATATTTCTCTACACATACTATTGATCTATCTATCCATACACTTACTTATGTATCTATTTATATGCGTACTTAAAATGTATTTAAGTATCTATCATTTTATTTATGATAGTTATTTTTTATTATTGCTTCTATCAATTAGATTAGTGTTTAAAGACTTAATACCAATTTTGATTCAATTTTATCTGATAGTCTATTTTTTATATTTGCATAAATGGCAGGTAAAATAAATAAGTACAAGAAAAAGTTTTTGGAAGATTTTTTCTGCTCATACATGTATGGAATGAGAGAAGACCAAATCACTATAGCAATGGATATATCCAATTACAAGGATTTCATTGAACAACAATCTAGAGCATCATATATCAATATTGAAGATAAATTTGGTAGTATATTAGGAGTAGCACAAGTATTAGATGAACAAATGTCCAAAGAGCTCACACGTATCTTTGGATAGATAATCAAAGTAGCAAAGTCATCGGCATTGGATACCACCACAATGTCTGGATTCATCGACAAAATCAAATTTTCTGATTTATATTATCAAACAATGAAGAGAGGAAAGCAACTGAGACCTGACATGACTGAATAGGGTGAGAGACTAACATAGATCCAAACACAAAAGATATACATGTGAATATGGGAAATCAAACATTGAATGATCTTTGTTTGCTCCCATATTCATCTATTCATTTCAAAGATATAGCTCTTGTGGGGGAAGGAAAATATGGAATAACCCACCTGCGATTCATCAACAAAATCTTTGTTGCAAAGTTATTCAAATTACATGGTGGTGACATACAGACACGAGAGAACGAAGCCATGAATGGAGCCATAATTTTACCTGTTACATGTAGTGGAATTATCAATCCACTTGGATTAGCTAAGCATCATAGCAAAATCCCATGTCTCATTTTCAAATTCTGGAATGATGGTACCTTAGATATGTAGCCCCACAAAATAAAAAAAGAGTAGTTAAACGTACCACAAAGCAAAAGTGTTAAAGACATAAAAGGAGATATAGCAATTGTGAAGACAAATATCTTGAAGTTGATAAATGAATTATTACCAATAGTATCATTCATACACACTTGTAATATTTCCCATAATGATCTCCATCCAAGGAACATTCTATTGCATTTTGAAGCTAAGCATGCGTATATCGAACTATATGATTTTGGTAGAGCAATGCATTTGCCAACAAAAAAAGTTTTCCGAAGCTAGTTGATCTAGAAATATCAAGTAGAAATGAATGGAGTCGAAAGTACTGGTGGATTGCACCCAAATGCATATCCACTAGCCCTCCATCATTTAATAAAAGTTAGTAGACCTATACGATTTCGATACTCCTATTGTAACTTTTCAAATACATATGTTTAAATAATTATCCCATTGATACAAATGGGGTTTATAAGTTTAAATATGCTTTAGAACTAGCATGTGACAGAGATGTATCAAAAAGAGTAGACGCACATGAACTACTTAGAGTATTCTTGAATCTAGTTTGGTATGATTTATAGATATCCATTATGGATGGATTAAGACCATATTGAAAAAGATATGTATTCATTTGAACTATGTGGATTAAATGATATGGATTCATTTGAATTAAGTGGAGTAAATGATGTGGATTCATTTGAATTATGTGGATTAAATGATGTGGGTTCATTTGGAATAAATGATGTGGATTCATTTGAATTATGTGGAGTAAATTATGTGGATTCATTTGAATTAAGTGGATTAAATGATATGGATTCATTTGAACTATGTGGATTAAATGATGTGGATTCATTTGAATTAAGTGGAGTAAATGATGTGGATTCATTTGAATTAAGTGGAGTAAATGATGTGGATTCATTTAAACTATGTGGATTAAATGATATGGATTCATTTGAATTAAGTGAAATAAATGAAGTGGATTCATTTGAAATATGTGATTAAATGATGTGGATTCATTTGAATTAAGTGGAGTAAATGATGTGGATTCATTTGAAATATGTGGATTAAATGATGTGCATTCATTTGATTAAGTGGCGTAAATGATGTGAATTCATTTGAATTATGTAGATCAAATGATATGGATTCATTTGAATCATGTGCATCAAATGATGTGGATTCATTTGAATTATGTGAATTAAATGAAGTGGTATCATTTGAATTATGTGGATTAAATTATGTGGTATCATTTGAATGATTTGATTTTTGTGAATTAAATTATGTGGATTCATTTGTAAAATTTGTGTTTTTGTTTTGCAGATTTCAAAGTAAAACATGGCAAGAATGCCATATGTGAATAATGACCTTGATCATGTTGAATCTCAAAGGATTTTGTCTTAACAGAATGCTCAATTTGTGCAATCAGGATTAACATTTTTATTCACCAAGATTTAGATCCAGAGGTATTAGAAGGAGAACCATTATCAATGAAAGAAGTAAAAAAGCTATGTTCAAATCATTTTGAGCATGTAACAAATGCATATTACAAAAAACATATACCAAATCATTGACATGTGATACACTTAAGTGATTTTTTTTGTTTTGAATGAAGAAAATCATATGCACTCTAGTTGCATTCACAACTATCACTTGAAGCTATTATTGAAAGTGCCCTCATAGATATATGTTGTAACTCCACTGCCTCTTTCCACCATACAGGAGGTGGATACTTTTGAATCGCTTCAATATGCCATAAATCTGCAAAACATCCTTCTCGATTTACATAAGCTACTCTCTGGTGGAATACATCTCGACCATCTATGCCTCTAAGTAATAACTAAAATGTGGTTTTGAAATTTTCCATGACTTCTTTGTTTGATGCTTGACCATTGAGTTGAAATGTTGGATCCAAGATGAACGCTATTCCATGTAAATGAGTATGCATTTGCGTCCATCTTTTCTCTACTAACAATACAATCTGTGTTTTTTCTCATAATGAAAATTGATTAAAGTCTTTCACTTTTTGAATATCTTTTGACATAATCCAATAAACTTTTCCTATCACAAACTTATCGGTATCAACAATTCATAAAAGTTCCACAAAAGGTTTAGTGATATTGATGATTTTTTTCAAGATTATGCCAAAAATTTCGTGACTATATTAGAGGCATACACTTCGAAGCCGCAACTCGATAAGAAGGATACTCCTCTAGCCATGCGTCCCATTTTCGATCAACAATCATTGTTACAAGAGCTACCTTGACTTCCAATAATCCATAGAGCATAATATAGGTAGCTGCAAATCATGTATCACAAAAGATATGAAGTGCTTTATTGGGAGATTTTGAACGAAAGAGCGAATATGAAAATTGATGCTCTCTAATAAATTTGACCACATGATTTGCATCTAATAAACTTTTTCTAATGAAAGATAATCTGCCTATATCTTTCAATAATAAATTTAGCGTATGAGTTGCACATGGAACCCAAGTAATGCCTTCATACTCGTTTTGTATTGCAATTTTGGCACTTCTAAAATTAGATGCATTATCAAACACTATCACAATCACATTCTTTGGACCACCCACATGTGATATAGCATGTTCATGTATCTTTACAATAAAATCTGAAATTTTCTCTTTAAGAGAAGTATCAATAGCTTCCAAAAACATGCTTCCCTTTGGACATATAACCATGAAATTAATCAATGGCTTCTTCTAAAAACTTGTCCATCCATCTAGTGCTATTGTGCATCCATACATGGGTACATAATCAAGCACTATTTGTTTTAAAATAGATTTTATACTTTTCTTCACTTTATCTGCATACTCTATTTGCATTTTATTGTAATCTGGCATGGTGAATCCTTCTCGTGCAGTTGACATGAAAGCATCTTTATAAATAAGATTAAGAATAACATTGAAAGGAATCCCACATGCTAAAAATTCTTGAGTCCATTTAAGATGAAGCTCAAGAAAATCTTGCTTTTCAAAAGCTATAGGTATTGTATCTATGATTTAGTATGGACAAAGCATGGTGACACATTATTAAATCCAGCGTTTTTACTACATTCACCGGGTCCACTCTTTCTTGACATAGCTAGAGAAAATGGAGTACATGTATCTTGATTATTCTCAAAAATAGTTTGTGATACTAGAGTAAAAATATCATGAGGATCCTCTGTTGTCATTGATACATCTATTCATTCTTGCTCTACACCTAGACTAATTCGAAAGTGTTGTGAAATACTAATGCTTTTAAATCTTTTTTATGTGATACCCTGAGATTTACATTTATTTGTATAACTTGTAAAGTGTACCCATATATCATTGTCTGGATTAGAGCATCTTGCCACATTATTACCTGTACTAAAAAGATGCTCTTTTATATGAGGTGCATTTCCTACCTAGCGATGTCCACAACATTTGCATTGTATTGTGGAGACTGTTTTACCCTCTTCATGAATGATCACATATGACCATTCTTTTCCCTTTTCCATAATGCTTGCTTTATGAAGACTGTATATCTTCAAAAAGAAAACATAAATCAATATCAAATAAGATATATGTTCCACTAAATATATATCTTAAAATATATACAAACTACTTTGAATCGCTCTTAAAGTTTTTAAATCTATTAGTTTATGTATTTACGTTGTTTATCTATTAAAGTTATCAATCATACACACACATACTTTTGTGAAGTAAGAATCAATGTCGAGTCAGAAAATCACAGTCGATTTTAAGTCTCAATCATACACACACACCATTGTGAAGTAAGAATCAATGTTGAGTCAGACAATGACAATAGATTTTAATTCTCAATCATACACACATACACTTACACATACTATTGTGAAGTAAGAATCAATGTCGAATCAAAAAATCACAATAGAAGTTAATTCTCAATCATACACACACATACTATTGTGAAGTAAGAATCAATGTTACAATCACAATAGATTTTAATTCTCAATCGTACACATACAATTACACATACTATTGTGAAGTAAGAATCAATGTTGAGTCAGAAAATTACAATAGATTTTAATTCTCAATCATACACACACATACACTTACACATACTATTGTGAAGTAAAAATTATTGTTGACTCAAACAATCACAATATATTTTAACTCTCAATCATACAAGCACATACAATTACACATACTATTGTGAAGTGAGAACCAATGTTGAGTCAAACAATTACAATAGATTTTAATTATCAATCATACACACACATACATTTACACATACTATTGTGAAGTAAGATCAATGTTGAGTCAAACAATCACAATAGATTTTAAATTCTCGATCATGCACATACACTTACACATACTATTGTGAAGTAAGAATCAATGTTGAGTCAGATAATCACAATAGATTTTCATTCACAATTATACACCCATATGCACATACACATACTCTTGGATGAAACTTTGTTGGATCCCTTTACAGTTCAAGGATCTAAGAAGGTGTTAATAAGTCTACAAGACAAAGTCATCTAGAGACCTAGAAAGTTCTACTTCACTTATTGACACCTTCTCAATCCTTGAATTATCAAAAAGAAGATAAAAACTTTTCCAACACATATAATAGTTTTTAATTCATAATCATACACACGCATACAGATGCGCATATACAATCACATTAGATTTTTGCTCATAATCATATGACATACACGCACATACACATACACATACTATTGTGAAGTAACAATCAATATTTATTCAAACAATCACAATACATTTTTACTCACAATCATACACACACGTACATATACTATTATGAAGTAAGAATCAATGTTGAGTCAAACAATCAAGATAGTTTTTAACTCACAAACAAAAATATTTTTCTTTATTAATTTAATACTAAAAGACTAACTATTTTTAACAAGAGCTTATACCTTGTTCTTTGGACGACACTCTAAGTTCGCAAAAAACAAAGTAACTCTTATGAGGAATGACTCTAAGCATATTCTTTTATAAAAAAGTTATCGGCCAAATCTTTTTCGATCGAAAAAGTATCCGATCGATAGTTTTTCGATCAAAATAGTTTTCTATCAAAAGCTTTTCAATCGAAAACACTTTCGATTGAAAAATTTACCAAATTTTTGTGCAAAAATTATTCACTTGTATCCAAATAAGATGACACGGCATTGAATAATTCAATCGAATAATAAGGGCTTAATGTACAATTTTGTAATTATGCACGAAGAAACAAATCATCGAATAATGAATAATTCAACCTAGATCATGATGGACCAAAAAGATGGGAGTTTTCAAGATGCATTCCATGTTTTGGGACGCTCTCAAGGAGGTCTTTATCATGCATATGATGTAAAACAAAGCTATCAACTTTTTCTCTCTATCATGATAAACAAAGAGTTTGCCTTGGGATGCAAAGACAAGACTTGTCATACCTGATGATGCTGCTAGAGCTGCTATTGAAGCTGAATCCTACAAGAAACACTTACAAACGACAAAAACAGCACACACACAAGCTCTCTCTTGCTCTCTCTCACAAGTAAAATGAAGGAATGAATAGGGAAGGTGCATATATGAACAAAAATTGAATTTTTTTGCAGTGACGCAGATGCAAGAAGATGGAGAGTAAGATGGTGGAGATGGTAATGGTGATGAAAAAAGTAAAGAAAATACAAAAATACATATTTACCAATGATTCCAACATCAAGACTGTACATTTTACCATCCACACTCATCCTCAAATCACACTCCCCGACAACGGCACAAAATTTGGTGTCACTCTAGCACAATGGGAGTACCACCATGTTCAAGGTCCACCTCATAAATGTCATTGCGTGGAAATGCGAGGATGGTATGACAACCATGAGCGATAGAAGTGCACGAGTGAGTGAGAAGCATGATGACATGCACACACATATATCCACATGTGCACACAAGGAAAGATCAAAGAGTAGATCAAAGGATACAATGCTCATAAACAAGTTCAATCTCCAACTAGCTTACCCCAAAAATGAGCTCTCTAGCTCTTTTTATAGTTTTTGACTAGCTAGTGGCCTAGTTTAGACCTAGTGTCAGGCTTAGTTAAAAAATAGGTTGCTATGCTATTTTGATCGCTCAAACGACTCCAAAAGTATGAAATTCAAACCATGTGCTTTAATAGTACTCCTCAAGCTTGAGGACTCCTTGTCTTGCACAGAATGGAGTTGAAATGGCCAAAAATGAGTATTTACAATGACGTGTAATGATAGAGATCATTGTTTCATGAAAATAAAATTTGAATTTTGTAGAGGCCTATTCTCTACCTGATCTTCTTTGAATCCCCTGCCTACTCAGCCCCATATCTAAGCCTTTGCCTTCTCTTTGGTGCTCTTTCCTCATGCTCCCTTGTTTGCTCAACCTATCTTGTCCAGTGTTGTTGCTAAACCAATGATTGGGCTAAACAATGTGATGTATATCAGAGATGTGGACCTCACCCCTAATGGAGGCACCATAGTCCTCTTTCCAATTCCATAGGGTGATAGCCATTTGAGCATTGGGGTATCAATTTTTCCTGTCAAATCTATCCCATACCATGGCCTACACAAGTGAAGTAAGTACTCGTCATCATAGATTATTCAATCAAATCGGCTGAGGTACATGCCACCCAAGATTTCTCTACATCTAGTATAGTCTGATTCTTGTTTGAAAATGTATTTGCATGATTTGGTTGTCCTACAGAGATCACCTTAGATCAAGGCACACACTTCATTAATACTATTCCAAGTGAGCTTTTTGTTAAACATAAATGTCTTCACTAAAGGTCTTTTGCATACTATCCATGCACCAATGGCCAATCCAAAAGCACGAGTAATATGTTAATCCACCTACTACATAAAGAATGTTTTCGTAAGTTAGAAGACATGGGTTTCCACATATGCAAGGACAATTTGGGCTTATAGAATGACTTATAAGGCCACAACATGACACATGCCCTTTCACTCAGTCTATGGGCTTGCACCATTGGTGCCTTTAGAATTCTTGATAGCATCCACCTGGATTAGCCAAAAATTCGAGAAGAGGCTCGAGCTATCGTAGAAGCAACCCAAGGCAAATGCAAGGCACAACATGACAAAAAAGTGTGGCCCTCTAAAGTTTAAGTAAGCTCATGAGTGTTGTTCTACAACCCGACCAAGCACACACAGAACCATGGAAAGTTTTCTCCAATCTAGGGTGGGCCCTACAAGGTTATTACTCTATCAATTCAAGTTGGAGCTTGGGTCGCTACTCTATAGGATGAGCCCCTTCCACTAGTGGATGTCTCGAGGCTAAAGCTTTATAAAATCTAGGTTGTGTCACCTTTGTTTTCAACAATTTTTCTATGCCACATTTTGGCCTCTCTCATAATTTTATTCTTGTAAAATGAACGACCTTTCTGCATACTCTTTTTGCAACATAATCATTTGCAGTCCATCCACAACTTTCACCCTCTCCATTTTTTACCATTTCATTAAGTTACTCAATAAATCCTCAATGATCCACCTTCTTCCAGTCCTTGGGTGTAGCTAGGACTTCTCTAATGTGTCATTTCACATAGATGGACTCCAGCCCACAAGATCAAAGAAGTTGGAATTCTAGGTACAAGGCTTTGATTGGAGTGATTATCTATGTTTTGGTCTTCACAAGATTTTGGTGTCCTCGAGTGCTTCTAGTGGCCAGATGGTTTTGAAGTCTTTCGGTGTCCTCTAGTACTTAGATGCTCCGCTGTTTCAGTGGTTTCGAGACTCAGTGTTCCAAAGATTTTGTTCTTCCAATTACACCCTCTTTTCTTTTGAAACTTTGGTGGTCCCCCATCCCTATACATTTGGTAGGATCCATCTTAAGTGCATTCCATATTTTCTACTACTAGTGATCTCTTCCTCACCTTCCATGCCTTCTTTGGTGGATGTGCCAATCTTAACAGATATTCCCTCACTATCTCACCTATGCATAATGTTAGTTCTTGGTAGTGACACAAATAATAATGGTAGAGCATGGAGGCATGATGGACAGAGTCTTGAAGGTGCTTGACAAACTCAAATCTTCACCTCTTTATAAGAAGATAGAAGAGTAAGTGCAGGTGGAGACACATAGAGATAAACATGAGGAAGAACACATGTGTGCACACACACATACACACACACACACACACACACACACACACATATATATATATATATATATATATATATATATATATATATATATATATATATATATATATATATATATATATATATATATATATATATATATATATATATATATATATATATATATATATACACACATACATACATAGATACATACATACATACACACACACACACACACACACACATATATATATATATATATATATATATATATATATATATATATATATATATATATATATATATATATATATATATATATATATATATATATATATATATATATATAGAGAGAGAGAGAGAGAGAGAGACAGAGAGAGAGAGAGAGATAGAGTGGGACATACATGTGCATGTGCATAGAGATTGATACTAATACAGATAAAGAAGTGTCACCAAAGACACAGAGGTAGAAAATAGAGTCAAAAGCAAACGGAGTATAGTGCACCTAGGCACACATAGAGATAGAGAGGCATAGTGTAAGTGTGAAGCATAGGTTGATATTGATGTAATCAGAGTCATGGATATGCCAAAGTGTGTGTCAAAGTTGAGGATTGCAAAGGAGACCCAATGTAGAGTAGCAAGTTTGTTATATTGATCGACAAGCAGTGACACTGTGAAGAGGTGATAGATAGTATGTAGAGATGAGATGGTCTTGCAAAAATCATGTTCTAGAATAGCCTTGATAATTCTAGAGAAAGGTAATAGACTCCCTAAGCTTCCAATATATGCGTTTGAACAACTATAGTACTTTGGAACATTATTCCCAAAACTCTGTGTCAAAACAAACAAGTTGTGAGTACAAAGATTCTTGAGAAGACCTTCTATTTATTGAGTGAAACCTCTTAGAGTTTCACTCAATTCTCACAGCCTGGTAGCAATCGACCCAAGAAATTTTGCACTTTAAAATGATGTTTTAAGCAAGCTATACCATGTTATTTCATGAATTTAGAAAGACAACACTTAGAGCAATGCTCATAAAAATTCAAGAGGGTAATCGCGACTTTTTTAGGAAGAAGGTGATAGATAGACCGTATCAGATAGATTTACTCCTCTCAAGATCTATGCATCCAATTGTTATTTCTTTTAGAATTGCTTACTACAATTCTAGCTTATTGCTCCAATTGATGGATTGAACAATGAGTGCTCACACACAGAGAAATCACTCAAAGAGCTCGATAGAGCTACTCAATGCACTATAGCAAAAACCACAAATTTACAAATCAATAAGAATGAAATATAATATGTATTGCTAATCAACATATGAGACAAAGAGAGTCTGTAGGACTTCTCTAGCTTTGAGATAATATAATGCTTGCTCAATATGAGTGTGATGATCAGCTCTAATCTCTATTATCTCGTCACTCAAAACATAGTGTATATATACCCCCTTTTGACTAGATGATTATTAGAGACTGCACCTAAAAGTAATCCTAAATTCTAGGGAATGGTTTGAATTTTGAATTCAAATTGATTCATAGATTTTGGCTTCTATTGAATTCATGAGAATCTCTCCATTTATCCATTTTTGTCTTTCACTGAGGTAAACTAAACATCTAATCTTTGAAATCTCCAAAGCATAAGATGTAATAGATTTACATTTATACCTCATAATTAAAGAGAAGTCCAATGTGCATTATTCAAGCACTTAGGCTTGCTCCATGTAGCAATAGCTCCCCATCAAGCCTAAGATGCTTGAGTGGTCAATCCTTCAATACTTCCTGATGTCCAATCATAGTTTTAAACCTCTTTAACTTTACTCTATCTAATGCATTGGTCATCATATATGCACATTGATGGTGAGTGGATACATATGAGAGTTCAATCTCCTTACTTGTCATTTCCTCCTTGAAATAGTGATAGTGGAGCTCTATGTGTTTGTTCCTAGCATGGTAGATAAAGTGACCTAATGTTATCTCCAAAAATGTGAGGAGTAGCAGACTTGATATATAAATCTGATTACAATGTCTTGATCCACATGGCTTCTTGAGTTGCATTTTCTATCCTCTATATTCAGCTTCAATTGATGAAAGTGCAACAATAGGTTGCTTTTTTTATGATCATGAGATAAGCTTTGCTCCTGCAAAAGTAAGATAACTTGAAGTACTTATCGTGTCATCTTTAGAACCTATCCAATATGCATTAGAGAATAAATTTATATACATATACATACACACACACACATATATATATATATATATATATATATATATATATATATATATATATATATATATATATATATATATATATATATGTGTGTGTATATATATATATATATATATATATATATATATATATATATATATATATATATATATATATATATATATATATATATATATATATATATATATATTGATGTTTACACATCATGCTCATGATGTAACATCAACAAAGAGTTTGGTACCTCCATAGGTTAGATATCTCCATATATCCTAGAAACCCTAAAGAGAAGAATCATAACTCTACTCCCAGTCTCACTTATGTCAATAACTAGACCATCTCATCTAGTCAAGGACCCTCACTGAATTAACATAATTTCTCCTCTCTAGAGTCTCCATGTGAGACTCAATCTAACCATCCTGATTAACTGATCTCCCTCTTGTCTTTGATAGAAGAGTGCTACTTCTGTCTAGACAACCTAAAAGTGAGAAAGTGAAACTCTCTCTCTCTCTATTCAATATCTTTTAAGGAAAAGAACTCTATCAGTGGAGCATGTTCCACTTTCCCTTTCCCTTTAAAAGAGATTCTGTTGAATCCATTTACTCCGCTCATAACTGAGAATATGTTACATAAGTTCTCCATATTTTCCTCCAAAAATAGTGGAGAAAGAGACTCCCACGTGAAGGAAAACTATATTGAAAAGTAGAGTAAATGAATTCCTTCTGAGATATAAACTAAGAGATGTTTCCCAAACACCTCTTCTGTCTAAAGGAAAATATGCTCTATTCTTCTCCTATGAAGAAATCATATTTTCCTTTCCTTCTTTCTCTCTCAAAGAACAGGAGTTAAAGTGAGACCACTAAGCTAAAGTGAGATCTCTCATGGATCTCTGAGCTGATTTCCACTTTCTCCTTTCCTTAAAAGAGAAACTTATGAATTTATTTAGTCGTCTCTTCCATAACTAATGCATAATCCCTCATTACATATATTCCTATGAAGATGGAGAACAAATCTCCCCTGACTAATGAAGGTGTATGTAGTGAAGAGTGGAGAAAATAAATTCCTAAAAAGGATCAAAGCCCTCTGCTAAAATGGACAACAATGATATGGCATGATACCATAAACACATGTGTATCCATACTAAAGAGCTATCTTTGCCAACCATCCTCTATGCATGGATCTATAAGATCCAATCAAACTCATGGAATTATCCTTCCTAAAAACCTAAAAATGAGTATGTGATACCAATGGTGATAAAATCACTCATCACATTCTCTACTCGAAGAATAGGTCTTCCCTAATGTATGAAGGATAATTCGTAATCCTAAGGAGATGTCTACTAAGAGCTCTCCTCTGATCTAGTGAGACATGATGCCATGAATGATGAGTCCTTTTCTCCCTGGCCATAGAAGAAGAGTACTCAAAGGGAAGTCATTTCCATCGTCCCATACCAGTGAAAATTTCTTCCAATTCACGGTACCATACCTACACTAAACGGAATATATATTCCATATATATATAAGGAAATATACAAGTGGATTCTAATGAATCCCGTATCCTAAAATCATGTCAGTGGACTCAAATGAGTCCCATGTCCTCGAACTAGTTAGTTTGGTTCTAGTCAATATGTGACCATGGATATCCCTTTCTGTTCCAAACCAACTTGTTCTTAGGTACCAAGACAAGGTCTGAGTACCTCTCTGTAGATCCCAACATACATGATATGTATTGGGTACCCCAACTATTTCTTAACTAAGGGATCTATGCTCTGAATCATCGAGCTAGTGCCATACCTCTCGCCTTCCTAACCATCAGTCGAATCACATAAGCACCCGTCGATGCTGTCTCATGAAACCCATCTCTGTGATCCCATCTAATTGGTTTCCTTAGTAGTGTAGCAAAAATGCTCCACTACTCGGTCACGTGATGTGCATGAGTGAAACTAGTCTCTTATTGGGTATTCCTAATAATACCCCATAGTCTCCTAATCATACTGTGAAACTCTTATGAAGATAAGTAAATCTTCACTTGTTTGGAGAGTATCATATATGTATCTCTTGTACCTATATGCAACTTCCTAAAACCTATAGGATTGCTTGTGCACATTACTAATGGTGAAGGTGTAGCTCCTTCCCTTAGCAATCCTATGGTCTAAATCCATAAGGGTTATGTGTAGGGATCCTATTACTACTGAAGTTGCCTTATGTATACTACTATGATGGTCTTAAGTCCATCAAATACATGCTTACAAGCATGCCTAGGTCTTATTGATGCTTGCAGAAAGGCATATTACCATGCTATAACATTCTTACCTAAAGGTAAGTGCGTATATAACGCCATGCGATAGGGAAAAGTTTGATAACATTTCCCCAAGAAATGGAATCCCAAAAAAAAAAATAACCATAAGCTCAATGGCGCACAGGCCACCCAACAACATAGGGCTTGACAGGCCCATGGCATGCACGCCATAAACTCATAAATGGACTCCATAACCTGCAAAAACATAAAAACAGATGCTAGCAACAATTGTCTTTGTTGCATAACCATGTAGTTCCTGCAATCATCTTTCCTGCAAACAATCAAAAAGTGTACTTCTTGCCTATTGATCCATATTTTTAGAATTTAAACAATGATCAATATTTGATGTATGCAATCCAATCTATGCATGTACATACAGAACATGCCATAACATAAAATAAAATGCTTGAAGCATAAAGCATACATCCCTGAATAGTTTTGATTTTGGAATTGCATGCATCCAATCCTTCTCAATGAGCTTCAAGACCTCTGCATCTTCCTCCTTAGATCCTAATATAATCTTTGAAGTGTCCGAAAACATCGAATCACTTCCCAAAACATAAAAGGTTAGGTGATTACCAAAATAATGTAAATTTAGTCAAAAAATGCATTAGTAATCCTTCTTTAGACCTGCAAAAACCACTTTAGAACCTGTAAATGTTCATAAACTGAAATATATAGCATGTGCAAAGAGCTGAAAGTGAAATTACTCAAATTGCCTTCCCTGTTTGAAAGATATGGCTCCCAGAAGGTAGTTGCCAAAAACTATTCAGACTTTGCAGAGTTGTACAGACCTGCAAAAATACATATTTTTTGAAATGTTTTCTAATAAACTAAAACTAGACCTTGTGCTCTTCGAAAGGAGTCATAGCACATCCAATTTGGAGTTTCCTAGCCCAAGATATGGCCATTTCAAGTGGGACATGCCAAACTAGTGGACTATTGGAGGGGTTGGAAAAAGTATGAAAATAGGATTTTTGGGTGCCCAAAAACATTCTTCCATCAAGTAAATCCTAAAATTCTCTCCATAATCTCAGAGAGTGATATGCGAAGATGCTTGGGCCTATTTTCATCTTTCCAAATCCTCCCTTCCTGCATGCTAATTTGCTCCCCAAAAGAGGCCTAAATCAAGATTTTTACTTTCATGTAAAAGCTTAAATGGGAGCTTTTACCAAGCTTCTAATCCACTGCTAATGTGGATTTTTCTTGGATTTTCTCTTCTCCATGGTAATTCATACACCATACTTCATGTAAGTGTGGACTAATCCATGGGAAGCCTCGTAGATGGTCTCTTTACTTACTCCCAAAAGTGGAGTTTGGCAAAAATTAACATCTGAATTTTTTCCTAAAAAGTGTGGAAAGTGGGTCTTTGAGGGTACAAAAGTCCTCCTTAACTTATCATTTTTATGAATCTAATGATTCGCCTATGAATTCCATATACCATAATCTCAGTATATATACTTTCTCCCATCCATCCGTAGCTACCGCACCTCTTTTTCCCTCTTCCAAAATGGGCATTTCTTAGATTCAGGTGCTGAATTTTTTTCTCAACAATGATGGAAGGGGGTTTTGTGGAGCTTCAAACTCCCATCATACTGAGATATATTTTGGATTTCTTGATGGTATATGAAAGTGCATATGTTATACTATATGCGTGCATAATTTTTCCTACCAAACTAAGAAAAATCCCTCTTTATTTCCCTTTCCCAAAATGGCTACTAGTCAAAAATAGCTCCTGAAATTTATGTAAAAAAAATCATGAACATACCTACTTTGGAGATACTTATAGCTTGTGCTTTCTCGTATTTTGAGGGATTTCTTGAATCTAGATGAGAGTACATACTCCATACTCTCCATAAATATGGTTTCCCTCAAAGGGCTTGGCTTAAAGCCCATGCTTTCTTTTGCAAAGATCAGAGTCTTCCTATAATTGACTCCTAAAAATTCAATATAAAATTGAAATTCACATGTACCTGGAATGGAGTTCTTGGTGCCACTTCATAGGGAGCGAAGTGTGCCATCTTTGTTCCATAATCTATACTCCTTGTGTGAGCATCTCTACTCAAACAAGACATATTTTCTCTCCTCTTCTTGATGATCATGTTGTCCTTAGCACGTTGTATGTGGGCGGCGGGAATGGAAGCCTAGCCTTCTGAGGAGAGTTCCGATTACTTAGAGTCACTGAATAAGATGTTTTGCGCTTGAAATAGTAGCATCCCCAAGGCATGGTGTCTTGGTTAGTTCGTCTGCCTTGCAAGGAGGTGGTTCACGTTCGATTCCCAGCTCATGCACGTGAGGAAGTGGGCCTAGAAAGTGCTCTCATACCAGTGTAATAAATTCTTTTGCTCGTGCATGGCTACTCTCGTGCGTGTCCGAACATAGAGATGCGCTTTTTTTGTTCTTCCACCCGATTGCCGACTGTCTTCCTCCAAATGACTCACGTGTGAGAGTCTCTTCTCATGAGTTCTCTCTCTAGTATTATATAAAATGCATCTATTTAATGCCATGTGGCAAAACATGCCACCTCATCTTAGAGGTGTTCCCATGCAACACCCATGATATGACAAGAATCAAGTAACCCCCATCAAGTGACAACAGTGTCGAAAGCTATCCTATGATAGAGCTTTAGTCAAAGCATCTGCAACATTATCTCGAGTGTGAACCTTCTCAAGAATAATGCGCTTAGTGGCTAAGCAATCTCTAATGAAGTGATACCTCACCTCAATGTGCTTGGTCTTTGCATGATAGATCGGATTCTTAGCCAAAGCAATGGCACTCTGACTATCACTGAGCAAGCGAGGTACATGCTGAGGTAAACCCATATCACAAGCAAGATGAGAAAGCCACAATGCTTCCTTACATGACTCACTTGTTGCAACATACTCTGCTTCTGTGGTGGAAACAGCCGTACATTCTTGAAGACGAGATCTCCAAGAGATAGCACCTCCAACAAAATGAAAATGTACCCTGATGTAGACTTACGATTGTCTACACAACCAGCATAGTTAGAATCTGTGTAACCAATAATGGATGCTTTCCCTCTACCTAAGCATAGACACTTTTTCCTTAGTGCCACTTAGATATCTCAAAATCATCTTGACCGCTTCACAATGTTTCTTGCCAAGATTAGACATATATCTGCTCACAACTCCCACTACAAATGCAATGTCTGGTCTCCTAGCTACCATAGCGTACATGAGACTACCAACAACAGACTGATAGGGAATTTTGGTCATGAATTCCTTTTCCTCATCTGATTTTGGGCAATCATCCTTGCTCAATTTCACATATGCGGGTAAAGGTGTACTCAATGCCTTTCCACCCTGCATATTGAACCTGTGAAGTACTTTGGATATGTACTCACTTTGAGACAAGTATATGCATCTTTTACTCCGATCACGAGTAATGCACATGCCAAGAATATGTTTGGCATCTCCCTAATCTTTCATATCAAATGTCTAACTCAACTTCTTTTTGAGAATTGACAGATCATAAGAGGACTTCCCAACAATCAACATATCATCAACATAAAGTATCAAGCATATCAAGATGCCATCTGAGCATCTCTTTGTGTAGAGACAATGATCCTCATTGCTTCGAGAATAGCCTTGAGACTTCATAAAAGCATCAAAATTTTGGTACCATTGTCTAGCGGAATGTTTAAGTCCATACAAGCTCTTCTTGAGCTTACAAACTAGACTTTCCTTGCCAAGAACTACATAACCCTCTGGTTGTTCCATATAGATCTCATTTGTAAGATCTCCATGCAAGAAAGCAGTTTTCACATCCATTTGGACTAGCTCTAAGTCCTCCATTGCAACGAATCCAAGCAACATGTGCAGGGTAGTCATCTTGACCATTGGAGAGAAGATTTCCTCAAAATCAACACCATGTTGTTTCTTAAAACACTTTGCGATGAGTCATGCTTTATACTTTGGAGAAGCACTATCTGATGTGAATTTTAGCTTATATACCCATTTACATGGTAAAGCTTTCCTTCCCTTTAGCAAAGGTACTAAATCCCAAGTACCATTCTTGTGAATAGAATCCAACTCACTCTTCATGGCATGCTCCCACTTGACATGATCGTCTATCTGCATAGCCTCTTTTGTAGCAAGAAGGCTCACTGGCATCTGTTAGCATAACAAAATCTAAACCTGGAATATATCTATCAGGTGGATGTGAGACAGGTGCAGAAAGCCTCAACGATTGCTAAACAGGAACATGTGCAGAATGATCTGAATGGACATTCTCTTGAACATCCCTATGCGCAGCATTTATATGCATGCTAATCGGAGGACTAGTATCCTCAAACACCATTCTTCTCACTTCAACCTCCTTAATGGGCTTTTTATGCATCTTAGACTCATTGAAAATGACATCACTACTTCTGATCATTGTCTATGTTTCGGGATCCCATAAGTGATATCCAAATTGTCCTTCTCGACCATATCCAAGAAAAATGCATTTCTTTGACTTACAATCCAACTTCTGTCTAAGATTTTTGGGTATATGAACATATGCTTCACACCCAAAAATTCGAAGATGATCATAATATGGTGGCTTCCCTATCCACAACTCTTGTGCCACTTTCAGACCTTTGGCAGTACTAGGTGAAAGGTTAATCACATGAACTAGAGTCAATACTCCTTCTGCCCAAAAGCCTTGTGAGAGGTTTGCATGATGCAACATAGAGACTACTCTATCTTGAATACTTCTATTCATCCTCTCAACTACACCATTTTGTACTGGGGTATAAGGAGCTGTAAACTCTTTACGAATCCCTCTAGACTAAAAGAAAAGATTGAATTCATGTGAGGTATACTCACCCCCATTATCTGAACGTAAAGCCTTAAGCTTAGTTCCTTTTTCAGTCTCAACTGAAGCAAGCCATTTTCTGAAAGTAGGAAATACCTCATCCTTCAATTTGATAGGATATACCCAAACTTTTCTAGTAGCATCATCTATGAAAGTGATAAAGTAAAGAGAGCCACCTAAGGACCTAGTGGGCATATGACCACACACATCTGTATGAACGAGATCTAAATGTTGAATTGAAGATTCAATGTGTGTTCTATGCACATTTCTAGTTTGCTTTCCATATTGACAATGCTCACAAAATGAAAAATCAGAGCAAGATAACACAGGTAAGTAGCCAGAATGAAAAAGATTTCCCATTCCACTACGAGATATATGGCCCAAACGATCATGCCAAATACAAGCCATAGGCTGTTCAGTAACAGCTAACAAGTGTTCTTTCTGTGATACAAATAAAGGATAAAGTGAGCCAACTTTGCTTCCTTTTGCAAGAACCATATTGCCCTTTGATATGTGAAAGGACTGAGCATAGAAGACCACCTTGTAACCAAGGTCATCAAGTTGACCAAATGACATCAAACTGCATGATAACTGAGGTACATGGCGTACATTATGCATAGTAAATTTTGAACCATCAATGAACTACACAACCACATCTCCAATCCCCACAATCACACTGATAAGAGTCACCAAGTCTCACGGTACCAAGAGACTTTGCTGCATAATTAGAGAACCATTCTCTGTGTGGTGTCACATGGAAAGAAGCACCAAAATCTAGCAGCCATGTGTGGGAAAGAGAATATGCCACAAGCGCCTCAGTTGGCACTGTACTATCAAGTGTCAACACATCAGCATCATCAGAAATAACATTAATTTCTTCAATCTTCACAGTTGAAGCAGATGGTGCAGGTAACTATTTAACATGCCCATCAACGTTCTGTCCTTTACCTTTAGCATTCTTCAATGCATAACAGTCTTTCTTCATATATCCTTTCTTATGTCATTAATTGCATTCAATATCCCTCCTCCTTGATTTACTTCTACTTTTATTCTATTGACCATTCTTTTCCTTGTTCTTGCTCCTGCCACGTTGTTGATTCTTTCCTTGGTAAGAATCAGGAACGTTGGATGCTAACCATAGATTTTCTAGGAATCTCCTCACTCAAGAGTGCTCCACATATGTCATCATAGACGAGTTTACCACCAGGTGCACCATTGCTAATAGTTGTGCAAAATGTATCCCATGATGATGGCAAGGTGCATAACAACAATACTACTTTCGTTTCATTATCCATATCCATTTTATGAGCCTGTAACTAGGAGAATATAGCATCAAAATCATTTAGATGAGAAACAACACTATCTGTGTCCTTCATGCGAAGGTCATATAATTTTCTCATCAGATACACTTTATTTGATGCCGTCTCTTTTTCATATGTATTGCATAACTTCTTCCAAAGCTCCTCTGCACTTTCACAGTCTAATACTGTAAAGTAACATTATCTGCCAGGTGCAAGCGAATGGTAGATCTGGCTATTTCATCTAACTCATCTGAATCATCTTCATCCATGTCAGGAGGCTTCTTTGAAATCCCATTTACTAGCTTCCATTGCCTCCTTTGAATCAGCACATCTTTAATCTGATTCTTCCATAGAGAAAATTTTGTGCCATCAAATTTTCAGATCTCAAAATGGTCTTTGCCCTGCAAGTTATAGCTTCTCCTCAGAACACTTGCACTAGACCCTGATCCACCAGATGTGCCTGAGACCTCTGATGCCATGATGGTAGAGAACTGAATAGAATGATAATGGAGCTAGAAGAGTCCAAACACCAACGAACAAGTGTATCAAAGAGTAAATTGACCACTATATAGTTGACTAAACCAAAACTCTGGAAAAATTTTGCCAGAGTATCCTCTACAAAATGAGCATATGAATAGTGTCAAAATATCATAAAACTGCAAGTACTGACACGTTTACCTGCATAGTGAATCACTGACTCCATTGCATATAATCAATTACCCAATAGAAGCCAACTAGGCTTATCGAGCACCTATGAACAAATATCATACATCTCCTATGGTGAGGCTCAGTAAATCTTCTATGTGCATCACCGAAGAGACCCCAACACTGTCTCCCAATTGAGAAAACCTCACCACGACCCTCTGTTTCAAACGTAAAAGGCTTTATGCAAAAACATAACTGCTATATCAATGACCACATGGACATACATAAGCAATATCCACAAAAGCATACATGGTGTGTATGTGCTCAATATATGCAATAAAATGACACTAAAAGGTTGAATGCACAGCCCAAGAACTAGCCAACAACACTTGTAAGTGTCTGTCAAATCTAATGTTTTAGGCTCAAAAACCTGCATAAATTTGCAGCAGCTACTTCAACCAAAACTGAAAACCTTTCGAGAAACTTGTAGTTTTATGAGTGTGGCTGAAAACACATTCCCAAAGGTTGATATTTATCGTCAGAGAAGTACAAAGAACACTCTTCTTGATGTTCTTGGACCTGTGTGAAGAGAACTATATGCAAAAATACTCCAAAATGGCTCCAAACGACACCCAACAATGCTTCAAAAATAGGCTTTGAAAGCAAAGAATGAAGCTTTGAGGGACCAAAACATGTTCAAGGTAATGTCAATCCTTCTTCTAGGCTAATCAAGTGAGACCTATTTCTTCTTTTACATGTAGTTGTTAATTCCATTGAAGAGAAATTATGGTGCTCATGTCGAACTGAAATTTCAACTTGCAAAGTCTCGGTTGTGATTTCAACTTGAGAAGACTTAATCTTCAAGATTGGCTTTTCAATGATTCCTTTGCTAAGATTTACCTTGAAAGAGTATTGTTATGGCTATGGAAATAGAGCTAGTTTTTGGCCTTAAAGTAGATATTATCTTTGGAGATAGCCAGATATCTGAATTTGAGAAGAACAATTGGTTTTCCAATTAGATATTGAATATAGAGAAGATGGCAACAATTATTAGCACTGAAAAAGTAGTTGTTCAAGTAAATGGTATTTAGGGTATCTTACAACCCTCTAGTTTACATCTTCTTCAGTTCTTCCATTTTCTTGGAATTTTGGTCCTCGAAAGTGTCTCAAGGCATATTGAAAATTATTCTCTTCCAGTTACTCTTTATTTGATAGAATTGATTTATTTTTTACCTATCATTGAGCCCCTCGATCAAAATAACTATTGAGAGTTGTTTTTGTTCATTTCCTCCAAGCCTACGAAACATGTATCCCTAAGTTCAAGCTTTGCTGGCGCGTGAATCTGATGTACCATTCCATCTAGATTACACTTCCAAATCAGTGTGCATAGTGTTAGCTTTGAACTTGGGATCAATCCTTCTTCTAGGCTAATCAAGTGAGACCTATTTCTTTTTTCACATGTAGTTGTTAATTCCATTGAAGAGAAATTATGATGCTCATGTCGAGCTGAAATTTCAACCTGCAAAGTCTCGGTTGTGATTCTAACTTGAGAAGACTTAATCTTCAAGATTGGCTTTTCAATGATTCCTTTGCTCAGATTTACCTTGAAAGAGTATTGTTATGCCATATGGAAATAGAGCTGGTTTTTGGCCTTAAAGTAGATATTATCTTTGGAGATAGCCAGATATCTGAATTTGAGAAGAAGAACAATTGATTTGCTGATTAGATATTGAATATAGAGAAGATGGTAACAATTATTAGCACTTAAAAAGTAGTTGTTCAAGTAAATGGTATGTAGGGTGTCTTACAACCCTCTAGTTTACATCTCTTCAGTTCTTCCATTTTCTTGGAAGAATTTCATAAAGCTCCAAATAGTTCTTTGTTGTCACTACTAAAACAACTTCCGAGAAGGGAGGAATTGAGACTTCCATCTCCAAAATTATACGGATTTCCATATTTTCTCTTCCTTAGAGATCGAGAATGGCCACCATTACATCATGGTTTTAAGAAGAGCAAAAAAAATCTATCACAAAGTCCTTGGCCTTCTTGAGCAAGCACGTCATGGAGGTCGATATTCCATAAGAGGGAATTTAAGTTTAATATATCTTCCTAATGTCCAGCTTATATTAAGCCAACCACATAGGGAGTAAATAGTAGTTTTAATGTGGCTAATTGTCTCTACTACCACGATTCCTATAGTAGAAATTGTAACTAGACTTAAGCTTGAATAAATAGAATCTTCCTCTAAACCCACAAACGCATGTAATACTTTTCATATGCACAAGCAGGTTATGCAACATGGTTATGCATCAATTAGAAGAGTTTTAGCATGCATAAGGTTTTGAAACTCAACCCCTCTTTAAAACATGCAAAGTTCCCCATTGGATCTTTATTCATTTAAATAATGGTGCACAATTTCCATGCATCTTTGTATAAGCAAGTTGCTACAATTCACGAGATGAATTCATCCTAAACTTGAGACTCATGATTATGCACCACCATTCTTTCCTCCTAAACCATCTACATGAATTTTATGCATAAATCCAATCATCTTCATGACTAAAAGTATATGTGGCCCAACAAATTAGGTCACAAATGCTTTCGCATCTATTTCTAAATTCAAGGCTATGATAACATGCATTGCAGGTTCTGCGATTTGAAAAGGAAAGAAAAAGGTGTCAAAACGTACTCGCAAGCTATGATTCGTCCATCCCTTGATGTCACTTGTGTGCCTTCATGGTGGTGATGTAGAGTTGGGACACCCCACCTCTTCCATTGTTGAATTACTTCTTGGACACTTGTTCACAATGATAACTGGGAAAGAGCACAATTCAAAGAATGCTTAACTTCCATTGCAACCTCACTCCTTCTTGAACCTGTCTCCACAGCTTATTAATCGGAAGACTCTACCTCGCAGCTTCTTCAATGCTTCAAAGGATACTTGGCATGGTGTTTTAGGCATTCACGCATGTAGTAGAGATATGCAATTTAGAGGGAATGAAAGAAACAACGGATGTTGCATATCTTCTCAATTCAGAATGATATGTAGAGTAAATACAAAAGAAAATGAAAAGAATGAGTACTTCCCCAAATTCATTCCTCCACTTTTTTTTTTGGCATTGCTCCATTTGCTTCATCCATGCTCATTCAATTGATAGCTCCATTTCTTTCATACGATGGGAGAGCAGAGACACTCCTTCTTCAAGCAAATTAAGAAAGAACTTAGAAATCTCCTAAATAAAGGTAAGGGTAAAAGTAGAAAGATAGGAGGTTATGAGAGGAAGCAAAAGAGCTTAAAATATCTCGATCTCCTTCTGTAGTGTCCATGAGAGAAAGACCCTCCAAGCTCTCGCATACAATTCAAGTGGCTAAGAGATGCTTCCAACCAAGCCTTGGGTACTCAACTTTGAACAAATCAACCCTAAGGTTCAGTGACCCTTGAAATCGGGGCAAAGAGAAAAATGAATCCCAAGGGTTTCACAACTAGAAACCCAAGGGTTCTACCCCTCATACCCATGTAGTTATACAACTCCCCTCCCCCCTTAAAATGTTGCCCTCCTCATAAATGAGTGGAGATATAAACCTTGGGGTATTCAATTGTGCCCCATGATCAGTCTTATTGATCATGGTCTTCATCTCTCTCCTTCGCCTCTTTATTAAGAAGGGAATCTGATCTCCATTGAATTTGGAAAGAGCAGAATCCATGTATGGTCTCATCCATGCGTGAGACATTTAAAACCTCATCTGATTTTGCAGGTGAAAAGCTGAATCGAGTGCAAAATATGGAAAGAATGATCAGGGTGGAACAAAACATCCATGCCTATTTCACTGTTCTTAGCTATGTGCGAATTGGGCCTCCCTAGCATAAACATGTGAAGAATGTGGATTCGAATTGTCTCTAGCTTATTTGCTATCTTGGTCAATCTCTATGCACCATTTGTGCTTGAACCTAGAAAACTTGGTCAAAACCATTCTTTGAGAATTTCTTATTAGATTCATCTCACTAGTCATATCTTATCTAGATCAAATGAAAGATGAATCTTATCCATAATGCCTACCTGAGTCACTTTTGCTTGATCCTCCTAAACTTATCGTAAACATGTGTAGTACCTTTAGGTCAATGAAATGGGTGGATTTCTTTCTTGAGATTCACCTCCAAACAAGAAATGGATGTTGTATTGAATGGACACTTTTTGTCCACGCATCTTTTAAAACTATTAATGCATCTTTCAAAATATTCACGAAAAATTTGATTGTTTGGTTGGCAGGATACGATTGTTTGTTTTGGAGGATATGAAGTATGTACCTTCATTGAATGATTTGTCGATTCTATCATATGTTCAGTTTGAAAGTGTGAGAAGCGGATTTATAATTGCTATTCAAAGAATTTGACACTGTTTATAGGCCATACAATGGTGACCTTGATGAATCACATGCACAGAGGTTACTCAAGATAGAGCAATCTGATTATAATGGACTAGTGCCAGCAGGATTCCTGGGGTATGCAGTAAACCTCTTGCATGTCAATGATGAGCATCTGAACTTTAGGATACAAAGTGGAAATCATGGTGGCTTGAGAGGATCACTTTTATACAGCTTGTTCAAAGAACTTTAGTGGCTTGAGAGGATCACTTTTATACAGCTTGTTCAAAGAACTCAACATATGATAGAATAGACAAATCATTCAATGAAGGTACATAGTTCATATCCTCCAAAACAAACAATCGTATCTTACCATCCAAAACAATCAATTTTTTCGTGATTATTTTGAAAGATGCACATAAACATACACATATATAAAATTATATGCATATATATATGTATATTTATTTATTTACTTTTTTTAATATATCTTTTTTTGATAAACTTACAGGTTATTATCTGAAGAGTTTTTACCAAGTCAGAATATTCTTCCTACCTCACATGATGAAATGAAGAAGATAATCAACAATCTTGGTATAGATTATCAATGTATACATGCATGTCCTAACGATTGTATTTTATATAGAGGTGAATATGCAGACTCTTTGACATGTCCCAAATGTCAATCTCCTCGATATAAGGACGAAGAAGGTAAAATCCCAAAAAAAGTATTGAGACATTTTCCATTGGCTCCACGGAGTAGACATATGTTTCAAAGCCCCGAATTATCAAAGCTTTTGACTTGGGGACATGATCACAAAAGTACTGATGGAATAACCAGAATTCCTCATGATAGTGTTGCTTTTCAGCATATTGATTCTACATGGCCTCAATTTGCACAAAATCCAAATATGTATGCATGTATATATATATTTATGTGTGCATTTAGGCATGTATGTGTGATGCCTAATATATCTACTCCATTTTATATTTATGTATGTGTATCTACATGATGTGTATATATCTTTATATATATTATGATCCTCATTTATTTGAGTAGCTATATATAGAGGCATAAGGTTGGGAGGAGAGACATCTCTCTAGTAGGACGTCGGAGGAATAGATGCAATGTGTACATATACTTCAAACATATGGCTAAAAGGTTGAATTATGTTTTTAAATCAGGGGTTTTAAAACTCTAATATCAAAATTAGTGTTTTCAATTTAGGATTTTTGAAATAGGATTTATTTATTTATGTGTATGCATGTGTTGTGTATGTATGTGTATCTATATGTGCATATGCATGTGTTGTGTGTGTGTATATATGCATGTATATATGTATATATGCATGTAAATATGATTATATGAGTCTATGTGTGTGTACATATGATTATGCATGTGTATGTGTATGTGAGTATGTGTACGTGTATGTGAGTATGTGTATGTGTATGTGAGTATGTGTATGTGTCTATGTGTATCCATTATATGTGTGTAACTGCATGCATGTGTATGTGTGTGTAAAAATGTGCATGTATGTGTGTGTATGTATAAATGTGCATGTATGTGTATATGTGTGTAAATGTGCATGTATGTGTATATGTGTGTAAATGTGCATGTATGGTGTATATGTGTGTGTATGCGTGTATTTGTACCTCTAGTCCCACTTCTCTCTCTCTCTCTCTCTCTCTCTCTCTCTCTCTCTCTCTCTCTCTCTCTCTCTCTCTCTCTCTCTCTCTCTCTCTCTCTCTCTCTCTCTCTCTCTCTCTCTCTCTCTCTCATATACATACATACATGCATAAACACACATACTCATATCCACATATATATACATGAAAGCAGTGCATACTATGCATTATCGCGACCATGAGCCATAAGTGTCCACATCTCTTTTAGACACCACTTAAGCGACCATCCTGTCCCAAACTCTGTCTCAAGTGAACTAAGTACGTATTTTTTATCCCTCTCATCATGCTCACTACAAAAATAAAAAAAATAATGTAAATAAAACATAAGATATTTATTTCAATTTATATGTAAAATTTTTACTTACTTCCACAGTAAGTGGACAAGGCACAGGTAAGAGTCGCATAGTGCCTGCATTCTTCTCTTGAACTCCAATCCATTCCCTATGTACACAATGTTCCCCTCTGGATCTATATCGCACTCTAGTCCTAAGGTGCCTATGCATGTCCTCATAGGCAAATCTGCTCTGCTATCACGATCTGGAGGTGGTATAGGTGTCCTGAAAATAGATAGATAAAAATAAATAAAAATATGTGTTATAATATCATTAAAAAATTTTATGAAAAAAAAAACATACCTATGAGCAGATAGTTGTCTTCCTGCATGTGGAGCCACAGAAGATCCATCCTCTGATCACTGGGTAAGCATCTGGATCGTATAGTCCAGCTCCTCATCAGACATCTCTGAGTAATCACACATGATGGCCCCTAAAGTATCACACGGAACTCTTGCTCTCATAAGAATTTTTATGAGAGTGAGTTTCGCGTTTCTCTCTCTACTAGGATCCATAATACCTAACATATAAAACAAAATGGTTAGAAATCAATATATATACATGTACATATGTATGTGTGTATGCATTAAGTATGTGTATGTATGCATGTGTGTGTATGTATGTGCGTGTACGTGTGTGTATGTGTGTATGCATGTGTATGTGTGTGTATGCATCATTATGTGTGTATGTGTCTATATGTGTATGTGTGTGTATATATGTGTGTGTGTATGTGTGTGTGTCTATGTGTATGTGTGTCTATGTGTATGTGTGTGCGTCTATGAGTGTGTATGTGTTTATGTGTGTGTATGTGTCTGTGTGTGTGTATGTGTCTATATGTGTATGTGTCTATGTGTGTATGTGTATGCATGTATGTATGCATATGTGTGTGTATGTGTGTGTATGCATATGTGTGTGTGTGCATTATGTATGTGTATGTATGCATGTATGTATGTATGTATGTATGTATGTATATGCATATGCATTATGTATGTATATGTATGCATGTATGTGTATGTGTGAGTATGTCTCTCTATGTGTGTGTGTATGCATATATGTGTGTGTATGTGTGTATGTGTGTATGTGTGTGTATGTGTGTGTATATATGTGTCTGTATGTGTGTATGAATGTGTATGTGTGTATGCATGTGTATGTGTGTGTATGCATCATTATGTGTGTATGTGTGTATGTGTGTATGTGTGTATGTGTGTATGTGTGTATGTGTGTATGTGTGTATGTGTGTATGTGTGTATGTGTGTATGTGTGTATGTGTGTATGTGTGTGTATATGTGTGTGTATGTGTGTGTGTCTATGTGTATGTGTGTGTGTCCATGAGTGTGTATGTGTTTATGTGTATGTATGTATCTATGTGTGTGTATGTGTCTATGTGTGTATGTGTATGCATGTATGTATGCGTCGTAATTAGCGTCACGCGTGGACCGTCGATTAAACGACAGAATTTTGTCGCTATAAAATTGCAACATGCGTCGTAATTAGCGTCATGCGCGGACCGTCAATTAAACGACGAAGTGAACGACGTTTTTTGCGACTTGTGGCGCAACGGGGTGTGAGGCTCCCATACAACATCGCTAACACGATGCATTTAAAACGTGTCGCATAAGCGACGCTGTTCTACGTCACATAAGCAACGACACTTTGCGGTCGCATAAGCGATGCTAAAACAGGTCGCTTATGCGACGACGGATAGCATCGTTTACATGACAGTCTTTTGACGGACAAAAATTAAAATGTTGGAGTCTCTTCGATTGGCATTTTCATGCATCCGATCGAAGAGCTCTCCAATGTTTGCAATTGCACTGCGCTTACGAGTTGAAGCAAGTATATGCAGAATTGTTGTTTTGCCTAAGCTCTCTTTTATTGTCTCCCTCTGTCTCTGTTTCTCTCTTTCTACATCTTTCTCTCTTTGAATTCTCTCTCTCTCTCTCTCTCTCTCTCTCTCTCTCTCTATTGCAGGTTATTCAAGAAGCTAACCAAGCAAAAAGTATGGATAACTATTGTAAGTACAATTTCTATTCTTTGTATATCATTTGAATTGTGTTATTTTCATTAGATAGCATATTCACACTTATTGATATGCACTTATACACTTATACATGATGAAGATGCACTTTCACACATATACACATGCACATACACACACATATATATATACACAAATACATGTGCACATACACTTAGACATACACACATATACACATGCATATGCACAGACATTTCTACAACCACATAAAAAGATTTACATGCATGCATTATTGCATATATATATATATATATATATATATATATATATATATATATATATATATATATATGTGTGTATATATATATACACACATTAACATATACACAAATACATGTATATGCACATCCACATGCATGCACATTCAAATGCAGGCACATGGATGCAAATGGAAATGCATCCACATACACATGCATCCACATATACACATGCACATACCTACATATACACATATACATGCACATACACACATATACACATAGAGTTATACATATACATGCATATACATATACACACATATACACATGCACATGCACATACATATATATACACACACATACACATGCACATACATACATATACACACACATACATATACACTTAGGTACACACATATGAATGAATTATATAATTAAAGTATTAAAACACATATACACATGCACACACACATGCACATACACACATATACACATAGAGTTACACATATACATGCACATACATATACACACACATACACATGCACATGCACATACTCATACACACATATACACTTACACATGCACATGCACATACATACATATACACACACATACACATGCACATACATACATATACACTACATACATATACACTTAAGTACACACATATGAATGAATTATATAATTAAAGTATTAAAACACATGTTTAATATAAACAATAATAACAATCAATAGAACAAAACTCTTCATTACTTAATACCATACACACAATTTAGAACATAACTGAAATGAAACATATATAGATTATATATATATATATATATAAATATATATATATATATATATATATATATATAAATATATATATATATATATATATATATATATATATATATATATATATATATATATATATATATATATATATCACTGTAAATACATATAATCCAATGTCATAATCAACTAAAATCCTAATCATCATCATCATGACCATCATCATCATCAGCAATATCATGATCATCCTAATCTTCCTCATCCTCATCATCATGATCACACTGTGAGGATCGAGATCATCCCTCCTGTGTTTGTCTCTCCACCTCATCCATATTTGTCTCTCCATAATACTCCTGTATTACATATAACAAACATAAATAAATAAAACAATTAAACCATTCATAAAAATAAAATATAATTATATAAAATTTAAAAATACTCACAAAGGCATCAGGATGATCTTGCATATACTCGCTCAAACGTCAATATCCAAAATGTGTAGCATACTCGATCTCATCTTTCGTAGGATATCGGCCATAATCCTTCCGCTGCAATGAAACAAATAAAAAACATTAGTTACTTGCATTTTAACTAAAATTAAAAATATACTCACAATAACACATATACTTACAAATGTAGCTACAAAACCATTATGGCCCATTTGGCCTAGGTGCGATGTGTGGCCCGACTCCACTCTCTTCTTTCCAGCAGCCTGTTTATTCAAGAAAAAAATACATAAATTAAATGTGAAAAATTACTAAAATATATAAAAATTATAAATATAAACTATTAATTTGTGTACTTTCTGCTGAGGAAATGACTCCTGAAGACGTAGCTGTCTACGAAAAAACTGCCACGACTCAGGTGGTATGTTAGCTCGCCTCTTATTTTTTTCGACCATACAATATCTCCTGTTAATTTAATCTCAAACAGAAAAAAAAATCAGAATACATACACATATATACACACACATACACATACACATATACATGCAAACATATACGCATATATATATATGTATACATATACACATATACATACATATAACATAAACACACATATACATATCCACATATATACGTACACACACATGCATGCATATACACTCATTCATACAAAATACATGCATTTATCCCACAATAATGTGTAGTGTATATGTGAATATATGTGTATGTATAAATGTATATATGTGAATATGTGTGTATGTGTAAATATATATATGTGAATTTTTTGTGTATGTAGATAATCAAATTATTAATATCAAATACCATTATTTGTAGATTCTGATCAATCAGATGGAACTCCACCACCATCTCCTCATCGTGCAACGACTTTATACTCTAAGTATATTAAACATTTAATTTTAAATATATTTGATGGATACATAACTTATATTTTTTTTTCTTATTATGTGTAGATTCTGATCAATCAGAGGGTACTCCACCACCTCCTACCCATGCAACGACTTCACATGTGTCCTCCAATAGGAATTATGATGAATTTTACTATGAAGAGCGTATTATATGTTGGTGTAACTCTTGTGATGGCACATATCGAAGACCACGATTGGAATGTATTGAACATGAGGCAGAGTATGGTACTTTTGAGCGTGCACCATCACCTAATCAACGTGATAATGCTTGGGTATGTATTTTTTATATATATTAATGTCATTATTTTATTTAAAAACCATATATAAAATCAAATTATTGTTGATATACAGGAATACTTGCTCGATGATGATGATGATGATAATTTTTCTCATAATGTTAATATACCTCGTACACGTCATGGACTTGTTGTTCATCAATTACAAGCAGAGGTTTCTAGAAATCCTCTACCTCCTGGTTTAGAGAATGAAACGGCTGGAGATTATCCATTGCCAACTCGTGATCGTTCTTTAGTACAAACATATGATAGAAGAAGATATGGAGGATGGAATAGAGGACCACTTCCTTTAGATGGAGAGGTTTTCAACTTTTGGGGTAATCCCTATATGATTGCTCCATCCACTATTACTAATGTTGGTCGTGGTCTCTTTATTGTAGAGGATTTGTATGTGCCTCCGAACTCTGAGTCACTCTTATGTCATTTTGTGGTCCTATATATGGATGGGGAGATTGGCATCAACTTTCACGTTATGTTCAAAGCATGACTACTTATGGAATATGCTTGAATGCAGCATCCCTTACTAGTAGAAGGATTTTACATGCAAAAAATGAAAGATTATATATTGATGGAAGACCTTACACACATGGAAATATAGCAGGTTTAATAAATAGTAGTCGAGGGTTACATAATAGTTCAAGGACTAATTGCACATTTGAGGAGCGTGAAAATAGTCATGAATCACCATACATGAGTAGAGATGTATCAAGATACATAGTTGTCAATGCTATTACTACATTACATGCTGGTGATGAACTATTAGTGAATTATGGATGGCATAGACCTCCAAGAGCACCTTTTAGCTAGAGAGAATAAAATTTCTTTTATCCATATTTAATAAGTTATATACTTAATTTTTTATTTAAAGTTTACTTTTTATTCATTTATGGAATACTAATGAATTTTATTTATATGTGTAGATTCCAACGTATGATGTTGATGATATTCCTCCACAGCATTCACAATTACCAGTAAGACCTCATTTATCAGAAGCTTCCATGAGGAGGCTATGCAAAACTAATCTTGTGCAATATGCAAAGTTGAAAGATCTATATTCAAAAGACGATAAAGTACAAGATTTGTGTGACGATGATGAAGATGATGGCATGGCAGATTTTATTGAGGATTGGTATCAAAATGATAGTGAGAGCATTGATATTTCTAAAAATGAGAAATATCTTCGAGAGGAATGTCTAAAGCATGTATATGAAGGAAGTCGTTTGACACGACTAAGTGCGAGCTTACTTATTCTCAACCTTCAAAATCGTTTTGGATGGAGTAATGTATCTGTTTTGACACTATTAAGGTATAATTTTTAATTTTCTATCTATTTATATATATATGCATAAATATATATATATATATATATATATATATATATATATATATATATATAAATACATGTAGGTTTTTATTCTTACTTTAGATAAGGTAAGAACAAGAACTTAAATTCAATGGACACTTTTATCCGCGCATCTTTTAAAACTATTAATGCATCTTTCAAAATATTCGCGTAAAATTTGATTGTTTGGATGGCAGGATACGATTGTTTGTTTTGGAGGATATGAAGTATGTACCTTCATTGAATGATTTGTCGATTCTATCATATGTTCAGTTTGAAAGTGTGAGAAACGGATTTATAATTGCTATTCAAAGATTTTGGCACTGTTTATAGGCCATACAATGGTACGTGACCTGGATAAATCGCATGCACAGAGGTTACTCAAGATAGAGCAATCTGATTATAATAGACTAGTGCCAGCAGGATTCCTAGGGTATGCAGTAAACCTCTTGCATGTCAATGATGAGCATCTGAACTTTAGGATACAAAGTGGAAATCATGGTGGCTTGAGATGATCACTTTTATACAGCTTGTTCAAAAAACTTCAGTGTCATAAACCTGAAGTTCTTTGAAAAAGCTGTATAAAAGTGATCCTCTCAAGCCACCATGATTTTCACTTTTTATCCTTAAGTTCAGATGCTCATCATTGACATGCAAGAGGTTTACTGCGGTACTAGTCCCTTATAATCAGGTTGCTCTATCTTGAGTAACCTCTGTGCATGTGATTCATCCAGGTCACCATCGTATGGCCTATAAATAGTGCCAAATTCTTTGAATAGCAATTATAAACCCACTTCTCACACTTTCAAACTAAACATATGATAGAATCGACAAATCATTCAATGAAGGTACATACTTCATATCCTCCAAAACAAACAATCGTATCCTGCCATCCAAAACAATCAAATTTTGCATGAATATTTTGAAAGATGCACATAAGCATACACATATATAAAATTATATGCATATATATATATGTATATTTATTTATTTACTTTTTTCAATATATCTTTTTTTTATAAACTTACAGGTTATTATCTGAAAAGTTTTTACCAAGTCAGAATATTCTTCCTACCTCACATGATGAAATGAAGAAGATAATCAACAATCTTGGTATAGATTATCAATGTATACATGCATGTCCTAATGATTGTATTTTATATAGAGGTGAATATGCAGACTCTTTGACATGTCCCAAATGTCAATCTCCTCGATATAAGGGTGAAGAAGGTAAAATCCCAAAAAAGGTATTGAGACATTTTCCATTGGCTCCACAGATTAGACATATGTTTCAAAGCCTCGAATTATCAAAGCTTTTGACTTGGGGACATGATCACAAAAGTACTGATGGAATAATTAGAATTCCTCATGATAGTGTTGCTTTTCAGCATATTGATTCTACATGGCCTGAATTTGCACAAAATCCAAAGAATCTAAAGTTAGGAGTTGCATTAGATGGGGTTAATCCATTCTCCATGAAATCCAGTAAATGGTCAACATGGCCAGTGGTAGTCATTCTTCCACCATATCTTAGCATTAAAAAGGAACATTTAATGCTTTCACTTTTAATCCCAGGCAAAAGACAAGTTAAAGATATGAATATATATCTTGCTCCTCTCATTGACGATCTTTAAGAGTTATGGAGAGGTATTAATGTCATTGATGTATCGAAAAACATCAATGAAAGACATATTACGGTTCGTGGTATTGTGGCTTGGACTATTCACGATTTTCCAGGATATGGTGTTTGTTCATCTATTGATGTAATTTTTTTACTCAATATGCATGTAAATAAATATGATTTAATCTAAGTATATTTTTATCATTTTCCATGATGCAGGAATATCTACTAAGGGTTATAAAGCTTGTCCATATTGTGGTGATTGGTTGAGATCAATCTATAGTAAGAATCTCAACAAAAATATTTATCTTTGACATCAATGATTCTTGCCTGATGATCATCCATTAAGATCTAAAAGAGAAGCGATACATTTTAATGGAAAGCTTGAAACAAGTCAGTGTCCAAAACCTATGACGCCTATGGATTGGTATAAAAAATGGACAGATGGACCTCTGATAGATCCAGAAGCAGAAATCTTCAGTGATTATTCAGATAATGAGTATGTGAACAGAGGTAAAGCAAAATTGGCACTCACAGAGAACATATCAATATGGTATTCTTTGGAGTATTGGAAAGAGTTAAAAGTATGTCATCTTCTTGATCCTATGCATATATTCAAAAATATTGGTTATTCACTATGGCAGCATCTTCTTGGACTAAAAAGATATCACAGCATCAAGGAATGATTTGAAAGATCAAAAATCCAAACCAAAGTTATGGCCAATTTTTGATAGACATCGACAAGAAATGACTTATGCACCTGCTCCTTGGGTACTTACAACAAAAGAGATACAGACTATCAAGAATAGAATTCAATTGATTAAGACTCCTACAGGATATGGAGCATCTTTTCAAAACATATTTACTATGGATGATAAGAGCTTATTTGGGTTAAAGACCCATGACTGGCATAACTTTTTGAAACATATTTTACCTTTGGTTATCGATGGATGTACAACGAAAGGAGTACGAGATGTGATCTATCGTCTTGGATCACTTATAAGGTAATTATGATACTTTTATATTTAATATGTAGGAATATTGGATATCTTTTATTTTTTAATTAACTTCTTTATAATTGTTTTTATGATATGTATAGGTGGATTACATCCAAAGAGATTGACAAAAACTCAATCCCACAAAAAAAACGTGAATGCAAAGAGCTACTATGTTTGATGGAGAAAGAACTTCCTACTTCATTTTTTGATATTCATGTTCATTTATTAGTCCATCTTGTAGATGAAATAGAGATTGCAGGTGTTGTCAACACTCGATGGATGTTTTGGGTGGAGCGATTTATGGGAGTATTAAAAGGTTATGTGCGACAAAGAGCGAAACCAGAAGGATCCATGGCAAAGGGTTGGATGCTTGAAGAGTGCATGTATTACGTTAGTGAGTACCTTGAAAGAGTTCATGAAGAAGCTCCACGTGCATGGACCAACGAGTCTTCCTTAAAAATAGCAGATGAGGTATTATCAGGTAAGGGGGTTCCATTCTTATTTACATTTCAAGAAAAAAATGATGTTTCTACTTTTGTAGCATATAATAGCGAATGCATGCAAGCATTCCTTAGCGAGTACGAGGAACTTCAAAATCTCCGAAGTAAAAGGCAAAAAAACAAAAGATTTAGCCATAATCTCGATAATAATGAGATTACAGATATATCTTCTTTCACGGATTGGCTATATAGTCGTTTGCAACGCGCCAATGCAAATACTGAAGAAATTTAAGAAATTTCAGATGAGCAAAGAGAGTTAATGATAGGTTGTGAACGAAAGGTAATTTTATTAAAATAATATTTTATTTTTTTCATAAATGTATGTTAGTTTCTATTTACTAATTGAATTTATTTTGCAGGCTCGAATGTTCACTAATATGTGGGCTTTTGGACAGCATATTAGAATCAAAGCCATTGATTCTTTACGTAAAACAGAGGATTCTAGTATTGTTGCTTCTTTCAAGCAACTATCACGTGCTAGCTCAAAAGACACGAACCTTATAGATAGCGAACTTGGTTACGTAGGAACTATTGTTGGTATCTACGAAATTTCATTTCGTACATTCAAACAGGTAGAAAAAAGTTTATATTTTTTTTATGGAGTTAGTTATTTTTTAAAGCACCTAATAATAGGTTTTTGTTGTTATATATTTTGATAGGTCATATTGAAGGTTGACTGGTTTCGATCGGAGTATAAAGGTAGTAATTCCACATTAAGAAAGGAATTATCTGGGTTTTGGGCAATTGATTCTTCCAAGGTAATGCGATCTACTAAAGAACCATATATTCTTCCTAGGCATATTGAACAAGCAATCTTTTATAAAAACCCAGATGCTCATCCTTGGTGGCAAGTCATTCATGTGCAACCTAGAGGTAGGTCATTGTTTGAACAGTTTATTGTTAGAGAGATCGAAGAAAGTCCTCTTGATGATTCAGCATCAGATACAGATACATCAACATCTGAAATAGAAATTAGAATCATTATACGTGATAATGATACTAATCCTTTTTATGAAGAGGATAATTCTCTACATGCTGATTCTACTGATGAGGAAGAGGAATTACCAGAAATAGATATTAATCCATCAATAGATGATGTGATTCATGAGAACATAGATTTAACAATAGAAGAAATAAATGAAATCAATAAGGATAATGAAGATGAGACTATATTGATGTCTTACCAAAATGATGGCAATAATGAAAACATATGAGCAGATTAGATAGTAAATTCTACTCTAGTTATCGATCAACAACTTGAAGCTTCTGAATGGATTTCAGATAATAGATTTTTTTATTAACTTGAATAACGATGAATCCTACTAGAGAGATGAAATCATGTTCTTCTAATTTAGAACATGAAGCTCGGGGGTATGCCTAATTATTTTATATATAGCTTTATCTTCGAGCTTTATCATGTATGTATGCATATGTGTGTGTATTCATGTGTATTATATGTATACATATGTTAGTATGCATATATATGTATTTCATATATATGTATGTGTTTGCATGTGTGTAATATATGTATACATGTGTTAAATATGCATATGTGTATATATGCATATGCATTCATGTAAAATATTCATGTATTCATGTATTCATGTATTCATGTATTCATGTAATATATGCAACTGTTTATAATTGTGTACATGTATATATGTATATGTGTCTATGTGTAAATATGTACATGTAAATATGTATGCATGTATATATATATGTTTATGTGTGCATGTAGGCATGTATACGTGATGTGTACATGTATATATGTATATATGTCTATGTGTAAATGTGTACATGTAACTATGTTAGTATGTATATATATATTTATGTGTGCATTTAGGCATGTATGTGTGATGCACAATATATGTACTCCATTTTATATTTATGTATCCTATCTACATGATGTGTATATATCTTTATATATATTATGATCCTTGTTGATTCGAGTAGCTATATATAGAGGCATAAGGTTGGGAGGAGAGACATCTCTCTAGTAGGACGTCGGAGGAATAGATGCAATGTGTACATATACTTCAAACATATGGCTAAAAGGTTGAATTAGAGTTTTTAAATTAGGGGTTTTAAAACCCTAATATCGAAATTAGTGTTTTCAATTTAGGATTTTTGGAATATGATTTATTTATTTATGCGTATGCATGTGTTGTGTATGAATGTGTATCTATATGTGCATATGCATGTGTTGTGTGTGTATATATGCATGTGTATATGTATACATGCATGTAAATATGATTATATGAGTCTATGTGTGTGTACATATGATTATGCATGTGTATGTGTATGTGAGTATGTGTGCGTGTATGTGAGTATGTGTATGTGTCTATGTGTATTCATTATATGTGTGTAACTGCATGCATGTGTATGTGTGTGTAAAAATGTGCATGTACGTGTGTGTATGTATAAATGTGCATGTATATGTATATGTGTGTAAATGTGCATGTATGATGTATATGTGTGTATGCGTGTATTTATACCTCTAGTCTCACTCTTTTCTCTCTCTCTCTCTCTCATATACATACATACATGCATAAACACACATACTCATATCCACAAATATATACATAAAAGCAGTGCATACCGTGCATTATCGCGACGATGAGCCATAAGTGTCCGCATCTCTTTTAAACACCACTTAAGCGACCATCCTCTCCCAAAGTCTGTCTCAAGTGAACTAAGTACGTATTTTTTATCCCTCTCATCATGCTCACTACAAAAAAAAACATAATGTAAATAAACATAAGATATTTATTTCAATTTATATGTAAAATTTTTACTTACTTCCACGGTAAGGGGATAAAGCGTAGGTAAGAGTCACATAGTGCCCGCATCCTTCTCTTGAACTCCAATCCATTCCCTATGTACACAATGTTCCCCTCTGGCTCTATATCGCACTCTAGTCCTAAGGTGCCTATGCATGTCCTCATAGGCAATTCTGCTCTGCTATCACGATGTGGAGGTGGTATAGGTGTCCTCAAAATAGATAGATAAAAATAAATAAAAATATGTGTTATAGTATCATTAAAAAAGTTTATGAAAAAAAAACATACCTATGAGCAGATAGCTCTCTTCCTGCATGTGGAGCCGCAGAAGAGCCCTCGTCTGATCACTAGGTAAGCATCTGGATCGTATAGTCCAGCTCCTCATCAGACATCTCTGAGTAATCACGCATTATGGCCCCTAGAGTATCAGACGAGACTCTTGCTCTCATAAGACTTTTTATGAGAGTGAGTTTCACCTTTCTCTCTCTACTAGGATCCATAATACCTAACATATAAAACAAAATGATTAGAAATCTATATATATATATATATATATATATATATATATATATATATATATATATATATATATATATATATATATATATATATATATATATATATATATATATATATATATATATATATATATATATATATATATATATATATACGTGTACATATGTATGTGTGTATGCATTAAGTATGTGTATGTATGCATGTGTGTGTGTATGTATGTGCATGTATGTGTGTGTGTGTATGTGTGTATGCATATGTATGTGTGTGTATGCATCATTATGTGTGTATGTGTCTATGTGTGTATGTGTCTATGTGTGTATGTGTGTGTGTATATGTGTGTGTGTATGTGTGTGTCTATGTGTATGTGTGTGCATCTATGAGTGTGTATGTGTTTATGTGTGTGTATGTGTCTATGTGTGTGTATGTGTCTATGTGTGTGTATGTGTCTATGTGTGTATGTGTATGCATGTATGTATGCATATGTGTGTATGTGTGTCTATGCATTATGTATGCATATGTGTGTGTATGCATTATGTATGTGTATGTATGCATGTATATATGTATGTATGTATGCATATGCATATGCATTATGTATGTATATATATGCATGTATGTGTATGTGTGAGTATGTCTCTCTATGTGTGTGTATGCATATATGTGTGTGTGTATGCATATATGTGTGTATGTGTGTGTACATGTGTTTGTATGTGTGTATGCATGTGTATGTGTGTGTATGCATCATTATGTGTGTATGTGTCTGTGTGTGTTTGTGTGTGTTTGTATATGTGTGTGTGTGTGTCTATGTGTATGTATGTGTGTCTATGAGTGTGTATGTGTTTATGTGTATGTATGTATCTATGTGTGTGTATGTGTCTATGTGTGTATGTGTATGCATGTATTTATGCATATGTGTGTATGCATGTATGTATGCATATGTGTGTGTATGCATTATGTATGCATATGTGTGTGTATGCATTATGTATGTGTATGTAAGCATGTGCATTATGTATGCATGTAAGTATGTATGTATGCATATGCATATGCATTATGTATGCATATGCATATGCATTATGTATGCATATGCATATGCATTATGTATGCATATGCATATGCATATGCATTATGTATGCATATGTATGCATGTATGTGTATGTGTGTGTATGTCTCTCTATGTGTGTGTATGCATATATGTGTGTGTATGTGTGTGTATATGTGTGTGTATGTGTGTATGCATGTGTAGTATGCATCATTATGTGTGTATGTGTGTGTGTATCTATGTGTATATGTGTGTATCTATGAGTATGTATGTGTTTATGTGTGTGTATGTGTCTATGTGTGTATGTGTCTATGTGTGTATGTGTCTATGTGTGTGTGTATGTATCTATGCATGTGCATTATGTATGCATATGTGTGTATGTGTGTGTATGCATTATGTATGCATATGTGTGTGTATGCATTATGTATGCATATGTGTGTGTATGCATTATGTATGTGTATGTAAGCATGTGCATTATGTATGCATGTAAGTATGTATGTATGCATATGCATATGCATATGCATTATGTATGCATATGCATATGCATTATGTATGCATATGCATATGCATATGCATTATGTATGCATATGCATATGCATATGCATTATGTATGCATATGCATATGCATATGCATTATGTATGCATATGCATATGCATTATGTATGCATATGCATATGCATTATGTATGCATATGCATATGCATTATGTATGCATATGCATATGCATTATGTATGCATGTGCATATGCATTATGTATGCATATATGTGTATGTGTGTATATGTCTCTCTATGTGTGTGTATGCATATATGTGTGTGTATGTGTGTATATGTGTCTGTATGTGTGTATGCATGTGTAGTATGCATCATTATGTGTGTATGTGTGTGTATATGTGTGTGTATGTGTGTGTGTCTATGTGTATATGTGTGCATGTATGAGTATGTATGAGTCTATGTGTGTATGTGTCTATGTGCATGTATGTATGCATATGTATGTGTATGCATGTGTATGTGTGTGTATGCATCATTATGTGTGTATGTGTCTATGTGTGTATGTGTCTATGTGTCTATGTGTGTATGCGTTTGTGTATGTGTGTGTGTCTATGTGTATGTGTCGCTATGCATCTATGAGTGCGTATGTGTTTATGTGTGTGTATGTGTCTATGTATGTGTATGTGTGTATGTGTGTATGTGTGTATGTGTGTATGTGTATGCATGTATGTATGCATAGGTGTGTGTATGTGTGTGTATGCATTATGTATGCATATGTGTGTGTATGCATTATGTATGTGTATGTATGCATGTAAGTATGTATGTATGCATATGCATATGCATTATGTATGCACATGTATGCATGTGTGTATGTGTCTATGTGTGTATGTGTGTGTGTGTATATGTGTGTGTATGTGTGTGCGCGTCTATGTGTATGTGTGTGTCTCTATGAGTGTGTATGTGTTTATGTGTGTGTATGTGTCTATGTGTGTGTATGTGTCTATGTGTGTATGTGTATGCATGTATGTATGCATATGTGTGTGTATGTGTGTGTATGCATTATGTATGCATATATGTGTGTATGTGTTTATGTGTGTGTATGTGCCTATGTGTGTGTATGTGTATGCATATGTGTATGTGTATGTGTATGCATGTATGTATGCATATGTGTGAGTATGTGTGTGTATGTGTTTATGTGTGTATGTGTCTATATGTGTGTATGTGTCTATGTGTGTATGTGTATGCATGTATGTATGCATATGTGTGTGTATGTGTGTGTATGCATTATGTATGCATATATGTGTGTATGTGTGTGTATGTGTTTATGTGTGTGTATGTGTCTATGTGTGTGTATGTGTATGCATATGTGTGTGTATGTGTATGCATGTATGTATGCATATGTGTGTGTATGTGTATGCATGTATGTATGCATATGTGTGTGTATGTGTGTGTATGTGTTTATGTGTGTATGTGTGTATGTGTGTATGTGTCTATGTGTGTGTATGTGTCTATGTGTGTATCTGTATGCATGTATGTATGCATATGTGTGTGTATGTGTGTGTATGCATTATGTATGCATATGTATGTGTATGTGTGTGTATGTGTTTATGTGTGTGTATGTGTCTATGTGTGTGTATGTGTATGCATATGTGTGTGTATGTGTATGCATGTATGTATGCATATGTGTGTGTATGTGTGTGTATGTGTTTATGTGTGTGTATGTGTCTATGTGTGTGTATGTGTCTATGTGTGCATATGTGTGTGTATGCATGTAAGTATGTATGTATGTACTCATATGCATATGCATTATGTATGCATATGTGTGTGTATGCATGTAAGTATGTATGGATGTACGCATATGCATATGCATTATGTATGCATGTATGTTTATGTGTGTGCATGTCTCTCTATGTGTGTGTATGCATATATGTGTGTGTATGTGTGTATATGTGTGTGTATGTGTGTATGTATGTGTGTGTATGTGTGTGTGTATGTGTGTATGTGTGTGTATATGTATGTGTATATATGTGTGCATGTGTATGCATTATGTGTGCATGTGTATGCATTATGTGTGCATGTGTATGCATTATGTGTGCATGTGTGTATGCAACATTATTTGTGTATGTGTGTATATGTGTGTGTATTTGTGTGTATGTGTGTGTGTGTCTATGTGTATGTGTGTGTGTGTGTGTGTCTATGTGTGTATATGTGTGTGTGTATGCATATGTATGTGTGTGTAACTATATGTGTGTGTGCACATACCTTGCAAGTAGATGCATCTCTCTCTCTCTCTCGTGCGCACGCTCTCTCTCTCTCTCGGTCTCTTCTTGGTCTCTCGCGTCCAAATCCCGGCACAAATGTGCCGGGAGAAATCGAATTTTTCTTTTTACATTCCAGAGTGTCGCATATGCGACGCTCTTCAGTTTGCCAACATCGCAAATACCGTCGCTCATTAGCGACAGTATTTGCGACGCTGTTAATTTAGCGTCGCATAAGCGATGCTAGCATCGATTATGGGACGGTTGTCGCTTAAAAAAAATAAATCAAAAAATTGACCGTCCCGTATGCGACGCCAGCGTCGCATAAGCGACGGTACACATTTTTTTTTCAATTCGGGGGCGTCGCTACGCCCCCTATTTCTTGTAGTGATGTGTATGTGTGTGTATGCATCATTATGTGTGTTTGTGTCTATGTGTGTATGTTTATGTGTGTGTATATGTGTGTGTATGTGGATGTGTCTATGTATATGTGTCGCTACGCATCTATGAGTGTGTATGTGTTTATGTGTGTGTATGTGTCTATATGTGTGTATGTGTCTATGTGTGTATGTGTATGCATGTATATACGCATATGTGTGCATGTGTGTGTATGCATTATGTATGCATATGTGTGTGTATGCATTATGTATGTGTATGTAAGCATGTGCATTATGTATGCATGTAAGTATGTATGTATGCATATGCATGTGCATTATGTATGCATGTATGTGTATGTGTGTGTGTATGTCTCTCTATGTGTGTGTGTATGCATATTGGTACACTTATGTGTTCCTCGAGTAGCTTTGATGTGAACCTTTTCCCTATACATGGGCACTTTTTACTCTAGTGCTGGCTAGAGGTTTTTTCCCCATGTTACCACATACTTGATACTCTCATATGTGGTGGTACTTTGTACTTAGGGATATTATTCAGCTCTTACTTCAGTTCAGTTTATCGATCAATCAAGAGAGCTATTCTAGCCATCGTCTTCTCCGTGTGTCTTGCTGCGTTTGTGCTCCTTGTGTGTGCTTCTTGTGTGTCTCTCGCACTTCTACACACACCCAACAGTGGTATCAAAGCAGGTTCAGCTTCTTCTCAAGTTTTGGTTTTTCGCGTCGCGGCGCGCGTGCACTTTAACAATGCAAATTGACTTCGGAGCATAGAACTATGAATTTCAGCAGCCCGGAAACATTTCCACCAGGTGCGTTGGGGTTTTACCCCCATTTCAAAGCCATTCGTGCAGTCAGAATTTCCATCAGAGTGATGGTTTGTGAGCTGAAATTTCAGCACTCATTTCAGATTTCGTCGAAGTGAAGATTTTGTCACATTCTTGTTCCTTAGTGAAATGGCGGGAAGCAATGACTTGTTTGGCATGCTTCAAGCTGAAGATAAGCTTGATGGGACTAACTATCCAATGTGGTCTTACATGATGAAGCATGTTCTTGTTGCAAAACAACTTTGGAACATAGTGGCAGATGTAGATGGAAGACCAGCAGGTGCTTCTACTTCACAGTCTACTATCACAGATGGAGCTTCTTCTTCGAGTACAGTGGTTTCTCCTTCTCCACCTACACAGGAGTAGCTTAGATGGGATGGAAAAGATGCTCAAGCTCATGCTTTGATTGCGCTTTCAGTGAAACGTCATATAGTTCCACACATTCGGTCATGTTCTACATCGAGATAGGCATGGGACACTCTTGCTTCTTTGTATGCCGTGCGTAATGAAGCACGTGTTGCATACTTGAGGAAGCAACTTGAGGATGTATGTATGGCTGAAAATGAGTCAGTGGATGTGTATGTGACACGCATCAAGGACTTGAAAGAGCAATTGGCAAACATAGATGAGATTATTCTTGATGCATCACTCATTTCTACATTGTTGAAAGGATTACCCAAAGCTTTGCTACTACACTCCGTTTGGTTGCAAAAGGAAATCCTAATATGTATGCATTTGATGAGGTTGTGTCTCTTCTTTTGCAAGAAGAGCAATCTAGAGTGAATAGCAGTGGTTTGATTGAAGGAACGCAAGCACTTGCTAACAAAAGGGGAAAAACAAGTATGGTTCAGCTTTGGGTTCATCAAAACCAAAGCCTCAAGCTTCCTCTTCCACTCATTCCTCTAATGATGGTGATTTGCAAAAGAAGAAGAGATGCAAATATTGTCGGAAGGTTGGTCATACTATTGATGAGTGTAGAAAGCTTGCTAAACGCAATGAAAAGAAAAAGGAATCCGGCATGTCTATTGCTGAAAATTTAGCAAATGCAAAGAATGATGAAGCTAACATGGCTCAAGATTTTTGGGCATGTGTTATTACATGTCATTATAATGCTTCTTTACATTCTAAATGTATGGTTGTGAGTGAGGCTGATTCAGATTGGTTCTTTGATAGCTTCAAAGCACATAACATCATGCAAAAGATTTTTTGCCTCTTTGAAAGATGCACCTATTAAAGGAGGACATGTGGTGTGTGCAAAGAATGCCTCTTATCCTATCATTGGAGTAGGAGAAATTGAGCTTATGGCTACAAATGGAGGTTTGATTCTCTTGAAAAATGCATTGTATGTGCCCGGTATCAAGAAAAACTTACTTTCAGTTCCGTTGATTGCCAAAGCTGGACTTCATGTACACTTTGTTGATGATAAGTGTATGGTTCATGATTTCAGCAATGGCGATGTTATTGTGATGTCCGGTACATTATGTAATGGTTTGTATCGCATGGACACATACAAGAGGGCTGCCTCGAATGCCTTAGTTGCTCATACTTCTTCCATGGCTGAAATGGAGCTTTGGCATGCTCGTTTTGGTCACTTGAACTTCAACAGTTTGCTCTACTTGCAAAAGAAGGACATGGTTATTGGCTTACCTACACTCGAGTCCATTGAAAATCATGCATGTGAAGGTTGCATTCTTGGAAAAATGCATCGTGCTTCTTTTCCAAAAGATGTCATACACACACTACAAGAAAATTACAGCTTGTTCATAGTGATGTATGTGGTCCCGTCAAGACTCCATCTTTTGGGAAGCATGTATATTTTGTTACCTTCATTGATGATGCTACTCGCCATACATGGGTGTATCCTATGAAAGCAAAGAATGAGGTATTTTCTTGCTTCAAAGCATTTTTAGCTATGGCTGAAAATTTTTCTTCACAAAAACTTTTGACTCTACGCACGGATCGTGGTGGTGAATACATGTCACATGAGTTTAGTGCTTTTCTTCGTGAAAGAGGTGTTTCACACCAATGTACGGTACCATACACACCTCAGTAAAAAGGTGTTGCCGAGCGTAAAAATAGAACTCTACTTGAAATGGCACGATGTATGGTTAAAGGAAAGCATCTTCCTAATAAGTTTTGGATGGAAGCGGTCATGTGTGCAAATTATGTGTTGAATCGCTGCCTTACAAAAGCATTGAGAGTCATCACTCCTTATGAGGCTTGGAATGGTCATAAGCCTATGGTTAGTCATATGCGTGTTTTTGGTTATTTGGCATATGCTCTTGTGCCATCACAACAACCTCACAAACTTGATGACAAGGCAAAAAAATTTATATTTGTTGGTTATAGTGCTGAAAGTAAGGGATATCGATTGTACCATCCATTGACGAACACAGTTATTGTGAGTCGAGATGTGGTATTTGCTAAAAGTTCAGTTTTCCCTCTACTTGAATGCAAAAAACTACCAACAATTACCTCACAAGATGTGTTTGATACACTCATGCCTTTGTTCCAAAATGGTGCGTTTGACTATGGCCATGTAGACCAGCCAACTGAGGTTCAAAGGGCTGAAAAATTCCAGCCAAATAGGGCTGAAAATCTAGAGAATCTCCAGCCAAACATGGCTGAAAAATTTCAGCCAAAAAATGACCAAATTGCTGGAAATTTCCAGCCACATATGGCTGAACATTTGCGTCAAAATATGGCTGAAACTGAGCATGAAATTCAGCCCACGCATGATGTACATATTGAAGATGTTTTACATAATAAACGCATATCTATCAAGAGTGCACAATCTATGTCAAAATGGCTAAAACAAACTTTGCAGGACAGCAAATTGAGTGCACCTTTACTCGGTAGAACAAGATCAAGCTCTCACCATGCATCAAGTAATTTTGTGGATTATTCTCTTATTGCTACATCATGTAATGAAGAGCCACTTTCTTTTGAAGATACATGTGATGATTCACAATGGATAAGTGCTATGCAATCAGAAATGGATTCAATACATAGGAATGGTACTTGGGAGTTATGTGAATTGCCAAAAGGAAAGAATGCCATTGGTACAAAGTGGGTTTACAAGATTAAGAGGAAATCTGATGGTAGCATTGATCACTACAAAGCTAGATTGGTTGCCAAAGGATATGCGCAACAATATGGCATTGACTATGAGGAAACTTTTGCACCTACTTCACGCATGACTACCATTCGTACTGTGGTTGCATTGGTTGCCCATCGAGGTTGGAAAGTGCATCAATTGGACATAAAAACAACCTTCTTGAATGGTGATTTGCAAGAAGAGGTCTATGTGAAGCAACCTCCTGGATTTGTTATGAAAGGGAAAGAGCATATGGTTTGTCGCTTGCATAAAGCCTTGTATGGTCTCAAGCAAGCTCCACGTGCATGGTATGGCAAAATACATAAGCACTTGATTGCTCTTGGCTTCACATGTAGTCCGATTGAAAGCACACTCTATGTACGCAAAAATGGGGCTGATCTTATAGTGCTTGTTCTTTATGTCGATGACATACTCTTGACTGGGTCATGTGATGCAAAACTTGACATTCTTATGGCTTATTTGCAGCATACTTTTGATGTCACTTATCTTGGTCTTTTGAGCTACTATCTTGGCATCCAGTTTGTATCCATTGAGAGGGGAATTGTTATGCATCAAGCAAAGTATGTTGAAAAACTACTTCAGCGTTTTGACTTTGAGGATTGTAAGCCAGTTTCCACACCAGTTGAGATACGATTCAGGTTCTCAGTTGAGGATTCTAGTGATGCATTTGACACTTCTCTTTATCAGCAAGCTGTGGGATGTCTTATATATGCATGCAACACAAGGCCGGATATACAGTATGTAGTTTCCCAGTTGAATCAATTCATGCATAGCCCTGGCACTAAGCATTGGCAAGCGGTGAAACGTGTGTTTAGATATCTCTTAGGAACTTTGACCTTAGGCCTCTTTTATGGCAGAGATGTTCAGCCATGCTTGCATGCTTTTACAGATAGTGATTGGACTGGTTGTTATGATACTCGCGTGTCCACTTGTGGTAATTGCTTTTTCCTTGGAGACTCATGCATATCTTGGTTGAGTAAGAAGCAACCTACAGTGGCTACATCGAGTTGTGACGCTGAGTACAGGGCAGTTTTCACAGCTACAGTGGAGTGTATATGGTTGAGACGCCTATTGATGGATCTTTGCATGGAGATTGATGATGCTACGCATGTTCTCACTGATAGTCAGAGTGCTTTGGCTGTTGCATGAAACCCAGTGTTTCATGCACGGACCAAACATATTGAGGTGCATTATCACTATGTGAGAGAGTGCCTTCATGCAAGAGATATTGATTTGGCATATGTGCCTACACAAGATAATGTGGCAGACATATTCACCAAAGCTCTTCCACAGGAAAAGTTTGAAGCTTTTCGCAAAGCTTTAGGCTTGTTACCTTGTGGGGGCTGATCTGTCACTCCCTGTATGTGTTCATATCATTTGCTCCAGGGGGGTTTGTTACACTTATGTGTTCCTCGAGTAGCTTTGATGTGAACCTTTTCCCTATACATGGACACTTTTTACTCTAGTGTTGGCTAGAGGTTTTTTCCCCATGTTACCACATACTTGATACTCTCATATGTGGTGGTACTTTGTACTTAGGGATATTATTCAGCTCTTACTTCAGTTCAGTTTATCGATTAATAGAGAGAGCTATTCCAGCCATCATCTTCTCCGTGTGTCTTGCTGCGTTTGTGCTCCTTGTGTGTGCTTCTTGTGCTCTCTCGCACTTCTACACACACCCAATACATATATGTGTGTGTATGTGTGTGTGTGTGTGTGTGTGTATATGTGTCTGTATGTGTGTATGCATGTGTATGTGTGTGTATGCATCATTATGTGTGTATGTGTGTATGTGTCTATGTGTGTATGTGTCTATGTGTGTATGTGTGTGTATATGTGTGTGTATGTGTGTGTGTATCTATGTGTATGTGTGTGTATCTATGAGTGTGTATGTGTTTATGTGTGTGTATGTGTCTATGTGTGTGTATGTGTCTATGTGTGTGTATGTGTCTATGCATGTGCATTATGTATGCATGAAAGTATGTGTGTATGTGTGTATGTATGCATGTAAGTATGTGTGTATGTGTGTGTGTACATGTGTGTGTATGTGTGTGTGTGTGTCTATGCGTATGTGTGTGTATCTATGAGTGTGTATGTGTTTATGTGTGTGTATGTGTGTATGTGTGTATGTGTGTGTATGTGTCTATGTGTGTATGTGTATGCATGTATGTGTGCATATGTATGTGTATGCATGTGTATGTGTATGTATGCATCATTATGTGTGTATGTGTCTATGTGTGTGAGTATATGTGTTTGTGTATGTGTGTGTGTCTATGTGTATGTGTCACTACACGTCTATGAGTGTGTATGTGTGTATGTGTTTATGTGTGTGTATGTGTCTATGTGGGTGTATGTGTCTATGTGTGTATGTGTATGCATGTATGTATGCATAGGTGTGTGTATGTGTGTGTATGCATTATGTATGCATATGTGTGTGTATGCATTATGTATGTGTATGTATGCATCTAAGTATGTATGTATGCATATGCATTATGTATGCATATGCATTATGTATGCATATGCATTATGTATGCATATGCATTATGTATGCATATGCATTATGTATGCATATGCATTATGTATGCATGTATGTGTATGTGTGTGTATGTCTCTCTATGTGTGTGTATGTCTCTCTATGTGTATGTATGTCTCTCTATGTGTGTGTATGTCTCTCTATGTGTGTGTATGTGTGTATGTGTGTGTGTATGCATGTGTATGTGTGCGAATGCATCATTATGTGTGTATGTGTCTATGTGTGTATGTGTCTATGTGTGTATGTGTCTATGTGTGTATGTGTGTGTGTATATGTGTGTGTGTGTCTATGTGTATGTGTGTGTGTCTATGAGTGTGTATGTGTTTATGTGTGTGTATGTGCCTATGTGTGTATGTGTATGCATGTATGTATGCATATGTGTGTGTATGTGTGTGTATGCATTATTTTTGCATATGTGTGTGTATACATTATGTATGTGTATGTATGCATGTGCATTATGTATGCATGTGCATTATGTATGCATGTGCATTATGTATGCATGTGCATTATGTATGCATATGCATTATGTATGTGTATGTATGCATGTGCATTATGTATGCATATGCATTATGTATGCATATGCATTATGTATGTGTATGTATGCATGTGCATTATGTATGCATATGTGTGTGTATGCATGTAAGTATGTATGTATGTATGCATATGCATATGCATTATGTATGCATATGTATGCATATGTATGCATATGTATGCATGTATGTGTATGTGTGTGCATGTCTCTCTATGTGTGTGTATGTGTGTGTGTATGTGTGTGTGTGTATGTGTGTATGTGTGTATGTGTGTGTATATGTATGTGTATATGTGTGTGCATGTGTATGCATTATGTGTGCATGTGTGTATGCAACATTATGTGTGTATGTGTGTGTATGTGTGTGTGTGTCTATGTGTATGTGTGTGTGTGTCTATGTGTGTATATGTGTGTGTGTATGCATGTGTATGTGTGTGTGTGCGCATACCTTGCTTCAACGAGATGCATCTCTCTCTCTCTCTCTCTCTCTCTCTCTCTCTCTCTCTCTCTCTCTCTCTCTCTCTCTCTCTCTCTCTCTCTCTCTCTCTCTCTCTCTCTCTCTCTCTCTCTCTCTCTCTCTCTCTCTCTCTCTCTCTCTCTCTCTCTCTCTCTCTCTCTCTCTCTCTCTCTCTCTCTCTCTCTCTCTCTCTCTCTCTCTCTCTCTCTCTCTCTCGTCCAAATCCTGGCACAAACGTGCCGGGAGAAATCGAATTTTTTTTTTTACATTCTAGAGCATCGCATATGCGACGTTGTCCAATTTGCCAACATCACAAATAACATCGCACTTATTTAGCATCACATAAGCGACGCAGGCATCGATTATGCGATGAATGCCCGTAAAAAAAAAAAATTCAAAAACAGCACTGTCGCTTATGCAATGCTAGCATCGCATAAGCAACGGTGCTCATTTTTTTTCAATTCGGGGGTGTCGCTACGCCCCCCTATTTTGTTTTTTTTAATATAAAGGAAGTTTGGCATTAGCCTACTCTCCCGGACTTGAATTAAATAAAGAAAAGTACAAGAGAAGGGGAGTAGTGCCCATGAGACCCCCAGATCCCACAAAGCAGGGGAAGCTTTTACAGAGCTTAGATGGCATTACAAAGAAGGTTAATCACCCTCTCATCACCCTCATGTGGGGCCCACTTGGGTTTAAGCTTGTTATTGATCAAAAGGAGTACTTGATGATGCCTGAAGGGGGGGGGATTTCTTACAATTAACAATCCTTTTGCCAAGGAGGAACAACGATTTCTCAATTGACCACTCTTTGGGGGAGTCGCTGAAGTTGAAAGCACATCTTTCCCGCCATATTTTCCATAGGACCTCCCCTCTGATGGCGTTCTAGAGAGTCGCGGAGCAACCGATCGCTTCTCCAAGCAAGGCTTGCTGTCAACTGAGATGTTTGTGAAGTCTAATTTTCTTTCCAACCTTCTGCTAGAGTCTGTTGGAAGAAGATGTGTGAAACATCTTCGATAGACCGGTAACAACGTTTGCACCAGGAAGGAATCCCGCAAAATTTGCTAGCCTTAAGGTTGGTCCAGATTCCATGATGAAAAATTTTCCATAAGAGGAGAGACTTTTTTATTTCTATGAGGGGGTGCTAGATAGCCATGAACTTCATGTCCCATCGAAGCCGCATCCATGACAGGCACCACTTCTTGTTGAGGTTAACCTGATAGTCAATCGTTTCTTTGATGTCCGGGATTTTTGATAGGCTATTCCCATTGTGCCATTTGAGACCAAGCGAACTCGACGTGTCGTGTCCCATGAGAAGGTGAACTTTGTGTCGGTCCTAGGCGAGACATCTGCTTTGCAAAGTGTTCCATTCTTCATACGAAACGTTGACGCAAGGGTCAATATCCTCGAAGTTGATCCAGCGGTTGGTGTCTTGTTTCCAGAGATGTTTCCATTTTTTGAAGCCTTTGTTCCATACTTCTTGGCATTTTGAATGTTCCATGATTCCACACTTCGGATGCCATGGATCGGAAACCAGATAAAGTCGTTTTGTCTGATATCGGCTGCCCACTTCCAGTCTTCACTTATTCTTGCGTAGCTTTTGACTTTATTCCAACTCTTCCATAGGGAGCTCACGAGATTAGAGCCTTTCGGGAAGACGGGGATCGGGGAAAACAGCAAGGTCAAGATGTCAAGATTCTTCCAATTTGGGAAACCCATGAGAGCCAACTCATTCTTGTTTCTGAAGATCAACTTGGCCCATGAGGCCTCCCCGTTGCACCAAGCCTTAATCATCCATTTGGCTGCCAGTTTGTTAGCCATGCACCCAATGTCCAGGATACCAAGTCCCCCACTATCTCTATGGTTGGTGCAAATGGACCATTTGATTTTAGGCACCCCCATCCTATTGTGGTCGCCCGTCCAAAGGAAGTTTCTACAAATACTATCCAGTTTGGACAGATCTTGCTCTTTCGGTCTCCAACAAGAAAGGAAATAAATGGTAGATGATAAGAGGAACGTGTTGATAACCATAGCTCGACCAACAAGATTGATTTGCATACCTCTCCAATAGTTAAGCTTGTTTTCGAGTTTGTCCAGCACCCAGTTCCACCGCTGTTCCATAGAGACGACAAACCCCAAGGGAATCCCAAGAAGCCGAAAAATTTGGCCCTACGGAATGATTTGACAGCCATGATCAATGAGAAGCTGGGGCTGTGACCCAACAATAGCTCTAAAGGCGGTCTTAGAGTGGTTGATTGTGGATACAGAGGCTTCACAAAAAGTAGCCAGACACCTCCAGAACGTCTCGAGGTTGGTACTATTATTGTGAACAAACGCATTCATATCATTGGCGAAAAGTCTCATGGTGATCTGATTGTGGTCATGAGGCAAACAGAGGCCTTTGATATTACCAGCTTCCACCTGATGCTCCACCAGCCTGCTAAGCCCTTCCGTGGCAATGGCAAAGAGAAGGGGAGCCAATGGGCACCCTTGTCTGATAGATCTTCTAAGTTTGATCACCTTCGAAAGTTTGCCATTAATGTTAATTTGGGTCGATGCGTTTCTGAGAAGGGTCCCGGTCATCTTGGTGAATTTCTGACTACATCCAAGATCTTGGAGCGATTGCAGAATATAGTCCCATTCCAGCCTATCGTAGGCTTTATCAAAGTCGATCTTGAGGAAGACCACGTCTTGTTTAGACTCATTTGCAAATTCAAGACCTTCCTAGATATCTATAATGGTTTCCAAAATTGACGTGCCTTTGACGAAACCTTTTTGGTCCTCGCTTAACCACGCTCTCAAGTGGGAAGAGATTCTATTGGCAATGACTTTGGCAATGATCTTGTATCATGTTTGGAGCATCGTAATAGGACTCCAGTTCTCTATTATGTTCTTTTCCCCTTTTTTGTGTATTAACTTGATAATGCCATTATTGAGACAAGATGGAAGCGCACCAAACTTGAGCACCTCTTGCCAAACCAAATGGAGGGGTGGCAACCACCAACTTGAAGGATTTAAAGAACTCATTAGTGAGCTCGTCGGGTCCCGAGCTTTTACCAGAAAGGAGGGCATCAATGACCTCAATGATTTCTGCTTAGAGATAGGGGCATGTAGCAGGGAGCGAAGGTTGAGTGGTATCCTGTGGGGGGAAACCCTAGATATGGCTGCCATACAGACCCTTCTATGGTGGGAGAGGGAGTTCGAGGTCCCCAGGAGTCTCGTGAAGTGCCCTTCAATGATCCCAAAATTATCCTCTTCCGTATTGCATACATTGCCATTTAAGTCTAGCAATAAGGGGATCAATTCTTTGTTATGTTTCCTTTTAAGGATACGACACATCTCTTTGGTGGGTTTGTCGGCTTTGCCAGCCCACCACTCCTTGAAGAAAATTTGCAAATTTTTCCTTTGTATTTCTTCCTCGTATCTCAGCAGCGCTCTGATTTTTCGAAGACCTTTCTGGGCTTGAGATTTTCCTTTGTTCACTTCCTCCTCGAGCCTCCAGAGTCTATGATATAGAGATTCTCTACGAGCCCGCCGCACAGTCTCGAGCATCTTCCTAGATCTAATCATGATCTATAGTGACTTATCGACCGCACTTCTCCAGCACTTGGCTGGGGACAAGCCAGAGGCGAACCCCTCCTTCCACACATCAACAATTTCTTGATGGACGGAGGGGAGAGAGAAGGAGGGCGCACTGGCATGGAACCAAGGGGCCTTACGGATCTTGGTGGGAGGTTGGAAAGTGATAATGATCGAGTAGTGATCAGAGATGGTGAGGTCGATGCGTTGCGAGAGGGAAGGGTGGCCCCACTAATGAATAAAACTCTGAGAAATGTAGCATCTATCAAGTCTAGCTTTCCTTAGCTCCTCGCCCGCTTGGAGATTTGACCAAGAAAAGCCATTCGAATCTTTGAATTCGACCAAATCCAAGTGTAGTTTGGTTTTATCCCACGTTTCTTTCTCCCGACTATCAATGACCCTGCCCTTGACCATCCATGTATCCATAGGGTCCTCCACCATGTTGAAGTCACCACAAATAAGCATGTTGTGGGGGAGCGATTCCAAGGAGGCCCAAGTGTTCAGTCTCTCTAACTCCCCATTAGGGGCATACAAAGAAACTAAAGTAAAACAAAAAGGAGCACCAAAAGAAACAGCAATCCATCGATGGCATTCATCTTCAATGGAGTTCTCAAGATTTTCAAACCAGAATTGATTAATACCGATTATCGTTCCACCGGACCCCCGCTGGTGCACCGTTGAAATCCAAAGATGGGTCGAGAAGACATGTCTAAGCCATTTTTGGAGGTCTTCTCCGTCAATTTTAATCTTATGAATACATATAAATTTTGGGTTTAGGCTAATGTCGCGAAGCCATTGACCAATGATGGTCGCTCTTGAGGGGTCGGTTAGCCCTCTAGCATTTAACGAGATGATGATCATTGTCGTAGTGAGCCCTCTTTGCGGAAGGGAGCTTTGTCCTTTCTTTTCTTGGATTCATCTTTCTTTTTCACTGGGATCAGATCCCGAATTAGCAATAGGTTCTTGTGGGGGCTTTTCTAGGGTAACTCCATAGGTTGTTTTCCTTTGCGGGATGCCTCCTGCTGGGAAGAACTGGGCACCGTTTTCGACACCGTTTTCGGAATAGTCGATCCAATGATGGAACTTTCACTATCCATGTTATCTTCGTTACTAGTAGTAAAGCCGTCTTCTTTGCTTGTAGTGTAACCCTCCTGGGAGGTTTCTTTATTGTCAGGGATCTCTAGGGCTTTGTCGTTGGTGTCCACCTCAAGTTGGTTCCCACCTGGGTAGTCAAACTCATTGATCTCCTTTTCCAGATTGCAATACAAGTTGTTGGATAGGGTAACTGACATGTTGTTTCGCTCAGAAGTCGCCCTAGGGCTTCTTTTCCTTCTTCTTCTGACTTCGATGAACCCGTCTGCATTAGCTTCTGGATTAAGGGGGCCCTTGACTTCCTCTTCCTTTGTCGAGTGAGTCAATGCCCCTTTGCTGTCTTGAGCACTTTTGGGGGCTTCTTGATTTTGCTTGCTTTTTTGTCTCAAAGGGCAATCTTTAATCCTGTGACCTTGTTGGCCACAACGAAAGCACGCGTTGGGAAGGTTTTTGTAATTGATGTCTTGCTCCCATACATCCCCTTCGCCCAAGTCCCTTTGATCTTCGATGGAAGCGGCATGCTGAGGTCAGCCTCGACACAGATTTGAGGGTGCCACCGAGCGTTGAACGAGTGTCTTGCACCTTCATAAATGAGACCACCAATGTCCTCGCGTGAGGCCAAAGGCTTGTGGATAGGAGAAACAATGTCCCACACGAAGTTGTACAAGAAGTATGGCAAGTTAGGGAGCTCAACCCAGAGAGGGTACCGAAGCGATTTCCATTTGTCGGGAGTAAAATCAAGGGACCATCTGAATAGGCACAAGGTCGCCCAGCCGAGTTGCCACGTTCCGACACTTAGGGCTCGAAACGCCATATCTTCATTTTCAAAGACTAGCAACATGTGGCTTGCCGGTAAGAACTGACACTTACAAACAATTAGCCCACGGGGGAACCACTCGTTGCGAAGCCACTATCGCACGTTTCGAGTGGGGGCCTAGGGCCAAACATTTGGCCGACGAGTCAAACTTTCTTGAGCTCCTCCTGAGTTGACAGAATTGTAGATCTACTGAGGGAGACCAAGGGGGGTTCAGTACTCTCGGAGGCCCCAAGGGCGGCACAAGATCCCCCCTCCAACAGAGAGGCCAGGTTATCGGTCTCCCCCAGAGGAGGGGCCAGGTTACTTCTCACAAATGAGGGGGTCTCCAAATCCATGACAAAGGCCCGACAAGAAAGGAACCTCCCCCTTTTATCTATAATTCACCAAATCCACACGAGGCTCATTGAATGCTTCAGGACAACATCACTCGAGCTATAGATTTTCGAATGGGCTTAACTTAAACTCTTAAAAGCCAAAAACTGTAGCACGGCAAGCTTCAAAAGAAAAAGGGGAACTCTCCCATCATTGCAACCTCCATCAGTCCATCTTTCTAAACCTCCCACGAGCAGCCCATTGAATGGGCCTAACTGAAAAACTTAAAAGCTTTAATTCTCTTTTTCCACAGGCAACCACTTAGATGTAAATTTCTAATCTCTTTTCTGTTTACCCTTCTTTTACATCTTCTTTTTCCTTTTTTAATTATTTTAATTTCCAAGAACTGAAGAGCTCATGCCCCGAAGTGACGGTTACAGAGAGAAGACACCAAACAAAAGGTCACGAGCGAGAGCTGGGCCAAGAAAGAGAAACGAAAGGATGTGAAGGCTGCGATAAAATTGAAAGCTCTGAAAAAAGGCCCACAAATCAAGGCAATCGCCGCTGACGTGTAACGCGACGACAGACGGGGGCACGCGTACCGCGATAGATGGCGGGCATGTGTATCGCGACAGATGGGGGGCGTCAGCGTATTGAGACAGGCAGGGGCCGACAGGCATGTATCGCGACAGACGGGGGGCACGTGTATCGCGATAGAGGGGGGCATCCTCGCACAAAAAGGTTGATGTCGTCGCCGCAGCACTGTCGTTCTAGAGCGTGAATAAAGGTCTTGCAAACGCCGCAAGAGCCATCTTCTTTATGGCGAGCTATTCATCTATCGATGACAAAGTTCTTCAGTACCGCCGATCTGATAGTTGAAAGATTTAGATGACGCTCCAATAATGCCGGCCTCCAGCCACCATGATGACTTCAACAGCAACGCAATAGCTTCACTCCGTTCTCGGAAGTTGTTTTAGTAGTGACAACAAAGAACTTTTTGGAGCTTTATAAAATTCTTCCAAGAAAATGGAAGAACTGAAGAAGATGTAAACTAGAGGGTTGTAAGACACCCTACATACCATTTACTTGAACAACTACTTTTTAAGTGCTAATAATTGTTACCATCTTCTCTATATTCAATATCTAATCGGCAAATCAATTGTTCTTCTCAAATTCAGATATCTGGCTATCTCCAAAGATAATCAATTTTGCTAGCACCTCCCTCCTTCTTATCATGCTCCTTTGCACCCACTCTTTGTATTTCTATCCTGCCCCAAAAACCAGCTCTATTTCCATATGGCATAACAATACTCTTTCAAGGTAAATCTCAGCAAAGGAATCATTGAAAAGCCAATCTTGAAGATTAAGCCTTCTCATGTTAGAATCACAACCGAGACTTTGCAGGTTGAAATTTCAGTTCGACATGAGCACCATAATTTCTCTTCAATGGAAGCAACAACTACATGTGAAAAAAGAAATAAGTCTCACTTGATTAGCCTAGAAGAAGGATTGATCCCAGGGTCAAAGCTAACACTGTGCACACTGAATTGGAAGTGTAATCTAGATGGAATGGTACATCACATTCACGCACCAGCAAAGCTTGAACTTAGGGATACATGTTTTGTAGGCTTGGAGGAAATGAACAAGAACAACTCTCAATAGTTATTTTGATCGAGGGGTTCAATGAATAGGTGAAAAATAAATAAATTCTATCAAATAAAGGGTAACTGGAAGAGCATAATTTTCAATATGCCTTGAGACACTTTCGAGGACCAAAATTCCAAGTCTTCATAGCTTATGTTCTAAAAAGATCAAATAAGATATCATATCGTAAAGGATATCCAAGAAGGTCCACTTTAGATGAAGTCTTTCATAAACCATAAGGATTTTAGGACTCCTAAGTGGTTTAGAAGAAGAAGTTGGAAGAGTTATAAAGCATATCCTAAAGGTTTCGTGATGCTTCGCAGGACAACACAACATAAGTTGTCGATTCCAATAGTAGAGAATTGAGTAGAAAGGTCTATGGGTGAAGCATAATAGTTAGATCTCCAAAAGAAACTCCTGGGTAGTACATTGAACATGAAATGAGGAAAGGGATCTAATAGAGAAAGACTAGGTCCTATCTCTTATTTGGCTAAAGAAAGAAGATAGGCCAAAGTAAACAAGAGGGTCAAAGCTCAAGTCAAACATTAAGTTCGATGAGATCAATCACGCCACAGTAAAGCTCGATAAGGTATTTGGCAAGTAAGATTAGCTGTGGTGTATGCAATCACGGGAGAGTCTTTTTTCTCATAGTTTGATACCATAGATCATAGCATATGATAAAGAGAGCATTAAAGACGACAAAAGTATAAGTGAAGTTGTATGGTTAGGATGAAGACTTACTGGTATGGGATGGTGGGAAGTGATTCCCATTAAGAACTATCTCTTGATCGCTAGAAGAGAAAGGGACCCACGATCCTATAGAATACATTCAAAAGATAATGATTGAAAAATATGCATTTCTTAACTTATCCTATCAAAGGGAATAATAAATCCTTCATCAAGTTACCAAAGATTCTATCTCTCGATAAACTTCAAGTATTGGTAGTTAGAAAGGACCAACTCCTAGGAGTTTGAAAGTAAACTCCAAACATTGAAGTTCTAAAGATTCATCCAAAAATATGAAATAAATATAAGGAACAAAATGATTATCTAATGCTAGCCTTGAAAGAAAGCTTAGAAAGATCATCTTAAGGATTAATTGATAACGGATGTGAGAAAATAAGAACTAGTTAGGATGTCAACATAGAAAACCCTAAAACAAGAATACAAATGGAGAGAATTCTTGAAACATCAATAAAAATTTAGTGTGAATCCAAATATTGAAGGATCGTTTGAAATAATCCATTCTTATAAGAGCTTGTGACCTTAAAAATAATATGATCCTTTCCAAAACAGTGAGTTCCTATTCTTGGGCATAGTAAGCTATAAATATCCTTATCTTTTGGACGAACAAGTATAGCAAATTGGAAAATATATTTTGAACAAATTGGGATCTTCAAAAGCTAGATTCATACCTATGGGCTATAGTCTCTTAATGTGGACTCTCAAAATGAGGTAATTTGAAAAAAGAAACAAGCCTTAAGCCCATTTTAAGTAAGCAATTTGAATTCTTTCCCAAGTAAAAAGGGTACTACATCCTCTTTAAAGAACTAGGAAGATAATCCACCTATATCATTTTAATGATTGGGTAGGGATTTTAACACACATTCTCCTCTATGTACATCTGTTGAGCCCACCAAAGTCAAAGTTGTAGTAGTCAAAGTCAATATGGTCAAAGTCAAAAGATCAAAGTCAAAGTGGTCAATGTCAACATGGTCAAAGTCAAGGCGTTCAAAGTTCGGTGGTCAAGGTGCACAGGTAGTGCACAATCAATTATTCACAAAGTGATGTTTTGCAGAAAGTTGGATGCGGGTTGCAAATTGTCTTTCTGTAACGTTCAACAACAAGTTTTTAAAGTGTTTGGAAGGTTTAGGTGAACCCCCCCTTAGGTTTACAATGGAAGAAATAAAGGAAACTGTGTGAATTCATGTGAAGAGGAGGCGCACGGACAAAAGTGGAAGTATGGCCCCCCATTTTAAATTTTTGGTATTGTCCTAAAGTCACTACAAGACAAAACAAGGATTCATTGGCTGTTGTGCACACATTGTGAGACAATCTTGGAACGTGACAATCAGAGCCGAGATACTCTATCAGTTAGGAGTGTACAGGAACCGACACCTAACCCAAGGAAGCATTCTTCTTGGTTAGACTAAGCTATTGTGAGATAGTCTAGATCAAGAGGGAGAAGAGGGACACATTCATAGAGTACACGCGAGGTAGAGAGCCGTTGCATGGTGCAGGAATGAGTGACTTAGATTGCATGCAGAAAAAGTGAAGCAAGGAACATCAAGAGTTCCAAAGTCCCATTGAAGGTGCCCGTCGACAGAAGGTGTCCATCCCTCCCCTTATCGGAAGCTTCGTGCAAGGTGTGCACAAGGGCAAGCTTGGAGAAGGTGGAGGTCTGGTGCAGAGGTCGGCGACAGATTCTAGGTACTTTGTCATCTTGTTTCATGAGCATTATTTAGTCTTTGGCATATTGCACAGAGCATTTGGCTTATGTATAAGCTTGTATTCTTCTCTTCCTAATTGATCAGAAGCTTTGGGTGTCATTAATTCTCTCGCTCTCACTCTCCATTCTCCTACAGACACTCAAGTTCCTTTCTGCACAAGAATCCCCCAACAACATCCATTTCTTGTTTGGAGATGAATCTCAAGAAAGAAATCCACCCATTTCATTGACCTAAAGGTACTACACATGTTTACGATAACTTTAGCAGGATCAAGCAAAAGTGACTCGGGTAGGCATTACGGATAAGATCCATCTTTCATTTGATCTAAGATAATATACGACTAGTGAGATGAATCTAATAAGAAATTCTCAAAGAATGGTTTTGACCAAGTTTTCTAGGTTCAAGCACAAATGGTGCATAGAGATGGACCAAGATAGCAAATAAGCTAGAGACAATTCGAATCCACATTCTTCACATGTTTGCGCTAGGGAGGCCCAATTCACACATAGCTAAGAAGAGTGAAATAGGCATGGATGTTTTGTTCCACCCTAGTCATTCTTTCCATATTTTGCACTCGATTAAGCTTTTCACATGCAAAATCAGATGAGGTTTTAAATATCTCACGCACGGATGAGACCATACATGGATTCTGCCCTTTCCAAATTCAATCGAGATCGGATTCCCTTCTTAATAAAGAGGCAAAGGAGAGAGATGTAGACCATGATCAATAAGACTGATCATGGGGCACAACTGAATACCCCAAGGTTTATATCTCCACTCATTTATGAGGAGAGAAGCATTTGAAGGGGGGAGGGGAGTTGTATAACTACATGGGTCTGAGGGCTAGAACCCTTGGGTTTGTAGTTGTGAAACCCTTGGGATTCATTTTTCTCTTTGCCCCGATTTGAAGGGTCAATGAACCTTAGGGTTGATTTGTTCAAAGTTGAGTTCCCAAGGCTTGTTATTCGTTGGGGGGATCGTATTGTGCATATTAAAATTGGGGTTGTCAAGGTCATCGATAAAAGAGTATCCGAGGAGGGGTCGGGAAATTAGAGACACGTTGCTTTTCTGACATCTATTTGATAGATTATTGCTTCCATCCTTATTATGCGACTTAGTGGCGTGTGCCATCGAGGAGCAGAAAGGCCTTTGGAAGCATATGGTTTAGAAAAGAGGGTTCCATCAATGTGGATTTTGATAAAGCTTACAAAGCGGTTGGGTGAGGAAATAAGAACAAGTTAGGATTAATTGATAACGGATGTGAGGAAATAAGAACTAGTTAGGATGTCAACATAGCAAACCCTAAAACAAGAATACAAATGGAGAGAATTCTTGAAAGATCAATAAAAATTTAGTGTGAATCCAAATATTGAAGGATCGTTTGAAATAATCCATTCTTATAAGAGCTTGCGACCTTAAAAATAATATGAAGCTATAAATATCCTTAAGAGTGAGTTCCTATTATTGGGCATAGTAAGCTATAAATATCCTTATCTTTTTGGAAGAACAAGTATAGCAAATTGGAAAACATATTTTCAACAAATTGGGATCTTCAAAAGCTAGATTCATCCCTATGGGCTATAGTCTCTTAATGTGGACTCCAAAAATGAGGTAGTTTGAAAAAAGAAACAAGCCTTAAGCCCATTTAATGTAAGCAATTCGAATTCTCTCCCAAGTAAAAAGGGTACTACATCCTCTTTAAAGAACTAGGAAGATAATCCACCTATATCGTTTTAATGACTGGGTAGGGATTTTAACACACATTCCCCTCTATGTACATCTGTTGAGCCCATCAAAGTCGTACTAGTCAAAGTCAATATGGTCAAAGTCAAAAGATCAAAGTCAAAGTGGTCAAAGTCAACATGGTCAAAGTCAAGGCATTCGAATTCCGGTGGTCAAGGTGCACAGGTAGTGCACAATCAATTATTCACAAAGTGATGTTTTGCAGAAAGTTGGATGCGGGTTGCAAATTGACTTTCTGTAACGTTCAACAACAGGTTTTTAAAGTGTTTGGAAGGTTTAGGTGAACCCCCCTTCCCCTTAGGTTTACAATGGAAGAAATAAAGGAAACTGTGTGAATTCATGTGAAGAGGAGGCGCACAGACAAAAGTGGAAGTATGGCCCCCCATTTTAAATTTTTGGTATTGTCCTAAAGTCACTACAAGACAAAACAAGGATTCGTTGGCTGCTGTGCACACATTGTGAGACAATCTTGGAACGTGACAGTCAGAGCCGAGATACTCTATCAGTTAGGAGTGTACAGGAACCAACACCTAACCCAAGGAAGCATTCTTCTTGGTTAGACTAAGCTATTGTGAGATAGTCTAGATCAAGAGGGAGAAGAGGGACACATTCATAGAGAGTACACGCGAGGTAGAGAGCCATTGCATGGTGCACGAATGAGTGACTTAGATTGCATGCAGAAAAAGTGAAGCAAGGAACATCAAGAGTTCCAAAGTCCCATTGAAGGTGCCCGTCGACAGAAGGTGTCCATCCCTCCCCTTATCGGAAGCTTGGTGCAAGGTGTGCACAAGGGCAAGCTTGGAGAACGTGGAGGTCTGGTATAATAGATGCATGGTTTTGGAAGTACGTGCACATGGGGCACACAAGTAAGTAAACAAGTGTCCAAGAAGGAATTCAACAATGGAAGAGGTGGGGTGTCCCAAGTCTACATCACCACCATGAAGGCACACAAGTGACATCAAGGGATGGACGAAAAAGATCAAATAAGATATCTTATCGTAAAGGATATCCAAGAAGGTCCACTTTAGATGAAGTCCTTCATAAACCATAAGGATTTTAGGACTCCTAAGTGGTTTAGAAGAAGAAGTTGGAAGAGTTATAAAGCAGATCCTAAAGGTTTCGTGATGCTTCACAGGACAACACAACATAAGTTGTGGATTCCAATAGTAGAGAATTGAGTAGAAAGGTCTATGGGTGAAGCATAATAGTTAGATCTCCAAAAGAAACTTCTGGGTAGTACATTGAACATGAAATGAGGAAAGGGATCTAATAGAGAAAGACTAGGTCCTATCTCTTATTTGGCTAAAGAAAGAAGATAGGCCAAAGTAAACAAGAGGGTCAAAGCTCAAGTCAAACATTAAGTTCGATGAGATCAATCACGCCACAGTAAAGCTCGATAAGGTATTTGGCAAGTAAGATTAGCTGTGGTGTATGCAATCACGGTAGAGTCTTTTTTCTCATAGTTTGATACCATAGATCATAGCATATGATAAAGAGAGCATTAAAGACGACAAAAGTATAAGTGAAGTTGTATGGTTAGGATGAAGACTTACTGGTATGGGATGGTGGGAAGTGATTCCCATTAAGAACTATCTCTTGATCGCTAGAAGAGAAAGGGAACCACGATCCTATAGAATACATTCAAAAGATAATTATTGAAAAATATGCATTTCTTAACTTATCCTATCAAAGGGAATAATAAATCCTTCATCAAGTTACCAAAGATTCTATCTCTCGATAAACTTCAAGTATTGGTAGTTAGAAAGGACCAACTCCTAGGAGTTTGAAAGTAAACTCCAAACATTGAAGTTCTAAAGATTCATCCAAAAATATGAAATAAATATAAGGAACAAAATGATTATCTAATGCTAGCCTTGGAAGAAAGCTTACAAAGATCATCTTAAGGATTAATTGATAACGGATGTGAGAAAATAAGAACTAGTTAGGATGTCAACATAGGAAACCCTAAAACAAGAATACAAATGGAGAGAATTCTTTGAAACGTCAATAAAAATTTAGTGTGAATCCAAATATTGAAGGATCGTTTGAAATAATCCATTCTTATAAGAGCTTGTGACCTCAAAAATAATATGATCCTTTCCAAAACAGTGAGTTCCTATTCTTGGGCATAGTAAGCTATAAATATCCTTATCTTTTTGGAAGAACAAGTATAGCAAATTGGAAAATATATTTTCAACAAATTGGGATCTTCAAAAGCTAGATTCATACCTATGGGCTATAGTCTCTTAATGTGGACTCCAAAAATGAGGTAATTTGAAAAAAGAAACAAGCCTTAAGCCCATTTAATGTAAGCAATTCGAATTCTCTCCCAAGTAAAAAGGGTACTACATCCTCTTTAAAGGACTAGGTAGATAATCCACCTATATCGTTTTAATGATTGGGTAGGGATTTTAACACACATTCCCCTCTATGTACATCTGTTGAGCCCATCAAAGTCGTAGTAGTCAAAGTCAATATGGTCAAAGTCAAAAGATCAAAGTCAAAGTGATCAAAGTCAACATGGTCAAAGTCAAGGCATTCAAATTTCGGTCATCAAGGTGCAGAGGTAGTGCACAATCAATTATTCACAAAGTGATGTTTTGCAGAAAGTTGGATGCGGGTTGCAAATTGTCTTTCTGTAACGTTCAACAACAGGTTTTTAAAGTGTTTGGAAGGTTTAGGTGAACCCCCCTTCCCCTCAGGTTTACAGTGGAAGAAATAAAGGAAACTGTGTGAATTCATGTGAAGAGGAGGCGCACGGACAAAAGTGGAAGTATGACCCCCCATTTTAAATTTTTGGTATTGTCCTAAAGTCACTACAAGACAAAACAAGGATTCGTTGGCTGTTGTGCACACATTGTGAGACAATCTTGGAACGTGACAGTCAGGGCCGAGATACTCTATCAGTTAGGAGTGTACAGGAACCGACACCTAACCCAAGGAAGCATTCTTCTTGGTTAGACTAAGCTATTGTGAGATAGTCTAGATCAAGAGGGAGAAGAGGGACACATTCATAGAGAGTACACGCGAGGTAGAGAGCCATTGCATGGTGCAGGAATGAGTGACTTAGATTGCATGCAGAAAAAGTGAAGCAAGGAACATCAAGAGTTCCAAAGTCCCATTGAAGGTGCCCGTCGACAGAAGGTGTCCATCCCTCCCCTTATCGGAAGCTTGGTGCAAGGTGTGCACAAGGGCAAGCTTGGAGAACGTGGAGGTCTGGTGCAGAGGTCGGCGGCAGATTCTAGGTACTTTGTCATCTTGTTTCATGAGCATTATTTAGTCTTTGGCATATTGCGCAGAGCATTTGGCTTATGAATAAGCTTGTATTCTTCTCTTCCTAATTGATCAGAAGCTTTGGGTGTCATTAATTCTCACGCTCTCACTCTCCATTCTCCTACAAACACTCAAGTTCCTTTCTGCACAAGAATCCCCCAACAACATCCATTTCTTGTTTGGAGGTGAATCTCAAGAAAGAAATCCACCCATTTCATTGACCTAAAGGTACTACACATGTTTACATTAAGTTTAGCAGGATCAAACAAAAGTGACTCGGGTAGTCATTACGGATAAGATCCATCTTTCATTTGATCTAGATAAGATATGACTAGTGAGATGAATCTAATAAGAAATTCTCAAAGAATGGTTTTGACCAAGTTTTCTAGGTTCAAGCACAAATGGTGAATAGAGATGGACCAAGATAACAAATAAGTTAGAGACAATTCGAATCCACATTCTTCACATGTTTCCGCTAGGGAGGCCCAATTCACACATAGCTAAGAAGAGTGAAATAGGCATGGATGTTTTGTTCCACCCTAGTCATTCTTTCCATATTTTGCACTCGATTAAGCTTTTCACATGCAAAATCAGATGAGGTTTTAAATATCTCACGCATGGATGAGACCATACATGGATTCTGCTCTTTCCAAATTCAATCGAGATCGGATTCCCTTCTTAATAAAGAGGCAAAGGAGAGAGATGTAGACCATGATCAATAAGACTGATCATGGGGCACAATTGAATACCCCAAGGTTTATATCTCCACTCATTTATGAGGAGGGAAGCATTTTAAGGGGGGAGGGGAGTTGTATAACTACATGGGTCTGAGGGGTAGAACCCTTGCATTTGTAGTTGTGAAACCCTTGGGATTCATTTTTCTCTTTGCCCCGATTTGAAGGGTCAATGAACCTTAGGGTTGATTTGTTCAAAGTTGAGTACCCAAGGCTTGGTTGGAAGCATCTCTTAGCCACTTGAATTGTATGCGATGGAAGGTGGAATTTCCTAAGTTATTCGTTGGGGGGATCGTATTGTGCATATTAAAATTGGGGTTGTCAAGGTCATCGATAAAAGAGTATCCGAGGAGGGGTCGGGAAATTAGAGACACGTTGCTTTTCTGTGATAGATTATTGGTTCCATCCTTATTATGCGACTTAGTGGCGTGTGCCATCGAGGAGCAGAAAGGCCTTTGGAAGCATATGGTTTAGAAAAGAGGATTCCATCAATGTGGATTTTGATAAAGCTTACAAAGCGGTTGGGTGAGGAAATAAGAACAAGTTAGGATAAATTGATAACGGATGTGAGGAAATAAGAACTAGTTAGGATGTCAACATAGCAAACCCTAAAACAAGAATACAAATGGAGAGAATTCTTGAAAGATCAATAAAAATTTAGTGTGAATCCAAATATTGAAGGATCGTTTGAAATAATCCATTCTTATAAGAGCTTGTGACCTTAAAAATAATATGATCCTTTCGAAAAGAGTGAGTTCCTATTCTTGGGCATAGTAAGCTATAAATATCCTTATCTTTTTGGAAGAACAAGTATAGCAAACTGGAAAACATATTTTCAACAAATTGGGATCTTCAAAAGCTAGATTCATCCCTATGGGCTATAGTCTCTTAATGTGGACTCCAAAAATGAGGTAGTTTGAAAAAAGAAACAAGCCTTAAGCCCATTTAATGTAAGCAATTCGAATTCTCTCCCAAGTAAAAAGGGTACTACATCCTCTTTAAAGAACTAGGTAGATAATCCACCTATATCATTTTAATGATTGGGTAGGGATTTTAACACACATTCCCCTCTATGTACATCTGTTGAGCCCATCAAAGTCGTAGTAGTCAAAGTCAATATGGTCAAAGTCAAAAGATCAAAGTCAAAGTGGTCAAAGTCAACATGGTCAAAGTCAAGGCATTCGAATTCCGGTGGTCAAGGTGCACAAGTAGTGCACAATCAATTATTCACAAAGTGATGTTTTGCAGAAAGTTGGATGCGGGTTGCATATTGTCTTTCTGTAACGTTCAACAACAGGTTTTTAAAGTGTTTGGAAGGTTTAGGTGAACCCCCCTTCCCCTTAGGTTTACAATGGAAGAAATAAAGGAAACTGTGTGAATTCATGTGAAGAGGAGGCGCACAGACAAAAGTGGAAGTATGGCCCCCCATTTTAAATTTTTGGTATTGTCCTAAAGTCACTACAAGACAAAACAAGGATTCGTTGGCTGCTGTGCACACATTGTGAGACAATCTTGGAACGTGACAGTCAGAGCCGAGATACTCTATCAGTTAGGAGTGTACAGGAACCGACACCTAACCCAAGGAAGCATTCTTCTTGGTTAGACTAAGCTATTGTGAGATAGTCTAGATCAAGAGGGAGAAGAGGGACACATTCATAGAGAGTACACGCGAGGTAGAGAGCCATTGCATGGTGCAGGAATGAGTGACTTAGATTGCATGCAGAAAAAGTGAAGCAAGGAACATCAAGAGTTCCAAAGTCCCATTGAAGGTGCCCGTCGACAGAAGGTGTCCATCCCTCCCCTTATCGGAAGCTTGGTGCAAGGTGTGCACAAGGGCAAGCTTGGAGAAGGTGGAGGTCTGGTGCAGAGGTCGGCGGCAGATTCTAGGTACTTTGTCATTTTGTTTCATGAGCATTATTTAGTCTTTGGCATATTGCGCAGAGCATTTGGCTTATGAATAAGCTTGTATTCTTCTCTTCCTAATTGATCAGAAGCTTTGGGTGTCATTAATTCTCTCGCTCTCACTCTCCATTCTCCTACAAACACTCAAGTTCCTTTCTGCACAAGAATCCCCCAACAACATCCATTTCTTGTTTGGAGGTGAATCTCAAGAAAGAAATCCACCCATTTCATTGACCTAAAGGTACTACACATGTTTACGATAAGTTTAGCAGGATCAAGCAAAAGTGACTCGGGTAGGCATTACGGATAAGATCCATCTTTCATTTGATCTAAGATAAGATATGACTAGTGAGATGAATCTAATAAGAAATTCTCAAAGAATGGTTTTGACCAAGTTTTCTAGGTTCAAGGACAAATGGTGCATAGAGATGGACCAAGATAGCAAATAAGCTAGACACAATTCGAATCCACATTCTTCACATGTTTGCGCTAGGGAGGCCCAATTCACACATAGCTAAGAAGAGTGAAATAGGCATGGATGTTTTGTTCCACCCTAGTCATTCTTTCCATATTTTGCACTCCATTAAGCTTTTCACATGCAAAATCAGATGAGGTTTTAAATATCTCACGCACGGATGAGACCATACATGGATTCTGCTCTTTCCAAATTCAATCGAGATCGGATTCCCTTCTTAATAAAGAGGCAAAGGAGAGAGATGTAGACCATGATCAATAAGACTGATCATGGGGCACAACTGAATACCCCAAGGTTTATATCTCCACTCATTTATGAGGAGAGAAGCATTTGAAGGGGGGAGGGGAGTTGTATAACTACATGGGTCTGAGGGCTAGAACCCTTGGGTTTGTAGTTGTGAAACCCTTGGGATTCATTTTTCTCTTTGCCCCGATTTGAAGGGTCAATGAACCTTAGGGTTGATTTGTTCAAAGTTGAGTTCCCAAGGCTTGGTTGAAGCATCTCTTAGCCACTTGAATTGTATGCGAGAGCTTGGAGGGTCTTGTTTTAGAAGACATATGATTTCATGCCATTTCCTAAGCTTGGACACCATGTGATCACCTTAGGGACCCGTGCGATGGAAGGTGGCATTTCCTAAGTTATTCGTTGGGGGGATCGTATTGTGCATATTAAAATTGGGGTTGTCAAGGTCATCGATAAAAGAGTATCCGAGGAGGGGTCGGGAAATTAGAGACACGTTGCTTTTCTGACATCTATTTGATAGATTATTGCTTCCATCCTTATTATGCGACTTAGTGGCATGTGCCATCGAGGAGCAGAAAGGCCTTTGGAAGCATATGGTTTAGAAAAGAGGATTCCATCAATGTGGATTTTTATAAAGCTTACAAAGCGGTTGGGTGAGGTTGCATTCTTTAGTCTTTGCATCATAAGGATATGGGCATGGGTAAGAGAACCATGAGATTTGTCCATGCTCTTTACAAGGATGCTCATGCATTCTTCTCTATGGATGGTGATTTGATGTACACAATTTCCCCCCATGGATGTTCCAAACAATGGATTTACATATTCAATTGCACAGCTGTGCTTCTTTTCCCCGTGTATCAAATAATAGGCTCTATGGATGGTGATTTGATGTACACAATTTCCCCCCATGGATGTTCCAAACAATGGATTTACATATTCAATTACACAGCTGTGCTTCTTTTCCCCGTGTATCAAATAATAGGCTCTTGGTGGTAGGCGATTGGACTACTAAGCTGACCTCTTTCTCTGCTACGCTACCCAGAATTTCGGCTTGTCTAGCCTACAAAGATTGGGAAAGGATGTCAAGGGTCCGAAGCGCGCAAACGCTAAAAGGGATGGACGGAATGAGCAATGGAAGAGAGGTTGCGAAGAATATGCAGGAACGCGCGCTAATCGAGAGGTGGTGGAGAAGCCCGAAACGTCTTGGATTTTGTGTCTCAAGGACTAAAGAGGGAATCGGGAGTGCCAATCATCTTGTTTTATTTACTTGTTTTTTTGAGTTTCTTGTTCTAGATGTTTGGAGAACCCGTCCTTTTTGCAAGAAGCCCAAGGGTGGGCTCAACAAGAGATGGAAAGTGTAGTGGAGCTGCAAACAAGTGGATGTGAGGCATCGTGTGGTTCCACAAGATTAGGATAACATTTATCTTATGGAAGGACACAGCAACTATGGATGGCATGAACACGGGCACATGCTCTCTCGTGCGGGATGCAGAGGATGGTACTCGCGTTCTTCCATTAGAACAACTCACGACCTCCTCATTTCCGAGCCTAGACAAAAATTTAACAGTTTCCCAAGTGAACCTCTCCTAGCCTAAAGGAGAGGTATCGCGAGGGAATTGAAGGGCACACTGAAGGAGAGGTATCGCGAGGGAATTGAAGGGCACACTGAAGGAGAGGTATCGCGAGGAAATTGAAGGGCACACTGATGGAGAGGTATCGCGAGGGAGTTGAAGGGCACACCCTTTTTGTGGCACCAATGTAATGAAAGAAAACGCGGATTTGAAGGAGAAGGAGCAGCGAGGACGACGAAGAAGATCGTCGCGGCAAGACAACTGCAACTGCAACCGGCTTGGCTTGGCTTGGCTTGGCCCCCGTGAAGAATATGCAGGAACGCGCGCTAATCGAGAGGTGGTGGAGAAGCCCGGAACGTCTTGGATTTTGTCTCAAGGACTAAAGAGGGAATCGGGAGTGCCAATCATCCTATTTTATTTACTTGTTTTTTTGAGTTTCTTGTTCTAGATGTTTGGAGAACCCGTCCTTTTTGCAAGAAGCCCAAGGGTGGGCTCAACAAGAGATGGAAAGTGTAGTGGAGCTGCAAACAAGTGGATGTGAGGCATCGTGTGGTTCCACAAGATTAGGATAAGATTTATCTTATGGAAGGACACAGCAACTATGGATGGCATGAACACGGGCACATGCTCTCTCGTGCGGGATGCAGAGAGGATGGTACTCGCGTTCTTCCATTAGAACAACTCACGACCTCCTCATTTCCGAGCCTAGACAAAAATTTAACAATTTCCCAAGTGAACCTCTCCTAGCCTAAAGGAGAGGTATCGCGAGGGAATTGAAGGGCACACTGAAGGAGAGGTATCGCGAGGGAATTGAAGGGCACACTGAAGGAGAGGTATCGCGAGGGAGTTGAAGGGCACACACTTTTTGTGGCACCAATGTAATGAAAGAAAACGCGGATTTGAAGGAGAAGGAGCAGCGAGGACGACGAAGAAGATCGTCGCGGCAAGACAACTGCAACTGCAACCGGCCAAGTATCCTTTGAAGCATTGAAGAAGCTGCAGTCTTCCGATTAATAAGCTGTGGAGTGAGGTTGCAATGGAAGTTAATTGATAACTTCCATTGATAACGGATGTGAGAGAATAAGAACTAGTTAGGATGTCAACATAGGAAACCCTAAAACAAGAATACAAATGGAGAGAATTCTTGAAACATCAATAAAAATTTAGTGTGAATCCAAATATTGAAGGATCGTTTGAAATAATCCATTCTTATAAGAGCTTGTGACCTCAAAAATAATATGACCCTTTCCAAAACAGTGAGTTCCTATTCTTGGGCATAGTAAGCTATAAATATCCTTATCTTTTTGGAAGAACAAGTATAGCAAATTGGAAAATATATTTTCAACAAATTGGGATCTTCAAAAGCTAGATTCATACCTATGGGCTATAGTCTCTTAATGTGGACTCCAAAAATGAGGTAATTTGAAAAAAGAAACAAGCCTTAAGCCCATTTAATGTAAGCAATTCGAATTCTCTCCCAAGTAAAAAGGGTACTACATCCTCTTTAAAGAACTAGGTAGATAATCCACCTATATCGTTTTAATGATTGGGTAGGGATTTTAACACACATTCCCCTCTATGTACATCTGTTGAGCCCATCAAAGTCGTAGTAGTCAAAGTCAATATGGTCAAAGTCAAAAGATCAAAGTCAAAGTGGTCAAAGTCAACATGGTCAAAGTCAAGGCATTCAAATTTCGGTGGTCAAGGTGCAGAGGTAGTGCACAATCAATTATTCACAAAGTGATGTTTTGCAGAAAGTTGGATGCGGGTTGCAAATTGTCTTTCTGTAACATTCAACAACAGGTTTTTAAAGTGTTTGGAAGGTTTAGGTGAACCCCCCTTCCCCTTAGGTTTACAGTGGAAGAAATAAAGGAAACTGTGTGAATTCATGTGAAGAGGAGGCGCACGGACAAAAGTGGAAGTATGGCCCCCCATTTTAAATTTTTGGTATTGTCCTAAAGTCACTACAAGACAAAACAAGGATTCGTTGGCTGTTGTGCACACATTGTGAGACAATCTTGGAACGTGACAGTCAGAGCCGAGATACTCTATCAGTTAGGAGTGTACAAGAACCGACACCTAACCCAAGGAAGCATTCTTCTTGGTTAGACTAAGCTATTGTGAGATAGTCTAGATCAAGAGGGAGAAGAGGGACACATTCATAGAGAGTACACGCGAGGTAGAGAGCCATTGCATGGTGCAGGAATGAGTGACTTAGATTGCATGCAGAAAAAGTGAAGCAAGGAACATCAAGAGTTCCAAAGTCCCATTGAAGGTGCCCGTCGACAGAAGGTGTCCATCCCTCCCCTTATCGGAAGCTTGGTGCAAGGTGTGCACAAGGGCAAGCTTGGAGAAGGTGGAGGTCTGGTGCAGAGGTCGGCGGCAGATTCTAGGTACTTTGTCATCTTGTTTCATGAGCATTATTTAGTCTTTGGCATATTGCGCAGAGCATTTGGCTTATGAATAAGCTTGTATTCTTCTCTTCCTAATTGATCAGAAGCTTTGGGTGTCATTAATTCTCTCGCTCTCACTCCCCATTCTCCTACAAACACTCAAGTTCCTTTCTGCACAAGAATCCCCCAACAACATCCATTTCTTGTTTGGAGGTGAATCTCAAGAAAGAAATCCACCCATTTCATTGACCTAAAGGTACTACACATGTTTACGATAGGTTTAGCAGGATCAAGCAAAAGTGACTCGGGTAGTCATTACGGATAAGATCCATCTTTCATTTGATCTAGATAAGATATGACTAGTGAGATGAATCTAATAAGAAATTCTCAAAGAATGGTTTTGACCAAGTTTTCTAGGTTCAAGCACAAATGGTGAATAGAGATGGACCAAGATAACAAATAAGTTAGAGACAATTCGAATCCACATTCTTCACATGTTTCCGCTAGGGAGGCCCAATTCACACATAGCTAAGAAGAGTGAAATAGGCATGGATGTTTTGTTCCACCCTAGTCATTCTTTCCATATTTTGCACTCGATTAAGCTTTTCACATGCAAAATCAGATGAGGTTTTAAATATCTCACGCATGGATGAGACCATACATGGATTCTGCTCTTTCCAAATTCAATCGAGATCGGATTCCCTTCTTAATAAAGAGGCAAAGGAGAGAGATGTAGACCATGATCAATAAGACTGATCATGGGGCACAATTGAATACCCCAAGGTTTATATCTCCACTCATTTATGAGGAGGGAAGCATTTTGAGGGGGGAGGGGAGTTGTATAACTACATGGGTCTGAGGGGTAGAACCCTTGCATTTGTAGTTGTGAAACCCTTGGGATTCATTTTTCTCTTTGCCCCGATTTGAAGGGTCAATGAATCTTAGGGTTGATTTGTTCAAAGTTGAGTACCCAAGGCTTGGTTGGAAGCATCTCTTAGCCACTTGAATTGTATGCGAGAGCTTGGAGGGTCTTGGTTTAGAAGACATGTGATTTCATGCCATTTCCTAAGCTTGGACACCATGTGATCACCTTAGGGACCCGTGCGATGGAAGGTGGCATTTCCTAAGTTATTCGTTGGGGGGATCGTATTGTGCATATTAAAATTGGGGTTGTCAAGGTCATCGATAAAAGAGTATCCGAGGAGGGGTCGGGAAATTAGAGACACGTTGCTTTTCTGACATCTATTTGATAGATTATTGCTTCCATCCTTATTATGCGACTTAGTGGCGTGTGCCATCCAGGAGCAGAAAGGCCTTTGGAAGCATATGGTTTAGAAAAGAGGATTCCATCAATGTGGATTTTGATAAAGCTTACAAAGCGGTTGGGTGAGGAAATAAGAACAAGTTAGGATTAATTGATAACGGATGTGAGGAAATAAGAACTAGTTAGGATGTCAACATAGCAAACCCTAAAACAAGAATACAAATGGAGAGAATTCTTGAAAGATCAATAAAAATTTAGTGTGAATCCAAATATTGAAGGATCGTTTGAAATAATCCATTCTTATAAGAGATTGTGACCTTAAAAATAATATGATCCTTTCCAAAACAGTGAGTTCCTATTTTTGGGCATAGTAAGCTATAAATATCCTTATCTTTTTGGAAGAACAAGTATAGCAAATTGGAAAACATATTTTCAACAAATTGGGATCTTCAAAAGCTAGATTCATCCCTATGGGCTAGAGTCTCTTAATGTGGACTCCAAAAATGAGGTAGTTTGAAAAAAGAAACAAGCCTTAAGCCCATTTAATGTAAGCAATTCGAATTCTCTCCCAAGTAAAAAGGGTACTACATCCTCTTTAAAGAACTAGGTAGATAATCCACCTATATCGTTTTAATGATTGGGTAGGGATTTTAACACACATTCCCCTCTATGTACATCTGTTGAGCCCATCAAAGTCGTAGTAGTCAAAGTCAATATGGTCAAAGTCAAAAGATCAAAGTCGAATTGGTCAAAGTCAACATGGTCAAAGTCAAGGCATTCGAATTCCGGTGGTCAAGGTGCACAGATAGTGCACAATCAATTATTCACAAAGTGATGTTTTGCAGAAAGTTGGATGCGGGTTGCAAATTGTCTTTCTGTAACGTTCAACAACAGGTTTTTAAAGTGTTTGGAAGGTTTAGGTGAACCCCCCTTCCCCATAGGTTTACAATGGAAGAAATAAAGGAAACTGTGTGAATTCATGTGAAGAGGAGGCGCACGGACAAAAGTGGAAGTATTGTCCTAAAGTCACTACAAAACAAAACAAGGATTCGTTGGTTGCTGTGCACACATTGTGAGACAATCTTGGAATGTGACAGTGAGAGCCGAGATACTCTATCAGTTAGGAGTGTACAAGAACCGACACCTAACCCAAGGAAGCATTCTTCTTGGTTAGACTAAGCTATTGTGAGATAGTCTAGATCAAGAGGGAGAAGAGGGACACATTCATAGAGAGTACACGCGAGGTAGAGAGCCATTGCATGGTGCAGGAATGAGTGACTTAGATTGCATGCAGAAAAAGTGAAGCAAGGAACATCAAGAGTTCCAAAGTCCCATTGAAGGTGCCCGTCGACAGAAGGTGTCCATCCCTCCCCTTATCGGAAGCTTGGTGCAAGGTGTGCACAAGGGCAAGCTTGGAGAAGGTGGAGGTCTGGTGCAGAGGTCGGCGGCAGATTCTAGGTACTTTGTCATCTTGTTTCATGAGCATTATTTAGTCTTTGGCATATTGCGCAGAGCATTTGGCTTATGAATAAGCTTGTATTCTTCTCTTCCTAATTGATCAGAAGCTTTGGGTGTCATTAATTCTCTCGCTCTCACTCTCCATTCTCCTACAAACACTCAAGTTCCTTTCTGCACAAGAATCCCCCAACAACATCCATTTCTTGTTTGGAGGTGAATCTCAAGAAAGAAATCCACCCATTTCATTGACCTAAAGGTACTACACATGTTTACGATAAGTTTAGCAGGATCAAGCAAAAGTGACTCGGGTAGGCATTACGGATAAGATCCATCTTTCATTTGATCTAAGATAAGATATGACTAGTGAGATGAATCTAATAAGAAATTCTCAAAGAATGGTTTTGACCAAGTTTTCTAGGTTCAAGGACAAATGGTGCATAGAGATGGACCAAGATAGCAAATAAGCTAGAGACAATTCGAATCCACATTCTTCACATGTTTGCGCTAGGGAGGCCCAATTCACACATAGCTAAGAAGAGTGAAATAGGCATGGATGTTTTGTTCCACCCTAGTCATTCTTTCCATATTTTGCACTCGATTAAGCTTTTCACATGCAAAATCAGATGAGGTTTTAAATATCTCACGCACGGATCAGACCATACATGGATTCTGCCCTTTCCAAATTCAATCGAGATCGGATTCCCTTCTTAATAAAGAGGCAAAGGAGAGAGATGTAGACCATGATCAATAAGACTGATCATGGGGCACAATTGAATACCCCAAGGTTTATATCTCCACTCATTTATGAGGAGAGAAGCATTTCAAGGGGGGAGGGGAGTTGTATAACTACATGGGTCTGAGGGCTAGAACCCTTGGGTTTGTAGTTGTGAAACCCTTGGGATTCATTTTTCTCTTTGCCCCGATTTGAAGGGTCAATGAACCTTAGGGTTGATTTGTTCAAAGTTGAGTTCCCAAGGCTTGGTTGGAAGCATCTCTTAGCCACTTGAATTGTATGCGAGAGCTTGGAGGGTCTTGTTTTAGAAGACATATGATTTCATGCCATTTCCTAAGCTTGGACACCATGTGATCACCTTAGGGACCCGTGCGATGGAAGGTGGCATTTCCTAAGTTATTCGTTGGGGGGATCGTATTGTGCATATTAAAATTGGGGTTGTTAAGGTCATCGATAAAAGAGTATCCGAGGAGGGGTCGGGAAATTAGAGACACGTTGCTTTTCTGCCATCTATTTGATAGATTATTGCTTCCATCCTTATTATGCGACTTAGTGGCATGTGCCATCGAGGAGCAGAAAGGATTCGTTGGTATTGTCCTAAAGTCACTACAAAACAAAACAAGGATTCGTTGGTTGCTGTGCACACATTGTGAGACAATCTTGGAACGTGACAGTTAGAGCCGAGATACTCTATCAGTTAGGAGTGTACAGGAACCGACACCTAACCCAAGGAAGCATTCTTCTTGGTTAGACTAAGCTATTGTGAGATAGTCTAGATCAAGAGGGAGAAGAGGGACACATTCATACAGAGTACACGCGAGGTAGAGAGCCATTGCATGGTGCAGGAATGAGTGACTTAGATTGCATGCAGAAAAAGTGAAGCAAGGAACATCAAGAGTTCCAAAGTCCCATTGAAGGTGCCCATCGACAGAAGGTGTCCATCCCTCCCCTTATCGGAAGCTTGGTGCAAGGTGTGCACAAGGGCAAGCTTGGAGAAGGTGGAGGTCTGGTGCAGAGGTCGGCGGCAGATTCTAGGTACTTTGTCATCTTGTTTCATGAGCATTATTTAGTCTTTGGCATATTGCGCAGAGCATTTGGCTTATGAATAAGCTTGTATTCTTCTCTTCCTAATTGATCAGAAGCTTTGGGTGTCATTAATTCTCCCGCTCTCACTCTCCATTCTCCTACAAACACTCAAGTTCCTTTCTGCACAAGAATCCCCCAACAACATCCATTTCTTGTTTGGAGGTGAATCTCAAGAAAGAAATCCACCCATTTCATTGACCTAAAGGTACTACACATGTTTACGATAAGTTTAGCAGGATCAAGCAAAAGTGACTCGGGTAGGCATTACGGATAAGATCCATCTTTCATTTGATCTAAGATAAGATATGACTAGTGAGATGAATCTAATAAGAAATTCTCAAAGAATGGTTTTGACCAAGTTTTCTAGGTTCAAGCACAAATGGTGCATAGAGATGGACCAAGATAGCAAATAAGCTAGAGACAATTCGAATCCACATTCTTCACATGTTTGCGCTAGGGAGGCCCAATTCACACATAGCTAAGAAGAGTGAAATAGGCATGGATGTTTTGTTCCACCCTAGTCATTCTTTCCATATTTTGCACTCGATTAAGCTTTTCACATGCAAAATCAGATGAGGTTTTAAATATCTCACGCAAGGATGAGACCATACATGGATTCTGCTCTTTCCAAATTCAATCGAGATCGGATTCCCTTCTTAATAAAGAGGCAAAGGAGAGAGATGTAGACCATGATCAATAAGACTGATCATGGGGCACAACTGAATACCCCAAGGTTTATATCTCCACTCATTTATGAGGAGAGAAGCATTTGAAGGGGGGAGGGGAGTTGTATAACTACATGGGTCTGAGGGCTAGAACCCTTGGGTTTGTAGTTGTGAAACCCTTGGGATTCATTTTTCTCTTTGCCCCGATTTGAAGGGTCAATGAACCTTAGGGTTGATTTGTTCAAAGTTGAGTTCCCAAGGCTTGGTTGGAAGCATCTCTTAGCCACTTGAATTGTATGCGAGAGCTTGGAGGGTCTTGTTTTAGAAGACATATGATTTCATGCCATTTCCTAAGCTTGGACACCATGTGATCACCTTAGGGACCCGTGCGATGGAAGGTGGCATTTCCTAAGTTATTCGTTGGGGGGATCGTATTGTGCATATTAAAATTGGGGTTGTCAAGGTCATCGATAAAAGAGTATCCGAGGAGGGGTCGGGAAATTAGAGACACGTTGCTTTTCTGACATCTATTTGATAGATTATTGCTTCCATCCTTATTATGCGACTTAGTGGCATGTGCCATCGAGGAGCAGAAAGGCCTTTGGAAGCATATGGTTTAGAAAAGAGGATTCCATCAATGTGGATTTTTATAAAGCTTACAAAGCGGTTGGGTGAGGTTGCATTCTTTAGTCTTTGCATCATAAGGATATGGGCATGGGTAAGAGAACCATGAGATTTGTCCATGCTCTTTACAAGGATGCTCATGCATTCTTCTCTATGGATGGTGATTTGATGTACACAATTTCCCCCCATGGATGTTCCAAACAATGGATTTACATATTCAATTGCACAGCTGTGCTTCTTTTCCCCGTGTATCAAATAATAGGCTCTATGGATGGTGATTTGATGTACACAATTTCCCCCCATGGATGTTCCAAACAATGGATTTACATATTCAATTACACAGCTGTGCTTCTTTCCCCGTGTATCAAATAATAGGCTCTTGGTGGTAGGCGATTGGACTACTAAGCTGACCTCTTTCTCTGCTACGCTACCCAGAATTTCGGCTTGTCTAGCCTACAAAGATTGGGAAAGGATGTCAAGGGTCCGAAGCGCGCAAACGCTAAAAGGGATGGACGGAATGAGCAATGGAAGAGAGGTTGCGGAGAATATGCAAGAACGCGCGCTAATCGAGAGGTGGTGGAGAAGCCCGGAACGTCTTGGATTTTGTGTCTCAAGGACTAAAGAGGGAATCGGGAGTGCCAATCATCCTGTTTTATTTACTTGTTTTTTTGAGTTTCTTGTTCTAGATGTTTGGAGAACCCGTCCTTTTTGCAAGAAGCCCAAGGGTGGGCTCAACAAGAGATGGAAAGTGTAGTGGAGCTGCAAACAAGTGGATGTGAGGCATCGTGTGGTTCCACAAGATTAGGATAAGATTTATCTTATGGAAGGACACAGCAACTATGGATGGCATGAACACGGGCACATGCTCTCTCGTGCGGGATGCAGAGAGGATGGTACTCGCGTTCTTCCATTAGAACAACTCACGACCTCCTCATTTCCGAGCCTAGACAAAAATTTAACAATTTCCCAAGTGAACCTCTCCTAGCCTAAAGGAGAGGTATCGCGAGGGAATTGAAGGGCACACTGAAGGAGAGGTATCGCGAGGGAGTTGAAGGGCACACACTTTTTGTGGCACCAATGTAATGAAAGAAAACGCGGATTTGAAGGAGAAGGAGCAGCGAGGACGACGAAGAAGATCGTCGCGGCAAGACAACTGCAACTGCAACCGCTTGGCTTGGCTCGGCTTGGCTTGCCTTCGTGGGGGAGCGCGTCGGTTGTATGGACTCGAAGGACGGACGATTATTGATTTGTCGATGGACGACGGATGGATTGGGTGGGGGGTGCGCCAGGCCTCTGAGGCAGTGCAATACAGAGGCGACGCGCGCAGCCCCCGGGCAGCAAGCTGCCGGGAGGGGGCTGCCCCCGTGAAAAAAATTAGGTTAATATCATAGTGGTCCGATGGACCACGTATCAGATATTAAACTGATAAGAACAGATACTACACTTGATCTTAGCCAAAAGGCCGAGAAAGGTATGAGGTGGTTGGGGAGGCAGCGCCCCTTTTGGATGCCTCCACCGCTTTGCACTGCCATATGGGATTGTCAAATGAAACTTACGCTATGCTTGCATCCTTTACATATGATCTTCTTCTTTTTATCTGCTCTTCAAGCAATTTTGTGGCTTCCTTCAAGCAATTTTTGTGAGCCCATGCCATTTTTGCTCTTCAATCTTCACGCAATTTTTGGCTTCGTATGATCTCTTATTATTATTATTTTAATTGCTTGAAGAGCCCAAGAAGGCTTCCCTCAAGCAATTTTTGTGGAGCCCGTCCTCTTTTGGCTTCATATGATCTTTTACCTTAATTGCTTCATATGCTCTAATTTCAGTTTTACCTTCTCTTGTGTGTAGTAGGGTGGTGAATAACATCAAGAGAAGATTTCTCTCTTCATCTTTCTCTCATGGACACTACAAAAGGAGATTGACATATTTTAAGCTCTTTTGCTTCCTCTCATAACCTCCTATCTTTCTACTTTTACCCTTACCTTTATTTAGGAGATTTCTAAGTTCTTTCTTAATTTGCTTGAAGAAGGAGTGTCTCTTTCGTGTGCTCTCCCATCGTATGAAAGAAATGGAGCTATCAATTGAATGAGCATGGATGAAGCAAATGGAGCAATGCCAAAACAAAAGTGGAGGAATGAATTTGGGGAAGTACTCATTCTTTTCATTTTCTTTTGTATTTACTCTACATATCATTCTGAATTGAGAAGATATGCAACATCCGTTGTTTCTTTCATTCCCTCTAAATTGCATATCTCTACTACATGCGTGAATGCCTAAAACACCATGCCAAGTATCCTTTGAAGCATTGAAGAAGCTGCAGTCTTCCGATTAATAAGCTGTGGAGACAGGTTCAAGAAGGAGTGAGGTTGCAATGGAAGTTAAGCATTCTTCGAATTGTGCTCTTTCCCAGTATCATTGCATGCCATGCATGATTTTTTTGAGGACGTATGAAGTCAAGAATCATGTACTTAAGTCTCTCATGCACAAAGACCGACAGAATGCCATGATTGAGTCGATAGTTTTATACATTGTATGAACGAGTTTCTAATGCACCAAGGATAACTTCATGCATAACAATACTAGATGTATGTTTTAGAGACATGATTCCTTTTCATGTGCATGGCATCAAAATATTGTATCTTTTAGTATGCATGCGTATAATAGATGCATGGTTTTGGAAGTACGTGCACATGGGGCACACAAGTAAGTAAACAAGTGTCCAAGAAGGAATTCAACAATGGAAGAGGTGGGGTGTCCCAAGTCTACATCACCACCATGAAGGCACACAAGTGACATCAAGGATGGACGAAAAAGATCAAATAAGATATCTTATCGTAAAGGATATCCAAGAAGGTCCACTTTAGATGAAGTCCTTCATAAACCATAAGGATTTTAGGACTCCTAAGTGGTTTAGAGAAGAAGTTGGAAGAGTTATAAAGCATATCCTAAAGGTTTCGTGATGCTTCACAGGACAACACAACATAAGTTGTGGATTCCAATAGTAGAGAATTGAGTAGAAAGGTCTATGGGTGAAGCATAATAGTTAGATCTCCAAAAGAAACTCCTGGGTAGTACATTGAACATGAAATGAGGAAAGGGATCTAATAGAGAAAGACTAGGTCCTATCTCTTATTTGGCTAAAGAAAGAAGATAGGCCAAAGTAAACAAGAGGTCAAAGCTCAAGTCAAACATTAAGTTCGATGAGATCAATCACGCCACAGTAAAGCTCGATAAGGTATTTGGCAAGTAAGATTAGCTGTGGTGTATGCAATCACGGTAGAGTCTTTTTTCTCATAGTTTGATACCATAGATCATAGCATATGATAAAGAGAGCATTAAACGACAAAAGTATAAGTGAAGTTGTATGGTTAGGATGAAGACTTACTGGTATGGGATGGTGGGAAGTGATTCCCATTAAGAACTATCTCTTGATCGCTAGAAGAGAAAGGGACCCACGATCCTATAGAATACATTCAAAAGATAATGATTGAAAAATATGCATTTCTTAACTTATCCTATCAAAGGGAATAATAAATCCTTCATCAAGTTACCAAAGATTCTATCTCTCGATAAACTTCAAGTATTGGTAGTTAGAAAGGACCAACTCTAGGAGTTTGAAAGTAAACTCCAAACATTGAAGTTCTAAAGATTCATCCAAAAATATGAAATAAATATAAGGAACAAAATGATTATCTAATGCTAGCCTTGGAAGAAAGCTTAGAAAGATCATCTTAAGGATTAATTGATAACGGATGTGAGAAAATAGGAACTAGTTAGGATCAACATAGGAAACCCTAAAACAAGAATACAAATGGAGAGAATTCTTGAAACATCAATAAAAATTTAGTGTGAATCCAAATATTGAAGGATCGTTTGAAATAATCCATTCTTATAAGAGCTTGTGACCTCAACATAATATGACCCTTTCCAAAACAGTGAGTTCCTATTCTTGGCATAGTAAGCTATAAATATCCTTATCTTTTTGGAAGAACAAGTATAGCAAATTGGAAAATATATTTTCAACAAATTGGGATCTTCAAAAGCTAGATTCATACCTATGGGCTATAGTCTCTTAATGTGGACTCCAAAAATGAGGTAATTTGAAAAAAGAAACAAGCCTTAAGCCCATTTAATGTAAGCAATTCGAATTCTCTCCCAAGTAAAAAGGGTACTACATCCTCTTTAAAGAACTAGGTAGATAATCCACCTATATCGTTTTAATGATTGGGTAGGGATTTTAACACACATTCCCCTCTATGTACATCTGTTGAGCCCATCAAAGTCGTAGTAGTCAAAGTCAATATGGTCAAGTCAAAGGATCAAAGTCAAAGTGGTCAAAGTCAACATGGTCAAAGTCAAGGCATTCAAATTTTGGTGGTCAAGGTGCAGAGGTAGTGCACAATCAATTATTCACAAAGTGATGTTTTGCAGAAAGTTGGATGCGGGTTGCAAATTGTCTTTCTGTAACGTTCAACAACAGGTTTTTAAAGTGTTTGGAAGGTTTAGGTGAACCCCCCTTCCCCTTAGGTTTACAGTGGAAGAAATAAAGGAAACTGTGTGAATTCATGTGAAGAGGAGGCGCACGGACAAAAGTGGAAGTATGGCCCCCATTTTAAATTTTTGGTATTGTCCTAAAGTCACTACAAGACAAAACAAGGATTCGTTGGCTGTTGTGCACACATTGTGAGACAATCTTGGAACGTGACAGTCAGCCGAGATACTCTATCAGTTAGGAGTGTACAGGAACCGACACCTAACCCAAGGAAGCATTCTTCTTGGTTAGACTAAGCTATTGTGAGATAGTAGATCAAGAGGGAGAAGAGGGACACATTCATAGAGAGTACACGCGAGGTAGAGAGCCATTGCATGGTGCAGGAATGAGTGACTTAGATTGCATGCAGAAAAAGTGAAGCAAGGAACATCAAGAGTTCCAAAGTCCCATTGAAGGTGCCCGTCGATAGAAGGTCCATCCCTCCCCTTATCGGAAGCTTGGTGCAAGGTGTGCACAAGGGCAAGCTTGGAGAAGGTGGAGGTCTGGTGCAGAGGTCGGCGGCAGATTCTAGGTACTTTGTCATCTTGTTTCATGAGCATTATTTAGTCTTTGGCATATTGCGCAGAGCATTTGGCTTATGAATAAGCTTGTATTCTTCTCTTCCTAATTGAATCTAGCTTTTGAAGATCCCAATTTGTTGAAAATATGTTTTCCAATTTGCTATACTTGTTCTTCCAAAAGATAAGGATATTTATAGCTTACTATGCCCAAAATAGGAACTCACTGTTTTGGAAAGGATCATATTATTTTTAAGGTCACAAGCTCTTATAAGAATGGATTATTTCAAACGATCCTTCAATATTTGGATTCACACTAAATTTTTATTGATCTTTCAAGAATTCTCTCCATTTGTATTCTTGTTTTAGGGTTTGCTATGTTGACATCCTAACTAGTTCTTATTTCCTCACATCCGTTATCAATTAATCCTAACTTGTTCTTATTTCCTCACCCAACCGCTTTGTAAGCTTTATCAAAATCCACATTGATGGAATCCTCTTTTCTAAACCATATGCTTCCAAAGGCCTTTCTGCTCCTGGATGGCACACGCCACTAAGCTGCATAATAAGGATGGAAGCAATAATCTATCAAATAGATGTCAGAAAAGCAACGTGTCTCTAATTTCCCGACCCCTCCTCGGATACTCTTTTATCGATGACCTTGACAACCCCAATTTTAATATGCACAATACGATCCCCCCAACGAATAACTTAGGAAATGCCACCTTCCATCGCACAGGTCCCTAAGGTGATCACATGGTGTCCAAGCTTAGGAAATGGCATGAAATCACATGTCTTCTAAACCAAGACCCTCCAAGCTCTCACATACAATTCAAGTGGCTAAGAGATGCTTCCAACCAAGCCTTGGGTACTCAACTTTGAACAAATCAACCCTAAGATTCATTGACCCTTCAAATCGGGGCAAAGAGAAAAATGAATCCCAAGGGTTTCACAACTACAAATGCAAGGGTTCTACCCCTCATACCCATGTAGTTATACAACTCCCTCCCCCCTTAAAATGCTTCCCTCCTCATAAATGAGTGGAGATATAAACCTTGGGGTATTCAATTGTGCCCCATGATCAGTCTTATTGATCATGGTCTACATCTCTCTCCTTTGCCTCTTTATTAAGAAGGGAATCCGATCTCGATTGAATTGGAAAGAGCAGAATCCTGTATGGTCTCATCCATGCGTGAGATATTTAAAACCTCATCTTTTGCATGTGAAAAGCTTAATCGAGTGCAAAATATGGAAAGAATGACTAGGGTGGAACAAAACATCCATGCCTATTTCACTCTTCTTAGCTATGTGTGAATTGGGCCTCCCTAGCAGAAACATGTGAAGAATGTGGATTCGAATTGTCTCTAACTTATTTGTTATCTTGGTCCATCTCTATTCACCATTTGTGCTTGAACCTAGAAAACTTGGTCAAAACCATTCTTTGAGAATTTCTTATTAGATTCATCTCACTAGTCATATCTTATCTAGATCAAATGAAAGATGGATCTTATCCGTAATGACTACCCGAGTGTTGACCTAAGCTTCAACTTAGGGACTTGCGGAGAAAGAGACTATACCTCAATCCCCTCACAAGTGCATATAGTGGGGATACACGCTTTTAATTATCAATCCAAAGAGTATACAAACCTAGCCGAGTGTATGAAGACATGCAATCACGTAATGGTCAATGCAAATGAATTACTCAAGAATGAAAATGAGGCAAATACTTATCCTAACAAGCTCCAACTGTAGGTCAAGACGAAACGATACTTGGTGGAGCAGCCGTCAGTATTTTGGACTTTTCTCCCAGCTCCGAGCTCCAAACATAGTGAATAGCATATGCGTTTCGAAGCTCTCGAGAAGACGCATCCAATGGCAGTGGTTTCACTCAATTCCGACGCTCCTACTTCAAGTTATGACAGAAATACTGAGTCGCGGGAATACTTTCCTACACTTCAGCACTTCCTACACCTCGCACACACCTCTCCTACAGCAAAGAAACACTCTCAAGGATAGACAACACTCACAAGCCCTCTTTCCAAGCAATACACATGCATACAAGCTCACGAAGAAGGAGATGAAGAGGGAAGAAGACACAAATTCGAATTTCTGTGCTCTCTCTTCTCACAATGGCAAAAAGTTCTTTACAAAGAGTCACATTTGACTTATATATAGTGCCCTAAAATGGTCCTTTCACACAAGTGACCGGCACTTTATTCACTAAGAGACTAATTTCCTACTATTGTACATGGGTATTCTCTACTTTTCTGTGGGGATGCATCTAGAGGACTCCTCTAGTGCATTTACAAGGAAAATATATTACAAGAATGAATATGATACAACAATGTGTAGTCCACATCGGAAAAATTTTGGGGCCCGTCTTTTTCTCTGCTTTGTGCGCTCTTTAGCTCTGCAACACTCTCCCCCTCTTCGCCTCTGTCGTCCCTTGACAGACTTCGCTTCACGCACGCGCCCTTGACAGACTTTGCTTCGCGCACGCGCTCTGTGGTCAGTATTGTCTGATTCTTGATCTTGCATTACGTTTTTAGAGGCGCTCTGATTTGTCCTGGTTGCACACATTGGCCCTGGCTGATTTGGTTTGCCACGCACGCCATCAGTGCACATATGCGGATGTAGCTCGTAAGCCTTGATATGAAACCTCTGCAACTCAAGAGGTTGAAGCATCCACATAAGTGATACATGTTGGCCCTGATCCCTTCTTCCAGCTCCGTGCTTTTCCTTGGTGTGTGCGCCCCTGCGGGGCTTCCTGCAGAGATGCATCTTCAAATTTGCCTTTTAGTGAAGCTGTTTCTTTCGTTGTTTTCTTTTTTCCTCTTCTTACTCGTCTCGCCCTCGACACTGCCCCCCTCCTGGACTCTGTCGTCCCCGACAGGCTTTTTGTGGCGACGTGTATAGGTTTGAATGACTTGTTGCTCTCTTTGATTTAGCAGATTGGCGTGACATAACATGAACTCCTTCCATTGGCGAGACTTGACTCCGTCCTCTGGTGCCTGTCTATGGTCAGCAAAGAAACTTATCTCGTAGGCCACCAGTCGTGCATTTAAGTTGGAGGTCATTTTAATGAAGATCTCTGAATCCATTTCGAAGAAGCCCGTGAAGAATGCTTCTTCAAATGTCTGCATGTATGTCGATGGTAGAAACATGAGCCGAGAAAAATATGCCATAATTGTTAACCGGCTGGGAATAGTAGATAAATCAAAAATTAAAGCCTCCGAGCCCTGCGTAATACCGATGAAGTTCAAAAAAGTATACTGTGCATGTTGGAACACTTTAATTACTGTCAGGAGCATGCTAAATATTTTATTCGTCATTTTTACTGCTAGATCGGGAACAGTAGCATATCTTGCAAGCCAAAAATTCCATTGTTTTGACCATGTATTCCTCTGTCGGTAGGTAGTTGTGTGGTGGACTAGGTAATAGTGGATAATTTAGCCATTGGTTATTAATACTACCTTGCCGCTGACCTTCCCAAAATTGCATCCATGCTCTTCGACGGGGTAGTGGGCAAAATGATGGGTTTACTTGAAGCTCATACGGTGATGCTTCCCTGTACCCATAGTGTACGGTGCTTTTCCAAGAGCTTTCTTCTCCAAATTGGATTTGCTGCTTCAAACTCTACCTGAGTATATTTAAAAGTATCATACCGAAAATGGAGATTTTGATCAGGTTCCTTATTTGTAGTATGTTTTATGTAGTGCCTAGTTTGTTCTTTCAAAAGCCCGTATGGTACATTGAATGGCCGTAGTATTTGCTCCAGTTGCTTGCTGTCGATTTGAGCCTCTTTCATTAAATTGATGACTTGATCTTCAAATTCCACCGTAAGCTGGGACACCAGTAGTGCCCTTTCTGTCCTGCTCAGCTCTTCAAGTTTTTGTGTTAGGTTCTAATGGAACCTCCTTTTCCTCCCTTATTGATGAATTATACAAGGGGGAGAGAGAGGGCGTACCTCTTCCTCCCACAGTAGCCGAGGTCCCTGGCGGAACTACTGGTGTCCCCTGCTGTGCTTGCTGCTGCTTAATTGATCCTGAAGTTGTTTGATTAAATCATCGTTTTCTTTGTTTTCCTCTTCGGCCTTAGCAATAGTTGCTTGATGTTTCATTAATTCCTGAGCCACTATGTTCATGTGCTCTGTGTCTTCCTTGCACTGTCGCAGGTAGTTATTCTGTGCTTTTTTCCATTTCATTCTGAGGGCTGCTGTGTCCTCCATATATCTCTTTTCCCAATCCGTTATAACTTCTTGCTCCTGTCTGAGCTGATCTTGTAATTTAGTGATCTGATCTTCCAGGTCTTTTACATTTGTTTGTCGGTCGTCAGTAATTGCCAATGGCTGATCACTAATGAGAGTTGTCATTAGCTCTTTATTTCTTTGTCGCATGTTGTCAGCTTCCTCCATACTGGCCTTGAGCTGAGACTCTAAGATCTTACTACGTGCTTGAAGACGTGTCTTCTCAGTCTCACTCTTCTCTAATTTCTTTGTTAATTCTTGGACTTGATCTCTTAGCTTTGTCTGCTCTGTTTCTAGCATACTGTTTTGTGTTTTGACCTCGTGAAGTTCCTTTTCTTTATTCAGAGCTTGTTCTCGCACCTTGACTATTTCTTTTGAAAGCTCTTTGCCTGCTCTTTCAAGTTCTTTCTTGTCTTGCATGGCTTGGTCGTAATCTTCATCAGCATCAAGCATCAGTTGTTGTGTATCTAAAGCCGTTCGAATCATATCTTGTACAACAGGCTTGAGCTGAGCGATGTCTACATTTAGCCATGTCTTTGCGATTGCTGGAGTCTCTCTCGTTTGCACATCTTTGCCTTCTGCCACTGGAGTGTCTCATTGTGTGGCTGTCTAACTTGTAGTTGTATCTCTGGTTCCTCATCATCGTCTTTTGCTTTCTTCTTTTTAGTAGCACTCCCCTGAAACGTGACATCCATTGGGGAAGGTTCTGCTACAACCCTGATAGGTGTGAATGGTTCTTCCGTTTCTATATCCTGATCTTCATTTTCCTTTTTCGAGATCTCCTCATCTGCCTTTGTGCTTGTGGTTTTCTGACTCATTTTTATATCTTGATCTATAGGGTTAGGGCATTCTGGTTCTTCACCATAATTCACTTCATTGAGTTCGGTCCATTGCCCATCATCTTTGGATTCGCTTCGAATATCCACATCCAACAATGATGTATCCTTTTCTTCTTTGTCTTGAGTAGATGAGCTGGAGTTATCTAATCCGATTTCGCGGTATCGGTGGACCTTAGTGAGTCTTCTTTTGTTTTTGACTCCTGTTGTGATTGCTGATAGTGATGCCCTTGCACTGGTAAGTTGACTTGTCCCTCAGTATATTTGTGCGTCTCTTCTAGTGCTTTAGTCAACTCTTCTTCCGTAATTTGCTTCTGTCCTGCAAGTGTCACTTTTGGAAGTACATGGACTCTTTTTTCATAGGTATTCCTTCTTCATCTGTCTTGACTTCTCTTAGTCTTTTGGTGCCTCTCATTCTTGGCTGAGAGCTAGTTCCTGCCTCTTTCATACCTGTAGCACTTTTCTTCTTCTTGGGAACTGAGGCGGATTTCACATATGTAGCTAGCCCTTCTGAGGTTGGCATCTCTCTTAAACAATTCTTCATGTCCAAAGCTTCATAGATCAATAGTGTCAAGGCTGAACTGCCATTCAAGAATTTCTTCTGACCCCATTTCTTTTGGGCTTCAAACAATCGTTCTTGTACATACCCTGTTAGATTCACTTTGTTGGCTATCTGTCTCATGGCATGCGATAGTAGTTGGACGACTATTTTTTGAGGTGCAGTGTACCTGTGCATACTTGGAAAACAGAAGTGTTGATGCACTAGCCGTACAGCATCCTCTATGTCAATTCTATTGATTTCCAGGAATGATCTCTTCTTCGGATCATGGCATTCGTCCTTCACACTAGTAATCCCTGCTTGATTCCATCCAAAAGCTTTATTAATCAATTCATGGGTGAATTGAATTGTCTTCCATGTCCCGACTTTGTCCATTACTTGCGCTTCTGGGACTGAAATTTTCGTTCCAGCGGGCTGCATGGTGTTCATCACCTGTGTACACCTCTGAAAATCTGGTACATATATGGGTAACTTCAAGATGACTCTATGCCTGCTTGTGTCCACACATCCTCAATATGAGGTAACCCTTGTATTATAGTCTTGAAATCTTGGGACATGATAGGGAAGTAATGGTCCGTGTCCATGATCTTGATGGTAGCCATGAAATTAGCTCTGACACTGGCTGATCGTCTCTGAACCAATGACCTCTTGCTTTTGTTACTGATTCCATTGGAAGGAGTTGCACCTCTTCTTGCTGTGTTGCTTCGGAATCAGTGGAAGTCATCTGCACTCAATATGGAGTATGAATTAGTATCCATATATTTTTTTAGAAATCCTCCTCCATATGTTGATTAATAAGTCGATGTTGCTCCGAGTGCATGGTGTCGTCCCTTTCCCGTGGGTGTGAGAAAGGTAATACCTGAATTTTTCATGTATTTTTATATATTTTTTTGCTAAAAAGAAAACATAAATGTTAGTTCATAGCCGAAGCGGTTAGTGATTTTTTTTGGAGTAATATTTTATGTATGTACAAGTGCTCTCCTATTTCCAAGGGGAAATGTGCGTGACTATCCGGAAGTAGAAGAAAGACGTGCCGAATGCTTGGCCTTGTAATGTGGCCCTATTATGCATACTTTGGATCTCGACAACTCCTCATGTGTGCAATTGGAAGTAGTTTCTTGATGTATGCAGCTTGTCTTGTCTTTCGGCACCCAAATTTGCTTTACTTGGATGGAATGTACTGTATTCTCCACCTTTTGGATGAATGTGGTTCTTCTTCGGTAGTTCGTCTGCTTATTCTGTTTTGGGAATCTCAAGTTGGTTTGTATTGCATCTGTAGATTCCTTCTTCCTCCAATGTCCTCTTTCTCGGCCGATGTGTCTGTTGACCATGTTGATGGTGATAGCCCTTCTGAGGATGTTCCTTGTTTGGGATGGTTGTCCTTGGAGTACATGACTTTGGGATCCATATTTTTGTTCGATCAGGTTGTGCAGTTAACAGTGTCTTTGGGATCCATATGCTATTGAGTCGTGGTTGACTGAAGTGTTCGAAATTCTTTGTCTTCTTATTGGATTGAACACGCTGATGTCGAAGACTTTTCTGTTGCTGAAGGTATGCCTTCTTTTGATCCTTCCTTATCCACGCCAATGTAGAATGTGGAATAGGGTATACTTTCGCAGGTGTCGACTTCAATTCTTGCAGGGGAGTATTCTTTCCTGTGCTTTGTGGTTCACTGGGCTGGATTTCATGTTCAGGTGCACTCTTGTGACTCTCTATACTCAAAGATGGAGTGCACACAGGACTCACGGTATTCTCACATGAAGTACTTGACGATGGGGTTTCTATAGTGCTAGTGAACATACAATCATGACTTCGTTCATTGTTATGGACTTCTGGCTCTATAATAGCGGCTTTGTGTGGTTGTTCGTCTAGCAAACTAAATACCTCACGAGGTCCTATTCTGGCAGATATGTATCCTAAAGCCAATTGAATGGTTACCTCATATTCATAGATCCAATTTTGTCCTAACACCACATCTTCAAGCATATCCTGGTCCTGACACACTAAGAGTCTCTGCTCCATAATGTTGTTCCCCATATGTAAAGGTAAAGTTATCTCACCTATGCATTGAGTAATTTTTCCTCCTATTCCAATTAGCTGTGCCTTTGATGGCCCTAACTCCTCGTTAAGTCTCTGAGACAAGGAAAATCTAATGCAGCTTATGGCTGCTTCTGTGTCTATGAGAGCATCCACTAAGTGGTACTCTTTTCGTCCTGCTCCCAGATTCAAGTAAGGCTGTCTTCTTTGTTGTCCGGAGTTCTTAGTGGCTCTAAAATTAGCCATTGGGATGAGTGCTTCTCCTACTCGATATCTCTCGTCTCTTTCTCTCATCCACTCTTTCCGTTTTCTGATGCGTTCTAGGGCTTCCTGTCTCGCTTCTTCTCGTATTCGTTCTTCTTCCTTTTTCCTACTTTGAGCTCCTAACAGTCGTGCTAGCATTTGATCCGTCAAAGGCTCCATGAATCTTTTCACTCTGCATCCACTGATGTAGTTGGGAAGAATGTCTCCGTCTAGTGTGGCGAGATTGACTGCACCACTAGTAGAGATTCGATTTATAATCATGGGTCCATATCCGCGTTTTGGAGCTTCTTTGAGTGTTGTTTGAGGGTGTATACTAGGACTAAGTCGCCTTCTTTTAGTCCTAGTATCCACTGATGTAGTTGGGAAGAATGTCTCCGTCTAGTGTGGCGAGATGACTGCACCACTAGTAGAGATTCGATTTATAATCATGGGTCCATATCCGCGTTTTTGGAGCTTCTTTGAGTGTTGTTTGAGGGTGTATACTAGGACTAAGTCGCCTTCTTTTAGTCCCTTGTCTTTTATATGTGCATCATAATAAGCCTTTTGTCTCCGTTTAGCTGCATAAATGCCCGCTACTGCTTGCAATCTAGTCTCGTGTAGCTTTTCAATTTGATCTAATTGCTGAGACAATTCATGACCATTCCACTCATATTGCTGGGCCACTTTCAATGTAGGTACTAAGAAGTCAATTGGCAAAATTGCATTCTGCCCATACACTAGGTTGAAAGGTGTAGTTCCAATGGCCGTTTTATATGCCACACGGAAGGCCCAAATTGCGTGATGCAATTGTTTGTCCCAATCTGACCTTCCATTATTGACAATTTTTGTCAATACAGTACATAGTACCTTATTGGAACTTTCAGCTTGTCCATTAGCTTGAGGGTGGTATGGGGCTGATTTTTTTATGAATCACAAGAAAGTCATTCATTAGCGACTCAATGACCTCGTTTAAGAAATGCGTTCCTCGATCACTCACTATCTCAATCGGTAGTCCAAAGCGTGTGAAAATGTGCTCAAAGAAATTTTGCTGTGGTTTGAGCATCATTCTTTCTAGTGGCTTTTGCTTCTACCCACTTGGTTAAGTAGTCGGTGGCTACTATGATGTATTCAGCATGTGATCCTTTGACCGGTGGATTGATAGGAGTGAAATCAATTCCCCACTTGGTAAAGGCTCTTGCACAAACCATTGGTCTTAAAGGCATGTCATCTCTTCTAATGGGATATTTCGCTCTCTGGCATGTTTCGCAGCTTCTCACATATGTCTCCGCATCCATATGTAGAGTTGGCCACCACAAGCCTGCAAAGAGAATCATCTTGACCGTTCTGTCTGCTGAGAAATGTCCTCCCGCAGCTCCTGCATGTGCCATTTCTAAGACATAGAGATATTCATTTTCATGAATGCACATTCTTAGTTGGTTATCTTTCCCGCGTTTAAAGAGTTGTTTTCCTATGATGGTATAATCCTTACTCTGTTCTTCAAGAGCACGTTTCCTTGCTAGGGTAGCTCCATCAGGGTACTCTCGAGTCTTTAAGAACTTTACCAGAGGTATACTCCACCTTGGTGCTATTGTAGAATAGCATAATGTAGAGTTCTCATCTGGGATTTGTTCTTGACAGGTTTGACAGGTTGACACATGGTTATGTGCATCTCGTTGCATGGTTGGCCAATATATACCAAATCTCTTGAGAGTTTGCCACGTTCCATTTGCATTCAAATGAGTGTTCCATTGGTTTATGTGTGCTTTCTGAAGCCACATTTCTTGTTCCCCTTCTTCCACGCATCTCATCAGCAGTCCGCTTGAATCCTGGTGATACAAACTTCCCGCAATAATGTGAAGATTTTTGGTCCTCCAGAGATCTTGCGTTTGGTTTGGCGTGATCCCATCTTTAGGTCCATGTGTAAGTATCGGATCAATTTTTCTGCCCACTGAGGACATACTTTTAGGTTATAAAGATAGTATCTGGCAGATCATCAGGAACTCCAATGGGTGGTTCTCCATGGGTCATGCGAGATAAGTGGTCTGCCCTTATGTGTGTGTTTCCTTTCTTGACTATTACTTCAAAATCAAATTCCATTAGCAATAAAAACCATCGTACTAGTCGTCCTGTATTGCAAGGCTTGTTGACTAAGTACAATAGAGCTTGATGATCAATGAAGAATTTGAATTTGTTTGCCAATAAGTAATGTCTGAATTTTTTGACTGCATAAACCATCCCTAGGCCTTCTCTCTCCGTAGTAGTATAATTGCGTTCCGCTTGATTTAACTGTCTGCTGGCATAGGCTATTGGGTGGTCTAATTTACCTGTATCAGCTGGTTGAGCTAGGATGCAACCAATGGCAAAACTTGGAAGCATCAACATGAATATGAAACGGTTTATTCCAGTTGGGACTCGAAGAATGGGTGCTGAACTCAATCGATTCTTCACTCATTAAAAGCTTTTTCGCATTCTTCGGTCCAATTGAATTGAGTTAATAATGCATAAAGAGGTCTAGCAATTGTGGCGTACATATGTATGAATCTCCGATAGTAACCACAATGTCCCATAAATGCTTGAACTTCTTTAGGAGTTTTCGGTCTCGGTAAATCCAAAATGACTTTAATTTTGTCTTCATCTGTGGAAATTCCATTCTTAGAAACAATATGTCCTAAGATTTTTCCTTGTCGCACCATGAAGACACACTTTTCAGGATTGAGGCATACTCGATATTGTCGACATTTAGCAAAAATCTTTTCTAGTTCAGGGATGTGCTCTGATCGTATAGCTGAATATGTACACAGATCATCCACGTATACCTCCATGCTCTTTCTCAAAAATTCCTTGAACACATGACACATCAGTCTTTGGAATGTAGCTGGGGCATTCGTTAAACCAAAAGGCATGACTCTAAAGGCGTATACTCCCCATTCTGTTGCAAATGCAGTCTTATATTGGTCCTCAAGAGCAATGGCTACCTGATTATACCCTGAAAAGCCATCCAGAAAACTATAAACTTCTTTCCCTGCTACCCTTTCCAAGAGATGACCAGTGATAGGTAAGGGATAGCTATCCCTTATGGTTGCGGCGTTTACTTTTTCAGATTGATGCACACTCTTAACTTTCCATTTTTCTTTGGTACAACCACCAAGGGCGATACCCATTCCGTGTGCTCAATTTCGTAGATGAATCCAGCATCTAACAACTTATCTATTTCTTCTTTTATCTTGGCTGAATACACATCATTATAAGTATAAGGTCTCTGTTTCGAAGGTTTGGCCTCGGATGTCATGGGATTCTATGCGCACATATAGATGGATCTACTCCCTTTAAGTCCTTATAGGTCCAAGCAAAGACATCCCGGTATTCTCTTATGAGTCGGATTAACTCTTGTTCTTCTTCTAAAGAGACATCCTGTTCTATGAAGGTACATCGTTCTTCACCTCCTTTCATAGTCACGACTATTTTTTTGGTTTGCTCCTTATTATCATATGCTATTCCAGGTTGTGCTTCTCTTTTAGGCATTTGAATAGCAATTTTCCTCTCTTCCACTTCGTATTTTTTAAAATGAGCTGGTACCTCAAATTGGTCTTGGGGTTTGTTTTCTTCATCTTCTAACTCCCTTTCAACTTCTAATTCTTCTTTTTGTGTGAGTTCCTTATGTTTTTCATTGGCAGTGACATCCATGTTGGTGGTACTAACCCCTAGATCCATGGGTTCTGGTTCCATTTCAATGCTCTCGTAGTCCTCCTTCCAGTCTTTCTCGATCACTTCTCCTTCTTCTGCCTCCTGAAGGACTACCACATACAGACTAACGTCATAACCCTCTTCGTCAATACATTCGTTCATGGTTACTACTTCTTCGTTTACACAGACATCGAGGGTGGCTAAGATTTCCATCCAACCGTGAGGTTCGAATTCTTCATCCGGAAATACTTGTGGCATATAAGCTGGATCTTGTACCGATCTCACTACACCTTGTTTCTGCTGCCAACTTTTTCTTTTCTCTTCTTCCTTTTTTGCAGCTTGGCATATCCATAGATGAGTGTCCTCGTTCATCCAGGATTGGTCACTAGAACCTGCACTATGAACTGATTGATCGTCTTCCTCTTTATGGATTTGATTCCATTGCAGAGGTGGTACATCTTGATATGTGTATGTATGTAGGTTGATCCTAGTGGTGACTCCTGCGTGTTGTAGGTACACTGCATCCTTTCCCCAATCTTGTACGACCTTTAGCTGTCTCATGAATGGCCTTCCCAAGATCATCTCATAATTGCTTGGCCTTTCAAAGTGACATATTGCTAAAGTATGTTCGAATTCCACTCCGCACGTAGTGAAGACTACTCTTTCCAACAATCCTAGAGGTCTTTCCGTATGTCCATCTGCCATTTGAATTTTTCATGCGCGTTGGTCTCAGTGCTGGTTTTCCCCATTTCTCCCAAATTTCTTTGGTAGCAATGCCAACACCAACTCCTGAATCTAGTATGGCTTTGGTTGTGTAACCCCTATAGGTGATTGGTAGGCATGTATTTCCTTCATCTCCTTCACTAAAGTTTCCTACTTTATCCACTGGAATTCTCACCGTTTTCACTTCGTCAGCTACCTCCTTCTTTTCCTCCTTGACTTCCCATTGATTGATCAATTTCTCTTTCAAATGTGGTTTTACCTTTAACAGTTCCTCGAATGTTAGGGTACATGGGATTTTCACTTCTCTAAGGCGTTGTATAATCTCCGATGTTTGAACTGATGGATTCGTTTCGTCTCGTTATTGATGGAATACGATACAATTCTGAGTTGTGCTCGTACTCCCCGGTGTAGTTGGGTAGTTCCTTTACATCGTCCTCTTCTTTGTCACTTGCATCCATTGGAAAAATTTCTTCTGAATTGAGTTCAGGTATTGAACCCTCTATTTCGTTTTCTGCTTTCAATTCTTCAAAGGGCGGTTCCATTCCCTCTACCTTTTTCCACTTGTCCTCTTGAACTCGCGCCCATAGATCCTTAGTCCAATCTCCTTCTATTTCAGGGACTATGGATCCTTCCTTTCTCTCATACAAATTTCATCATTCAGAGGTCTATTTACGTTAGGCTTTTCCTGAGTGTTTAGGCACTCTTGAAATTTCTCTTCGCCAATTCGTTTGTTTGGTAAAGGTGATGCGGGTTTTTCTAATGTTTGTTGGGCGACTTCTATCAGTTTTTTGCAGATTTTTTCCAGTCTTTCTTTCTCTAAGTCGCCTCTCTGATACTCTCTCTCATGTTGTTCTATGGTAGGTCCTGCTTTTATTCTCGCCTTGTATGCCTGAATCCACATGGCTAATTCTTCAGGCATTGGGTCTGCTAATATTGATCCTACCTCCTCCCTTTTATTCTCCTTTTTATTTTCTTCTTCCACTTGTGATTCTTCTGTTGATTTCTGTTTACTCTTTTCATTTTCCTTCTTTTGCAATAACTTTTTTTCTTTTATCCTGTCTCTCCGGTTCTTCCATCTTTGTGATCTTTTACTGGCAATACTTCTCTCTGGTTTTCGGAGTCTTCCACTCTGTGAGGGATGGGTGTATTTCCCTCTTTGTCACTTTGATTACTTCCGTCTGTTTTATCAGGGTTCTCTCTAGCCTTTGCTCTTGTTATAGCCTTTAAAGGTATAGTGTACTCTTTGTCGCTCCCTGATGATTCAATCACTTCTATCACATTAATCTGCACGTTAGATGTGACTTTGTTGGGGTTCTTAGGACAATCTCTGAAAAGATGCTCCTTACCACAATCGCTACAGTAGCCTTCCCAATTCTTGTGGTGATGGTGGGTTTTGGTAATGTACATTCTCTAATATAGTGGTCACCTCCACTCTAGCATGGTCCTCTGGGTACAGGCTGTCTATTCATTGGTCGAGGTGGCATTGTTGCTCTAGGAGCTGTGTACATTAAGGCACATAACCCTGCTCGTGTCCATAAGAACTATCAGGTATCTCCACGCCGTAAGCATATGGGTCATATTGTTGCCCATATTCCATTATCGAGCTCTCATAGCCAGGGTATGTTCCTTGACTAGGATCGTAAAATGAGTCATATGGGTCATCACTAGCCAAAGGTGTGGCTGGCACTATAGACCTTTCTAAGTTTTCCTCTGGTTGCGCTATCTTAACTGGGGACAAACGTTCTGAGGGTGGGGCGGTT
>CM035437.1:44970170-45072555 GCA_020310875.1 Ceratopteris richardii | reverse complement strand
TTATGCCTGATTCCACTCTTAGAAAAACTCAACAATAAATGCCTCTAAGAGTTGGTCTATGTTTCTGAAATGCCTCTCATTCAGTGGTTGGAACCACGTAAGGGCAGTGTTCCTAAGGGTTAGACCGAAAGCATTATATTGTGTGAATAGGTCCTCCACCTGTTCAGCTTTCAACACCTGTCGAAATTCTGCCACATGGTCATAAGGGTCTCCCGTGCCATCGAAATAGTTCTTCATGGACTTCACCAGTTGAGTTGGTCGCAGTTCTCTCGGTCTTGGCAAAGGAAAATCATCAATATTCCTTTGATTCCATGGGGTTCTATGTCTCTCAGGTTCCACTCTATTCCTTTCTGTTCCCGTTCTTTCTCGTCCCAGGGAGTTGGCAAAACTTACCTCAGGTTTGTCTCTGCTTCTATCTCTTTGAGCTCCGTGAGCTTGGGAGGTCCCAGCTCCTTGGTGACTGTAAGACACATTAGTCCGAGGAGGTTGGGGGGAAAAACAAATTCACCCTTCCATGTGTAGGCATGTCTGCCATGCTCAGTGACCACGAAGATTCTCTCTGATGCATTGTCTAGGTAGGTTACTTGGCCTGGGCTATCAGGATCTTTAAACTCATAGATTGTGAGGGCCACTCACTTCCTGAGGTTGAGAAGATTTATATCTCCAAAAAGCCTCATCGGTTTCTCGGTTTAAAAGCAGGTCTATGCTTTTATTATCCTGTGGAATCCACTCTGGGGTCATGATTCTGGTCAAGACGATTTACCACGGGGAGTTCTTGGCTCTCGCTCTAAGTTCCCTTGCTCTATATCACCCATGTCGGTCTCCGCAATCACATTTCCAAACTCATCAGTTCTATCAGGAAGAGTGGTGACTACATATATAGTCCCTTCTTTATCTAGGTAGGCTCCATTCTCAAAACTTGACTACCGGATGGTCTAATCCATGGGGTTGATCGGGGTTCTAATCTGGACCACCGATCTTCTCAGTCCGTCTTCGTAGATGCGAGCACCTAGACGATTCGTCCTGATGTATTCCAGCTGAGTCTTGTAAGGTCCCTCTGGCTTTTCTAGATAAGCCAACCCTGAACTACCTACTGGTCTCTCCATGTGATAGGACATTCTCAGAATCACTTGTTTCTGATCTGGGAATGTATGGATAATCACTCAACTGCTGGGCCCAAGACCTGGCAGTGTGATTGACACTAGCTTCAGAAGATCTGAGGCTTTGTCTGTCTCGGCCTAAGTGTCTGTCTGATCTAAGGTTCATATGCCTGATTTATTTACCCCCTGGACCCAAGCACACTCTCGTTACAGGTTGATTTTGCACCAATCACTTTGTTCTTTTTAGGTGAATATTATGTTTATGGTCTCGTCTGAAATTGCGTCGTCAGGAGTACTTAAATGAATTTCCGCACTTGATGAGTGATCGATTCCCCTTTACCTTTTGTCCCTTAGGGTTTTCGCACTTACGACCTATTTACTTCTTGCACTTGGTTGCTTAATACTCTTGGACTTGATTCGTGCCTAACGTTGCCCTAATTAATTACCACACCTAAGTCGTACTTAGCCTAGGCTAGGAATTGACAAAGGAGGGTTGAGAGATCTTCCAACCTCAACTAGTTGGTTGACCAGACTACTACACAAGCCCAGGAAGCCTTCTCCCAAGCTTGGTACTCACCCTTGCTAGCTTGCTTTGGATTGCCTTGAGCGCACACAAAGTTCCTGCAAAAGCTCACCTGTTAGTATAGCTTTATTGCCACAGGTATTTGAAAGACACACTTCAATAATTTTAGTTCCCTTGGAGTAGCTCACTGTACCCCCTGAATCTGAGAACCACTTAGTTCCACCTAAAGGTCAACTTACAAATGCATGTTCTAAAACTCCGCGTATAATTCTTACAAAAACCAGTCGAGGTCCACGTAGGATTCTCAACGAGCTTTCCAACGAGACCAAAATCTCATCAATCGGAGTTCGTATGGTCAAGTTATGACCATTCAGGCACTAAAGGGTCAAAACAGGCACTCAGGGTTCAGGAGATCCCTCTTTGGTTTCTAGGCCTTTTGCCCACTTCCAAGGTTCTAAAGTTTATACCAAGGTGCCTAAAAATTAAGCTCAACTACCCTTCCAATCACTAAAAAATTAACCCTCCAATTTTATGCGTTAAAGGCCGTGTATCGCGATAGGTCGGGTCGAAGTGTCGCGATAGCTCGAGGTGTCGCGATAGGTGGGGAAGTGTCGCGATAGGTGGGAAGTGTCGCGATACCTCGGAGTGTCGCGATACCTCGGAGTGTCGCGATAGGTGGGAAGTGTCGCGATAGCTCGGAGTGTCGCGATAGCTCGGAGTGTCGCGATAGCTCGGAGTGTCGCGATAGGTGGGAAGTGTCGCGATACCTCAGAGTGTCGCGATACCTCGGAGTGTCGCGATACCTCGGAGTGTCGCGATACCTCGGAGTGTCGCGATAGCTCGGAGTGTCGCGATACCTTGGAGTGTCGCGATAGGTGGGAAATGTCGCGATAGGTCGTGGGGTGTCCGCGATACCTCGGAGTGTCGCGATACCTCGGAGTGTCGCGATACCTCGAAGTGTCGCGATAGGTCGTGGGGTGTCGCGATACCTCGGAGTGTCGCGATACCTCGGAGTGTCGCGATAGGTCGTGGAGTGTCGCGATACCTCGGAGTGTCGCGATACCTCGGAGTGTCGCGATAGGTCGTGGAGTGTCGCGATACCTCGAAGTGTCGCGATAGCTCGGGATATGGTGAATTTTCCTGTTCTATCTAGTGTTCCTGTGAGCTCTAGGCCTGCGCAGTGTCGTGGTGCACTCAGAATCGTGATTGGGTGAAATTTTCGGAGTGTCGCGATAGCTCGAGCTCAACGCCTCGGGGACTGTGCAGACAATTTCTGTACCTGCTGAGCTTGCTGGAGATGATGATGGAGCTGCCACCTGCAAGAAACATGCAAAAAACACACAAATACAAGCACGCACAATCGCTCTCTCTCAAACTCGCACACAACAAATGAGGGAATGATAAGGAAGAGGGAATATGTAGTGGAGAAGGAGGTGGAGATGAAGATGGAGATGGAGATGAAGATGGAGATGGAGATGAAGATGGAGATGGAGAAAAATCAGAAATTTACCTACTACTTACCATTCCAACGCGTCCTCTCTACGTCTTACCATCACACGCTCGTCCTCAAAGCTCGATCCCCGGCAACGGCGCCAAAATTTGGTGTAGCTCAGTGATGAGTAGCACCTCCTTTAATGTCAATCCGGGAAGACATGAGGATGGTATGAAGACCACGAGCAAGTGGAAGCACAAGTGCGTGAGTGAGAAGCACACAAGCATGCACACACACACACACACACGCACACACAGTAAGAACAAAGAGAGTAAGACAATGGAATCACTTCTATTGCAAGAAAGTTCTCATACAAGCTCAAACTACAAGAAGCTAGCCCCAAAAATGAGCTCTCTAGCTCTATTTATAGTTTTTGACTAGCTTTGGCCCTGTCCAGACCTAGTGTCCGGCCTAGTTAAAAATTAGGTTCCAGGGCTTATTTGAGGGCTCAATCGAGATCTAAAAAATATGAAAATTGGTACGATGGTACTTCTAATACTCCTCAAGCTCGAGGACTCCTCGGCTTGAACAAAATGGAGTTACTAAAAATAGATAATGGTATTTACAATGGTTTTAGTGATGAAAATCACTATTTTTGTAGGGGATTCTTCTGAAAATTTGACATACACTTCTTGGAGCTCCCTACTTGCTCCCTTTCCTTGTGTGTCCACCTTTTGATGTGCTTCCATGCTTTGTCCTTGACTTTGAGCTTCAACACTCCCCTTATCGGAAGCTTGGTGCAAGGTGTGCACAAGGGCAAGCTTGGAGAAGGTGGAGGTCTGGTGCAGAGGTCGGCGGCAGATTCTAGGTACTTTGTCATCTTGTTTCATGAGCATTATTTAGTCTTTGGCATATTACGCAGAGCATTTGGCTTATGAATAAGCTTGTTTTCTTCTCTTCCTAATTGATCAGAAGCTTTGGGTGTCATTAATTCTCTCGCTCTCACTCCCCATTCTCCTACAAACACTCAAGTTCCTTTCTGCACAAGAATCCCCCAACAACATCCATTTCTTGTTTGGAGGTGAATCTCAAGAAAGAAATCCACCCATTTCATTGACCTAAAGGTACTACACATGTTTACGATAAGTTTAGCACGATCAAGCAAAAGTGACTCGGGTAGTCATTACGGATAAGATCCATCTTTCATTTGATCTAGATAAGATATGACTAGTGAGATGAATCTAATAAGAAATTCTCAAAGAATGGTTTTGACCAAGTTTTCTAGGTTCAAGCACAAATGGTGAATAGAGATGGACCAAGGTAACAAATAAGTTAGAGACAATTCGAATCCACATTCTTCACATGTTTCCGCTAGGGAGGCCCAATTCACACATAGCTAAGAAGAGTGAAATAGGCATGGATGTTTTGTTCCACCCTAGTCATTCTTTCCATATTTTGCACTCGATTAAGCTTTTCACATGCAAAATCAGATGAGGTTTTAAATATCTCACGCATGGATGAGACCATACATGGATTCTGCTCTTTCCAAATTCAATAGAGATCGGATTCCCTTCTTAATAAAGAGGCAAAGGAGAGAGATGTAGACCATGATCAATAAGACTGATCATGGGGCACAATTGAATACCCCAAGGTTTATATCTCCACTCATTTATGAGCAGGGAAGCATTTTAAGGGGGGAGGGGAGTTGTATAACTACATGGGTCTGAGGGGTAGAACCCTTGCATTTGTAATTGTGAAACCCTTGGGATTCATTTTTCTCTTTGCCCCGATTTGAAGGATCAATGAATCTTAGGGTTGATTTGTTCAAAGTTGAGTACCCAAGGCTTGGTTGGAAGCATCTCTTAGCCACTTGAATTGTATGCGAGAGCTTGGAGGGTCTTGGTTTAGAAGACATGTGATTTCATGCCATTTCCTAAGCTTGGACACCATGTGATCACCTTAGGGACCCGTGCGATGGAAGGTGGCATTTCCTAAGTTATTCGTTGGGGGGATCGTATTGTGCATATTAAAATTGGGGTTGTCAAGGTCATCGATAAAAGAGTATCCGAGGAGGGGTCGGGAAATTAGAGACACGTTGCTTTTCTGACATCTATTTGATAGATTATTGCTTCCATCCTTATTATGCGACTTAGTGGCGTGTGCCATCCAGGAGCAGAAAGGCCTTTGGAAGCATATGCTTTAGAAAAGAGGATTCCATCAATGTGGATTTTGATAAAGCTTACAAAGCCGTTGGGTGAGGAAATAAGAACAAGTTAGGATTAATTGATAACGGATGTGAGGAAATAAGAACTAGTTAGGATGTCAACATAGCAAACCCTAAAACAAGAATACAAATGGAGAGATATCTTGAAAGATCAATAAAATTTAGTGTGAATCCAAATATTGAAGGATCGTTTGAAATAATCCATTCTTATAAGAGCTTGTGACCTTAAAAATAATATGATCCTTTCCAAAACAGTGAGTTCCTATTTTTGGGCATAGTAAGCTATAAATATCCTTATCTTTTTGGAAGAACAAACAGTGAGTTCCTATTTTTGGGCATAGTAAGCTATAAATATCCTTATCTTTTTGGAAGAACAAGTATAGCAAATTGGAAAACATATTTTCAACAAATTGGGATCTTCAAAAGCTAGATTCATCCCTATGGGCTATAGTCTCTTAATGTGGACTCCAAAAATGAGGTAGTTTGAAAAAAGAAACAAGCCTTAAGCCCATTTAATGTAAGCAATTCGAATTCTCTCCCAAGTAAAAGGGTACTACATCCTCTTTAAAGAACTAGGTAGATAATCCACCTATATCGTTTTAATGATTGGGTAGGGATTTTAACACACATTCCCCTCTATGTACATCTGTTGAGCCCATCAAAGTCGTAGTAGTCAAAGTCAATATGGTCAAAGTCAAAGATCAAAGTCAAAGTGGTCAAAGTCAACATGGTCAAAGTCAAGGCATTCAAATTCCGGTGGTCAAGGTGCACAGATAGTGCACAATCAATTATTCACAAAGTGATGTTTTGCAGAAAGTTGGATGCGGGTTGCAAATTGTCTTTCTGTAATGTTCAACAACAGGTTTTTAAAGTGTTTGGAAGGTTTAGGTGAACCCCCCTTCCCCATAGGTTTACAATGGAAGAAATAAAGGAAACTGTGTGAATTCAAGTGAAGAGGAGGCGCACGGACAAAAGTGGAAGTATGGCCCCCATTTTAAATTTTTGGTATTGTCCTAAAGTCACTACAAAACAAAACAAGGATTCGTTGGTTGCTGTGCACACATTGTGAGACAATCTTGGAACGTGACACTTAGAGCCGAGATACTCTATCAGTTAGGAGTGTACAGGAACCGACACCTAACCCAAGGAAGCATTCTTCTTGGTTAGACTAAGCTATTGTGAGATAGTCTAGATCAAGAGGGAGAAGAGGGACACATTCATAGAGAGTACACGCGAGGTAGAGAGCCATTGCATGGTGCAGGAATGAGTGACTTAGATTGCATGCAGAAAAAGTGAAGCAAAGAACATCAAGAGTTCCAAAGTCCCATTGAAGGTGCCCATCGACAGAAGGTGTCCATCCCTCCCCTTATCGGAAGCTTGGTGCAAGGTGTGCACAAGGGCAAGCTTGGAGAAGGTGGAGGTCTGGTGCAGAGGTCGGCGGCAGATTCTGGGTACTTTGTCATCTTGTTTCATGAGCATTATTTAGTCTTTGGCATTTTGCGCAGAGCATTTGGCTTATGAATAAGCTTGTATTCTTCTCTTCCTAATTGATCAGAAGCTTTGGGTGTCATTAATTCTCCCGCTCTCACTCTCCATTCTCCTACAAACACTCAAGTTCCTTTCTGCACAAGAATCCCCCAACAACATCCATTTCTTGTTTGGAGGTGAATCTCAAGAAAGAAATCCACCCATTTCATTGACCTAAAGGTACTACACATGTTTACGATAAGTTTAGCAGGATCAAGCAAAAGTGACTCGGGTAGGCATTACGGATAAGATCCATCTTTCATTTGATCTAAGATAAGATATGACTAGTGAGATGAATCTAATAAGAAATTCTCAAAGAATGGTTTTGACCAAGTTTTCTAGGTTCAAGCACAAATGGTGCATAGAGATGGACCAAGATAGCAAATAAGCTAGAGACAATTCGAATCCACATTCTTCACATGTTTGCGCTAGGGAGGCCCAATTCACACATAGCTAAGAAGAGTGAAATAGGCATGGATGTTTTGTTCCACCCTAGTCATTCTTTCCATATTTTGCACTCGATTAAGCTTTTCACATGCAAAATCAGATGAGGTTTTAAATATCTCACGCACGGATGAGACCATACATGGATTCTGCTCTTTCCAAATTCAATCGAGATCGGATTCCCTTCTTAATAAAGAGGCAAAGGAGAGAGATGTAGACCATGATCAATAAGACTGATCATGGGGCACAACTGAATACCCCAAGGTTTATATCTCCACTCATTTATGAGGAGAGAAGCATTTTAAGGGGGGAGGGGAGTTGTATAACTACATGGGTCTGAGGGCTAGAACCCTTGGGTTTGTAGTTGTGAAACCCTTGGGATTCATTTTTCTCTTTGCCCCGATTTGAAGGGTCAATGAACCTTAGGGTTGATTTGTTCAAAGTTGAGTTCCCAAGGCTTGGTTGGAAGCATCTCTTAGCCACTTGAATTGTATGCGAGAGCTTGGAGGGTCTTGTTTTAGAAGACATATGATTTCATGCCATTTCCTAAGCTTGGACACCATGTGATCACCTTAGGGACCCGTGCGATGGAAGGTGGCATTTCCTAAGTTATTCGTTGGGGGGATCGTATTGTGCATATTAAAATTGGGGTTGTCAAGGTCATCGATAAAAGAGTATCCGAGGAGGGGTCGGGAAATTAGAGACACGTTGCTTTTCTGACATCTATTTGATAGATTATTGCTTCCATCCTTATTATGCGACTTAGTGGCATGTGCCATCGAGGAGCAGAAAGGCCTTTGGAAGCATATGGTTTAGAAAAGAGGATTCCATCAATGTGGATTTTGATAAAGCTTACAAAGCGGTTGGGTGAGGTTGCATTCTTTAGTCTTTGCATCATAAGGATATGGGCATGGGTAAGAGAACCATGAGATTTGTCCATGCTCTTTACAAGGATGCTCATGCATTCTTCTCTATGGATGGTGATTTGATGTACACAATTTCCCCCCATGGATGTTCCAAACAATGGATTTACATATTCAATTGCACAGCTGTGCTTCTTTTCCCCGTGTATCAAATAATAGGCTCTATGGATGGTGATTTGATGTACACAATTTCCCCCCATGGATGTTCCAAACAATGGATTTACATATTCAATTACACAGCTGTGCTTCTTTTCCCCGTGTATCAAATAATAGGCTGTTGGTGGTAGGCGATTGGACTACTAAGCTGACCTCTTTCTCTGCTACGCTACCCAGAATTTCGGCTTGTCTAGCCTACAAAGATTGGGAAAGGATGTCAAGGGTCCGAAGCGCGCAAACGCTAAAAGGGATGGACGGAATGAGCAATGGAAGAGAGGTTGCGGAGAATATGCAGGAACGCGCGCTAATCGAGAGGTGGTGGAGAAGCCCGGAACGTCTTGGATTTTGTGTCTCAAGGACTAAAGAGGGAATCGGGAGTGCCAATCATCCTGTTTTATTTACTTGTTTTTTTGAGTTTCTTGTTCTAGATGTTTGGAGAACCCGTCCTTTTTGCAAGAAGCCCAAGGGTGGGCTCAACAAGAGATGGAAAGTGTAGTGGAGCTGCAAACAAGTGGATGTGGAGGCATCGTGTGGTTCCACAAGATTAGGATAAGATTTATCTTATGGAAGGACACAGCAACTATGGATGGCATGAACACGGGCACATGCTCTCTCGTGCGGTCAAAGTGAAAAGATCAAAGTCAAAGTGGTCAAAGTCAACATGGTCAAAGTCAAGGCATTCAAATTTCGGTGGTCAAGGTGCACAGGTAGTGCACAATCAATTATTCACAAAGTGATGTTTTGCAGAAAGTTGGATGCGGGTTGCAAATTGTCTTTCTGTAACGTTCAACAACAGGTTTTTAAAGTGTTTGGAAGGTTTAGGTGAACCCCCCCCCTTAGGTTTACAATGGAAGCAATAAAGGAAACTCTGTGAATTCATGTGAAGAGGAGGTGCACGGACAAAAGTGGAAGTATGGCCCCCCATTTTAAATTTTTGGTATTGTCCTAAAGTCACTACAAGACAAAACAAGGATTCGTTGGCTGCTGTGCACACATTGTGAGACAATCTTGGAACATGACAGTCAGAGCCGAGATACTCTATCAGTTAGGAGTGTACAGGAACCGACACCTAACCCAAGGAAGCATTCTTCTTGGTTAGACTAAGCTATTGTGAGATAGTCTAGATCAAGAGGGAGAAGAGGGACACATTCATAGAGAGTACACGCGAGGTAGAGAGCCATTGCATGGTGCAGGAATGAGTGACTTAGATTGCATGCAGATAAAGTGAAGCAAGGAAGATCAAGAGTTCCAAAGTCCCATTGAAGGTGCCCATCGACAGAAGGTGTCCATCCCTCCCCTTATCGGAAGCTTGGTGCAAGGTGTGCACAAGGGCAAAGCTTGGAGAAGGTGGAGGTCTGGTGCAGAGGTCGGCGGCAGATTCTAGGTACTTTGTCATCTTGTTTCATGAGCATTATTTAGTCTTTGGCATATTGCGCAAAGCATTTGGCTTATGAATAAGCTTGTATTCTTCTCTTCCTAATTGATCAGAAGCTTTGGGTGTCATTAATTCTCCCGCTCTCACTCTCCATTCTCCTACAAACACTCAAGTTCCTTTCTGCACAAGAATCCCCCAACAACATCCATTTCTTGTTTGGAGGTGAATCTCAAGAAAGAAATCCACCCATTTCATTGACCTAAAGGTACTACACATGTTTACGATAAGTTTAGCAGGATCAAGCAAAAGTGACTCGGGTAGGCATTACGGATAAGATCCATCTTTCATTTGATCTAAGATAAGATATGACTAGTGAGATGAATCTAATAAGAAATTCTCAAAGAATGGTTTTGACCAAGTTTTCTAGGTTCAAGCACAAATGGTGCATAGAGATGGACCAAGATAGCAAATAAGCTAGAGACAATTCGAATCCACATTCTTCACATGTTTGCGCTAGGGAGGCCCAATTCACACATAGCTAAGAAGAGTGAAATAGGCATGGATGTTTTGTTCCACCCTAGTCATTCTTTCCATATTTTGCACTCGATTAAGCTTTTCACATGCAAAATCAGATGAGGTTTTAAATATCTCACGCACGGATGAGACCATACATGGATTCTGCTCTTTCCAAATTCAATCGAGATCGGATTCCCTTCTTAATAAAGAGGCAAAGGAGAGAGATGTAGACCATGATCAATAAGACTGATCATGGGGCACAACTGAATACCCCAAGGTTTATATCTCCACTCATTTATGAGGAGAGAAGCATTTTAAGGGGGGAGGGGAGTTGTATAACTACATGGGTCTGAGGGCTAGAACCCTTGGGTTTGTAGTTGTGAAACCCTTGGGATTCATTTTTCTCTTTGCCCCGATTTGAAGGGTCAATGAACCTTAGGGTTGATTTGTTCAAAGTTGAGTTCCCAAGGCTTGGTTGGAAGCATCTCTTAGCCACTTGAATTGTATGCGAGAGCTTGGAGGGTCTTGTTTTAGAAGACATATGATTTCATGCCATTTCCTAAGCTTGGACACCATGTGATCACCTTAGGGACCCGTGCGATGGAAGGTGGCATTTCCTAAGTTATTCGTTGGGGGGATCGTATTGCGCATATTAAAATTGGGGTTGTCAAGGTCATCGATAAAAGAGTATCCGAGGAGGGGTCGGGAAATTAGAGACACGTTGCTTTTCTGACATCTATTTGATAGATTATTGCTTCCATCCTTATTATGCGACTTAGTGGCATGTGCCATCGAGGAGCAGAAAGGCCTTTGGAAGCATATGGTTTAGAAAAGAGGATTCCATCAATGTGGATTTTTATAAAGCTTACAAAGCGGTTGGGTGAGGTTGCATTCTTTAGTCTTTGCATCATAAGGATATGGGCATGGGTAAGAGAACCATGAGATTTGTCCATGCTCTTTACAAGGATGCTCATGCATTCTTCTCTATGGATGGTGATTTGATGTACACAATTTCCCCCCATGGATGTTCCAAACAATGGATTTACATATTCAATTGCACAGCTGTGCTTCTTTTCCCCGTGTATCAAATAATAGGCTCTATGGATGGTGATTTGATGTACACAATTTCCCCCCATGGATGTTCCAAACAATGGATTTACATATTCAATTACACAGCTGTGCTTCTTTTCCCCGTGTATCAAATAATAGGCTCTTGGTGGTAGGCGATTGGACTACTAAGCTGACCTCTTTCTCTGCTACGCTACCCAGAATTTCGGCTTGTCTAGCCTACAAAGATTGGGAAAGGATGTCAAGGGTCCGAAGCGCGCAAACGCTAAAAGGGATGGACGGAATGAGCAATGGAAGAGAGGTTGCGAAGAATATGCAGGAACGCGCGCTAATCGAGAGGTGGTGGAGAAGCCCGGAACGTCTTGGATTTTGTGTCTCAAGGACTAAAGAGGGAATCGGGAGTGCCAATCATCCTGTTTTATTTACTTGTTTTTTTGAGTTTCCTGTTCTAGATGTTTGGAGAACCCGTCCTTTTTGCAAGAAGCCCAAGGGTGGGCTCAACAAGAGATGGAAAGTGTAGTGGAGCTGCAAACAAGTGGATGTGGAGGCATCGTGTGGTTCCACAAGATTAGGATAAGATTTATCTTATGGAAGGACACAGCAACTATGGATGGCATGAACACGGGCACATGCTCTCTCGTGCGGGATGCAGAGAGGATGGTACTCGCGTTCTTCCATTAGAACTCACGACCTCCTCATTTCCGAGCCTAGACAAAAATTTAACAGTTTCCCAAGTGAACCTCTCCTAGCCTAAAGGAGAGGTATCGCGAGGGAATTGAAGGGCACACTGAAGGAGAGGTATCGTGAGGGAATTGAAGGGCACACTAAAGGAGAGGTATCGCGAGGGAGTTGAAGGGCACACCCTTTTTGTGGCACGAATGTAGTGAAAGAAAACGCGGATTTGAAGGAGAAGGAGCAGCGAGGACGACGAAGATGATCGTCGCGGCAAGACAACTGCAACTGCGACCGGCTTGGCTTGCCTTGGTGGGGGAGCACGTCGGTTGTATGGACTCGAGGGACGGACGATTATTGATTTGTCGATGGACGACGGATGGATTGGGTGGGGGGTGCGCCAGGCCTCTGAGGCAGTGCAATACAGAGGCGACGCGCGCAGCCCCCGGGCAGCAAGCTGCCGGGACGGGGCTGCCCCCGTGAAAAAAATTAGGTTAATATCATAGTGGTCCGATGGACCACGTATCAGATATTAAACTGATAAGAACAGATACTACACTTGATCTTAGCCAAAAGGCCGAGAAAGGTATGAGGTGGTTGGGGACGCAGCGCCGCTTTTGGATGCCTCCACCGCTTTGCACTGCCATATGGGATTGTCAAATGAAACTTACGCTATGCTTGCATCCTTTACATATGATCTTCTTCTTTTTATCTGCTCTTCAAGCAATTTTGTGGCTTCCTTCAAGCAATTTTTGTGAGCCCATGCCATTTTTGCTCTTCAATCTTCACGCAATTTTTGGCTTCGTATGATCTCTTATTATTATTATTTTAATTGCTTGAAGAGCCCAAGAAGGCTTCCCTCAAGCAATTTTTGTGGAGCCCGTCCTCTTTTGGCTTCATATGATCTTTTACCTTAATTGCTTCATATGCTCTAATTTCAGTTTTACCTTCTCTTGTGTGTAGTAGGGTGGTGAATAACATCAAGAGAAGATTTCTCTCTTCATCTTTCTCTCATGGACACTACAAAAGGAGATTGACATATTTTAAGCTCTTTTGCTTCCTCTCATAACCTCCTATCTTTCTACTTTTACCCTTACCTTTATTTAGGAGATTTCTAAGTTCTTTCTTAATTTGCTTGAAGAAGGAGTGTCTCTTTCGTGTGCTCTCCCATCGTATGAAAGAAATGGAGCTATCAATTGAATGAGCATGGATGAAGCAAATGGAGCAATGCCAAAACAAAAGTGGAGGAATGAATTTGGGGAAGTACTCATTCTTTTCATTTTCTTTTGTATTTACTCTACATATCATTCTGAATTGAGAAGATATGCAACATCCGTTGTTTCTTTCATTCCCTCTAAATTGCATATCTCTACTACATGCGTGAATGCCTAAAACACCATGCCAAGTATCCTTTGAAGCATTGAAGAAGCTGCAGTCTTCCGATTAATAAGCTGTGGAGACAGGTTCAAGAAGGAGTGAGGTTGCAATGGAAGTTAAGCATTCTTCGAATTGTGCTCTTTCCCAGTTATCATTGCATGCCATGCATGATTTTTTTGAGGACGTATGAAGTCAAGAATCATGTACTTAAGTCTCTCATGCACAAAGACCGACAGAATGCATGATTGAGTCGATAGTTTATACATTGTATGAACGAGTTTCTAATGCACCAAGGATAACTTCATGCATAACAATACTAGATGTATGTTTAGAGACATGATTCCTTTTCATGTGCATGGCATCAAAATATTGTATCTTTTAGTATGCATGCGTATAATAGATGCATGGTTTTGGAAGTACGTGCACATGGGGCACACAAGTAAGTAAACAAGTGTCCAAGAAGGAATTCAACAATGGAAGAGGTGGGGTGTCCCAAGTCTACATCACCACCATGAAGGCACACAAGTGACATCAAGGGATGGACGAAAAAGATCAAATAAGACATCTTATCGTAAAGGATATCCAAGAAGGTCCACTTTAGATGAAGTCCTTCATAAACCATAAGGATTTTAGAACTCCTAAGTGGTTTAGAAGAAGAAGTTGGAAGAGTTATAAAGCATATCCTAAAGGTTTCGTGATGCTTCACAGGACAACACAACATAAGTTGTGGATTCCAATAGTAGAGAATTGAGTAGAAAGGTCTATGGGTGAAGCATAATAGTTAGATCTCCAAAAGAAACTCCTGGGTAGTACATTGAACATGAAATGAGGAAAGGGATCTAATAGATCTAATAGTGCCGGGCCTTGAACGCGAGGAAGAATACAGACCGAGAGAGAGAGAGACATACAGCGCGCGAGAGGGAGAGAGAGAAGCGAGACATACACAAGGTATGCGCACACACACACTCACACACACACATATACACGCATAGACACACACACACATACGCAGACACACACACACATACACACAAATACACACATAGACACACATACACAAGACGCGCACACACATACACACACATAGACGCTCACACACATACACACACATATACACTCACAGACACATACACACATAATGATGCATCCACACACATACACATGCATACACACATAGACACACATATACACACACACACACACATGCATACACACACACATAGAGAGACATACACACACATACACATACATGCATACACATACACACATAAACACATACACACACATAGACACATACACACATAAACACATACACACTCATAGGTACACACACATACACATAGACACACACACATATAGTATATACACACACATGCACACATAGACACATACACACATACACATGCATACACACACATACACATGCATACACACATACAGACACATATACACACACATACACACACATATATGCATACACACGTGACACACATAGAGAGACATACACACATAAACACATACATGCATACATTTGCATACATAATGCATATGCATATGCATATAATGTACATACATACTTACATGCATACATAATGCACATGCATAGATACATACACACACAGATACATACACACATAGACACATACACACACATGAACACATACATACTCATAGATACACACACATACACACACAGACACACATACACATAGACGCGCACACACATACACACATAGACGCTCACACACATACACACACATATACACTCACAGACACATACACACATAATGATGCATCCACACACATACACATGCATACACACATAGACACACATATACACACACACATATGCATACACACACACATAGAGAGACATACACACACATACACATACATGCATACACATACACACATAAACACATACACACACATAGACACATACACACACATAAACACATACACACTCATAGGTACACACACATACACATAGACACACACACATATAGTATATACACACACATGCACACATAGACACATACACACATACACATGCATACACACATACACATAGACACACACACATACACACATACACATAGACACACACACATACACACACATACACACATAATGATGCATACAAACACATACACATGCATACACACATACAGACATGTACACACACATACACACATAATGATGCATACACACACATACACATGCATACACACATACAGACACATGTACACCCACATTCACACACACATTCACACACATTCACACACATATACATACATGCATACATATTGCATATGCATATGCATACATACATACTTACATGCATATGCATACACACACATATGCATACATACATACTTACATGCATATGCATACACATGCATATGCATACACATGCATATGCATACACATGCATATGCATACACATGCATATGCATACACATGCATATGCATATGCATACATAATGCATATGCATATGCATACATAATGCATATGCATATGCATACATAATGCATATGCATATGCATACATAATGCATATGCATACATAATGCATATGCATATGCATACATAATGCATATGCATATGCATACATATGCATATGCATACATAATGCATATGCATATGCATACATACATACTTATATGCATACATAATGCACATGCTTACATACACTGTCATAATGTATACACACACACATACACACATAGACACATACACACATAATTATGCATACACACACATACATATGCATACACACACATATGCATACATACATGCATACACATACACACACATAGATACATACATACACACTCATAGACACACACACATACACATAGACACACACACATATACACACACATACACACATAGACACATGCACACGTAATGATGCATACACACATACACATGCATACATAGACACACATAATAATGCATACACACACATACATATGCATACACACACATGCATACAAACATATACACACACACATGCATACACACATATACACACACATATACACATATACACATATACACATACACATGCATACACACACACATGCATACACACATACAAACACATATACACACACACATACACACATAGATACATACACACGTAATGATGCATACACACATACACATGCATACATAGACACACATAATAATGCATACACACACATACATATGCATACACATACATATGCATACATACATGCATACACATACACACTTAGACACATAGACACACATAGATACATACATACATATAAACACATACACACTCATAAACACACACACATACACATAGACACACACACATATACACACACATACACACATAGACACATGCACATGCAATGATGCATACACACGTACAAATGCATACATAGACACACATAATGATGCATACACACACATACATATGCATACACACACATGCATACATACATGCATACACATACACACATAGATACATACACACACGTAGATACATACATATACATAAACACATACACACTCATAGACACACACACATACACATAGACAACACACACATATACCTACACACATACACACAGATGCATACACACACATACACATGCATGCACACACATACACATGCATACACACACATACACGTATATATATATTGATTTCTAACCATTTTGTTTTATATGTTAGGTATTATGGATCCCAGTAAAGAGAGAAAGGCGAAACTCACTCTCATAAAAAGTCTTATGAGAGCAAGAGTTCCGTCAGATACTCTAGGGGCCATAATGCGGGACTACGCAGACATGTCCGATGAGGAGCTGGATTATACGATCCAGATGCTTACGCGATCAGACGAGAGCTCTTCTGCGGATCCACATGCAGGAAGAGAGCTATCTGCTCATAGGTATGTTTTTTTTCATAATTTTTTTTAATGATATTATAGCACATATTTTTATTTATTTCTATCTATCTATTTTTAGGACACCTATACCACCTCCAGCACGTGATAGCAGAGCAGAGTTGCCTATGAGGACATGCATAGGCACCTTAGGACTAGAGTGCGACATAGAGCCGGAGGGGAACATTGTGTACATAGGGAATGGATTGGAGTTCAAGAGAAGAATGCGGGCACTATGCGACTCTTACCTGCGCTTTATCCACTTACCATGGAAGTAAGTAAAAGTTTTACATATAAATTGAAATGTATATCTTATGTTTTATTTACATTATGTTTTTTATTTTTGTAGTGAGCATGATGAGAGGGATAAAAAGTACGTGCTTAGTTCACTTGAGACAGAGTTTGGGACAGGATGGTCCCTTAAGTGGTGTTTAAAAGAGATGCGGACACTTATGGCTCATCGTCGCGACAATGCACGGTATGTATGTATATGAGAGAGAGAGAGAGAGAGAGAGAGAGAGAGAGAGAGCTATGTATGTATGTACATATGTATGTATCTATATATGCATCTATGTATGTATGATGTCATTCCTAAAATCTATTACTCTATGTTTACTGAAAGGCATGTATATTAACTTATATATGTATCTAATATACATGTTTCTATTTTTGTAGTATGTATGTATGCATGTGTATCATGTATGTATACATCTATGTGTTGTGTATAAATGTAATATGTATATACTATGTGTATATATACATAAAAATGTGTGTATTACATTACACGTATGTATGTAGTATATATTTACTGCTATGTATGTAATATAATATAATCCATGTATGTATGTATGTGTGTGTGTATATATGTATGTATGTATGTATCTATATATATATATATATATATATATATATATATATATATATATATATATATATATATATAAATCTAAAATAAAAATGTATATACATATACATATAAAACCTTTTAGCCATATGTTTGAAGTATATATACACCTCCGACGTCCTACTAGAGATATGTCTCTCCTCCCAACCTTATGCCTCTATATATAGCTACTCGAATCAACGAGGATCATGATTCATAATATATGTAAAGATATATACACATCATGTAGATAGGATACATAAATATAAAATGGAGTAGATATATTATGCTTCACACATACATGCCTAAATTCACACATAAATATATATATACATACTAACATATTTACATGTACATATTTACACATACATGTACATGCCTACATGCACACATAAACATATATATACATGCATACATATTTACATGTACATATTTACACATAGACACATATACATATATACATGTACACAATTATAAACACTTGCATATATTACGTACATGAATACATGTATACATATATCACACACATGCAAACACATACATATACATGAAATACATATATATGCATACTAATATATGTATACATATAATACACATGAATACACACACATATGCATACATACATGATAAAAATTTACTCCTCGAAGATAAAGCTATATATAAAATAATTAGGCATACCCCCGAGCTTCATGTTCTAACTTAGAAGAACATGATTTCATCTCTCTAGTAGGATTCATCGTTATTCAAGTTAATAAAAAAAACCTATTATATATATCCATTCAGAAGCTTCAAGTTACTATCTAATCTGCTCATATGTTTTCATTATTGCCATCATTTTGGTAAGACATCAATATAGTCTCATCTTCATTATCCTTATTGATTTCATTTATTTCTTCTATTGTTAAATCTATGTTCTCATGAATCACATCATCTATTGGTGGATTAATATCTATTTCTGGTAATTCCTCTTCCTCATCAGTAGAATCAGCATGTAGAGAATTATCCTCTTCATCAAAAAGATTAGTATCATTATCACGTATAATGAGTCTAATTTCTATTCTAGATGTTGATGTATCAGTATCTGATGCTGAATCATCAAGAGGACTTTCTTCAATCTCTCTAACAATAAACTGTTCAAACAATGACCTACCTCTAGGTTGCACATGAATGACTTGCCACCAAGGATGAGCATCTGGGTTTTTATAAAAAAATGCTTGTTCAATATGCCTAGGAAGAATATATGGTTCTTTAGTAGATCGCATTACCTTGGAAGAATCAATTGCCCAAAACCCAGATAATTCCTTTCTTATTGTAGAATTACTACCTTTATACTCCGCTCGATACCAGTCAACCTTCAAAATGACCTATCACAATATATAACAACAAAAACGTCCCATTATTAGGTGCTTAAAAAAAACTAACTCTAAAAAAAATATATAAACTTTTTTCTACCTGTTTGAATGTACGAAATGAAATTTCGTAGATACCAACAATAGTTCCTACGTAACCAAGTTCGCCATCTATAAGGTTCGTGTCTTTTGAGCTAGCACGTGATAGTTGCTTGAAACAAGCAACAATACTAGAATCCTCTGTTTTACGTAAAGAATCAATGGATTTGATTCTAATATGCTGTCCAAAAGCCCACATATTAGTGAACATTCGAGCCTGCAAAATAAATTGAATTAGTAAATAGAAACTAACATACATATATGAAAAAAATAAAATATATATTTTAATAAAATTACCTTTTGTTCACAACCCATCATTAACTCTCTTTGCTCATCTGAGATTTCTTCATTATTTGCGTTGGCGCGTTGCAAACGACTATATAGCCAATCCGTGAAAGAAGGTATATCTGTAATCTCATTATTATCGAGATTACGTCTAGATCTTTTGTTTTTTCGCCTTTTACTTTGGAGACTTTGAAGTTCCTCGTACTCGCTAACGAATGCTTGCATGCATTCGCTATTATATGCTACAAAAGTGGAAACATCATTTTTTTCTTGAAATGTAAATAAGAATGGAACCCCCTTACCTGATAATACCTCATCGGTTATTTTTGAAGAAGACTCGTTGGTCCATGCACGTGGAGCTTCTTCATGAACTCTTTCAAGGTACTCACTAACGTAATACATGCACTCTTCAAGCATCCAACCCTTTGCCATGGATCCTTCTGGTTTTGCTCTTTGTCGCACATAACCTTTTAGTATTCCCATAAATCGCTCGACCCAAAACATCCATCGAGTGTTGACAACACCGGCAATCTCTATCTCATCTACAAGATGGACTAGTAAATGAACTTGAATATCAAAAAATGAAGTAGGAAGTTCTTTTTCCATCAAACATAGTAGCTCTTTGCATTCACGTTTTTTTTGTGGGATCGAATTTTTATCGATCTCTTTGGATGTAATCCACCTATACAAATCATAAAAACAATTGTAAAGAAGTTAATTAAAAAATAAAAGATATCCAATATTCAAACATATTAAATATAAAAGTATCATAATTACCTTATAAGTGATCCAAGACGATAGATGACATCTCGTACTCCTTTCGTTGTACATCCATCGATAACCAAAGGTAAAATATGTTTCAAAAAGTTATGCCAGTCATGGGTCTTTAATCCAGATAAGCTCTTATCATCCATAGTAAACATGTTTTGAAACGATGCTCCATATCCTGTAGGAGTCTTGATCATTTGAATTCTATTGTTGATAGTTTGTATCTCTTTTGTCGTAAGTACCCAAGGAGCAGATGCATAAGTCGTTTCTTGTCGATGTCTATCAAAAACTGGCCATAACTTTGGTTTGGATTTTTGATCTTTCAAATCATTTCTTGATGTTGTGGTATCTTTTAGTCCAAGAAGATGCTGCCATAGTGAATAACCAATATTTTTGAATATATGCATAGGATCAAGAAGATGACATACTTTTAACTCTTTCCAATACTCCAAAGAATACCATATTGATATGTTCTCTGCGAGTCCCAATTTCCCTTTACCTTTGTTCACATACTCATTATCTGAATCATCACTGAAGATATATGTTTGCATGTATATGTGTATGTGGGTATGTGTATGTGTATGTGTATGTGTATATGTGTGTATAAATGTGTATGTATTCTGACTTTTTTTTCTGTTTGAGATTAAATTAACAGGAGATATTGTATGGTCGAAAAAAATAAGAGGCGAGCTAACATACCACCTGAGTCGTGGCAGTTTTTTCGTAGACAGCTACGTCTTCAGGAGTCATTTCCTCAGCAGAAGGTACACAAATTAATAGTTTATATTTATAATTTTTAGATATTTTAGTAATTTTTTAATTTAATTTATGTATTTTTTTCCTTGAATAAACAGGCTGCTGCAAGGAAGAGAGTGGAGTCGGGCCACACATCGCACTTAGGCCAAATGGGCCATAATGGTTTTGTAGCTACGTTTGTAAGTATATGTGTTATTGTGAGTATATTTTTTATTTTAGTTAAAATGCAAGCAACTAATGTTTTTTATTTGTTTCATTGCAGCGAAAGGATTATGGCCGATATCCTACGAAACACGAGATCGAGTATGCTACACATTTTGGATATCGGCGTTTGAGCGAGTATATACAAGATCATCCTGATGCCTTTGTGAGTATTTTTAAATTTTATATAATTATTTTGTTGTTATGAATGTTTTAATTATTTTATTGATTTATGTTTGTTATATGTAATACAGGAGTATTATGGGGAGACAAATATGGATGAGGTGGAGAGACAGACACAGGAGGGACGATCTCGATCGTCACAGGGTGATCATGAGGATGAGGATGAGGAAGATCCATCTGATCATGATATTGCTGATGATGATGATGATCATGATGACGATGATTAGGATTTTAGACGTTGATTATGTATTTACATTGATATATACATATATTTATCTATATATTTTTCATTTCAGTCATGTTTTGAATTGTGTGTATGGTATTAAGTAATGAAGAGTTTTGTTCTATTGATTTTTATTATTGTTTATATTAAGCATGTGTTTTAATACTTTAATTATATAATTCATTCATATGTGTGTACCTAAGTGTATATATGTGTGTGTATATGTATGTATGTGCATGTGTATGTGTGTGTATATGTATGTATGTGCATGTGTATGTGTGTGTATATGTATGTATGTGCATGTATAAGTGCATATGTGTGTATGAGTATGTGCATGTGCATGTGTATGTGTGTATATGTATATGCATGTATATGTATAACTCTATGTGTATGTGTGTGTATGTGCATGTATATGTGTATATGTGCATGTGTATGTGTGCGTATATGTATGTATATGCATGTGCATGTATAAGTGTATATGTATGTATCAATATGTGCATGTTCTTGTGTATGTGTGTGTATATGTATAACTCTATGTGTATGTGTGTGTATTGCATGTATATGTGTATATGTAGGTATATGCATGTGTGTGTGCTTCTTCGTCATGTATAAGTGTATGAGTGCATATCAATAAGTGTGAGTATGGTATGTAATGAAAATAACACAATTCAAATGATCTACAAATAATAGAAATTGTACTTACAATTGTGATCCATAGTTTTTGCTTGGTTAGCTTCTTGAATAACCTGCAATAAAAAGAGAGAAGAGAAAGAGAGAAGAGAGAGAGAGAGAGAGAGAGAGAGAGAGAGAGATCTAGAGAGAGAGAGAGAGATCTAGAGAGAGAGAGATATCTAGAGAGAGAGAGTGAGATCTAGAGAGAGATCTAGAGAGAGAGAGAGAAAATTCAAAGAGACAAAGATGTAGAAAGAGAGAAACAAAGACAGAGGGAGACAATAACAGAGAGCTTAAGCAAAACAACAATTCTGCATATACTTGCTTCAGTTCGTAAGCGCAGCGCAATTGCGAACGTTGGAGAGCTCTTCGATCGGATGCGTGAAAATGCCGATTGCAGAGCCTCCAACGTTTTAATTTTTGTCCGTCAACAGATCGTCGCATAAGCGATGCAACGCGTCGTCGTATAAGCGATGCAATAGACCGTCGCTTATAAACCGTCGCTTATGCGACGCTAAAAAGCGTCGCTTATGCGACGCTAAAGAGCGTCGCTTAAGCGACGCCATTAACAAGCGTCGTTTATGCGACGTAAGGCATATACCGTCGCAAATACCGTCGTTTTTTGCGTCGTATAATCGACGGTCCGCGCTCGACGGTATTTCCGACGCAAGTTGCAATTTTACAGCGACGAAATTCTGTCGCGTTAACCGTCGCTACATGCCCGTATTCCTTGTAGTGACTGAAGAAGATGTAAACTAGAGGGTTGTAAGACACCCTACATACCATTTACTTGAACAACTACTTTTTAAGTGCTAATAATTGTTACCATCTTCTCTATATTCAATATCTAATCGGCAATTCAATTGTTCCTCTCAAATTCAGATATCTGGCTATCTCCAAAGATAATATCTACTTCAAGGCCAAACACCAGCTCTATTTCCATATGGCATAACAATACTCTTTCCAGGTAAATCTCAGCAAAGGAATCATTGAAAAGCAAATCTTGAAGATTAAGCCTTCTCATGTTAGAATCACAACCGAGACTTTGCAGGTTGAAATTTCAGTTCGACATGAGCACCATAATTTCTCTTCAATGGAAGCAACAACTACATGTGAAAAAAGAAATAGGTCTCACTTGATTAGCCTACAAGAAGGATTGATCCCAAGGTCAAAGCTAACACTGTCCACACTGAATTGGAAGTGTAATCTAGATGGAATGGTACATCACATTCACGCGCCACCAAAGCTTGAACTTAGGGATACATGTTTCGTAGGCTTGGAGGAAATGAACAAGAACAACTCTCAATAGTTATTTTGATCGAGGGGCTCAATGAATAGGTGAAAAATAAATAAATTCTATCAAATAAAGGGTAACTGGAAGAGCATAATTTTCAATATGCCTTGAGACACTTTCGAGGACCAAAATTCCAAGTCTTCATAGCTTATGTTCTAAAAAGATCAAATAAGATATCTTATCGTAAAGGATATCCAAGAAGGTCCACTTTAGATGAAGTCCTTCATAAACCATAAGGATTTTAGGACTCCTAAGTGGTTTAGAAGAAGAAGTTGGAAGAGTTATAAAGCATATCCTAAAGGTTTCGTGATGCTTCGCAGGACAACACAACATAAGTTGTGGATTCCAATAGTAGAGAATTGAGTAGAAAGGTCTATGGGTGAAGCATAATAGTTAGATCTCCAAAAGAAACTCTGGGTAGTACATTGAACATGAAATGAAGAAAGGGATCTAAAAGAGAAAGACTAGGTCCTATCTCTTATTTGGCTAAAGAAAGAAGATAGGCCAAAGTAAACAAGAGGGTCAAAGCTCAAGTCAAACATTAAGTTCGATGAGATCAATCACGCCACAGTAAAGCTCGATAAGGTATTTGGCAAGTAAGATTAGCTGTGGTGTATGCAATCACGGTAGAGTCTTTTTTCTCATAGTTTGATACCATAGATCATAGCATATGATAAAGAGAGCATTAAAGACGACAAAAGTATAAGTGAAGTTGTATGGTTAGGATGAAGACTTACTGGTATGGGATGGTGGGAAGTGATTCCCATTAAGAACTATCTCTTGATCGCTAGAAGAGAAAGGGACCCACGATCCTATAGAATACATTCAAAAGATAATGATTGAAAAATAGGCATTTCTTAACTTATCCTATCAAAGGGAATAATAAATCCTTCATCAAGTTACCAAAGATTCTATCTCTCGATAAACTTCAAGTATTGGTAGTTAGAAAGGACCAACTCCTAGGAGTTTGAAAGTAAACTCCAAACATTGAAGTTCTAAATATTCATCCAAAAATATGAAATAAATATAAGGAACAAAATGATTATCTAATGCTAGCCTTGGAATAAAGCTTAGAAAGATCATCTTAAGGATTAATTGATAACTGATGTGAGAAAATAAGAACTAGTTAGGATGTCAACATAGGAAACCCTAAAACAAGAATACAAATGGAGAGAATTCTTGAAACATCAATAAAAATTTAGTGTGAATCCAAATATTGAAGGATCGTTTGAAATAATCCATTCTTATAAGAGCTTGTGACCTTAAAAATAATATGATCCTTTCCAAAACAGTGAGTTCCTATTCTTGGGCATAGTAAGCTATAAATATCCTTATCTTTTTGGAAGAACAAGTATAGCAAATTGGAAAATATATTTTCAACAAATTGGGATCTTCAAAAGCTAGATTCATACCTATGGGCTATAGTCTCTTAATGTGGACTCTCAAAATGAGGTAATTTGAAAAAAGAAACAAGCCTTAAGCCCATTTTAAGTAAGCAATTCGAATTCTCTCCCAAGTAAAAAGGGTACTACATCCTCTTTAAAGAACTAGGAAGATAATCCACCTATATCATTTTAATGATTGGGTAGCGATTTTAACACACATTCCCCTCTATGTACATCTGTTGAGCCCATCAAAGTCGTAGTAGTCAAAGTCAATATGGTCAAAGTCAAAAGATCAAAGTCAAAGTGGTCAAAGTCAACATGGTCAAAGTCAAGGCGTTCAAAGTTCGGTGGTCAAGGTGCACAGGTAGTGCACAATCAATTATTCACAAAGTGATGTTTTGCAGAAAGTTGGATGCGGGTTGCAAATTGTCTTTCTGTAACGTTCAACAATAGGTTTTTAAAGTGTTTGGAAGGTTTAGGTGAACCCCCCCTTAGGTTTACAATGGAAGAAATAAAGGAAACTGTGTGAATTCATGTGAAGAGGAGGCGCACCGACAAAAGTGGAAGTATGGCCCCCCATTTTAAATTTTTGGTATTGTTCTAAAGTCACTACAAGACAAAACAAGGATTCGTTGGCTGTTGTGCACACATTGTGAGACAATCTTGGAACATGACAGTCAGAGCCGAGATACTCTATCAGTTAGGGGTGTACAGGAACCGACACCTAACCCAAGGAAGCATTCTTCTTGGTTAGACTAAGCTATTGTGAGATAGTCTAGATCAAGAGGGAGAAGAGGGACACATTGAGAGAGAGTACACGCGAGGTAGAGAGCCATTGCATGGTGCAGGAATGAGTGACTTAGACTGCATGTAGAAAAAGTGAAGCAAGGAACATCAAGAGTTCCAAAGTCCCATTGAAGGTGCCCGTCGACAGAAGGTGTCCATCCCTCCCCTTATCGGAAGCTTGGTGCAAGGTGTGCACAAGGGCAAGCTTGGAGAAGGTGGAGGTCTGGTGCAGAGGTCGGCGGCAGATTCTAGGTACTTTGTCATCTTGTTTCATGAGCATTATTTAGTCTTTGGCATATTGAGCAGAGCAAACCCTAAAACAAGAATACAAATGGAGAGAATTCTTGAAAGATCAATAAAAATTTAGTGTGAATCCAAATATTGAAAGATCGTTTGAAATAATCCATTCTTATAAGAGCTTGTGACCTTAAAAATAATATGATCCTTTCCAAAACAGTGAGTTCCTATTCTTGGGCATAGTAAGCTATAAATATCCTTATCTTTTTGGAAGAACAAGTATAGCAAATTGGAAAACATATTTTCAACAAATTGGGATCTTCAAAAGCTAGATTCATCCCTATGGGCTATAGTCTCTTAATGTGGAATCTCAAAATGAGGTAATTTGAAAAAAGAAACAAGCCTTAAGCCCATTTAATGTAAGCAATTCGAATTCTCTCCCAAGTCAAAAGGGTGCTACATCCTCTTTAAAGAACTAGGTAGAAAATCCACCTCTATCGTTTTAATGATTGGGTAGGGATTTTAACACACATTCCCCTCTATGTACATCTGTTGAGCCCATCAAAGTCGTAGTAGTCAAAGTCAATATGATCAAAGTCAAAAGATCAAAGTCAAAAGATCAAAGTCAAAGTGGTCAAAGTCAACATGGTCAAAGTCAAGGCATTCAAATTTCAGTGGTCAAGGTGCACAGGTAGTGCACAATCAATTATTCACAAAGTGATGTTTTGCAGAAAGTTGGATGCGGGTTGCAAATTGTCTTTCTGTAACGTTCAACAACAGGTTTTTAAAGTGTTTGGAAGGTTTAGGTGAACCCCCCCCGCTTAGGTTTACAATGGAAGCAATAAAGGAAACTCTGTGAATTCATGTGAAGAGGAGGTGCACGGACAAAAGTGGAAGTATGGCCCCCCATTTTAAATTTTTGGTATTGTCCTAAAGTCACTACAAGACAAAACAAGGATTCGTTGGCTGCTGTGCACACATTGTGAGACAATCTTGGAACATGACAGTCAGAGCCGAGATACTCTATCAGTTAGGAGTGTACAGGAACCGACACCTAACCCAAGGAAGCATTCTTCTTGGTTAGACTAAGCTATTGTGAGATAGTCTAGATCAAGAGGGAGAAGAGGGACACATTCATAGAGAGTACACGCGAGGTAGAGAGCCATTGCATGGTGCAGGAATGAGTGACTTAGATTGCATGCAGATAAAGTGAAGCAAGGAAGATCAAGAGTTCCAAAGTCCCATTGAAGGTGCCCATCGACAGAAGGTGTCCATCCCTCCCCTTATCGGAAGCTTGGTGCAAGGTGTGCACAAGGGCAAAGCTTGGAGAAGGTGGAGGTCTGGTGCAGAGGTCGGCGGCAGATTCTAGGTACTTTGTCATCTTGTTTCATTAGCATTATTTAGTCTTTGGCATATTGCGCAAAGCATTTGGCTTATGAATAAGCTTGTATTCTTCTCTTCCTAATTGATCAGAAGCTTTGGGTGTCATTAATTCTCCCGCTCTCACTCTCCATTCTCCTACAAACACTCAAGTTCCTTTCTGCACAAGAATCCCCCAACAACATCCATTTCTTGTTTGGAGGTGAATCTCAAGAAAGAAATCCACCCATTTCATTGACCTAAAGGTACTACACATGTTTACGATAAGTTTAGCAGGATCAAGCAAAAGTGACTCGGGTAGGCATTACGGATAAGATCCATCTTTCATTTGATCTAAGATAAGATATGACTAGTGAGATGAATCTAATAAGAAATTCTCAAAGAATGGTTTTGACCAAGTTTTCTAGGTTCAAGCACAAATGGTGCATAGAGATGGACCAAGATAGCAAATAAGCTAGAGACAATTCGAATCCACATTCTTCACATGTTTGCGCTAGGGAGGCCCAATTCACACATAGCTAAGAAGAGTGAAATAGGCATGGATGTTTTGTTCCACCCTAGTCATTCTTTCCATATTTTGCACTCGATTAAGCTTTTCACATGCAAAATCAGATGAGGTTTTAAATATCTCACGCACGGATGAGACCATACATGGATTCTGCTCTTTCCAAATTCAATCGAGATCGGATTCCCTTCTTAATAAAGAGGCAAAGGAGAGAGATGTAGACCATGATCAATAAGACTGATCATGGGGCACAACTGAATACCCCAAGGTTTATATCTCCACTCATTTATGAGGAGAGAAGCATTTTAAGGGGGGAGGGGAGTTGTATAACTACATGGGTCTGAGGGCTAGAACCCTTGGGTTTGTAGTTGTGAAACCCTTGGGATTCATTTTTCTCTTTGCCCCGATTTGAAGGGTCAATGAACCTTAGGGTTGATTTGTTCAAAGTTGAGTTCCCAAGGCTTGGTTGGAAGCATCTCTTAGCCACTTGAATTGTATGCGAGAGCTTGGAGGGTCTTGTTTTAGAAGACATATGATTTCATGCCATTTCCTAAGCTTGGACACCATGTGATCACCTTAGGGACCCGTGCGATGGAAGGTGGCATTTCCTAAGTTATTCGTTGGGGGGATCGTATTGTGCATATTAAAATTGGGGTTGTCAAGGTCATCGATAAAAGAGTATCCGAGGAGGGGTCGGGAAATTAGAGACACGTTGCTTTTCTGACATCTATTTGATAGATTATTGCTTCCATCCTTATTATGCGACTTAGTGGCATGTGCCATCGAGGAGCAGAAAGGCCTTTGGAAGCATATGGTTTAGAAAAGAGGATTCCATCAATGTGGATTTTGATAAAGCTTACAAAGCGGTTGGGTGAGGTTGCATTCTTTAGTCTTTGCATCATAAGGATATGGGCATGGGTAAGAGAACCATGAGATTTGTCCATGCTCTTTACAAGGATGCTCATGCATTCTTCTCTATGGATGGTGATTTGATGTACACAATTTCCCCCCATGGATGTTCCAAACAATGGATTTACATATTCAATTGCACAGCTGTGCTTCTTTTCCCCGTGTATCAAATAATAGGCTCTATGGATGGTGATTTGATGTACACAATTTCCCCTCATGGATGTTCCAAACAATGGATTTACATATTCAATTACACAGCTGTGCTTCTTTTCCCCGTGTATCAAATAATAGGCTCTTGGTGGTAGGCGATTGGACTACTAAGCTGACCTCTTTCTCTGCTACGCTACCCAGAATTTCGGCTTGTCTAGCCTACAAAGATTGGGAAAGGATGTCAAGGGTCCGAAGCGCGCAAACGCTAAAAGGGATGGACGGAATGAGCAATGGAAGAGAGGTTGCGGAGAATATGCAGGAACGCGCGCTAATCGAGAGGTGGTGGAGAAGCCCGGAACGTCTTGGATTTTGTGTCTCAAGGACTAAAGAGGGAATCGGGAGTGCCAATCATCCTGTTTTATTTACTTGTTTTTTTGAGTTTCTTGTTCTAGATGTTTGGAGAACCCGTCCTTTTTGCAAGAAGCCCAAGGGTGGGCTCAACAAGAGATGGAAAGTGTAGTGGAGCTGCAAACAAGTGGATGTGGAGGCATCGTGTGGTTCCACAAGATTAGGATAAGATTTATCTTATGGAAGGACACAGCAACTATGGATGGCATGAACACGGGCACATGCTCTCTCGTGCGGGATGCAGAGAGGATGGTACTCGCGTTCTTCCATTAGAACAACTCACGACCTCCTCATTTCCGAGCCTAGACAAAAATTTAACAGTTTCCCAAGTGAACCTCTCCTAGCCTAAAGGAGAGGTATCGCGAGGGAATTGAAGGGCACACTGAAGGAGAGGTATCGCGAGGGAATTGAAGGGCACACTAAAGGAGAGGTATCGCGAGGGAGTTGAAGGGCACACCCTTTTTGTGGCACGAATGTAGTGAAAGAAAACGCGGATTTGAAGGAGAAGGAGCAGCGAGGACGACGAAGATGATCGTCGCGGCAAGACAACTGCAACTGCGACCGGCTTGGCTTGCCTTGGTGGGGGAGCGCGTCGGTTGTATGGACTCGAAGGACGGACGATTATTGATTTGTCGATGGACGACGGATGGATTGGGTGGGGGCGCGCCAGGCCTCTGAGGCAGTGCAATACAGAGGCGACGCGCGCAGCCCCCGGGCAGCAAGCTGCCGGGACGGGGCTGCCCCCGTGAAAAAAATTAGGTTAATATCATAGTGGTCCGATGGACCACGTATCAGATATTAAACTGATAAGAACAGATACTACACTTGATCTTAGCCAAAAGGCCGAGAAAGGTATGAGGTGGTTGGGGACGCAGCGCCGCTTTTGGATGCCTCCACCGCTTTGCACTGCCATATGGGATTGTCAAATGAAACTTACGCTATGCTTGCATCCTTTACATATGATCTTCTTCTTTTTATCTGCTCTTCAAGCAATTTTGTGGCTTCCTTCAAGCAATTTTTGTGAGCCCATGCCATTTTTGCTCTTCAATCTTCACGCAATTTTTGGCTTCGTATGATCTCTTATTATTATTATTTTAATTGCTTGAAGAGCCCAAGAAGGCTTCCCTCAAGCAATTTTTGTGGAGCCCGTCCTCTTTTGGCTTCATATGATCTTTTACCTTAATTGCTTCATATGCTCTAATTTCAGTTTTACCTTCTCTTGTGTGTAGTAGGGTGGTGAATAACATCAAGAGAAGATTTCTCTCTTCATCTTTCTCTCATGGACACTACAAAAGGAGATCGACATCAAGGGATGGACGAATCATAGCTTGCGAGTACGTTTTGACACCCTTTTCTTTCCTTTTCAAACCGCGGAACCTGCAATGCATGTTATCATAGCCTTGAATTTAGAAATAGATGCAAAAGCATTTGTGACCTAATTTGTTGGGCCACATATACTTTTAGTCATGAAGATGATTGGATTTATGCATCAAATTCATGTAGACGGTTTAGGAGGAAAGAATGGTGGTGCATAATCATGAGTCTCAGGTTTAGGATGAATTCATCTCGTGAATTGTAGCAACTTGCTTATACAAAGATGCATGGAAAATTGTGCCCCGGTATTTAAATGAACAAAGTTCCAATGGGGAACTTTGCATGTTTTAAAGAGGGGTTGAGTTTCAAAACCTTATGCATGCTAAAACTCTTCTAATTGATGCCTAACCATGTTGCATAACCTACTTGTGCATATGAAAAGTGTTACATGCGTTTGTGGGTTTAGAGGAAGATTCTATTTATTCAAGCTTAAGTCTAGTTACAATTTCCACTATAGGAATCGTGGAATTAGCCACATTAAAACTACCATTTACTCCCTATGTGGTTGGCTTAATATAAGCTGGACATTAGGAAGATATATTAAACTTAAATTCCCTCTTATGGAATATCAAGAAGATATATTAAACTTAAATTCCCTCTTATGGAATATCGATCTCCATGACGTGCTTGCTCAAGAAGGCCAAGGACTTTGTGATAGAGTTTTTTTGCTCTTCTTAAAACCATGATGTAATGGTGGCTATTCTCGATCTCTAAGTAAGGCAAAATATGGAAATCCGTATAATTTTGGAGATGGAAGTCTCAATTCCTCCCTTCTCGGAAGTTGTTTTAGTAGTGACAACAAAGAACTATTTGGAGCTTTATAAAATTCTTCCAAGAAAATGGAAGAACTGAAGAAGATGTAAACTAGAGGGTTGTAAGACACCCTACATACCATTTACTTGAACAACTACTTTTTAAGTGCTAATAATTGTTACCATCTTCTCTATATTCAATATCTAATCGGCAATTCAATTGTTCCTCTCAAATTCAGATATCTGGCTATCTCCAAAGATAATATCTACTTCAAGGCCAAACACCAGCTCTATTTCCATATGGCATAACAATACTCTTTCTAGGTAAATCTCAGCAAAGGAATCATTGAAAAGCCAATCTTGAAGATTAAGCCTTCTCATGTTAGAATCACAACCGAGACTTTGCAGGTTGAAATTTCAGTTCGACATGAGCACCATAATTTCTCTTCAATGGAAGCAACAACTACATGTGAAAAAAGAAATAGGTCTCACTTGATTAGCCTACAAGAAGGATTGATCCCAAGGTCAAAGCTAACACTGTCCACACTGAATTGGAAGTGTAATCTAGATGGAATGGTACATCACATTATTTTGATCGAGGGGTTCAAGGAATAGGTGAAAAATAAATAAATTCTATCAAATAAAGGGTAACTGGAAGAGCATAATTTTCAATATGCCTTGAGACACTTTCGAGGACCAAAATTCCAAGTCTTCATAGCTTATGTTCTAAAAAGATCAAATAAGATATCATATCGTAAAGGATATCCAAGAAGGTCCACTTTAGATGAAGTCTTTCATAAGCCATAAGGATTTTAGGACTCCTAAGTGGTTTAGAAGAAGAAGTTGGAAGAGTTATAAAGCATATCCTAAAGGTTTCGTGATGCTTCGCAGGACAACACAACCTAGAGCTAAGCGGCCCAAGGGGTTCCATCAATGAAGATAGTTCAAGCATGACTTCAGCATGGAGGGGGAGATCTTCATAAAGCTATGAAGCACAATCACTCAACAAAGGCAAACCAACATTGGTGGAGTTGGATGAAGAAGGTAATGAAGTTGCTCATGTTTTGAATTGATGATGTCATCGATGACATCATTAATTCATAACCTATGAGTAAGGATTGCAGGCCACATTCACAAAGAATGGAGCATTTGTAGAGGATCCACATCAAGGATTCAAGAGGATAGCAAGAGGAGAAAAATCACGCAGACTAGTTCCTTTTGAGCTCAAAGATACTAGGAACATTGTATTTTTCAACTATGGTATTCAAACCTTATTAGAATTGGAGATTTGGCACAAAAGCTTAGCTCATATAGGTGAAAGAGCCTTGAAGCAAATCAATAGGGATCAAAGTGTGATTGGATTACCAAATATCTTCAAGAAACACATGATTTACAAATGCAGTGCTCGTCAATTTGGCAAGTCTCACATACAACCATTCACAAAGAAGGGATATATTCATGGAGACCTATTGGAGCTAGTCCATACATATGTATGGGGCCCAAGCTAGGAGCCTTCAATCTCTAGATCCAGGTATTATGTGTCTTTCATTGATGATGGTAGTAGATGGACAATTTTATCTTTATGAAGCATAAAGATGAATTGTTCTCTTGTTTCAAGGAATATCTAGCACTTGTTGAAAATAAAAAATTAAAGACTTTGAAGAAGCTAAGGTGACATGGAGGGGGAGAATATTTCTCCCATGAATTTGATGCTTATCTCCAAGAGAGACAAATCAAAAGAGAGATTACAACTAGGTATACATTAGTGCAAAATGGAGTGGCAAAAAGGAGGAATATAACCATAGTGGAGGTTGCAAAGTTAATGCTAAATGAGAAGAAATTGCCCAATTACCTATGTGTAGAGGCTGTATCTACAACAACCTATCTCATCAATAGAGTTCCATCAAAAGCATTGGATGGGATGACACCTTATGAAGGATGGAATGGAAAAAAACCTAGCCTTGACCATTGCAATATCTTTGGGTGCATAGCATATGCACACATACCTTCACAAATCAGAGGCAAATTGGATCCAAAGGCAGAGAAGTGTTATTCATTAGTTATGATCTTAATAAAAAAGTCCATAGATTATATAATCCAAATAAAAAAGGTTCTTTTTTAGTAGAGATGTTGTTTTTTATGAAAACAAATCTTGGTTTGAAGATGATTGCAAGAAAATCAAACTTCCCTATGACCTAGAGGAAGATTTTCCAACACTATCAAAGATGAATGAGCATACACATGAAGAATCAATGATTTTGATGATGATCAAAAGACACCAAGAAGAGAAATCAATTCTTGGAACTCCAAAGGCAAGCTAAAGTGTAGGAGTTGAGAGATGTGGTAGAGTCATATCAACAAACCATAAGAAGATCTACTAAAAAGAAAAGGAAGCCAGAAAGGTATGGTTATGACACATCCTTGGTCACTAAGCATTCAATTTGCATTGCTCAAGGACAAACTCTGAAGAACCATCAACATATGAAGAGGCCAAGAAGAAACGAGAATGGAGAGATGCCATGGAAGAAGAAATTGAAGCTCTTCAAGAAAATCAGACTTGGGAATTGGCTCCCAAGAAACCATCTCTGAAGCTCATTGCTTCAAGGTGGATTTACAAGGTAAAAAAGAATTGTGATGGCTCAATTAATAGGTAAAAATCAAGGCTTGTGGCCAAAGGGTTTGCTCAAACCCAAGGTTCAGATTATGAAGAGACATTCTCACTTGTTGCAAAGATGTCTATAATTAGAGTACTCATGATTGTAGCATCTTCTAAGAATTGGAATATCTATCAAATGGATGTCAAAAATTCTTTTCTTAATGATTGGTTTTCAAAGGAGATATACATGCCTCAACCTCCTGGATTTGAAGATAAATCATATCCAGAACTTGTATACATGTTAAGGAAAGCCTTATATGGCTTGAAGCAAGATCCTAGAACTTGGAATCATAGATTGTTCACTTATTTGCAGGATAAAGGATTCATGGTGAGCAAGGTAGATCCTTCCCGCTTCATAATAAGGAACCACTCAAAGGTCATATATCTTTATGTATATGTGGATGATATAACCATCAGAGGTAATGATGCAAATTGAATCAAGAGGATCAAAGCTCAAATGAAAGAAGAGTTCAAGATTAGTGATCTTGACCTACTCACTTATTTCCTACGTTTGGAAGTGGTATACAGAGCGAGGTATGTTCCTAACTTAGAAAAAGTACATTGGAGATATACTCTCCAAATTCAAGATGGAAAATACAAAGGCTGCAAGTACACCAATGGGGTTAAATCATATGCTAAGTGCTCATGAAGGTGAGCTAATTGAAGATGTGACTAGTTACCAAAGCTTAGTTGGAAGCTTGAACTATGCAACTTTGACTAGAGTGGATATATGCTATGGAGTTAGTGTGCTAAGTCAATTTATGCGCGCTCCAAGGAAACCTCACATGGAAGCAGCTAAAAGAATTTTAAAGTATTTGAAGGGAACAATTAATGAAGGATTGTAATATCCTTATACCTCTGATTTAGATGTCAAAATATTTTCTGATGCAGATTGGATAGGTTCCAAAGATGATCGGAGAAGCACATCAGGCTATCTTACTTTTGTAGGTACCAAATTGATTTCTTGGTAATCAAAGAAGCAACCTATAACTGCTTTCTCATCAACTAAATCTGAATATAGAGGACTTGCAAATGCTACTCAAGAAGCTACGTGGATGAGGAGCCTATACTCTGATTTAGGGTTGAATACTTCAACTCCACACATATTTGGAGACAACATTAGTTCATTGCATCTTGATGCTAATCCTGTCTATCATGCCAAGACCAAACACATTGAAGTTCACTACCATTATGTTGGGAATCGAACTCACAACCTCGCAGTTAGGAGTATGATGGGCTAACCATTTGCCCCAAAAGCCATGGTTGAGGATTACTTGCTAACCCTCTCTCTTAAGGCGTGGTTCAACCATCTCCTACTAGGATTATGTGACATTCCTTCCCCCTTAGATTGAGCATTGCCCTCAATGCTCACTTATGGATCTTCTGACTCTCTTGGACCCACTTTCCATGCATGAGTGCTTCCACCAACCTCAAACTCCAGCACATGGACCAAATTTGGACCTATCCCACCCTCCGTGGGTGCCCAAATGCCCATGCACCTTCATCCAAGGTCAGTTTCACACTCACCATGGATAAGCGCTTCTTCCAAGTGCCCACAGGTGTACTCTGTCTGGATGTACCCTACCAGGTACATATTGTCTCAAAGACTACTCATTAACTGAGGACATAACATGGCGGATCATATATGAACATCTCCTTGTCAATCTAGAAGTATTTACCTTGGATAAGTGTAAAAGCAAAAAGGATAAGGAATCTTGTGAAGTTAGGGAGCTCAAACCAAGACTTGTTTGGTGAGGGAATCAATTCAAATCACCCCTAAAGTGTAGGAACATTTTTAGGTGTGAAAAGTTTAAAATTCAAAATCATTTGGTGAGTATAAATAGATGAGGTTTAGTCGTGGGGCATGAGAGCCATTATTGAGAGCTTTTGAGCTACACCATTGAGGATACCTTGAGATCAACATATATATGAGTAGTCCACTACACTTCCCTTGCATCATATGTTCATTAGAATATATAATTTGATACAATTCTTCTAGATGATTTCAGTCTACTCTTCTCTATCATATCTTCATCATTTAAGTGATTTTGCAGGAGTGATTTCTCTATGTATACTCAACCATTTGATGCACCAAATTGGTATAGTTATAGCAAAGTGTTTACAATATACCTACAAAATTGCATTATTTTGGGTTCAACCAACCTCCGATGAAGTCGACTATGTCTGCACATCATCTTGTTCCTAAAATGTCGGCATGACCGCCTTGAGTTCTCAAACTCATTGCTCAGTGTATAGTGCCTCTAAATTCATGAAATAACTTTTGTTAGTTAGCTATATACTTGAATTAGATGTGTGCAAAAGATATTTGGTCAATTCATCTGAGCTCTGAGCTCTGAGCAAAACATTGAGCACTTGCATTCCTAAAATAGAAGGTTTCTTCACATTTCTAGTACATGCAATTTATCTGTTTTGGTACAACCTTTTGGGAATGATTTTCCAAAATACCTAGTGATTGTAAATGCATTATTGTGAAGCCAAAGGAAAGCATCCTTGGAGTCAACTTGGCAGGTGTAAAGCAAGTGTTGTGCAATGCTAGCTCATCTCTAGAGCATAATCAACCATCTCCTCATAGTGGTATCAAAGCAACAACAAATCAACATGGGAGATGGATTTCCTTCATCCATAGAAAAATTGGATCGAGGCAATTACTCAACTTGGTCACTAATAATGGAAGCATATCTTCAAGGCAAAAACCTCTATGGTTACATTTCTAGAGATGAAATGATGTCAATCCTCAGAAGCAAAGGACAACCAACTCAAGAAGAACAATAGAGGTTAACCACATGGTGCTCAAAGGATGTTCTCGCGAGGTCATACATTCTTAACTCAATCTCTGATTTTTTACTTCCACACATCAGGAGGTGCAAAACTTCACAAGAGACTTGGAATGATCTTAAAGCATTCTTCTCATCAAGTACCAAAGCTAGGAAGAATCAACTTTGGATGGAGTTCACCACATTCAAGAAGATGCCCAAGCAAAGTGTGATTGATTTTTTCACCAAGATGGACCTAGCAGATCAACTTGGGATCATTGGAGAAGTCATTGATGAAGAACAGATAGTGAGGCAAGTGATCAATGGAATAAAGGCAAATGACAAATGGGAAGCTTTCACCATAGCCATGGAACTATACATGGATATGCAGGTTCTTGATTTCAACACCCTCATGGGTCAATTGTTCACACATGAGGCAAAACTTATGAAGAATGGAGACAAATCAAAAGGTAATCAATCTTCTACCTTATATACAGATAAGAACAAGAGTAAGGATGGTAAAGGCAAAGGTAAAAAGTTCTGAAGATGAAGGTAGTACCTCTTAGGAAAACTTTGCAGGTAGAGGTAGAGGCCCAAGAGGAAGAGGCAGAGGAGGAAGACAAGGTAGGGGGAGATCTCAAAGCTCCTCTCCATGTGTCATATGTGGCTTAACTAACCACATTACTGAGAATTGTTTCAGGAACCTTAGAAACCAAAGAGGAAGAGGTTACAACAAAGGAAGCCATGGAAGCTCAAGAGGAAGATTCAATGATAACAATGGTTACAACAACAACAACTCATACAACAAAAATAATTATCAAGGAGGATATAGAGGAAGGAGAGACTACAACAACTATGCAAATGATCAGACTCGAGGGGACTCATTACTTATGATGAAATGGACTATGAAGCAAGGTAATGTAGATGAACATGTATTCTATATAGACTTTGGTTGCTCAAATCATGTAGAAGGGAATGTAGCTCTACTCTCAGACTTGGAGGATCCAAGGAATAGACATGAAGTCCAAATAGGAGATGACAGAAGGCTTCTGGTAAAGAAGATATGAAATGTAAAGTCTTTAGATGGTAATATGAACATATTGATCAAAGTATTGTATGTTCCAACCATAACCAAAAATCTCATAAGTGTTGGCTAGATTTTTGAGTAAGGATTGCAGGTCACATTCACAAAGAATGGAGCATTTTTGGAGGATCCACATCATGGATTCAAGAGGATAGCAAGAGGAGAAAAATCATGTAGACTATTTCCATTTGAGCTCAAAGGCACTAGGAACATTGCATTTTTCAACTATGGTACTCACACCTTATTAGAATTGGAGATTTGGCACAAAAGCTTAGCTCATATAGGTGAAAGAGCCTTGAAGCTGTTGTCAGGATCTTGCTCACGCGCATACAGAGATTACGAACGTAGCAAAACACACAGAAAATAGAGGCAACAAGAGACGAGACCGAACGCAAGATTGGGTGCAATCTCCCCCCATGCACTCTGTTTCGACAGTCCACAGAGTGCATGTATTTATAGGAATTTTGATTACGTCGAAAAGAGTGGTTACAAGAGGGCGGCTTCGAAAAGTAGGCGTGAAACTAAAATTTGATAACTTTTACAGAAAGCCATTGCTTTCAATAACAGAAACTGCGGTCTTCAATGACCCTTATTCTAACCATTACTTTTCTAACAATAGAACCTTCTACGCGGATTTATTTACAAGCTAAATAATAATAATTCCGATTATTGATATTCACCCTTTCACGCCTTGCACGCTCCTCACGAACCTTCAGCTGCTATATCAAAAACATCAAAAAAACATATTAATACATTAATAATATAATACTTTAACAATGCATTGTTCAATAATATACAACATGCTCTCAGTTGACAAGCAATTGACCTCAGTTGATAAAATAATTTAACACTCTAACAATTACAATACATTGTTCAACATATTCCATGTTACTGTTACAATCCAACAATGCATTGGCTAACATATTCATGTTACTGTTACAATCCAACAATGCATTGGCTATTCCATATTTCAATCCAACAATGCATTGGCTATTCCATATTTCAATCCAACAATGCATTGTTCAACATATTCCATAAGGTATAACATGCCCCTCAGTTGAACAAGCAACTGACCTCAGGTGATAAAATAATAAACATGGATGGCCAGTCACATGTTTCATCACTGAATAAAGAAAATAGGCATGTGCCATGTAAAAATACATGCATGGAAATGTTCATGGAGCTGGTACATTAATGTGTTTGTGTATGATATGCAGAAATTAAATGGTCATAATGAGGTGTTAACTGTGTTTTATGTATCCATTGACATTATTCAATAGAGTGATTTTTGTACTTAACCAAATAGCGATGATATTGAGTACCTGTGAGTGTAGTAGTGACATCATGATCAATGATTTTCTCAGGAACTAAGATTTAAGATTGTTCTTCAATCAAAGGAGGGTCATCAAGAAGTGGAGCAAGTGGTAAAGTTCCTTTAAAGGGTTTAAGTAAACTAATATGAAAAGAATTATGAATGGTCCAATGGGATGGAATATCTAATCGAAATGAATTATCATTAATTTTTTCTATAATGCGAAACGGTCCATAATAGCGTGGTGCAAGTTTAATTTTAGGATGCTGCAAAATATTTTTGAGATGATACGCAACCATACAAAATCATTTTCCTTGAATTCTTTGGCTAATCGTTTAGTATTGATAGTACGTGTATATCGCTCTTGACTTTTCCTAATGTGCTCGTGAACATCATGAAGTATAGAAACGTGATCTTGAGCAATAGAATCAGCCATTGGAATGTCGGTTTGGGTGAGGGACATGGGAGTGGGAAGCTTTTTACCAAAAACTATTTCAAAAGGTGCACGACGAGTAGTGGTGTGTGAAGTGTTATTGTAAGCAAATTGAAGTAATGGCAACTTTTCATCCCAGTTATTAGGATTATCTAATGAATAACAACGCAATAAATCAAGAATAGTACTATTTGTAGCCTCACTCTGTCCATTACTTTCAGGATGAAATGCAGAGCTAAAATCTATTTTAGAACCAAAATGTTGAAATAAGGCAACCCAAAAATGATTACAAAACCTAACATCACGATCAGATAACATTACTTTAGGAAATCCATGATGTGGAAAAATGCATTTAATGAATAATTTTGCAGCTTGAGGTGCAGTCAAAGTTTTTCTACATGGAATGAAATATGCATATTTACTAAACCTATCAACTATTGTCCAAATCATATCATTATGTGATGAAGTGATAGGAAGACCTGTGATAAAATCCATAGAGATTTGTTCCCATGGTTCATTTGGAATAGGAAGTGGCATTAATAATCCAAATGGTTTACCATGATGACGTTTGACACGCTGACATACAATGCACTGAGAAACATAATGTGCAATGTCTTTTTCCATGTATGGCCAAAAGAAGAAATCTTTGCAAACAGAAATAGTGCTCTGTATGCCTCTATGACCCATGTAAGATGGTTCATGCATTTCTTTAATGACAAAATCTTTAAAATCTTGGGTTATGCACAATCTATGTTGAAAATAGAGAAAACCATTATGAAATGTATAATGTTCATCAAATAAAGATGCAGCATTGTTGAAGTCATGCCATGCACGTGAAAAATACAAATCAGATGCATAAGTGGAAACCATTTCTTGAAAAGAATGAATTTGGATGGCAGAAATATTATTCAAAACAACGGAATTCAAAGGAAAACGGCTAAGAGCATCAGCTACGACATTAGCTTTACCTGGCTGATATTGTATCATGGGTTGGAAATTTTGAATGAATGATGCCCACTTAAGATGCCTATCAGAGATTAAGGGCTGACTTAATAAATGCTTAATAGCCTGTTGATCGGTTTTGATTAATACTTCAGAGCCCATAAGATAGTGTTTCCAAATTCGCAAAGCATGCACAACTGCTAACAGTTCTTTATCATACGTACTATAATTCTGTTCTGAGGGCTTAAGCTTTCTACTCTCAAATGCAATGGGATGGTCGTTTTGCATTAAAACAGCACCTATTCCTGAACCGCTAGCATCAGTAACAACATGAAAGGGTTGTGAAAAATCAGGTAATTGTAAAACAGGTGCATGTGAAAGTGCATGTTTAAGTTTGTCAAAGGACTGTTGTTGGGTAAGTCCCCATGCAAATTTTATTTTCTTTTTCAACAACAAGGTAAGAGGTAATGCTAAATAAGAAAAATTTCGAACAAACTTCCTATAGAAACTAGCCAACCCAAGAAAAGAACGAACATCATTGACTGATTGTGGTGTAGGCCATTCTATGATAACTCTAATCTTTTTCGGATCCACATGCACACCTTCACTTGAAATAATATGTCCTAAATATTCTAGCTTACGTTGAAAGAAATAACTCTTTTCAGGATTAGCATAAAGTGTGTTCTCTCGTAACAAATGAAAAACTGTTTCAAGATGCTTTTCATGTTCACTATCATTCTTACTGTAAACAAGTATGTCATCAAAGAATACAAGAACAAAAGCTTGGTAATCAAGAAAAATATTGTTCATCATTCGCGCAAATGTAGCAGGGGCATTAGTAAGTCCAAAGGGCATTACCATAAATTCATAATGGCCATTTTGAGTTCTAAATGCAGTCTTAAAAATATCACTTTGTGTCATACGAATCTGATGGTAACCCGATTTAAAATCAATTTTACTAAAGACACGAGCTCCTCGTAACTTATCTAAGAGATCATCTATTCGAGGAATAGGGTATCTATTCTTGATCGTTGTCTTGTTAAGGGCTCTATAATCAATGCACATTCGATAAGTTTTATTCTTCTTCTCTACTAAGAGAACTGGTGCTCCAAATGGGGAAGAACTAGGCCTTATAAGTCATTTTTGTAGTAGGTCTTTTACTTGATTTTCTATTTCCTTTTGATGTAGTGGGCCATGTCTATAAGGTGCTTTATGAGGAGGAGAACTACCAGGAACTAAGTCTATGCTATGGTCAAAGGATCCTCGAGATGGTGGTAGTTCAGAGGGATATTCAGACATAAAACAATCCTTATAAGTACTCATGAAAGGTTTATATGCATCTGGAAGTGTATGAGTATAATCATTGATGACATTGACAAAAACAATGCATGAGTTGAATCCTTTCCTAAATGCACGCTTACTTGAGTGTGACTAATCAATGGAAATGGCTGGAAATCATGCCGTGCAGACAAAGTAATGATTTGACCTTTGAAAACAAACTTAAAGGTATGAGTATGGTAGTCAATACGTGGGTTATAATGGTGACGAAAAGGCATACCTAGTATAACATCATAAGATTGCAAAGGTGCAATTAAAAATGTTCGTGAATCAACATAAGGGCCTATGCTAATCGTAACATCTTGCACTTCTCGTGTTACATTATAACGACTACCTTGAAATGCAGCTTTCACTTTATACAAAGAAGGAAATGTTTGTAATTTAAGTTCTTGTACCAATAAATGTGAAATGAAGTCATGTGAACTACCATCGTCATGTAGAATTTTAACTAGTTTGTTATTTATTGTACCCTGCATGCAAAGAAGAGAGTGTAGAGAGATATCGTTACCCAAGGTACTTAAGTCCTTCTCCAATGATTCCTCTGTCCATACAGGAGGAATTTCTTCATTATAGACCTTCATGTTATGCAATCAAGCTGTAGCCGGTTTCATATGAAGAGGTTGCAATCTGCACCTTATTTTTGTATGTCCAGGTTTACCACAATTCCAGCAAGTGATTCGTGGTCGCTTCTGTTGGGCATTCACTACTGAAGTTTGAAGGGTAGGTGGTTTGGTTGGTTGGAGAGATGAAGCAACGGGTGGAGTTGAGTAATTGGATTGTGGAGGACGAGGAAAACTAGGGTAAGATGGGGCATTAAAATTACGCTTCATAGGAAAAATGAAGGTTTAACAGGAAATGGTCGTGGACGTGGTTGTTGTAGATGGAGTGACTTGGTTATGGACTGGAATTCTTTTTCTGCATCATAAGCAAAAGATATAGCCTCGTTGAGGGTTGTAGGTCGTAAGGTGTGAAGCTTCGCTTGGATACCGACCTCCAAACCATCTTCGTATTTCTGCTGCAAGATATCCTCTGATACATCTTCAAGCATTCGTACAAGTAGTAAATTTTGCCAGAACCGCTCTGTGTAGGTAGTAACCATATCACCCTCCTTCCATGTAAGGGTCGTCCATGCTCGTCGAACATGCAAATGGTATTGAGGAGGAAGAAATGAATCCTTCACGTTTTCTTGAAAAGCCTTCCAAGTTGTTGGACGCTCCGTACTGTGCCGCAGGACATTCCACCAGAGTTGTGCTTTACCTACTAAATAGTTAGTGGCAAATTTAACTTTTTCACTTTCAGCATACATTTCATCGGTATAAAAATCATCAAACTGCGACAACCAAGAAAGTACTAAAGGTCCATCCTTTCGGCCATCAAATCGTAGAAACTGGTAGTTTCTATTACCAATCTTTGAATGAGTAACATCAGATTGGGCAGACACAATAGCTTTTACTACTCTCGTAAGGTTGTCTTCCTCAGCTTGCATCTTTTGGAGGATTTCATCACGTTGTCGGATCTCGTTCTGAGCTCCTTGAAGCTCATGCCGCAAGAGCTCTAGTTGTTGTTCAAGTGTTGCCGCAGGTAGAGGTGAATCACTGTAATCCTCCATGGTGCTCTTGGACCCTTGCTCTCAACCTTGGTGTATTGAACCTTCTTGTTTGCAACCTTGGTGTCTCGATCCCGTGTTCTCAACCTTGCTTGGTATCTTGAATACTCAATCAAGTGCCACCCAAGGATTTTGAAGGAATTCACACTTCCAAGCTAGCTCATTGGAAAGTTCGTTCCGAGAGCTTTCCAACGGTATATTACACGCCTCAATCCGACCTACGGATTGAGAGATACACTTGATTCTTTGTTGGGTCCATCCTTGAAATCGTCGCGAGCGCCTTCCACAAGTAAGTAAGAGAGAGAACTTGAGTACAACTCCAAGAGATGGTGGAGTGGTCAAAGTACTTCCCTTGAAAGTAAGAGGTTGTGGGTTCAAATCCTCCTACCTTAGGGACTCTAAACCTCTCTATTACCACTCAAAAATTAAAATTGCCTCGCGCGTAGCCAACGGTCGCCAAGGGAGCCTTGGGTGCCAATGTTGCCAATGTATTGCCTAAGTTATTGCCTAAGTTATTGCCTTAGTCGACGCCGACGCCTTAGTCGACGCCTTGGAGTAAGCCGAAGGAGGAGAAAACGTAGGTGAAAACGTAGGTTCTGGTTCTGGAACTGAAACAGAAACAGAAACTGGAACTGGAACAGAAACCGAAACCGAAACCGAAACAGAAACAGAAACCGAAAACAAAAACGGAGATGGAGACGGAAGGAGTAAACGTAGGTGAAAACGTAGGTTCTGGTTCTGGAACTGAAACAGAAACAGAAACTAGAACTGGAACAGAAACCGAAACCGAAACAGAAACAGAAACCGAAAACGAAAACGGAGACGGAGACGGAGACGGAGATGGAGATGGAGATGGAGATGGAATCGGAATTTAGAATCGCGAACAGAGAACAGATCTGTATTGACGCGTGCAGAGCTCTAATACCACTGTTGTCAGGATCTTGCTCACGCGCATACAGAGATTACGAACGCAGAAAAACACACAGAAAATAGAGGCAACAAGAGACGAGTCCAAACACAAGATTGGGTGCAATCTCCCCCCATGCACTCTGTTTCGACAGTCCACAGAGTGCATGTATTTATAGGAATTTTGATTACGTCGAAAAGAGTGGTTACAAGAGGGCGGCTTCGAAAAGCAGGCATGAAACTAAAAGTTGATAACTTTTACAGAAAGCCATTGCTTTCAATAACAGAAGCAAATCAATAGGGATCAAAGTGTGCTTGGATTACCAAATATCTTCAAGCAACACATGATTTACAAATGCAGTGCTTGTCAATTTGACAAGTCTCACAGACAACCATTCACAAAGAAAGGATATATTCATGGAGCCCTATTGGAGCTAGTCCATACATATGTATGGGGCCCAAGCAAGGAGTCTTCAATCTCTAGATCCAGGTATTATGTGTCTTTCCTTGATGATTGTAGTAGATGGACAATTTTATTCTTTATGAAGCATAAAGATGAACTGTTCTCTTGTTTCAAGGAATATCTAGCACTTGTTGAAAATCAAACATGAAAGACTTTGAAGAAGCTAAGGTGGTATGGAGGGGGAGAATATTTCTCCCATGAATTTGATGCTTATCTCCAAGAGAGACAAAACAAAAGAGAGATTACAACTAGGTATACATGAAAGCAAAATGGAGTGGCAGAAAGGAGGAATAGAACCATAGTGGAGGCTGCAAAGTTAATGCTAAATGAGAACAAATTGCCCAATTACCTATGGGTAGAGGATGTATCTACAACAACCTATGTGATCAATAGAGTTCCATCAAAAGCATTTGATGGGATGACACCTTATGAAGGATGGAATGGAAAAAGACTTAGCCTTGATCATTGCAGGATCTTTGGGTGCATAGCATATGCACACATACCTTCACAAATCAGAGGCAAATTGGATCCAAAGGTAGAGAAGTGTATATTCATTGGTTATGATCTTAATAAAAAAGTCCATAGATTATATAATCCAAGTAAAAAAGGTTTCTTTGTTAGTAGATATGTTGTTTTTTATGAAAACAAATCTTGGTTTGAAGATGATTGCAAGAAAATCAAACTTCCCTATGACCTAGAGGAAGATTTTCCAACACTATCAAAGAGGAATGAGCATCAACATGAAGAATCAAGTGATTTTGATGATGATCAAAAGACACCAAGAAGAGAAATCAATTCTTGGAACTCCAAAGGCAAGCTAAAGTGTAGGAGTTGAGAGATGTGGTAGAATCATATCAACAAACCATAAGAAGATCTACTAAAGAGAAAGGGAAGTCAAAAAGGTATGGTTATGACACATCCTTGATCACTAAGCATTCAATTTGCATTTCAAGGACAAACTCTGAAGAACCATCAACATATGAAGAGGTCAAGAAGAAACGTGAATGGAGAGATGCCATGGAAGAAGAAATTGAAGCTCTTCAAGAAAATTAGACTTGGGAATTGGCTCCCAAGAAACCATTTATGAAGCTCACGGCTTCAAGGTGGATTTACAAGGTAAAGAAGAATTGTGATGGCTCAATTGATAGGTACAAAGCAAGGCTTGTGGCTAAAGGGTTTGCTCAAACCCAAGGTATAGATTATGAAGAGACATTCTCACGTGTTACAAAGATGCCTACAATTAGAGTACTCATGAGTGTAGCATCTTCTAAGAATTGGAATATCTATCAAATGGATGTCAAAAATGCTTTTCTTAATGGTTGGATTTCAAAAGAGGTATACATGGCTCAACCTCTTGGATTTGAAGATAAATCATATCCAGAACTTGTATACATGTTAAGGAAAGCCTTATATGGCTTGAAGCAAGATCCTAGAGCTTGGAATCATAGATTGGTCACTTATTTGCAGGATAAAGGATTCATGGTGAGCAAGGTAGATCCTTCCCTCTTCATAATGAGGAACCACTCAAAGGTCATATATCTCTATGTATATGCAGATGATATAGCCATCAGAGGTAATGATGCAAATGGAATCAAGAGGATCAAAGCTCAAATGAAAGAAGAGTACAAGATTAGTGATCTTGACCTACTCACTTATTTCCTAGGTTTGGAAGTGGTATACATAGAGAGAGGTATTTTCCTAACTTAGAAAAAGTACATTGGAGATATACTCCAAATTCAAGATGGAAAATACAAACGTTGCAGGTACACATGGAGTTCATTCATAAGCTAAGTGCTCATGAAGGTGAGCTGATTGAAGATGTGACTAGTTACCAAAGCTTAGTTGGAAGCTTGAATTATGCAACTTTGACTAGAGTGGATATATGCTATGGAGTTAGTGTGCTAAGTCAATTTATGCACACTCCAAGGGAACCTCACATGGAAGCAACTAAAAGAATTTTAAAGTATTTGAAGGGAATAATTAATGAAGGATTGTAATATCCTTATACCTCTGATTTAGATGTCAAGATATTTTTTTGCAGATTGGATAGGTTCCAAAGATGATCCGAGAAGCATATCAGGCTACTTTTGGAGGTACCAAATTGATTTCTTGGTAATCAAAGAAGCAACCTATAACTTCTTTCTCATCAACTAAATCTGGATATAGAGGACTTGCAAATGCTACTCAAGAAGCTATGTGGATCAGGAGCCTATACTCTGATTTAGGGTTGAATACTTCAACTCCACACGTATTTGGAGACAACATTAGTTCATTGCATCTTGCTGCTAATCCTGTCTATCATGCCAAGACCAAACACATTGAAGTTCACTTCCATTATGTCATAGAAAAGATCATGAGTAAGGAGATACAACTGTCATATGTATCCACATATCAACAAAGTGTAGATATGATGACAAAGGCATTGGATGGAAGCAAATTAAGTAGATTTAAATCAATGATTGTCTTGCAAGAAATTATGAAGGACTGAAGACTCAAACATCTTAGGCTTGAGGGGGAGTTTTTGGTACAAATAGCAAGCCTAAGTGCTTAGCTATTGTCTCAAAGACTACTCTTTAACTAAGGACATCACATCGAGGATCACATATGAACATCTCCTTGTCAATCTAGAAGTATTTACCTTGGATAAGTGTAAAAGCAAAAAGGTAAGGAATCTTGTGAAGTTAGGTTGCTAAAACCAGGACTTGTTTGCTGAAGGAATCAATTCAAAGCACCCTTAAAGTGTAGGAACACTTTTAGGTTTGGGAAGTTCAAAATTGAAATTCATTTGATGAGTATAAATAGATGAGGTTTAGTCATGAGGCATGAGAGCAATTACTAAGAGCTTTTGAGCTACACCATTGAGCATACCTTAAGCTCAACATATGTTTGATTAGTTCACTACACTTTCCTTTTATCATATGTTTATTGGCGTACATAATTTGATACAATTCTTCTAGATCATTTTAGTCTATTGTTCTCTATCATATCTTCATCATTTTAGTGATTTTGCAGGAGTGATTTCTCCATGTGTACTCAACCATTTGATTCACTTAAAATTGGTATAGTTAGAATAAAGTGGCTATAATATACCTAAAAAGTTTCATTAGTTTTGGTTTATCCAACCTCGAGATATGGATTGATGAAGTGGACTATGTTTGCACATCATCTTGTTCTTGAAATGTCGGGATGACCCCCCTAAGTTGTTAAACTCATTGCTTAGTGTATAGTGCCTCTAAGTTCATGATATGACTTGTGTTAGTTATTTATACACTTGAATTAGATGTGTGCAAAAGCTCTCTAGTCAATTCATACTAGGCTAAGAGCTGTAAGCAAAACATTGAGCACCTACATTCCCAAAATAGAAGGTTTCTTCACATTTCTAGTACATGCAAGTTATTTGTTTTGGTACAAACTTTTGGGAATGATTTTCCAAAGTACCTTGTGGTTGTAAATGCATTATTGTGAAGGAAAAGCAGTCTACTAAGCATCTATGCAGTCAACTTGGCAGGTGTAGAGCAGGTTTTGTGTAACACTAGCTCATCTCTGGAGCATACTCAACCATCTCCTCTTATGAAAGTAGTGATGTATTCCGTACGTTGGATGTTGAGGATAAGTTGGATGGTACCAATTATCCATTATGGAATTATATGATGCATCCTTTATTGGTTGAAAAAGGAATGTGGAATATTGTGAATGGTGTTGAAAAGCATCCTATTACACCTACAAATACAATTACTGAACATGATGGAGATGGTGTTGCACATGGTGATATATGTCAGGTTCCTATTCGTGCTTCGATTCCTACTGCACCTATTGCAAAGCAACTTCATTGGGATGGCAGAGATGCTCAAGCACATGCATTGATAGCCTTGTCTGTCAAACATGCCATTATTCCTCACATTCACTCTTGCAGAACAACAAAGGATGCTTGGGATACGCTTACTAGTTTATACCATGCATTGATAGCCTTTTCTGTCAAACTTGCCATTATTCCTCACATTTGCTCCTGCAGAATAGCAAAGGATGCTTGGGATACACATAGCACTTTATACCAGGCAAGGAATGAGGCTCGTGTTGCTTACCTCCAAAACAGTTGGAGAGTGAGCATATGAATGAAGGAGATTCGATGGATAGTTTTTTGACAAAGATCAAAGTTTTGAAGGAAGAGTTGATTTCTACTGATGAAGACTTGCTTGACAGCTCACTAGTGCAGACTGTTCTGAATCGTCTTCTATATTCATATCAGAGTTTTGCTTCTACTCTTTGATTGATGATGAAAGGCGATCCAAATGCCTTAACATTTGAGGAGTTATTCTCTGTTCTATTGTAGGAAGATCAGTCTAGGCAGAACAGGTCCATTATGCATGTTGCAAATCAAGCTTTCCTAGCTAGTCAGAAGGGCAAAGGTAAATGGATCTCATCTACTAGTAAGCAAAAATTTGCTAATTCTACACTATCAAAGAAGGATGACAAAGATGAGAACAAAACAAAAAAGAAAAAATTGTTTTGCAAATACTGTAAAGGAAACAATCATGTCATAAAGAGTTGTCCAAAATTGGCTGCAAAAGAGGCAAAGAAGAAAGAGGCTAGAATGGTTATTGCAGAGGCCTCTACACCCAAAGCAGAGTCTGTAAATTTGGTGTAGAATGAAGAATGCGCATTCATTGTTGTTTGCAGTTATGAACCATCTTCTCATGAACAATGTATAACTACAATGCACTCAGATGTTTGGTACTTTGATAGTGGTGCAACCAAACATATTACCTCGTAGCACAGTTTCTTCACTTCACTTGAGCTTGCCCCTACAGGGAATACTATCACATGCACCAATAACTCCTCTTATCCTATCATGGGAGTTGATAAGATCATTCTGACTAGTACTGATGATAGTTCTTTTACATTGCAAGACGCTTTATTTGTGCCAAGAAAAATCTGTTACCAATTTCAACATTAGCCAAGATCAACTTGGTTGTGAAATTTGTTGATGACAGATGTACAATTCATGATCCACCAAATGGCGATAACATTATTGATTTGGAATTTTATATCATGGGCTATATAAGCTCATAGATTATGCAAAATCTGTGAATGATTCATCATGTGTAGTTCAAGATTCTCATGCTATGTCAGATGCAAAGCTTTGGCATGCACTCTTTGGTCATCTGTATTTTGCTAGTTTGCTATGCCTGTAAAAATTTGAAATGGTGTCCTCTCTGCCTAAACTTGAGGCACCTAGTAAACATGTCTATGAAGGTTGTATTTTGGGCAAAATGCAACATTCCTCCTTCCCAAAAGATGGTTCAGTATGAGCTACTAAAAAATTACAGCTTGTCCATAGTGATGTTTGTGGTCCTATGCAAACACCTTCTTTTGGGAACTATCTTTACTTCATGGCTTTCATTGATGATTTCTCCGGGCATCCATGGGTATATCCACTGAAAGCAAAGTTGAAAGTGTTTATGTGCTTCAAATAGTTTTTGGTTTTGGCTGAAAATCTATCAGCATGTAAAATGGACACCCTCTGTTCTGATCGAGGGGGGGAATATATGTCTTCTAATTTTAATGCATTTCTGGCTGAATGTGGGATAAAACATCAATGTACAATGTTGTATACACCTCGATAGAATGGAGTTGTTGAAAGGAAGAACATGTCACTCATGGAGATGGTGTGGTGTATGGTCAAGAGTTAGGATTTTACCACATAGTTTTTGGATTGAGGCTATTATGTGTATAGCATATGTACTTAACACGTGTCCCACTAAAGCATTGCAGTCTATCACTCCATATGAGGCTTGGAATGGTCACAAGCCATCTATTGCTCACCTGCATGTCTTTGCTTTTCTGGCAATGCATTAGTGCGTGAACAACAATGTAGGAAATTGGATGATAAAGTAGTGAAATGTATTTTTGTTGGGTATAGTTCTGAAAGCAAAGGCTATTGTCTATATCATCCACATACTAAATGCATTTTGGTTAGCCATGATGTTGTTTTTGTGGAAGATGCTATTCAGACATCAGTTAGCTCCAAAGATGTATATGATACTTTGCTACCTCTTTTTATAGGTGGACAATCTAGTGCTGGTCCAAGTGAGGTAACTTTCAGCCTTTACAGGTTTCACATGATAATGCAGATCATTCCATTTTTGATGTAGATTACATGATGCACTTATTAATGAGAGAATCGATATAGAGGAGGCAAAAACTATGCCTAAATGGTTGGTGTAGACTTTGCGAGATAAATTAGATGCACCTTTATCATATCGTACCCGTTCAAGATTTCATAGTGCTTTTTTACATCAGTTTGATATTCTATGGCTGCATCTAGTCTTTGTGATGAGAATGAGCCTGTTTCATTTGATGAAGCATAAAATTTTGAAAATTGGATGGCTTCTATGCAATCAGAATATAATGCTATTATGAAAAATGGTACCTGGTCGTTATGTGACTTGCCTCCTGGTAAGAAGGCTATTGACACTAAGTGGATATACAAGTTGAAGCATAAACCTAATGGAACAATTGACATGTATAAGGCTAGGCTTATTACAAAGAATTATGCTTAAGAAAGAGGCATTGATTTTGATGAGACCTTTGCTCCTACATGCCAAATGACTACTGTCCGTAGCATCTGTGCACTTGTAGCTCATCATGGTTGGAACATACATCATTTGGAGATTAAAATTGCATTTGTGAATGGTGACTTTCATGAAGAAGTGTATGTTTTTCAGCCCCTTGGTTTTGTGCTTTGGGCATTTGCATCATTAGTTGGGCATTCAATTTATGCAAGTTGATGGCAGAATAACCTTGTGTCAAACAAAATATATTGACACATTATTGTAGAGAGTACGCACACAGAAGCAAAAGGAAAAGTAAAGTACTCTCACAAAACAAAGAATGTGTGAGACACAAAATGAGTAGACCATGAAATGGGTAAACTCATGTGGATTAGAAATGAGCTTGCCAAGGGCATGGAGTAGGATCCTCAAGCTTCTAACGAAGTACAAATGAGGGGAGAGGCCCTCCTTATATAGATTTGGGAGGGGCTCTCAAAAGTACATCATATGTGGGATAAGTCTCTTGAAAGGAGAATGAATATAACTGGTAGAAGCACATGGCAAGGTACCCAAATACAAAGGAAATACAATATAAAATGGAAATAGACTAGAAATGGAGTGCATCCTGGATACAAAATGGAGATGCACTCATGCGGATACAAATGTAGATGAAGTAGGAGCAATCATGTTGTCAACACCCCCTCTGCAGCTCCATTTTGAAGCGGCTAAATGCTACAGAGATCCACCAAGCGTTGAAGCGGAACCGGAGGTAGAGCCTTCGTGAACATGTCCGCCAGGTTCTCTTGAGAGGTACACTGCTCCAGAGTAATCTCCTGAGATATGAGCTTCTCGCGGATGAAGTGGTATTGGATCTCGATGTGCGTCGTCCCAGCATGGAACACTGGATTCTTGGCGATGGCCAAGGCTGACTGGCTGTCTGTGCGAATACATGTCGGAGTATCCTGCAAAACATCAATGTCAGATAATAAACGTCAAAGCCAGATGGCCTCACATGCTGCAAAGCTGGATGCTCGGTACTCGGCCTCGGTAGATGATAAAGCAACTGTAGGCTGCTTCTTACTTGCCCAAGAGATAGTGCCTAAGCCAAGCAAGAATATATACCCAGAAGTAGACCGTCAAGAGTCAGGATCACCAACCCAATCAGAATCTGAATATCCAGCGAGTTCGATGCCCTCTCTATACCAAAGACCATGATGTTGGGTGAGGGCAAGGTATCGAAGTAGTCTTTGAGCAGCATCCCAATGAGTCTGACGAGGCTGATGTGCAAATTGACTGAGTATACCAACTACATAAGCAATATCTGGTCTAGTGTTGGCAAGGTAGAGTAATGAGCCAACAAGCTGTCGATAGGTATGCACATCCACAAGTGATGATGAGTCCTCCAGTGTAAGCTTGATGTTTGGATCAAGTGGTGTAGAAACTGAGCGACATTGGTCCATGTTATATCTGGAAAGTAGATCAGACGAGTACTTCTTCTATGATAGAAATATACCTTCTTTTGATTGCCAAACTTCCATTCCCAAGAAGTAGTGAAGTAATCCAAGATCTATCATAGAGTACTCAAGATGAAGCTGTGTGATGATAAATTGGATGCGTTCTTCGTATGAGCTTGTCAAGATCAAGTCATCTACATAGAGAATGATGATGGCGACTAACGAATCCTTTTGATAGATATAGAGATTAGCATCAGCATTGCTTCTGTGAAATCCCTTGTCTTCAAAGAACTTGTGAATCTTTTCATACCAGGCCCTTGGAGCTTGCTTAAGTCCGTAAAGTGCCTTTTGAAGCTTGTAGACTTGATCTTCTTTGCCTTTGATCTTGAAGCCTTGAGGTTGTCCAACATATACTTCTTCTTGAAGATCTCCATTGAGGAATGTACTTTTGACGTCCAGTTGGTAAATGGGCCACTTAAAGTGAGCACTTAGTGCTAAGATGATTCTTATGGTTGTGAATCTTGCAGTAGGAGCGAATGTTTCTTCATAGTCAATGCCATGTTGTTGCTTGTATCCCTTAGCTACCAACCTTGCTTTGTACTTTTCTAATGTGCCATCTGACTTGTACTTAACTTTATAAAGCCACTTAACTCCTATGACTTGATGATTTGTGGGCTTAGGTAAAGAGTCCAAGTTTTGTTCTTCTTGATTGCATCCATTTCTACTTGCATAACTTCTTCCCATTCAGGTTGTCCTTGAGCTTCTTTGTAATTAGATGGTTTCGGGATTTGTTGAATATGATGCATTAAGGCGTAATTGACATAATGACTTTGTTCTCGTTGTCTCTTGTCAATAAATCTTTGAGATTGTCTCGGATGACTTGAAGTACTTGCTTCTGAGTTGGATTTTGGAAATACTGAGTCCCCCTCTGAAGTGTAGATAGGTGGACTAAGACTTGTACTTGAATCTTTTCTTGAGTATGAGGAAGCTTCATTGAAGATCACATCCTTCGAAATGGTGACGGAGTGGTTTTCCATATCATATAGACGGTATGCCTTTGATTGGTCACTGTACCCTATGAATATGTGTTTCTTGGACTTTGATTGTAACTTGTTTCTATCTTCTTTTGGTACATGGGCAAAAGCGTCACTGCCAAAGACTCGAAAGTAATTTACATTTGGTTTTCTTCCATAGTATGCTACGATGTGTGTTTTGTTGTGTAATGCACTTGTAAATCCTTGATTAAGAATGTGAACGGCAATATGCACGGCTTCTGCCCAGAACTTGTAGGGAAGATCCTTGTGATGAAGCATAGTTCTTGCCATTTCTATCACACTGCATATCTTTCTTTCAGCTACTCCATTATGGGATGGAGTATGAGGCTGAGTGACTTGTCTTTTGATCCTTTCTAGTTGAGAAAGTTATCAATGTCATGATTCACCTCCATCTGATCTGATGGTTTTAACTTTAGTCGAAGCTTCATTCTCAACTTCCTTGATCCAAGTTTGAAACTTAGAGAATGTGTCTGCCTTTGACTTCAAAAAGTACACCCAAATATAGCGAGAGTGGTCATCTACTAGAAGATAAATGTCGAGGGATCCACGCAGGGATGGGATATTCATCCACATAAGTCCATGTGGATGAGGGCTAGAGGGTTCCTCGCTCGTGTTGAAGCTTCCTTAGGAACTGGGGCCCTATGTTGCTTGCCTTGGGTGCAAGCTTGGGAGACATCCGTAAGTTGCCCTATCTTTGGCAATCCCTTCACAAGTTAGGATGAAGAGATTTTTGATAAGTAAGAAGTGTGGCCAAATCTTTAGTGCCACATACTTGATGTTGAATCTTTGGATACAAAGCAAGATAGTTTGTAGAGACCCTTTTCTTCAATACCTTGAGCAATGACATCCTTTGTATGGGGATCAACTACCTTAATTGAGGTGTTATCAAACCATACTTGTTTGTCCTGATCTGTAATGGCCTTGACGAAAAGTAGATTCATACATAATTTGGAACAAAAAGAACATTGGATAAAGACTTGCATTCCCCCTGATGGTTGGAAATTTGAACTTTCCCTTTTCCTTCGATGGGTAAACTTTTGTTGTTGCCAAGTTAGACTTCTCCCGTGTGTTCTTCGAGTTCTTGAAAGGAGTCCTTGTCTTTTCACATATGGGAGGTAGCTCTGCTATCAAAGATCCACTCATGCGGGGAACTAGAAGTAACTAGTGCATTGGCTTTTGTGGAGATGAAGAGTTCCTCACTTGAGTAGTGGGATCTATGTTGGGATCCTTTGGATGCTTGCCTAGACATAGAAGCCTTTGATGATTGTTTCTTTTTATAGAAAAACTTTTCTAAGTGTCCTGATTTTCCACAGAAATTACAGGTGAACTTCTTTGATGAAGTATACGATCCTTGCTTAGATCCATTGCTAGCATGATGACTTGTGGTTTTGCCCTTATTGAATGGGCCTTTGGTCTTCATGGCTGACTCTTGTGAGGAAGGCGATTTGCCTCGCGAGTCGTGAAAAAGCAATAGTCAACGAACCTCTTCCCAAGATAAGACTTGGCTGTGATTATACAAAGTTGTGACAAATGTCTCGTACGCCTTAGGTAACTTGTTAAGAAGCCTAATGGCCATGTCTTCACTAGAGATCTGTCTACCACATAGTGCTAATTTACGCTGGTAGTCCTCAAATTGGGCTATGACCTTGGTAATTGTGTTGTGTGGTCGAATGGTCAAATTATAAAACTCGGCCTCTAATGCATATATTTTCGAAGGGGTTTTGTCTTCATATAAAGCTGCTAACGTATCCCAAGCATCCTTGGACGTCTTGCAGGCAGTGATATGTCCTTTCGTCAGATCATCGCTGTTGGGGATGTAAGGGTCATGTGACCTTACCCCCATATTCATATATATACATCATATATAGAGCATTGCCTCAAGAGAGATCATGATGTGGGTTTCGAGGCTCCCACGCATATCCGCGCGTCTTTTCTCTCTTTTCTCTCCCTCCATCTCTTCCTTCCTCCTCTTTTTCTGGACACCAAAGCCCTTCATTGGTATCAGAGCATGCTGAAGGTTGGTGTGCAAGAAGCTCTACAGCTCGGAATGCAATGATTCAACTTGCTACTCGTAGCTTGAAAAGATAGCTACAACTTTGTAGAAGAACTCAGATTCAGATTCTCAGTGCAAGGTCACCGAAACTGCAAAATACAGAGTAGTAGTGTTCTAAGTGATAGTGAAACTGACAGAAGGTGCTTGTTTTATGCATATCTTGAGCTACGCACCTCCGATTGAGGTGTTCTTTATCTCGTTACGTAGCCAAGAATTAGATCTTGAAGTTTGCTGAAGAGCAGAAGTTCAGATTCAGAGGTTATCACCTCTGAAACAGCAAAACACAGAGCAGCACATTTTTGCTATGAGAACCCTAATTTCTCTTGGATGTTGAATTTGCTTTGGAACTTCTTCGAGAGAGAATTTTTGGTGTGCAAGCTCTTATTTTCAGAGCTTCAAAGCATTGTACATGTATGATCATTGTGGTAGCTCCTCTATATGAGAGTAGAGCATGATCTTGTTACGTGTTTGGCATGTAAGATGACATTGTGGTATACTTTTTTTTGAGAATTATGTCATCATGAGTTCGATCATGGATGTATAGTGGCATTGTGGTCTATATCTTGCTTATGCCACTTGGTTATGGATTTACTTGCCGGTTGCACATACTTTTGTGTGAGAGTTGATTTTGGATCTTGTTTGGTACTTGTATCTTTGTTTTCTTTGCAGGTACAGGATCCAAATTGGAGCCTCAGTTACACATTCGTTTGTCACTATTATTAGCATTTGGTCATTGATTGATATATATTTGCCAGTGTGATTCTTGGCATATGTGGATGGTGATTCCCACATGGTTATTTTGGTTCTAGATTCCATTTTACAGAGGAGATGCTGTGGAAATTTCGATAGCATTTATGCTAGAAGAGAACTCTAGTGGATCTTGAAGCTTGTGCGATAGCTTTGGATCATTGTTTATCTCCATTCATTTGGACTTGGTCACAGGTTATTTGTGATAGGTTGGACCATCTTGTAGGATTCATTCTTGAGTGGGAGGTGCATCACCATTGTATTGATGTGTATTGCCATTAGTTTTTTGGCACATGTAGTTGCCATTATCTTTGATTATATCAGTGACAGGTGGTGACAGATTACTCATTGTTCTTTTGAGATTGGTTATCTTGTTTGATTGCTCAGTTTCCAGGGGATACTCTATCGAAATTTTCCTAGGATTCTTTCACATCTACTTGATCAGTTTGGAGAGTTGGTGACCAAGCTTATGCTCATGGTTTTATGTGCATGCTAGATGCATGGTTACGTGACAGGTGGTTCACATGGTTCTTTCTCCATCGAGACATTTGTGATGTGAGTTATGCATATGGATATGCAGGCATGATCCTATTGAGGATAGAGTATTGCTTTTAGTCTCTCGTTACATTGCTAGTCTATTGGATTGCCAGCATGGTGTCTTCTCGATTTGATGGCACTGACTTTCCGAGATGGAAAGCTCAGATGTGGCATACATTGGTCCGTGCAGGGTTACATATGTATGTGCATAGAGATGCACAGAGGCCTCGTGACATGCCCGACCATGTATGGATGGATATGGATGCATTGGCCAGCTCCACTATCCGATTACAACTTGTGGATTCTATATATGAGTTTGTTATGTATGAGGACACGAGTAGTGCATTATGGCAGAGACATGACATGTATGCGAGTCCATTGACTCATGTGAGACATAGATCACATCGACGACTTCGATGTTGGCATTGTGGTCATGAGGGCCATATTTGACGATGTTACTTCAGGCGGATGCGACGATGACGTCAGAGATATGCACGTGATGCAGGTCAGGTAGTGATTTAAGGAGAGTCTATGACAGTTGATTATGCCAATGATGGTGATGTCATTTTCTCCTATGGATCATCTCAGGATTCCTCTTGTTCATTGGATAGCACACATATGGCTTGGTTGCTTGATGCATTAGCTACTTTTCATGTTACTCCACATCGTGAGTGGTTTTGTCGATTCTCACGTGAGAGTCGTGGATGTGTGCAGTTGCCTGACGGTACGACATATGACATTGAGGGTGCAGGAGATATATGCCTTATGCTACCTAGTGGAGCATCACTTATACTCAGACATGTACGTTATGTGCCTTCATTCCCTATGAGCTTGATTTCAGTTAGCCAGTTACAGGAGAGCAGACATTATGCATTCCTTGGTGAGCATCATTTTCAGCTACAGTTGGGACAACTTATGCTTGTCAGAGGTGCCAGGGTTGGGCACAGGTATCCACTACAGGTACTTCATGTGCGAGACAGTCTCGTCTCAATGGGAGTTCAGACTTATGTGCGATGTGAGACTCGTCATGTCTCATTTTATCTACCTACACATATGTCTATTGACATTCATGATGCACATGTATGGCAGGATTCAGATGCTCAGATGGATGCATATGTGGTTTCGGATGCTCATGATGCTTATATAGAGCATGATTTTATTGATCATATGGATGCTCTTATGGAGCATACTTCGGATGATCAGTTGGATGCTTTAGAGCATGATATGGATGCTCATGTAGAGCATTGTGATGATACTCAGTTAGAGTTAGATCATCAGTTTGATCTTTGTGTTGATGTTGTGCAGTTAGCTCATGCGGAGCATGATGATACACTTGGTGTGGTAGAGCACGATAGCTCTCATGGTACACAATGTATGGTAGAGCATATTAGCTCTCATGATGCACAGCTAGATACATCCTTGGTTACGAGCATGGTTGATTTAGATGTTGAGGAGTCAACAGTTATGCAGTCATTCTTGGATTCGCTCATGCCAGATATATCAGGACATGTTGGTCTTGATGATGGTGCTTTGGATGCATTGGATACAGGCATGGCTGACATACGTCGTTCGATGATTGACACAGGCATAGATCGAGTGGGAGCTTTGCAGGAACTTCATCAGTTCTTGCATCAGTCATATGTGAGCTCGACTCTTATTGATATGAGTCTAGAGCAGTTTGAGGTCATGGATTCACCTTGTTCGAGGCAGTTGGTGTAGGCTGATCCGTATGGGTAGAGATCCGGACTCTTCCTGTACATTATTGTATAGTCCTACATCATTCTTTGTATATTTTACCACTTATGGTCACATTGACCCTTAAGTGGGAGATTGTTGGGGATGTAAGGGTCATGTGACCTTACCCCTATATTCATATATATACATCATATATAGAGCATTGCCTCAAGAGAGATCATGATGTGGGTTTCGAGGCTCCCACGCATATCCGCGCGTCTTTCCTCTCTTCTCTCTCCCTCCATCTCCTCCTTCCTCCTCTTTTTCTGGACACCAGAGCCCTTCAATCGCAGGCAAGTAATAGTTGACCTAAAGCTCTTTTGTCCTTGACATTCCACACATTCCAATTGTCTAAGTTGGTATTCCCATTGGGTTTGGGGTCTGACCCGTCCACTACCTCATGCAGGAGATTCGTGTAGAGATATGCACGCATGACATCTTTCCATAGATTGTAATTTTGTCCATTGAGGCATTCATCCTTAGGCATAAAAATAGGGGTGAAAGAGGGTAAGAAGTTAGCCATAGATGATGAGCTATCTTCACTTTTGTTCATTACAAAGCTTTGAGGATAAAGTGTTTAGAAAAACTATCAAGATACTTGCCAAAAATACCACTTCAAAATAATTGCAAAGCTTGAAATGAACAACTGGACACCACACTTAAAATTCTTGGATAGGGGGGGGGGATTAGAGTTGCCCTGCACTTGTATAACACCAAGATAAGGCGACGTGAGAGGAGGGGGCTGAGATTAGCCCGTTGTACACCAATGGAGCCTTAGAGTAGGCTTAGACACTTGGAGAGAGTTTTGTGGGTGGGCTTAGACTAGCCTCCAACCCACACCTGCACACACAAAAGATTCTTCTTCTTATATTCTTGATGTACAAAGATGGGCACTTAGTGCCAAATAGTATCGAGTGAAGGTTGAGATCCTCTCAAGAAATACAAATGGACGTCTTACAAAGTGGGTGCTTGAGTATAAAAAAAAACATGATATTTAGTGAGAGTTACAGAGTTAGGCAAAGGGTATCATCACGATTCAAATTGGAAAGCAACAATCACTTGATTGTTTACAAAGTGCCATGCATGTAAGGTCAAAGAGTGGCAAGTACTAAAGGTTGTGCAAATGAGAAAGTGGCCATCAAATAACTCCTTAAGATTTGGTGTACCAAAGTACATGCGCCTCCTTGAACCTCCACTCTCGATCTTCTTTGAACAAAGCCCCAATGAAAGACTTCAAATGATGTGTGCAAACACCTTATGCCAAATTCGATCGCGTTTGTGATAGCATCTCACATGACTTAGATGAGTTTAATGCATGAAAAGAAAGGAAATCCACAAATTTAGTGCAAAAAAAAAACTTGTGTTGTTTAATAAATCTGTCAGCGCCATATGCAGAGAAAGGTACGTGGACCCTCAATGACTGATTCATTATGCATCAAAGGTGCACATGATCTCGTGCTCAAAGAGAATTACATCATGAATGATATCAACACATTATTCCTTTGCCACATGCAGGGGATGAGATGGGTAAAATGATTGACACCCAAAATGAATGATCCTGTGAGCTTAACCCTGTTAGATCTGATGTAGATGATAGAGGCACGCACTGCAATATCGAATGTAGATGATAGAGACACTACCTAATATTTATTGTTATGCTAATCATTGTGGGTGCTCCTATATGCCCTCTGATGCTCGATATGTTCTGGGCAAGGTGGGAACTAGTAAATTGTTGCAGATACGGAGAGAAAAGGATAGAAGTTTTATCACTCACATTATTGCAGGCAGTTCAAGCTTGCTCTCCCAATCTCTCTTACCCAAGAAATAGTGGAGCCCAGACGACTCTCTCTCTCTCTATCTGTCTCATGATGAGATTTTCAAGCTGGAGGTGCACAAAGGCTTGCTAATATGCTATCTGTTTTCCTTGCTCTCTTCTCTCTCTCTCTCTCTATCAGAGATGGTGTAAGTATCTCCTGAGTGAATGGCCACTTGAGGAACGAGGTGGAGAAGCCGGAAGAGGGCACAATCACCTTCTTGCTTTCTGAGTGAGTTGTTCGACAACACCGTGAGTGCTACAAAATCACTATAAACAGAGAGTAGTCTTGCGTCACGCTCTGAGCTATAAACAAAGGGAAGGTGGTAGAGAGTGTCGGAGAGAGGTGAGTTTCTGGTGCCCTCGTTAGCAAGAGAGCACTGTCAAAGATTCTATGTAGTATCTGCCCCCTTTCTATCTTTTTTCCACCCGCTTTCTATCACCAAGAGTGTTATCGTGCTCTTCCTCTCTGAGATCGACAAGTTGCAGGTTAATTCTCTAATGTGTCCAGTGCTCCCAGCATCCGTCTTCAATCAGTGGATTGTCGCCTTGAATAAAAGAATTCACCCCTCACTGGATCATCCCTGTCGCTCATCATGCAAGGCTCTATGCTCAGTATCAAAGATCGGCCTGCTTTTCAGTACCTCAACATGTTATCATACCATCTCCGAAGCTTCAGTCATTTTGGCTATGGTGAATCTCTTGCAGATGAGATGGGTCAGGAGGACGGGTTTGACCGAGAAGCCCAGAATAATCCTTTGTGGATGATGGATACTCAAACAAGGACTGATGGAGAAGTGTTATGGATGATGGATAGAGGTTACAAAAATGATAAAATGCAAAGAGTGTTTATGAACACTTCTAATTATTTGAGATTAGCAACTAACTTCACACAAAGTGTTTATAAACACTATCAACAAAGAGATCCACTAGCAACTGTGGATAAATGTGTTTCACAGTGACACAATATCATGCTCAATCCACAAGGAGGGTGGGTGGGAGGGAGGGAAAGAGTGATAAAGGATAAGGGTGGGAAGGTGGGAAAACGGGCAAAATGAGGCCCAAAAGAGTATAAACTTGATGGCAAAAGCTCCTCTCAATGAAGAGAAAGCAAAACCACCAACACTCAAGCACCACCACCACCACCAAAATGACCGCCAAATGTACCACCAAGACCTCCACCTAGCGCTCTAATACCATGTAGAGAGTACACACGCGGAAGCAAAATGAAAAGTAAAGTACTCTCACAAAATAAAGAATGTGTGAGACACAAAATGAGTAGACCATGAGTAGTACTCATGTGGATTACAAATGAGCTTGCCAAGAGCATGGAGTAGGCTCCTCAAGCTTCTAACCAAGTACAAATGAGGGGAGAGGGCCTCCTTATATAGATTTAGGAGGGGCTCTCAAAAGTACATCATATGTGGGATAAGTCTCTTGAAAGGAGAATGAATACAACTGGTAGAAGCACATGGCAAGGTACCCAAATACAAAGGAAATACAATATAAAATGGAAATATACTAGAAATGGAGTGCCTCCTGGATACAGAATGGAGATGCACTCATGCAGATACAAATGTAGATGAAGTAGGAGCAATCATGTCGTCAACAATTATTATAGCATTTTGGGCTTGAAGACTGCAAACCTATTGCCACTCCTATGGAGACAGGTTTACGATTGAGTCTTCATGATGCTAGAGATGCATTTGATGTTGTTCTCTATCAGTAGGCTGGTGGATGCTTGATTTACTTATGCATTACTTGGCCAGATATTCAGTTTGCTGTCTCATAGATGAGTAAGTTTATGCATTGCCCAGGTGTCAAGCATTGGTAGGCAGTTAAGCATGTTTTTTGCTACTTGAGTGGTACCCGACTACTTGGATTGTTTCATCCCAAGGGGGGATCACTACTACCAAATTTACATGCTTTTGTTGACTCTAATTGGGCTGGTTGCTATGACACTCATGTGTCCACCAGTGGTTTTTGCTTCATGCTTGGTAGCTCATGCATATTTTGGTTGAGCAAGAAGCAACCTACTGTGCCAACTTCTAGTTTTGAGGCTGAGTATAGGGTAGCTTTCACAACAACTGCTGAGTGTGTGTGGCCCAAATGCCTTATGGCTGATTTGGGTGTTGGTTAGTCTTCTACCATCACCATCTTCACTAAAAGTCAGAGCACATTGGCAGTTGCGAGGAACTCTATGTTCCATGCTCGCACTAAGCACATTGAGGTGCACTATCATTATGTTAGAGAGACATTCTTTTCTAGAGAGATCAATTTGGCATATGTGCCCACATAGGAGAACATTGCAGATCTTTTCACAAAGGCTCTGCCTAGGGAGAAGTTTGAAGCTTTCCACAAAGCTTCGGGCTTACTTCCTTTTGTGGATTGATTCCACATAGCTTGGCACCTCCTTATACATTAGTGCCAACTCCTTGTTCACCACATCACCCAACCAAGTTCCATTACAAAATATGGCTAGACCTCAATTCAAACCTAGTCAGTTGAGAGATCAATCCCGTAGGTGCAATGAAGACCACTTCATTAGAGATTTTCCACTTTCACAACAAGTTCATCAATTACTCTTCCAAAATCAAGGAAGGAATAGAAAGAATCTTAGCAATTAGTTTCATTTATGATTTGAGCATACTGAATGGGTGTCACCAATAATGGTTGTCCCAAAGAACAATGATAGTTTACATTAATCTCAAGAAACCCACTATATGTTATCGCTATCCATTGCCAATCGCACATCATTTACTAGAAAAGGTAGCTAGAAAAGTAGTTTATAGCCTCTTAGATGGTTTCTTTACTTACAATCAAGTATCTATCACACTAGAGGATCAATATAAGACCATCTTTGCAACAAGGTGGGGCACATATGTTTTTTGTGTAATGCCATTTGAATAAACCAATTCCTCATCCACATTTCAAAGGCTAATCTGCCATATGTTGAAGGATTTTCTTTGAAATTTATTGATGACTTGTGTGCATACTGAAAAAAATGGAAGGAACATGTTTTAGATCTTAGAAAGATCTTTCATAAATGTTGCTTATATAGAGTGTGGTTAAATACCAAAAAATGTGATTTTAAGGTATGCCAAGGTGAAAGCCTTGGGCACATAGTCTCAAAAAAATGGTACATCAACATATGATGAAAGAAACCAAGCAATAGTAGAGCTATCAAGACCACAAAATGCCAAAGAAGTTCAAGGTTTTATGGGATACTACAGATATTATGAAAGGTTCATACACATGTATGCAACCATTGGTAAGCTAATGTTCGAGCTTTGGAAGAACTTTGAGTGGATGGAAGAGTGTGGAAACTCCTTCTAAGAGCTCAAAAGACATCTCATATCAACACCTATATTAGAGGCATTAAATTGGAACAAGTCATTTCATATCCACATTGATGCATCTAAATTTGCAATTGATTGCATCTTAGCACAATCTGTTGATGGGCATGTTTAACATCTACAAGCATCATCTGCTTCGACTTGAAGATTGAATAAATTAATGCTATTTGTGATGAAAATGATGTGTTGAAACTTGCTAGTACTATGCCCCACTAAGGCTCCTATGGCTTCTTCTCTTTCCCACATGTGACTTCTAGATTCTAGTGCTTCTTTCTATGTGACCATGTAGAGAATGGTTCTCTACTTATGCAACAAAGTCTCTTGGTACCGTGAGATTTTCTAATTCTTACCAGTGTGACGTTTTTGGGATAGGAGATGTGGTTGTGCAGTTCATTAATGGTTCAAAATTTACTATGCATAGTGTACGCCATGTACCTCAATTATCACATAGTTTGATGTTAGTTGGTCAAATTTATGACCTTGGTTACAAGGTTTTCTATGCCCAATCCTTTTGCATATCAAAGGTCCGACTTTTAGAAAATGGTTTTCTTGAGTTGAGATTGAAAAAGGAACCAAGATCAAGGCTTTATGTTCAGATAGTGGGGGTGAGTATGCCTCACTAGAATTCAACCTTTTCTATCAATCTAGAGGAATTTTTAGAGATTTTAAAATTATGTATGCCCTAGTATAGAATGGTCTAATTGAAAAGATGAATAGAACTATTCAAGATAGAATAGTTTCTATGCTACATCATTCTAACCTTTCACAAGGATTTTGGGCAAAAGCAATATTGATTGTAGTTCATGTGATTAATCTTTCACCTAGTATTGCCAAAGGTCTAAACGTGGCACAAGAGTTATGGAAAAGCCATATTTAGATTTTTTGGGTGTGAAGCATATGTTTGTATACCCAAGAATCTTAGACAAAAGTTGGATCGTAAGTAAAAGAAATGCATTTTTATTGGATATGTTCGAGAAGATCAATTTGGATATCGCTTATGGGATCTTGAAACACTGTCAGTGATCAGAAGTAGAGATGTCATTTTCAATGATTCTAAGATACAAAAACAACCCATTAAGGAGGTTGAAGTGAGAAGCATGGTGTTTGAGGATACTAGTCCTCTAATTAGCACGCATAAAAATGCTACACATCATTTTGATATGCTTGATACTTTATGTCAATGATATGTTGATTGCTTGGAAGTCCTTTGATGACTTGTCATTGCTCAAAAGGAATTGAGTGAGACATTTGATATGAAGGATTTGGGGGATGCCAAACATATTTTTGGCATGCACATTACTCATCATAGGAGTTAAAGATGCATATACTTGTCTCAAACTGATAACATATCCAAAGTAGTTCACAAGTTCAATATGCAAGGTGGCAAGGCATTGAGTACACCTTTACCTACATATGTGAAATCGAGCCAGGATGGTTGCCCCAAATCAGGTGAGGAAAAGGAATTCATGACCAAAATCTTTATCAATATATTTTTGGTATTTTCATGTATGCTATGGTAGCTACGAGACCAAATATTGCATTTGTAGTGGGAGTTGTGAGTAGATATATGTCTAATTCCGGCAAGAAGCATTCGGAAGTGGTCAAGTTTGAGATATATGAGTGGCACTAAAGATATATTTATATGCTTAGGTAGAGGAAAGACATACGTTATTGGTTACATAGATTTTGACTATGCTCGTTGTGTAGAAAATTGGAAGTCTAAATTAGGGTACATTTTTCACTTTGTTGGAGGTGCTATCTCTTGGAGATCTCGTCTTCAAGTATGTACAACTATGTCCACTGTAGAAGAAGAGTATGTTGCAACAAGTTGCATGTAAGGAAGCATTGTGACTTTCTTCTTGCTTGTGATATGGATCTACCTTAGCATGTACCTCATTTTCTTAGTGATAGTCAGAGTGCCATTGCCTTGGCTAAGAAACTGGTCTATCATGCAAAGACCAAGCACATTGAGGTGATGTATCATTTCATTGGAGACTACTTAGCCACTGAGCACATTATTCTTGAGAAGTTTCATACTCAATATTATGTGACATATGCTTTGAATAAAGTTCTAGCATAAGATAGCTTTTGACACGCTTGTCACTTGATCGTGGTTACTTGATTCCTGATCTTACATAGTTACATGTACACTATGTAACATGCCCATCAAGTGGGATATATAGCTTGTATACTTACACTCAAGCATTCTTTATCATTCTTTATTTTTTCTCCCCTATTCACTTTGGCCATATTGGCCTTTAGTGGAGGATTGTTACCGTTAGTGTCGATGTGAAATGCCAAATGGCCATCGAACACTTTTGTATATGTTTAGTAATATAACATATAATGGATTGGTCAACCATAGACTTGAAGTTCAAACGCAGTTGTGAAACCTAGAAAATATGAGTTTGTGCTTCTATGTATGGCGTGTTTTTGCAAATTTTGTCGGTCTCATGTGGAGTACTGTGTTTGGCATCAAGAGCTTGGTTCTCTACATTGAGGACATCATTGCATATCTCTCGCAAAGGAGAATCCATTGTGGTACATCACCATTGCACCACTTCATTAAGCTCTACCAAGAACCCCTAACTACATACATTCTCAGGCAATTAATAAGTGGCATTATATAGAAAACAAGAAGAATAACACATCAAAGCATATAGCATATTTGTAAGAAACGATTACTTTTGAGACACATAGGTTCAAACATCCACTCTAAGGTTCATCGTGAAATCTCAATGGATTCATTGTTTGAACCACATCTCATTGCCATGAACATGTGCTAGATACACTACAATGCAAAGACATCCAAAGATAAAAGACCTTGTATATTGTTGAATTAGGGCATTCTCCACAACTATGTAGCTTATGTATATTGGTAAAAGATCAAATTTTTGATAGACATATGTTATGTAGCTTATGTAGTAAGATTGTCTCTTATATAGATATTGAAGACCAAAATAAAACTAACTAAAGCCTACTTAATAGGCTTAGGAGGTACTCAAAACCCATCCATTGGTGAAGTCACACTTCCCATGCATTTGGTAAAGACCCAGATACATGTGAAACTCCTAGTCTATAAGGGTGATGAACTGGCCCAATAAGTCATACTAGGACAAGGTTATGATTGTATAACTCATGGGTTCAAAAGCATAAATATATGGATTATGAAGGTTATAATGTGATGTATATTTGCCTTGGTTCAGCCCTTTATTTAACCTTGGAACATGCTTGAACCTTTGGGTTGAACCCTTGGGATATTTATTCATATGAGCTCCCAGTTGAATGGTTGTGAACCTTAGGCTTGATTTATCCTAAGGTGTGGGAACTTTAGTCTTGGGAGAAGCTTCTCTAAGTGCCAGCTTGGGGTGTACATGAGAGAAGAATCCTCATTCAATTTAGAAGCCATGTGATAGACCTTGGGAAATTGGAAGGCATGTGGTCACCCTTGGGAAAGTTTCCACATGAGGGATACTTGGCGGGACACTTGGCCAAACCCAAGAACACAAAGCCCCTTGGTCTAGAGGTATATACATGTGTGGAGTTGGATGGGTGGAAATGTGCTCTCTCTTGCCATGGTGGCCTTGCTAGGTAGTCTTTAGTAGTTTGCTATTATGCAACATTGATATGAGAGAAAATCTTACTCTTAGAGCTAGGCTTGATCCCTTGTCCAATCGACAGTATTGCACGAGCCCTTTATCATTCGTTGGGTTTTGATGGGTCTTTTATGAAGTCCTTGAGATATTGTTGAGACCTTCAAACTCATCTTTAGGAGATATAAAAAATGGCATCTGTCCACCCCCCAAAGAGGGGATCGTTGATGCATTTAAGCCTCTCAATATGCACACGGATGCAAGAAGCCTATTAGGTATAAGCAGCCAGGAGAACCGCTTGAGTCACAGTCTAAAAGGGAGCAAAGATGAGTTCTCTCTTCTTTGCTTCAGATGAAAGAATAAATCTTTCTTTATCTTCTTATACTACTCAAAGATGTTAGTTTACTGCCTATGTGCGATATGAACGCTCATACGTGGATCATCCAAGCATGCGTGGGATCTCTTTCAATCAAAGGATATTTCCCATTTCACGAGCTGCATCGTGGGTTCATTTAAACTTTCTTTCTGCTCTCATTTGAGATAAGTATATGATGCATTTTAAGAAGTGATTTTTATAGTCTCTTGTAAGATCTATGGGGTTGATTCCCATTCATTTGCACATCCAATACATGGACGATTATTTTAGCTCACCACTTTTGTCTAGATTTTCTTTGGTAATTCTTTCAAGGAAGCAAACAAACATATATGATGAAATATATAGTTTTTCCTTTTTGAGGAATATTAAAAGGCCATGGAAATACCAAGAGAAGAAAAGAGTGTGCCTTCTTCATTCTCAACCTCAACACAAGGAGAAAGCATGGAATCTTGCTGTGGAGCAAACATCTTTTGAAGCATCAAAAGGGACTTCTTCAATTAATATCGGGGAACACTACAAGGAATAAACGAGAATAGTGACGGTTGATGCAACACAATTTCCTTGCTTTGTAATTGTGCATTCCATCACATTAAGCATTGAATGTGCACCATCATTTAAATGAAGCTAATATTGATGCTCTTTTTGAGGCTCCTAATGATGGTAATTAAAGCGTCGCATATGTGAGAGTCGCATATGTGACATAGAAGCACTGTTGCATATGTGATGCAAAAAAGCATCGCATATACATTGCTCCAGAATATCACATATGCGACAATTGTGAGGATCGCATATACGATGAATCCACATCGTTTATATGATGCTCACTTTTGACCAAAATAAAAACAAGTACATGGCTCTTCAATTGGCATTTTGCATGTGTCTGATCGAAGAACAAACCAACATTCATATTTGTGCTATGCTTACAAGCTCGAGCTCTCTCTTTCTCTCTCTCTCTCTCTCTCCCCTTCTCTCTATCTCTCTCCATCTCTCTCTCTCTATCTCTCCCTCTTTCTTCCTCTTTCTCTTTCAATTTCTCTCTCTCTCTCTCTCTATTTCTCTCTCTCTCTCTCTCTCTCTCTCTTTATTGCAAGTTATTGAAGAAGTTGATCGAGCTTAATTTATGGCTAATTATTGTAAGTACAATTTCATTGTTTTGTTTTCATAGATTAGCATACTCATACTTGCACATTCACATGCACATATACACATATACATGCACATGCATGCTCATGCATGCACATACATACACATACTTATACACATACACATGCACATGCACATACACATACACATACACATGCACATAGACACACATACACTTACACCTACACATGCACATACACACACATGCACATGCACAAACATATCTACATGTGCATGCATGCATGCACATGACATGCATGCACATGCACAGACACGTACACACAGAAACACATACTTATACACATACACATACATATGCACATATATACACATGCATATGCAGATGCATGCACATACACATGCATGCACATGCACATACACATGCACATTCATGCACATGCACATGCACATGCACATGTCCATGCATGCTCATACATATACACATGCATATACACATACACATATATACACACATACACATACACATACACATACACATACACATACACATACACATACACATACACATACACATACACATACACATACACATACACATACACATACACATACACATACACATACACATACACATACACATACACATACACATACACATACACATACACATACACATACACATACACATACACATACACATACACATACACATACACACACACACACATACACACACACAACACATACACATACACATACACATACACATACACATACACATACACATACACATACACATACACATACACATACACATACACATACACATACACATACACATACACATACACATACACATACACATACACATACACATACACATACACATACACATACACATACACATACACATACACATACACATACACATACACATACACATACACATACACATACACATACACATACACATACACATACACATACACATACACATACACATACACATACACATACACATACATATACACATACACACATACACATACACACACATACACACACATACACAAAGATACATACATACCTACATGTGCATATATACATATACACACACTACAAACACATACACACATATACACACACAAACACACATACAATATGAATGAATTATACAATTAAATTAATGAGTCACATGTTAAATATAAATTGTAATAAAAATCATTAGTACATTTCAATCACATACTTCACTTCAATAAAATAAACTAATTTAATAGACACTCTAAAGTTAATAAAATTATGAACTCATACTATAGACACAATTAAAAACATAACTGATATATATATATATATATATATATATATATATATATATATATATATATATATATATATATATATATATATATATATATATATATATATATATATATATATATATATATATATATATATATGTGTGTGTGTGTGTGTGTGTGTGTACATACATACATACATACATACATACACACACACACACACATATATATATATACATATATGTGTGTGTGTGTGTGTGTGTCAATGTACATAATACATACAATGTAAATAGTGCCAATCATCTGAATCACCCCCTGATCATGATCATCCACATCATCATGATCATCAGCATGATTTGATGTATCTGAAGAGGCATCATGGGTAGAGGGGTTAGTACCTTGTGATTATCAATATCATCCCTTCAAAGGCTTATTTTGATTCACACATCAAGGATAAAGGATTGAAAGAACGCGACCTAGTGTTGGTTTATACACTCAAATAACATGCTCATAAATTTGAAAAAAGAGGATCTAGACCCATGATCATTAATAGAATTTCCACTAGTGGTGCACTTCAATTGACCACTCTAGAGGGTGACATTGTGCCAAACTATATTAGTGGTTGTCGAGTCTAGCTATATCAAGAACCTCTGATAGAGGATATGCTAAGGAGACTCAACATTGCTAAGAAGCAAAAAGAAGAAGAGATAAGGGTTAGAGAAGAAGCACAGGTAGAGGCTAGAGATCACATTAGGAAAAATAAGTTAAGGCGACTAGGCCTAGATGTCAATCCTGAGGCCCCACAATATCACATGGCTATGTGCCAAAGATTAGGTGCAATTGCTTCTTGAATAATTGGCCGACATCCCTTTGTGACCTTAGAGGTAGGACACGGAGAGAATGTAAGGCCTGTGAGAGCATTGATTGACTCAGGTGCAACAACTAGTGCAGTTAGACTTTCATACTGCCAAGCCTTGCAATTGAACATCAATCCCATAGAAACCTATCTCATAGGATTGGGAGGTGTGGAAACCCCTTGTTTGGGAGAGGTAGAGCTTCCCATCTATCTTCAAGATGTTCCAATGAGATTTAAAATGCTAGTGTGTCAAGATGAGGATCTTATGGCACCACTTGTCTTGGGTCAAGATTGGATCTATGACCATGTAGTCAACTTAAACCTAAAAAGTCAACTTCTTCAAGTTTGGGTACATCAACAATGCATTACATTAGAATTAGAGAAGTGCATGCTCACAAATCCACGTGTCACACATTCTCTTAGTTCTTCTAAGACTAATCTTATAGAAGAAGATGTTGTATGTGTCAAAAGCTCTATGATGCAGAAGGAGTCAATCATGGAAGAACAGGCTCAAAGGCGAGTGGATCCCTCTTCTTCTTCAAAGACTAATGCAGCCATAGTAGTTCCACCACAAAGGCAAGCACAACAGTTCAAGACAACTGCTATATCAAATAGAAAGACACCATTCAACAAGGAAGTAGTTCCGGGCATGAAGTAGATCTGGGTACAAAAAGGAGGACAACCATCGGCCTTGCCCCCACAATTCCCATCCAAGCAAGCCAATCGGGCCAGAAGATGAACAAAGAAACTAGTACAAGCTCAACCATAAGGCATCGACGCTGCAGTTCAACAAGGACAATTACAAATATGGGTACCGAAGAAGCTCTTACATACACAACAACCTATGCTCTCCCACATGAGAAAAGACTCAACAAAGAAGCCAAGGTGAGGCAAGGGTCAAAACCAAACACCAAGACCAAAAGCAAACCAACTCACCTCTTCAACAAGAGTCAGAAGACTAGCAACAATGGTATGGGTATGGAAGCCAAAAGCACTAGTAGCCCTCACAGAACCAAAGAACCAACCACATGGGATATAGAATTTAAGAAACCATCTGAAGATGAAGAAGCCCAAGGTGATCTCTACGTAGTTGAACATGGTTCTCAAATGGATCCCTATAAGGAGGAATGATCAGTTGTCATCTCGAGGTCCAATGGAAACCTCTAAGTATAGCTTGCATCAACGCCCCCAAGTACCATTAGAAGCCTCAACGTGCGACAACCATGTGCATATGGCATAACCTTGTCTTTTGCACCATTCAGGTCATGCATTTCCTAAGTATGCATTAATATAGGGCCACATCACACGGCCGTGCATAGACACATTTGAGAATCCCAGGCACATGAGACACATTTTACGTATGTACATACTTCTTGTTTGGTGACATTGTTGAGAGAGAGAGAGAGAGAGAGAGAGAGCTTGTTCCCAGGTTTGGCTCATGGAACATGAATGAGTCATGCTTAGTTGAAGGTGGAATCATTGTAACTGGGCCTTTATCAGTTTGGATAGAAGTGTGTCTCGGCTAGCAGATGATATTATTGTTGCCTTATCTGGTAGATGTCTAGAACTTGGCATGAACATGGCATCCAAAACTATTGTTTCCCCTTACCATGGTAGGAGGGAAGAGCTTGAAGGTCTGCAACTTGAGTGATGCTTAAGTACTGCATGTATGAGAGCACCCAAGGAGATATCTCCAAGGGGCAGTTCTGGTACCCTCCAAATCCTTGTATGTATACTAGGTGAGAAGACTCTTGCTTATGGTGAGCTAAAGAGAATATGTGAAACTAAGCTTGGTGTAGTTACCCAATGTTGTTTGTCAAGGAATATAAAGAAATTCAATTCTCAGTATTTGGAAAATGTTGCTATGAAGAGAGGGGAGAGGACCAAGTGCTTGAAGACTCTCATTAGTGGACCATCAACAAGGGCATTCATTGACAACGATATACCAGCCCATGGTTGATCACAATGATGGATGTATAACACAAAGAGATAAATATTGATTGACCATTCACCATGGTAAGAATCCTTACTTTGGCAACACCATAACCATGATAGATTAACCTCTTCAGCAGCATACCCTTGAGAACTCATCTCAAGACCTCCACTTTTCGCACCACACTTCTTCCAATGCATTTTTTGAGTATGCATGCATAGGGCCACATTACAAGGCCATCCATAAGGCACATACTTTCTTCAACCCATGCACTGACACACTTGTTGGAGGATAAACACTCCTATGTGCACAACAAAAGCAAATGAACCCTCTTAGGATCCTGAAATTTTTCAGACATAGGCTCTGTATTTCTGAGTTTCTCTGAGTATATGCAGAGACTGATAATGAAATTTTGCAGGCTTAAATAAGACTTTAAGATCTTTCAAATGAGAGCAAAAGCACTCCATTTGGACAGTGGATGATGTCTCAACCAGCTGCAACAAAACAGATAACTTGATCTCTTCACAAAGTATGAGCTAGCTAGACAAACTGTTCTCGACATTTCTTTGCACATGTGCAGGCACTAAACCCGAGACTTATACCAGACAAAGTAGAACTTATAAGCTCTCCAACAATACACAAATCATTGCAAATGGATTCCGGATGAAGGAGAAACAACAACTACAAGACCGGGGGGTCTACCGAAAACATCTAGATAGATAGAGTGTGTAAAAGTGAAATTTTTGCAAAATATGCAGAGAACAGCTAGTAGGGGGTGTGCTTAAGCAAGGGGGCAGCTTGGGCACGTATTTCCATGACTCTAAGTCATAATACAACTCATTAGAGATTTTAAAGACCACATATTAACCTCTTTAACCAATCAAAAACATATACATGTCAAAAGTGAGGTCCAATCACATCAAGAAGTGAGCTAAATCTTCTCTAATCAACTTCTTTCCATTATGGGCATAATTTGATGCCTCCAACTCGTGGAAATCAGCCTCCTTTGATTGTGGATGATGTGGAAGGTTCAATTTGGGGCATGTTCCCACACTCTTGAGCTTGAAAAACTTTCAACACTCCCCCTCAAGCTCAAGTCTTTTTCCTTCGTTGCTTCAGCCTATGTCTCTTATGTTGATTGCTTCCTTGAATCCTCCAAGCTTTGTACCTTCAAGAAACTTTTTCATCATGTCTTCAACCTGCACTTTAGTGTTCACATACCTTATATCTAACTCCTTTGCCATCACCTTTTCTCTAATGAAGTGGTAATGAACCTCTATGTGCTTGCTTCTTGCATGAAACATGGGATTGTTAGCTAGGTAGATGCTTGAAATGTTGTCTCCATAAAGAGGAAACTCCTCCACTTCCACTTCCAAGTCCTTAAGTAGCTTCTTAAGCCATAATAGCTCGCATGTAGCTAATGCTAAACCTCTGTACTCAGCCTCTGTGGATGAAAGAGCAACAATGGGTTGCTTCTTAGAGCTCCAAGATATCACTTTTGTACCTATCATGAAAACATAACCCGATGTACTCCTTCGATCATCCTTGCTACCTGCCCAATCAGCATCACTTTATCCTTTGACACTTAGATCAACATCATATGAGTAAAAGACCTTGGTTGATGGTGTGCTTGATGTATCGAAGCACCTTTCTTGCTGCCATAAGATGATCATGAGTAGGTGCATGCAAAAATTGAGAGAGAACACCTACTACATATGCAAGATCAGGTCTAGTGAATGTAGCATAAATTAATGAACCAATTATGCTTCTATATAATGTAATATCTTGTATAACCTCTCCTTGACCTGCAACCAACTTTGTATTGGGCTCCATGGGCTGAGAAAGTGGCTTACAACCACTCATACCACACCTGTATAGCACATCCAACAAGTATTTTCTTTGAATCAAGAAGATGCCATTGTGTGCATAGATTACCTCTATTCCCAAGAAGTATTTTAGTGTTCCAAGATCAGATATCTTGAACTCCTTTCCTAGCTTTGATTTGATATCTTTAATACCTGCAATATCACTTCCTGTGATGATCAAATCGTCCACATAGATGCATATGTATACCGTCTTGTCTCCTTGCTTCTTCATGTAAAGTGATGGATTTGCAACACTTTCTTTGTATCCACAACTTGATAAATAATCCACTAACCTCTGATTCCAGGTCCTTGGGGCTTGCTTTAGTCCATATAATGCTTTCCTTATCTTGCAAACATGATTTGGGTACCTCATACTAGCAAATCCTTGAGGTTGGCTCATGTAGACTACTTCTTCAAGCTCTCCATTGAGGAAGGCATTCTTCACATCCAACTGATATAAGATCCATTTCCTTGATATGGCCACTGCAATCAAAGTCCTAATTGTTGGCATCTTGGCTACGGGGCTGAAAGTTTCATCATAATCTATCCCATAGCTTTGGGAGAAGCCTTTCGCCACCAACCTTGCTTTGTACCTAGCAATGGAACCATCTGAATTTCTTTTAATTTTGTAAACCCACTTATTACCTATCACCTTCATGCCTTCTTGAGCTGGTACCAAGCTCCAAGTATGGTTCTCATCAAGTGCTTTGAGCTCTTCCTTCATTGCCTCTTGCCATTCCTTGCAATCCTTAGCTTCTTCATAACTAGTTGGTTCTTTGTCCTTGATTACCTGAGTCATGTATGCATAATGCTTTGCAATGAAATTATCATATGTTAACCTTTGTATTGGATATCTTACTCTTGAAGACCTTCTTTCACTTCCTTTAGGTGTGGTTGCCATCTTCTTTCTTTGTTTCGCCACTCTTGGAGTTTGAATTTCTTCTATCTCTTCATCTTCCAACATGCTCTCGTCCACATAGCTTCCTTCTTCAATTGAAATCTTCTCTTTGCCTTTGACTTTGCTTTCTTCAGAGCTGATCTCTCTTTCCCTAAGCCTTCCACTCCATGGTGAGGGTGCCCTTGTGTTGCATGAGTTGCTTGGACCACTTAAATCCATGCTTTCTTGAACTCTATCATCATTCTTCAAATCTATCTCACCTATGTCTTCAACCTGCAATGGACTCGTGCATGCATACCAAGGCTTCAATTCATCAAAGACAACATCCCTACTTACCTTCAGCTCCTTGGTGATGGGATTATAGCATTTATACCCCTTTTGTTCCATAGAATATCCCGAAAAAATACACCTTTCAGATTTGGCATCTAACTTTAACCTCAACTCTTGAGGTACATGTACATAGCATATACAACCAAAGATTCTAAGATGTGAAATGCAAGGTTTTCTTCCACTCCATGCTTCCTTAGGGGTTAGATGATGTATACCTGATGTAGGACATCTATTCATGATGTATGTGGTTGTATATGTAGCCTCTCCCCAATAACAATGCGGCATATTCATTTCGTTGAGCATACACCTTGCTACCTCTGCTATGTCTCTGTTCTTTCTCTCTGCTACCCCATTTTGTTGAGGGGTATACCTGCATGTAAATTGTCTTTTGATGCCATTGACCTGCAAAAATTCAAAAAATTCATGGGAGAAGTACTCTCCCCCTCCATCGGATCTCAAAGTTTTGATAAACTTGCCAGATTCCTTCTCCACCTCTGCTTTGAATTTCTTGAAGTAGTGGAACACATCCGATTTGTTTCTAATGCAATACAACCACACTTTCCTTGAAAATTCATCAATGAAGGTTACAAAATACCTATTTCTAGCAAGGGATGCTTCTCTTGTTGGACCCCAAACATCCGTGTGAATGAGGTCTAAAACATTTGCACTTACATATGTACTCTTCTTGAAGGGCAACCTTGATTGTTTTCCTTGTTGGAAAGCTACACAAATTTCATGCAACATTTTAGATGTAAAATTTGGTAGGCCTCTTACCAAGCTCCTCCTTTGCATGTCCTTGAGCTTTTGTAGGTTGATGTGACCTATTCGTTTATGCCATAGATCCAAATCTGCTATCCTCTTGTCTCCATATGTGACATACATTGAATGGTGTGGCTTTTTTCTGGCCATTGTGAACATTCTCCCTTGCTTCTTTCCTTTTGCAATGAGCTTGAAACCTACCCTTGGATCCTCAACAAAACATCCTCTTTCATTGAACTAACTTGATAGCCTTTTTCTACCATTTGGCCTACCGAAATCAAGTTTTTCGTAATAATAGGGACATGTAATACCTCTGATAAGCACTTTGCTCTTTGATTTCATTCCAAGCTGATATCTCCCACATGTTGAATGGTATGCTCTGAGTTATCACCTGTTTCCACATCCCCTTGATGCTTTGGGACCTGCAAATTACTAAAAAGATCCTTTCGACATGACATATGATTGCTACATCCACTGTCTACATACCATACATCTTGACTAGCTTGAGTTGTATCTTCACCATACCTCATGGCAAGTAAATACTCATTCCCTTGGTTGGATGATGTGTTTGCATAATTACGTTGCCCTCTATAATTGTTGTTGTTGCTTTGATTTCCTTGTCTTTGAGCTCTATGATAGCATTGATTTGCAAAACGATCGGGCTTACCGCATACAAAGCATCCATTTGAAGTGGGTTGTCCTCTTCCACCAAATCTTGCACCTCTTCCTCTATTTGTGGCTCTTCCACCTCTTTGACCTGCATTTTCTTGTTGTCCTTGACCTCCTTGGTTGCTTTGATATTTTCCTCTTCCTCTTGTAGCACCTCGATTGTGTCTTCCTCTTCCTCTACCTGCATACAACAATTGCCCTTGGCTATCCTTGGCATTATGACCACCAAGGTTCATCTCCTCTATCACCATGAGAGTGATTAGTTGATCAAAATCAGGAAGAGAGCCCCTTACATACACTGAAGTTGTGAAAGCCCTCCAATTTTCCTCATCCCTAAGTCCATTTAGGGTGTGGGCGACAAGATCGTCATCATCTAGGGCACAACCGATTGACCCTAGTGCATCTGCAAGCTCTTTAACCTTTAATATGTAATCATTAGCACCTTGAGAGGGGCTTTTCCTAAGATTATTTAGCTCATTCTTGAGCTGAATTTTTCTAGCTTTTGTGGAGGTTGAGTACAATCTCTCCAAGCACTCCCACACCTTCTTCGATGTATCCAAATCTTGAATATGCCCTACCATAGAGTTGCTAATATGCTGAGATAAAATGAAAATGACCCTTTTATTGGTTGGATTTACCTCATCTATGTAGGGTTTTGGCTCTCCACCACTCACAAGTCCCCACAAACCTTTCCCCATCAAAAAATTACTTATTCTAAATCGCCATGGTTGGTAGTTTCCTTTTTCGAGCTTCTCAATCTGAGCATTGAGATCAGCCATGGTGCCTCCTAACTCTTTTTAACCTCCCCTTTGATGCAATGAAGTTGAAAAGGATGGCTTTTACCTCAAAAAATAGAGCTACTCCTCTTGATGAAGCTTCGTCTTTGATTTGATGATGTATTTGCTTCCCCTTGTTGACGTACCCATTCTTTGCTTCCTTCCTTCAAACTTTGATGAAATCTTTACTTCACTTCAGTAGCTCCTTCTTCTCTCTTTGATACTCCACTTATAGCTCTGATACCAATGTTGGAGGATAAAGAGTCCTATGTGCACAACAAAAGCAAATGAACCCTCCTAGGATCCTGAAATTTTTCAGACATAGGCTCTGTATTTTTTGAGTTTCTCTGAGTATATGCAGAGACTGATAATGAAAATTTGCAGGCTTAAATTAGACTTTAAGATCTTTCAAATGAGAGTAAAATCACTCCATTTGGACACTGGATGATGCCTCAACCAGCTGCAACAAAATAGATAACTTGATCTCTTCACAAAGTATGAGCTAACTAGACAAACACTGTTCTGGACATTTCTCTGCACATGTGCAGGCACTGAACCCGAGACTTATACCAGACAAAGTAGAACTTATAAGCTTTCCAACAAGACACAAATCATTGCAAATGGATTCCGGATGAAGGAGAAACAACAACTACAAGATCGAGGGGTCTGCCAAAAACATCTAGATAGATAGAGTGTGTAAAAGTGAAATTTCTGCAAAATATGCAGAGAACAGCTAGTAGGGGGTGTTCTTAAGCAAGGGGGCAGCTTGGGCACATATTTCCACAACTCTAAGTCATAATACAACTCATTAGAGATTTTAAAGACCACATACTAACCTCTTTAACCAATCAAAAACATATACATGTCAAAAGTGAGGTCCAATCACATCAAGAGGTGAGCTAAATCTTCTCTAATCAACTTCTTTCCATTATGGGCATAATTTGATGCCTCCAACTCGTGGAAATCAGCCTCCTTTGATTGTGGATGATGTGGAAGGTTCAATTTGGGGCATGTTCCCACACTCTTGAGCTTGAAAAACTTTTAACAACACTAACCCATCACTCATTATGGGTTACGAGTACTTGGCATGACTACTGTGAATATCATCTTTGAAAGATCCAGAGAACATTAAGGTTACAACTGTTGATATATTTAGGCAGTGATGTGTGTGAACACTCTAGGACCATCGGGGCACTTTTTTCCCTCTTTAGGAGATTTTTTTCCCCTGGCTTGCATATACGCCTATTGCCCTAATGGGCTACTTATCTTTGTACATTCTCTAGTAATACATTCAGTCTTGTGTGTTGTGCTCCAAGCTTCTTCTTCTTCCTTGTGCTGTTCCGTGCTTCCATAGACGTCTAACTCCAACAATTGGTATCAGAGCAGGTCGCCGCTTCATCTAGGGCGTCGTCGACACTCCTCCAGTTGTAGTCTCAGATTCGCATGAAATTTGGTGAGCATACTCAAGGTGTTTCAGAGATCAAAACAGCTTCGCTATGTGGTGACGAAATCGCAATATGAGCTCGTTTTGGCCTCCGAACGCACTATCGCAGTGCTTGTGCAGGCTATTTTATCTTTTTGTGCCAAAGGTATATACCTATTTCGATTCGCCAGTATAAGCGTCTCAAAGTCTGCTACAGGTTTAGCAGAACTCATCTAGGCAGTTGTGTTCAACTTTTTGAGATACAGTCAATTTTTTGCATCAAGGTATTTTAGTCACCGGCCATGGCTGAAAGCAGTGATGTATTCCGTATATTGGTTGTTGAGGATAAGTTGGATGGTACCAACTACCCATTATGGGCTTATATGATGCGACATGTATTGGTTGCAAAAGAACTGTGGAACATTGTGCAGGGTGTTGAAAGACATCCTGTTACACCTGCGACTACAGGTACTGCAAATACAGGTGCTGAAGCTGACGGAGATGGTGTCGAAGATGATATTCTACAGATTCCTGTTCGTGCTGCTGTTTCTATTGCACCTACTGCAGAGCAAATTCGTTGGGATGGCAGAGATGCTCAAGCACATGCATTGATAGCTTTGTCTGTCAAACGTGCTATTATTCCTCACATTCGCTCTTGCAGAACAGCAAAGGATGCTTGGGATACACTTACCACATTGTACCAGGCTAGGAATGAGGCTCGTGTTGCTTACCTCCGAAAACAGTTGGAGAGTGAGCACATGAATGAAGGTGATTCTATGGACAATTTTCTAACAAAGATCAAAGTCTTGAAGGAATAGTTGATTTCTCCTGATGAGGTTATACCAGATAGCTCACTTGTGTAGACCGTTCTGAATGGTCTTCCTGATTCATATCATAGTTTTGCTTCTACTCTTCGATTGATGATGAAAGACAATCCAAATGCCTTGTCATTTGAGGAGTTAGTCTATGTTCTGTTACAAGAAGATCAGTCTAGGCAGAATAGGTCCATTATGCGTGTTGCAGATCAAGCTTTCTTGGCTAGTCAGAAGGGCAAAGGAAAATGGAGCTCTTCTACTAGTAAGCAAAAATATGCAAATGCTGCACATTCGAAGAACCAGGATAAAGATGAGAAGAAATCAGAAAAGCAAAAATTGTTTTGCAAGTACTGTAAAGGGAATAATCATATCATAAAGAACTGTCCAAAACTGGTTGCAAAAGAGGCAAACAAAAAGGAGGCTGGAATGGTTGTTGCAGAAGCCTCTACACCCAAAATAGAGTCTGCTAATCTTGTGCAGGAAAAAGAATGGGCGTTTACTATTGTTTGCAGTTGTGAACCATCTTCTCATGAGCATTGCATGTCTGTTGTGGACTCAGATGTTTGGTACTTTGACAGTGGGGTGACCAAACATATTACCTCGCAGCGCAGTTTCTTCTCTTCACTCGAGCCTGCCCCTACAGGGAATACTATCACATGCACCAACAACTCCTCATGTTATGGGAGTTGGTAAGATCATTCTGACTACTACTGATGGTAGTTCTTTCACCTTGTCATATGCTTTATTTGTGCCAGGGATCAAGAAGAATCTGTTATCATTTTCTGCATTAGCAAAGATTGGCTTGGTTGTGAAATTTATTAATGACAGATGTACAGTTCATGATCTGTCAAATGGCGATGTTATTATTGCTTATGATATTTTATGTTGTGGGCTGTATAAGATCATAGACTATGAAAGATGTGTGAATGATTCGGCATGTGAAGTTCATGATTCTCAGGCTATGTCAGATGTAAAGCTTTGGCATGCACGCTTTGGTCATCGGAATTTTGCTAGTTTGCTACACCTGTAGAAATCTGATATGGTGTCTTCTTTGCCCAAGCTTGAGGCACTTGGAAAACATGTATGTGAAGGCTGTATTTTGGGCATAATGCAGCGTTTGTCCTTTCCAAAAGATGGTTCAGTTCGGGCTATGCAAAAATTACAGCTTGTACATAGTGATGTCTGTGGTCCTATGCAGACACCTTCTTTTGGAAACTATCTTGACTTCGTGACTTTCATTGATGATTTTTCCAGGCATGCATGGGTATATCCATTGAAGGCGAATTCCGAAGTGTTTTGTGCTTCAAACAGTTTTTGGTTTTGGTTGAAAATCTGTCAGCATGTAAAATGGGCACCCTCCGTTCTGATCGAGGGGGGGAACATATGTCTTCTGATTTTAATGCATTTCTGGCTGAACGTGGGATAAAACACCAGTGTACAGTGCCGTATACACCTCAACAGAATGGAGTTGCTGAACAGAAGAACATGTCACTCATGGAGATGGCGAGGTGTATGGTCAAGAGTCAGGCTTTACCACATAGTTTCTGGCTTGAGGCTGTCATGTGTGCAACATATGTACTTAACAGGTGTCACACTAAAGCACTGCAGTCTATCACTCCATATGAGGCTTGGCATGATGGCAAGCCATCTGTCGCTCATCTGCGGGTTTTTGGTTGTTTGGCATATGCACTAGTGCCTGAACAACATCGCAGAAAATTGGATGATAAGGCAATAAAATGTATTTTTGTTGGGTACAGTTCTGAAAGTAAAGGCTATCGTCTGTATCATCCACAAACTAAACGCATTCTGGTTAGCTGTGATGTTGTTTTTGTGGAAGATGCTATTCAGCCATTGCTTTCATGTATTAAGGAGACATCTGTTAGCTCCAAAGACATGTATGATACTTTGATGCCTCTTTTTACAGGTGGACAGTCTACTACTAGTCCTAATGAGGCATGTGCATGTGTATGTGCATGTACATGTACATGTGCATATGCATGTATGTGCTTATGCATGTGCATATGTATATGCATGTGCATGTGCAGATGCATATGCATGTGCATGTACATATGTATTTGCATGTTCATGTGCATGTGTATATATATGTGTATGTGTGTGTATGTGCATATGTATGTGTATGTGTATATGTATGTGTATAATTATGTGTGTATGTGTGTACGTGTATGTGTATGTGCATGTAGATACATTTGTGCATGTGCATGTGTGTGTATATGTGTATGTGTGTGTATGTGCATGTGTATGTGTAAGTGTATGTGTATGTGCATGTGTATGTGTATGTGTATGTGTATAAGTATATGTGTATGCGTGTGTAGATGTGTGTATGTGCATGTGCATGTGTATGTGGATAAGTATGTGTATGTGCATATATGAGCATGTGCATGTATATGTGTATATGTGCATGTGCACGTGTATGTGCGAGTATGTTAATTTACGAAAACAAAACAATTTAAATGATATAGAAACAATGAAAATTGTACTTACAATAATTAGCCATCTATAATGCTCAATGAATTTATTCAATAACATGCAATAAAGATAGAGAGAGAGAGAGACAAAAACCAAGAGAGAGAGAGATAGAGATTGAGATAGAGACAGAGAGAGAGTTCATAAGCACATTCTAGATATGAATGTTGGTTCACTCTTTGATCAAACACACATAGAATGAAAATTGAAAATGATCAAAAGCAAGCATCACATAAGCAATGCTCCAAAGTTGGATAAGCGATGGTAAGTTGCATGTGTATGGGGCTTTGTATAAGCAATGCATTTAGCATTGCTTATGAAACACTCCTTTTGCATCACATATGTGAGTTTTATTAGTGTCACATATGCGATGCTTTTGCAATGTTGCATATGTGATGGCATTGCATGACGTACGCTTCCACAATGCCACATAAGTGATGCTTGTTACACCTCATCAAAACCCTCGTAATGAACCTCGCTAGCAATCTCATGTAAATTATGGTATGTGCCCGATGCTATATATGATAGAATGTGCAATCACAAAGTGATGAAATTGTGTCACGTCAACTGTCGCTATAGAGGCAATAGGATTGCAAGCTTCTTGTAGTGATGGGAGTGGCAATAGGATTGAAATCTTCAAGGCGAGAATGTTGCAATAATGTGTCCATATATTTTGGTTGACACAAAAAATGTTCCTCTATCAACTTGCATAATTTGAATGCCTAAATAATGATGCCAATTCCCCAAATCTGACATCTCAAAAGAGGCATGCAAATCAGCATTAAATTTGGCAATATGCTTCTCATTAGGATCAGTGGTAGCATGTCATCAACATATACAACAACGATCAAAAGTACATCATTTGCACACTTAACATATAATCTTCCCTCAATTGGATTGTTCTCAAAACCATGTGCAATCAAGTACACATGTATCTTTTCATATCAAGCATGTGGTGCTTGCTTCAAACCATTAAATGCATTTTTCAACTTGAACACTTTGTTTTCATTACCTTTCTACACAAAACCATGGGGTTGAAATACATAAACTTCTTCATGTAAGTCACCATTAAGAAATGTAGTTTTAATTTCCAATTGATGTAGATTCCAACCATGAAGAGCTTCAAGTGCACGAATGCTATGGACAAGGGTCACTTAGCATGTCGGAGAAAAGGTCTCATCAAAATCAATGCCTCTCTCTTAAGCATAACCTTTGGCAAGAAGCGTGGCCTTATACCACTTGTCAACTATTCCATTAGGCTTATTTTTCAGCTTGTATACCCATTTAGTGCCAATGGCCTTTTTGCTAGGAGGCAAATCACATAAATACCAAGTACCATTCTTCATAATAGCATCATATTTTGATTCCATAGTAGCCATCCAATGTTTCAAATTTTGTGCTTCATCAAAAGAAAGAGGCTCACTCTCATCACAAAGATTGGAGGCAGCCATTGCATAGCAATATGATGCAAAAGAAGCACTATGAAAGCTTGAATAGGTATGATATGACAAAGGTGCATCTAATTTTATACCTCTCAAAGTTTGCACCAATCATTTAGGCATATTTTTAGCCTCTTCTATGTTAGCCCTCTCATCGACAAGTGCATCATGTAAATTTGCATAAGAAATGGAATGATATGCATCATCATGTGGAACCTATAAAGGCTCAGAAATTGCCTCATTTGGACATGCACTTAATTGTCCACCTATAAAAAAAAGGAAGTTTCATATTCTTCTTGTAGCAAAATAAAAGGAAAAAAAACCCATTGGTATACCTATTGATTAAAAGAAAAAAGAATTATTTAGTTACACTCCTATAACATCTCCTATATCGATGTAACATATATGCTCAAATTTTTAATCGCATTTTTTTTTGCTAGTGGAAATACTTATGCATGTCATTTTTACTTCATTTTGCATCTGTTGCTAATTCATGTTTTTTTAATAGGGGAAGCACACTCCAAAGCATTTTGAAGAAACACATTGATGTCATTAGCAAAGAATCCAAGAACCATCACATCCTGACTACACAGGAGAGAGAGAGAGAGAGAGAGAGAGAGAGAGAGAGAGATAATATACCGCTACTTCACTTGATTGTCAACTAGGCAACTGAGATTGGCAAAAATGATTGCAAAAAGCAATGGGGCAAGAAGACATCCTTAATTGATCGAGCTCTTTAGGTAAATAGATGGGGAAAGTTGGCCATTGATGTTAATATGAGCCGAGGCATTTCAAAGGAGTGCGGATCCCATCTTTTTAAATTTACATCCAAAGCTAAAGTCCTTAAGATATTAAAGGATGTAATCCCACTCCATCATATCATACACTTTATCAAAATCTATCTTGAGAGTTTTGGGATGATTGGTTTGTGTACTCTATCCCTCCGAAATATCAATGATGACTTCAAGAATAGATATGCCTTTGATTAATCCTTTATGGTCTTCATTGATCCACAATCAAGATGTCTAGTTATTCGGTTGGCAGACCTTGGGGAAGATCTTGTAGCCAGTCTTAAGCATACTGATTAGGTGCTAGTTTTCAATTATGTTATTGTTGTCTTTCTTGTGGATGAATTTAATATCTCCAACATTAAGGCACTTTGATAAAGCACCAAAATTGAGAGCCTCACACCAAACTAAACAAAGAGGGACCAACAATACTTACTTAAAGGATTTGAAGAATTCGTTAGTGAGACCATCGAGACTAGGGCTCTTGCCTTTGGGCAAGAATCAACTGCCTTTAAAATTTATCAACCAATGAGAGGAGAATAAAGAAATCCCATAATATTTTGCCAATTTTTTTTCGATCTGACACTCGAGATAATGGCCATGCACTGATGCCTATGGGGAGAAAGAGGAGTAGACATCCCTATTGGGTGTGTGTAGAGGTGTGTGAGACACACAAGAAGCACACACAAGGAGCACAAACAGAACAAGACACACAGAGAAGACGGATGGTTGGAGTAGCTCTCTCTATTGACGATGAACTAAACTGAAATAAGAGCTGAATAATATCCCTAAGTACAAAGTACCACCACATATGACTGAATCATGTATGTGGTAACATGGGAAAAGAACCTCTACCAGCACTAGAGTAAAAAGTGCCCATGTATAGGGAAACGATTCACATCAAAGCTACTCGAGGAACACATAAGTGTAACAAACCCCCCTTGGAGGGAATGATGTGAACACATACAGGGAGTGATAGATCTGCCCCCACAAGGTGATAAGCCTAAATCTTTGCGAAAAGATTCAAACTTTTTCCATGGAAGAGCTTTGGTGAATATGTGTGCCACATTATCTTGTAAAGGCACATATACCAAATCAATATCTCTTGCATGAAGGCGCTCTCTCACATAGTGATAATGCACCTCATTATGTTTGTTATATGCATGAAATATTGGGTTTCGTGCAACAACCGATGGACTCTGACTATCAATGAGAATGTGCATACTAGCATAAATCTCCATGCAAAGATCCATCAATAGGCATCTCGGTCATATACACTCCATTGTCGCTGTGGAAACTGCCCTATACTCAGCTTCACAACTTGATGTCACCATTGTAGGTTGCTTCTTACTCAACCAATATATTCATGAGTCTCCAAGAAGAAAGCAATTACCACTAGTGGACACGCGAGTATCATAACAACCACCCCAATCACTATCTCTAAAAGCATGCAAGCATGGCCAAATATCTCTGCCATAAAAAATACCTAAGCTCAAAGTGCCTCTTGATATCTAAACACACACTTCACCGCTTGCCAATGTTTATTAGTGCCAGGGCTATGCATGAATCGACTCAAATGGGAAATTGCATACTGTATATCTGGCCTTGTGTTGCATGCATATATAAGACATCCCACAACTTGCTGATAAAGAGAAGTGTCAAATGCATCACTAAAATGCTCAACTGAGAACCTAAATCCTATCTCAACAGGTGTGGAAATTGCTTACAATCCTCAAAGTCAAAACACTGAAGTAGTTTTTCAACATACTTAGCTTGATGCATAACAATTCCCCCCTTAACGGATACAAACTGGATGCCAAGATAGTACTTCAAAAGACCAAGATAAGCGACATCAAAAGTATGCTACAAATAAGCCATAAGAATGTCAAGTTTTGCATCACATGACTCGGTCAAGAGTATGTCATCGATATAAAGAACAAGAACTGTAAGATCAACCCCATCTTTGCGTATATAGAGTGTGCTTTCAATTGAACTACATGCGAAGCCAAGAGCGACGAAGTGCTAATGGATTTTTTCATACCATGCACGTGGAGCTTGCTTGAGACCATACAAGGCTTTACGTAAGCGACAAAGCATATGCTCTTTCCCTTTCATAGCAAATCCAGGAGGTTGCTTCACATAGACCTCTTCTTGCAAATCATCATTCAAGAAGGCTGCTTTTATGTCTAACTGATGCACTTTCCAACCTTGATGGGCAACCAATGCAACCACAACATGATTTGTAGTCATGCATGAAGTAGGTGCAAAAGTTTCCTCATAGTCAATGCCATATTGTTGCGCATATCCTTTGGCAATCAATCTAGCTTTGTAGCGATCAATGCTACCATCAGACTTTCTCTTAATCTTGTAAACCCACTTTGTACCAATTGCATTCTTTCCTTTTGGCAATTCACATAACTCCTAAGTACCATTCTTATGTATGGAATCCATTTCTGATTGTGTAGCACTCATCCATTGTGGATCGTCACATGCATCTTCAAAAGAAAGTGGCTCTTCATTACATGTTGTTGCAATAAGAGAATAATCCACAAAATTACTTGATGCATGGTGAGAGCTTGATCTTGCTCTACCAAGTAAAGGTGCACTCAATTCGTTGTCTTGCAAAGTTTGTTTCAACCACTTTACCATAGTTTGTGCACTCTTCATAGACATGCATCCATTATGCAATACATCATCAATATGTACATCATGTGTGGGCTGAATTTCATGCTCATTTTCAACCATATCTTGATGCAAATGTTCAACCATATGTGGTTGGAAATTTCCAACAGTTTTGATATTTTTTGGATAAAAATTTTCAACCATGTTTGGCTAGAAACTCTCTGCATTTTCAGCTCTATTTTGCTGGAATTTTTTGGCCCTTTGAGCCTCAGTTGGTTAGTCTACATGGCCATAGTCAAGTGCACCATTTTGGAACAAAGGCATGAGTGTATCGAACACATCTTGTGAGCTAACTATTGGCTGTTTTTTGCATTCGAGTAGAGGGAAAACAGAATTTTTAACAAATACCATATCTCGACTCACAATAATTGTGTTCATCAATGGATTCAAGTAGAGAGAAAACAGAATTTTTAACAAATACCATATCTCGACTCACAATAATTGTGTTCATCAATGGATGATACAAATGATATCCCTTACTTTCAGCACTATAACCAACAAATATACATTTCTTTGCCTTGTCATCAAGTTTGTGACGTTGTTGTGATGGCACAAGAGCATATGCCAAACAAACGAACACACACATATGACTAACCATAGGCTTATGACCATTCCAAGCCTCATAAGGAGTGATGACTCTCAAAGCTTTTGTAGGGTATCGATTCAACACATAATTTGCACACATGACGACTTCCATCCAAAACTTATCAGGAAGGTGCTTTCCTTTAATCATACATCGTGCCATTTCAAGGAGTGTTCTATTTTTATGCTCGGCAACACCATTTTGTTGAGGTGTATATAGCATAGTACATTGGTGTGAAATACCTCTTTCACGAAGAAAATCACTAAACTGATGTGACATGTACTCACCGCCACAATCTGTGCATAGAGTCAAAAGCTTTTGTGAAGAAAAATTTTCAGCCATAGCTAAAGATGCTTTGAAGCAAGAAAATACCTCATTCTTTGCTTTCATAGGATACACCCATGTATGGGGAGTAGCATCATCAATGAAGGTAACAAAATATACATGCTTCCCAAAAGATGGAGTCTTGATGGGACCACATACATCACTATGAACAAGCTTCAATTTTCTTGTAGTGTGTGTATGACTATCTTTTGGAAAAGAAGCATGATGCATTTTTCTAGGAATGCAACCTTCACATACACATACACCGACTCATTTTTAGCTGTACATACATCCTCAAGTCCTTGATGTGTGTCACATACACATCCATTGACTCATTTTTAGCCATACATACATCCTCAAGTTGCTTTCTCAAGTATGCAACACGTGATTCATTACACACGGCATACAAAGAAACAAGAGTGTCCCATGCCTGTCTTGATGTAGAACATGACTGAATGTGTGGAACTATATGACGCTTCACGGAAAGCGCAATCAATGCACGAGCTTGAGCATCTTTTCCATCCCATCGAAGCTGCTCTTGTGTAGGTGGAGAAGGAGAAACCACTGTACATGAAGAAGAAGCTCCATCTGTGATAGTAGACTGTGAAGTAGAAGAACCTAGGGGTCTTCGATCTACATCTACCACTATGTTCCAAAGTTGTTTTGCAACAAGAACATGCTTTATCATGTAAGTCCACATCGGATAGTTGGTCCCATCAAGCTTATCTTTAGCTTGAAGCATGCCAAACAAGTCATTGTTGCCCGCCATTTCACTAAAGAACAAGAATGTGACAAAATCTTTAGTTCGACAAAAGAACAAAATCTTTAGTTCAACAAAAGAACAAGAAAGTGACAAAAATCTTTAGCTCACAGACTTTCAGCCTGGTGGCGATTTTGATTGCACAATTGGTGGAAATGTTTCTTGGCTACTGAAATTCATTGTTCTATGCTCCGAAGTCGATTTGCACTGTTAAAAGTGCATGTGTGCCACAACGTGAAAAACCGAAACTTGAGAAGGAGCTCCGAGCTGAACCTGCTCTGATACCACTATTCGGTGTGTGTATAGGTGTAAGAGACACACAAGAAGCACACACAAGAAGCACATACAAGGAGCACAAACACAACAAGACACATAGAGAAAGATGAATGACTAGAATAGCTCTCTCTATTGACAATGAACTGAATTGAAGTAAGAGGTGAATAATATCCCTAAGTACAAAGTACCACCACATATGAGTGAATCATGTATGTGGTAACGTGGGGATAAAACCTCTAGCTAGCACTAGAGTAAAAAGTGCCCATGTATAGGGAAAAGGTTCACATCAAAGCTACTCGAGGAACACATAAGTGTAACAATCCCAAAGGAGACGATTGAAGTGGTTAACAATCAGGGCTCAAATGTTCTTGTCCAAAGAGCATTCATCTATGTTATTGTCAATCATATATGGAATTGCTTCTTCTTTAGAAGTCTGCACATTTCCTTAATATGCTTGTTTGCTTTGCCTGTCCGTCGATCTTTAAAGTAGATATGAAGTTTCTTTGTCTAGATTTATTATTCGTATCTAAGCATGCTCTTGACTTTGAGCATGCCTTTTTGTAGGTGGGGTTGCCCATTATTGACTTCAATCTCATGCCTAAGTAGCCTTTTGTAAAGAGTATCTCTTTTAATTCTCTAAATATTTTGAATTTCTATTGAAGTGTGATGCAAGATGACTGGTATGCTTGACAACCAAAGTCCAACATTTAGAGCGAGAGCAGTGGGTAATAAAGGCATGCTTCCAGGTAAGAGAGACCTCTTCTTGAATCGAAGTGAGGAAAAAGGTAGTGTGATCGACGTGGAACCAGGGAGCTTTTATTTTCTTCATGAATGGTTTAATCATTCGCCCAATAGGATAGTAATCCAACACTACAATGTTCATGCTTTGAGTGAGGGAGCCCCAATTTGTCAATGATGATCTGGGAGACATATCCTTTGTCAAGTCTAGCTTTGCACAATTCATTGCCAAATTGGAGGTTCGACCAAGAAAAGTCATGGGGGTCCTTGACCTCCACTAGATCATGATTGAGCTTCACCTAATACCATCAACTTTTCTCTACCCCTTCAATCACACGGCTTCTCTGAGCCCACCTATTAGCTAGAACTTCCACCATGTTAAAATCCTCATAGAGAATGATATTTGAGGGTAGGGAATCGAGAGACTTCCAAGTAACGATTCTCACAGAATTAAGATTAAGGGCATCAACCAAAGCGATGGAGAAGAGATTTCAATCACCAAAAGAAGTCGTAATCCATTTGTGTTGTAGATCCACTAAGGTTCCAGGAGGGATGCTGACCAAGGAGGGATTCAGACCAAGCATACTTGAAATCAATCATAGTGCCACCACATCCTCTAAGGTGGTTAGTGGCGAGCCAATCATGAAGAGAGGAAATTTTTTGAAGTTGTCTTTTAAAAAACATTTGATTATTGAGATCAACTCTTCGTTATTAGCCTGAATTAATTTGAAAGTACATTGAAAAATAGACATAGCACCCCATGAGATCCTCCCAATCCCACTAACCATGAGTTAAATGTCTAGCAACTATTAAAAGCCATACGGCCCACTAAAATAGACATTGCCTAACATTACGGCCCAATAAAATAGACATTGAGAAGGGAGCACCTAACATTTGAACTAGATAGCTCGAAGATCCAATGATCTAGCGAAAGGGCTGATTTGTCAGCGGTGTCCAGCCTCAACGCATAGAGTTGAACCTGCCCTCACGTATCCAGTGAAGATGGGTTATCGTTCCATGGATTCTGGATTCTGTGCTCTCGATCATGGGGTGCACTGTGGACGGTTCAGCTGGATAACGCCGAAGCTCTTCTCTCTGGGGCTTTCGCACGCCGGGGAGGCGGGGACAATCAAAGCATCACCCTTCTCTAATGGTCTTTGCTGCTTTCTTGGGCCCCGCTTTTTCCGTCGATATTCAGTCTTTCACACACGCATACAACTTACAACCAGGGCCTAAATTTCACGGCCAAGACAAAATGTCATATGACATGAAAAATTTTGCTTCTACCTTTCATAAAAGAAATTTTCACATGTTTACACAAGGCATATACATATAATATATATACAGACCTACAAAAAATGATAGGAAAATTACCAATCAGAGCTTGTCATTTGACAGGAAGTTTCAAAAATTACCTATTTTGATAGGAAAAATGTCCAATGACAGGTAAAATGCCTATCAATTTTAGGCCCTGCTTACAACTACCGTGACAACTTGACAACCATGTGCATTGTGCACTCAAGAGCATGAGACAGTCATCTTCTAAATGACTGCCCTCAAAGTCAGCGGATCCCTACCTGTTCCATTACCTCCCATTTCGTATGATTGACTCTAACGAGAATCCTGAGGTCAACAGCGTGCTACAATTCAGTCCCCATATATCTTTACGTTTCCATTCTCTTTGTTCGATGTTTTCCAGAGTCATGGAAATGGTCCCGTTCCAAGCAGAGTGGCAGATAGTCAACGCTATGGTCCACCGAAATGCATAAGCTGTGGCAACGATCCTTAATCCAGGATGTCGTCTTCTTCGAAGTAGAGGATATGTAAATTATCAGTAATAGGGATAGGTGAAGCAGGTTTTTCTCTAAGGTAGATCGTTTCTGTACGGAGGAAACATGCCACTGTCCTATTAAACTGGGCCCTGCAACCTAACAGACTCAGGATGCGAGATTCGATACATTATCCTACTGTAAACGAATAATTGACAGTTTGCCACAGCCATTTCGGTGGATTCTCACGTTAAATATCGTGGTGCAAAACAGAACAATTCTAAGAGAGTTGCGATTTCGGACGTGCTGTATCTTTTCGTCGAGGGCTATCAGACAGACCGACATCGTCTAAAATGTCAAAAGGAACTCACAGTCGCTTCCATTATCGTTTTCTGATGTGGCATTTCAACACTCGACTTAGATACGTCCTGGGTGCTGGCGTACTCTTCTGTCTTTTTGTGCTCGCTGGGAAAGTGTCCTCTATCATGGGATGGCATCACTACGTTCATGAGTCGGAAAGGTATTTTTGAATCCCGTGTCTTGTTTATCAACAGCTAAACCACAATCAGCTGTTTACTAGTAGTCGTGCATCAAGTCGATAATATCTGTGCCGCTCATTGATAAGGCGAATCTGCATGTTAATTGTTGTTTGAAAGGACTAGCAATGCACGACAAACAAGTGTCTCAACCTTTATTAAAATTTATCTCTTAAGGTCATGAATACCAGTAAGTTATTAACCTATACAATGAGCATTGTTATAGTGCTGTTTCAAGAGCCTATATCTAGGAATGGCATATTTGATGTGAACATTACGGTCTTTTGTATGATCTGAATATGATTTGAGTTGGGCGAAGATTGGGTTGTGGTTATAACTTACGTAAGGCAAGCTTTTTGATTCCTGTGCTTTTTGATTGTTTGTTTTACTGATATATTCTCATAGCCTGCAATTCCAGGTTCATCTACAATAATGCAAGTTAGTACACAATTACTTGCATCTTGTATCAATCCAAATTTTTGAAATGGTTTGAATGTACAGTCAAAACAACCATTATCTAGAGAAGGAATTGATTTCTTTGTTTTGAACAGTGGGCAGCGTTTCACTGTTTTGGTTAACACTTGGAGGCGGCCAGATTTATTAAAGAAATCTGTTCAGCATTATTCATCTTGCCCTCGTGTTGATGCCATCCGTATTGTATGGAGCGAGTCAAGAGAACCACCTAAGGACTCATTGGTTTCAGATTTACTTTCATATGTGGAAAGTGCTTCTCGAAAATCAACGCATATGATAAAGCTTAAGATTGATATGCACGATGAAGATAATCTCAACACAAGGTTTAAACCACTGAATGACCTCGACACAGATGCAATCTTTTCTGTTGACGATGATGTTTTAGTTCCATGCGACACATTAGTTTTTGCTTTTACTGTTTGGACCAGTGCTCAAGATAGCATGGTCGGATTTGTGCCTAGAATGCATTGGATTCAATCTGAGGTTTGCTTTCTCCATTCTTCTGCTTTTTTAGCTCGATCGTAATTGCTTATTATGTTTATTACTGACCGTTACAGCCAATCTGACCTGTGTTTGCCACTGTTAATGTGGTAGATGCAAGATGCAAGCTTTCCACGCTACATCTATGGTGGGTGGTGGTCTGTTTGGTGGATGGGGACATACAGCATGGTGCTCTCAAAATGTGCATTTCTTCATCAAAAGTATCTTGACCTTTATACCAATCATATGCCAGTGCAGATTCGGGACTACGTGACACATAAAAGGTGGGAGGTTTCTTTAGTGTTTTGTTCATAACTTTGCTTCACGCATCGCTGATTTCATAAGATGATGCATCGTAATTCAGGAACTGTGAAGATATTGCGATGTCTTTTCTTGTTGCCAATGCTACTCAAGGTCCTCCTATCTGGGTGAAAGGTATTCCTCTGGCTGCAAAGTATTCATATAGTAACTTTTTTCTCACATTCTCTTTCTTTTAAGCTACATATATGTGATTGTGTTTATGCATGTGTGCATGTCTGTCTGTCTGTCTGTCTGTCTGCATGCATGTATGTTTATATGTATCCTATCCCCTCCCATCACCATGCCAAAAGCCAAACAAGCTTGTTGGCAATATGTCACAAGCCAAGGGAAGTTTGGCTTGGGGGGGGGGAGTGAGAGATGGACTTGTAAGCTATGTGGGTATAGTGGAGGTGGTGGAGCCGATAAAATCAAGGCCCATCTTGCAAAATATAGTGGCTTAGGGGTTGCTCCTTGCAAGGGGCCAATACCTCAAGCTATCAAGGAACAACCATTGTAATGGATGGCTCAAAAAGATTGAAAAAGGAATCTACCCCTACAAGTATGAGCCCATAGAGAATTATGGAAAGAATGGCCATGCACAACAATCATATGAGCAACCAAGAAAATGTGCAAGAGTAGAGCATGATTATCAAGAGAATCAACATGGCTCTCTTGGATCCCCCTCCATATATGTTAGCTTGCAAAAGAAGCATAAACAAGAAGCCACATGAGCTCTCATGAAGGCTTTTATACAATGTGAGTTGTCTTTTAATGTTGTACAGACATTAGCATGGAGAAATGCCATTGAGGAAGTATCATTGTTAGGATATCGTCGGCAAAGTCGGTAGGTCTATCTATGAAGAATCGAGGACAATGGAGCTGAAAAGAACAAAGGAAGCATTAGAGAGAACGGTTGAGCTCATGAAAGACACATGGGCAAAGTATGGATGCACAATCATGTGTGACGAATGGATGGACATGAGAAAGAGAAATGTGCACACTATTCTGATGCATTGTTGCAAAGGCATCATGTTCCTTCGAGCCATAGATGCATCACTTGCTGATATTACAGTCACAAGTTAATCTGTATTTTTTATTTCTCATTGCACATTGGAATGTGCATCCTTAAGTGTAAATTCATTATGTAATATGCACATTGCACATTGCGTCATGTAATATGCATTATGTATTGTCACTTGTGGCATGGGTATGTCACATGTGCATCATCATCATTCATTATTCATTATTCATTATACCATGAGTCATGGCTCATGAGTCATGATATGTCACATGTGACTTTTGAGTCTTGACATATCATGAGTCATGAGTCATAACTCATGACTAATATATAATGAATCATGATTCATCATGATGCATGTGACATGGCACATGATGCATATTACATAATACGAAATGCATATTACATAATGAAGTGTACCATGTGCATATTACATAATGCATTAACACTTATGGATGCAATGATAAATCATCAATGATAAATTGTTGATCGATAATTGAATAATTGTTTTATATGTAAACAGGTCGGTTCACCTATGACCATATCCATCAAGTATGGTGGACATTGGTGTAGAAAAAGTAGTCCACGCGATCAAAGATAATGGAAGTAATCGTGTGGCTATGGGCAAATTGTTGGAGAAGAATTCCCCTCTATTGTGTGAACCCGGTGTGAGGAAAATACCATGGGTTTATAACATTTTTACCACTTGCTTAAAACTGGTCTCTTTTGTTTACAAAAAGACCAAAGTTGCTTGCTTTATTTAGGTCTTTTAGTGATATTGACTTGGTGAAGCCTGTCAAGGCAAGATTTGCATACATGTGCATAGTCATGGACAGATTGGCAAGAGCAAGGTAAACATTGATGCAGATAGATGCATCATCAGATTTGGACAGCTTGGGATGGAAATACTAATCGAAGGGAAGAGGTATGAAGGACATGTTTGGATGATAGTATTTGGAGGGATGTGGAGGGATTGGTATGGGAGTTATAACCCTTATATTCATTCATACACCTAGGAGATAGAGAGGACTGCTGCACCCTTGGACTAGTGTATGAGTTCTTGGACAATGTCAGAGAGTCTATTCAGAGATGTCCTTATTTGATATTGAAGAGGTAAATATATTTTAATTTTTATTGTTTTTTTATTCATCATGTCTCCATGTGTATATGTGTATGCGTATATGTACTATAGTCTATACTACTGTGTATGCATGTGACATATGGGCACTGTTGTTTCCTAACGCGTCAGGAAATCTTTCTCGACATTCCTAACTTTTAACTTTTTCATATATGTTTCCAGGCCACATTTGTTAACCTCTGGTTTTTCATAATCTGCACATCTCTGGTTCCAATGTGCATGCATGCTGCAACAAGTGTCCCACAAATCAGTGCGCCTGCCTTTTGCCTTTTGCCTTTTGCTGTTTGCCTCTTGCCTCTACGGTTCTACCATAGGTCCTCCTCTACCATAAGGTCTCGTATGCCCTTGTTCAATATAGTAGACTCTTACTGTACTTTGTGCAGGCTGCAAGAGTGCCATTGCAAGGTCCAGCCCAAGTGCTTCACCTTCAGGCTGGGAGCTTCAGTGCTTCACCTAAAGCTTGCATGCTCCCTCTTTGAAAGGTACAAATTATCATCAAAGAATGGGGATTAATGTTGACAGCTCTTACCCTTTTTTTTTGGATAATCAAGATTCAAAGGATGCCCTATGGATCAGTTTTGCAAGAGGGAAGAGTCAAGACTTTTGCACACTTCATGACAGCAATCATGTTACATGTATAGTGTGGACATTGGGGTCTTTACTGTACCCTATCATGCAACTCATGAGGCGACGAGGGCATGCTACATGCATACACATGATAAATTTATACATTTATCATTTTATGATATATGATATTATCATATGAGGGTATCTCTCATGAGTCATGTGTCATAAACAAGAAGTTTAACGTACTAAGTTTTCGATTTTGCCATGGTCCGGACATGTATAATGGTAGAATTTAGAAATAGAATAGTGATTGTGCACATGATACACGATACATCACTTGACATTGACATGTTATCATGATATCTCTATGATTTGTTTTAAGATTTCTTGTAAAAATTTTAGGCTGCGTCAAATACCGTCAGAAACATTTTACCTTGCCTCTCATACATTGGCTAAACGTCAGAAGTTAGAAGTCAGAAACCTGTCAGAATCAACTATGCATATGGGTATGTGTGTATGTAGTATATACTGCGTATCTTACATGTGCACACTATGTACACTACATGTGTGTGTATGTGTATATGTGTATATGTACTATGTGCATGTGACATGTGTATGTACTATAGTCTTTGTATGTGACATGTATGTATGTGTGTATATACTATGTGTATGTGACAAATGTGCAATGTATCTATGTGTGTATGTACTATGTATGTGCCATGTGCAAGAGTCAACTTTATTTATTTTTGCTCATAATTGGATTGGTTCCATCACCCCATACATGGGATTGCCAATTTCTTTTATGGAGATCTATATAGCCATCATTGCAATTTCTTCCCTATGAAAAAGATTGATACTGCCTTGAATGTTGCAAGATTATTTGTAAAAGATTTTTTTTGACTACATGGAATGCCTAAAAACATAATTTTTGATAGATACGCTAGATTCACATCAAACTTTTGGAGAGCAACATTTGAATCGATTGGAAGTCAACTTTGTATGAGTACAGCTTTCCATCCACAAATTGATGGGGAAACTGAGAAGGTTTATCGGGTACTTGAAGATATGTTGTGTATGTATGTGAATGAAAAGAAGGATAATTGGAGTCAATATTTTCCCTTAGTCGAGTTTGCATACAAATTACAATAGTACATGCGCCCTTAGTCGAGTATACATACAATAGTGCATGGCATGTATCTATAAAAGTGACTACGTTTGAGGTTATGTATGGTTATAATTGTTGGACTCCACCTTCATTTTTTGGTTTTCCAAATAAAGTAGAAGTATCTAAAGAAATGCTTGAGAAGATGGATAAAGAACTTGAAAAAATTAAGCAACACGTAAAAGAAGCTTGGAAAAGACAAAAGAAATTCTACGATTTGAAGAGAAGACTTTTTGAAATTCAAATAGATGACATGGTATTTTTTAAAGTCAAACATCACCAATCTAACTTGTTGCTAGGGAAGGATCATAGACTTTTTCCACGATACGTAGGTCCTTTTAAAGTTTTCAAAAAGATTGGATCTCTTGTTTATTTGTTGGAATTACCCGAACATTTAACGTGCATCCTATATTTCATGTTAACTTAAACGATATGTACCTAATGTTGCTCATGTTCTGTAGGATAACGATAAGCTGAAAGATGATGGCTCTTTTGATCTTGGACCTGAAATAGTATTAGATAAGAGGGAAAGATTACTTAGAAATAGATCTATTGTAGAGATTTTGGTGAAATGGCACACATATCCAGTTGGAGATTCGACTTTGGTGAACTTAGACGTTTTTCTGGTACATTATCCTTGTTTTTTGGTTGAAAATTGAACGTGAAGATGAAAGAATTAAGAGAAATTCTGAATGAGAGAAAGGTAGAGCATGCATAAGAGAATAAAAGTGTCTCTATGAAATTTTTGTGAATCATGTTTTAATTACCTCATTTAAGGCTCTACATTTAGTTCACTGTAAGAAAATCCCTTGATTTTATTCTCTCTCTAGAATTTCTAAACTTGGAGAGCTCAAAAGTGATACTTGGACGCGGATTTGGACCTAGGTCATTTCTAACATTGTTATGAAGATTGAAGAGTTGAACATTTTTGTGTCTCACAAGCTTAAGGTAATTCATCATTGTTTTTGAATTACAGGGTTTGAAAAAGTGCCATTTTTTAAGGTACTTAAAAAAAAAAGTGGGCTTCTCTATTTCTTTTCGAATCTGTGATTTTGAAGCATACGTTTTTCCATGCACACTTATGGATGTCTTCGGATATGTCTTTTCATTGCTTTTCTTCTATTTTTGGAAAGGTGCCACTAAAAAAAGCACTTGGCTACTACAAATGCACTCTTTTGCGAAAGTTTTGCATGCAATATGGGAGAGCATACTTTTTTTATATTTGGTGGATCACGCACTCCCCAGGGGACGATAAACGACGATAAACTCCATTTTGAAAGAGATTTGCTACGTCAAGAAGGAGGCGGCTGAAACTCAAAGCATTACCTTGTGATTGAGAGTGAGAGTGAGAGTGTGATTGAGAATGCGAGTATGAATGAGATTCTCATAGGTCGAGGGTGGTCGGGAGATTGAGGCTTCGTCAAGAAGCTATTTTCCAAAGCTATTGAATCGATTGATTCAAATCTATAATACCTTAACTTCTTTTTATCTGAGTCATATCTTGTCTACTCTTCGGCGTCATATTTTCTCTTACCTTGTGCAAGTTCTATTTTTCTCTCTTCCACTATTCTTGAGTGATCAAAAACTTGTGATGTCATTAGGGATACCTATGTAGACACGATGACAATCCTCTTAGCCCCTTAGTTGCGATGGTAGCCCCTTGGGTACTTACCCAAGAGTTATTATTCACCAATCTATGCTCCATTGTTGTGCCTATAGGTGGTATGGGATCACCTTGTATATACCTCTCGTATACAGTCCGACTGGAAGAGTGACTTTCCTGCCTTGCTCTATGCTCATGATAGTATTCAACCTGAATTGTTGCATAGCCCGTTGATGTCAATATATGGTCATGAGCCTATCTTTTTGACGACCTCGAGACTTGGAGGTATGGATTCTTGGTCTATAGGAGACATTCCTAAATGGAAGCAAAACATGTTGCAAAGGGAGGAGGAGAGCACAAAGAAAGTTTTGCATTGTTGTCTTCTTGGCATTGTTACAGTTCTCCATATTATTCGCATTGTATGTAAGTACAAGAAAACAAAATCTTTCCAAGAGTCTTATCTTTGAAAATACACTTAGTATCCTCAAATGTGACTTTTAAACCATCTTTGAGAAGTGCATAGATAAGTCTTAGAAATGTCCTGCACATATACAACATCACGAAGCAAGTAATTGCTACCATGCTTAGTCTCTGATGGAACAATTCCAATGCCTTAATAGGAAGAGATTGATTATTTGCACAAGTGACCAACTTATATGGATTAGAAGAAGACATGCTAGAGAACAATATTTATTGGAAGTGATGTGCTTGGAAGCACCACTAGGGACTGAATTCACCTATTTTTCATCTAAGCTAGTGATTGTTCATTGTTGCATTTCAATTTCCCTTCATTTTTCCTAGTCTAAGTCTACACTCTTCAATACAATGGCCATGCTTCTTACAATAGAGGTAGTTTGACTTTCTTAAAGATCTTTTTCTTACCCGATGTAGATTACTTAGATTCTTTAGAATGTTTGGTAGACTTGGGCTATCCTTCTGATTACTAGAGTTAGAACTAGAATTTGAGGAATTACTTTTACTCTTATCTTTATCCTCCCCTTCGCTACCTTTACCTTTAGCTTTAGTAGCTAGGGCTAAGTCTTGCATAGACTCTTGCATATTTGGATTTATTCTAGATTGTTCTTCCTATAGCAATAAGTTTTGCAATTTCCTAGTTGTCACTACCGTGTCAGTTATGAAAATATTGTGAAGGACATATAAGATCTAGGTTGAGAGTCATGGTCACAAGTTTCACATCATCAATTACTAGATTCATCTTAATCAATTAATCTGCTTGATTCTAGATTCCAGTTAAGTATTCTTAGGCACAACTACCTTCCTCTATCCTAAGATTGTGTAATTGCCTCTTCAAATATTGTTTTTTGACAATGTTTAGCGAATAGAAGAGACCCTTGAGTTTATGAGTGTTATAATTGCAAGGGCTTGTGCATCCCTTGAATCCCATCTACTCTCCTTCTATGAAACTTGATGACCAATGGCTATTCCATTCTCTATTGAGAAATCGAAGATAGACTTGACTTGTCCCCTTTACAAGGAGAAGAAGAAGATGGAATTTCCACATCTTCTATAATCGAGTCATGATTGATCTCTCTTATGCAAAAGATATGGGTATTCCACTTGCGCTTCCTTTATTTCTTGAAGTAATGTGCTTTCTAAGATTGTAAACATAGTGTGACCGAGAGATTTAAATCGAGATTTAATCATTTCGATCGTTTAGAACAAGAATAAAAATCGAGGTTTTTATCCACTAAGAGAGATTTTTATTTTTTTCACATATATATCAATAGCTACTGATTGATTAGAAATGCAAGTGAATTAAAAAATCACATGTTGATGGCCATATGTTCACATTGTATGGGAAGATTATTGGGTATTTAATGTCCTCATATAGAGGGACAACTTTCCATTATCAATTACTTGAAAGGTCATGTAGTGCCAA
>CM035437.1:44810170-44950170 GCA_020310875.1 Ceratopteris richardii | reverse complement strand
AAGGCCAGGAAGAGAGGGGAGGAAGGACTTCTATTGTGATGTTAAGTTCTTCGTGGATGGGCATCCTATTAAATAGGGAATTGAGGCCTATAAGATATTGAAATAGCAAGACATACTACTCAAAGGAACAAGAACTCTAATGGCTCATTATGGACATGATTGGACTGGCTTGAAGAGGTCTTAGAGGCATATGACTTCATCTGTATCATAGAGATACACTAGTGTCCAGGGAGGGGCCTTCCTCATGTCTCAAGATTCCAGTGGGAGTCTACCTCTAGGAACACTACGAGATAGAGCACTTCACGTGGATAAGTGGAGTGGCACTTTTGTACAGATAAGGTATTCAAAGACATCTCCAGATCATGAGCAGGGATGAGGAGGCACGATATATGCGGGTCCAATAGAGGTTGCCTGAGAGAGATGGGTCTACATAACCATCTGCTACATTCCCCCATGCGGCTCATGCTATGCTGGATGTGACGATCATGTAGGCATGGAGATTCCCCCTATGCCATGCTTTCTGAGGACATACTACATTCCTCTACATTGGGTGAAGTCTCTTTTCTCTGATACTTCAACGCATGTAAAGAGTCCCGACAGTGTGAGGTTTATGATATAGAGCAGCCTCACATAATGAGGAGTTTAGACTTGGATGAGGTGAAGACTAGCAGAACATCAGCGGACACATTCTAAAGTGTCTTTTCTAATTCCCTCTACAACAAAGCTGACAACTTCCCTCTCTGCTGCCCGCAAACACGATGATAAAGACCATAGATAGTGCTGTGTAATACTCTAATTAGGAGGTTCTCATTCTCAGTAGAATTCCGTTTTGCTCTCAAGATCTCTCTCTATATATTCTAGATACCATGTGACACTCTAAGCTCTTTCTCAAAGGACAACTAAATGATTGTCTGTATGTCTCTGCTCCAATCGCATTTATCCTCTTGTTACTGAATATAGATAGCCTCTGAAATGCACTCGAGTAGACATGTGGCCATCATGCAACACTCATCCCCACTACCAAGGGACCTTGGCTACTAGCCCTTGTCCCATACACACATAATAATGGTCTCTCTAGAGTCTAGACTGATGTCTAGCAGCTCAAGGTTGAATTATATTTCTGGAACTTAATTTCAATGTGTATTCCACAGCATGCTGAAATTCATTTAATGGTTGAAATATAATATATGTTTTCTTTTTATCTCACATTTGGTTCACCTTGGGGATCTCCATCAAGCTCGCCTCAGACTTTCTACCCATTCATGTTCTACCTTTGATTCAGTGATGAAGAAACTAGGCATACTGTGTGCTAAATTTGAAAATTAAGAATCAAATCATCTTGATTTTGGATTATCATGTCAATATCATCAAGTCGAAAGAAATTCTTTTTCCGGGAGAGAAAGGGGACGGGACTCATGTTCAATCTCTCTATGCTCCCATCGTGAAGTTAGGGCCAAACAGGGGATGAGAAAGGGAAGAATTGAGTACTTCCAAGGTAATAATATTAATTAGTGTAAGGATCCTTTAATTAGTGTAAGGATCGTTCACTCTTTACCAAGAGAGATGCAACAATCAATTCATGTCAAAATATCAATGAATGGGAGTAGGATGGTGGATTCAAAGAGAACAAAAATCTGGGCATTGATATGCGTAAAGGTATTGTCGAACAACCCAAATATTTTCCGTATTCCTTCCATTTATTGTGTATCTTCTTCACTTTATACCCCATTTTGTGTCTTAATGCCATTCTAGAGACATCTTAACATATATGTTCAAGGGGTGAGTCCTTCCTACCATCATTCAGGAGTTGTTCTGTGACAGTTTCATTAGTTGCCTCTCCCGTAAATCTCGTGCCATAAAAGGCCTCAAAAAACTGGAATCAGGTCTCCTTACCCCAGTGATGCTTTTTTGCAGCATGTCCACACAACCTGCATAGAAAGGGCCTATTTCATTCTCATATGAATATGTGCAGTCTTGCAGAACTTCCTACAATAGGGAGCTGCAATACATCATTTAAACTACTAGTCTTTTTGTGATAGTTTACAAAGATATAGATGGGCTCATTTTCAGTCGGAAAACTTGATCTTACTGCCTGTCCTTGTTTAACTGCTGATTTTTTTGAATAGGATACTATTTATATGTACTTCTGTTATATGACTTTTCTTTCTAACAAATGTCTTCTTCTTGCAGGTAAATCATATGAGATTGGAACCATTGGTATCAGCAGTTTGACAGGCCATAGTGAACACCGGACAGCTTGTCTAAATATGTTTATGGATATGTATGGATACATGCCTCTTGTTCATAGCAATGTCAAGGCTGTGGATGCAAGGTCTACATGGTTCTGGTGAAAAGACATTTCACATTTGAATGTATTTTTTGTCTGCCCAGAGCTCAAAAGATTTCGCATTTATGTAAGCTCCTCAGAAACGAAGTATACATTGTAGCCTGTAGGAACTTGTAGGGAAAATATATTATATTTGACCTGTCATAGGCTTTGGTCTCCTGCGTTTATAGAGGGGATATAGATGTGAGCCTTAAGCTTCGACAATTCGATTCTCTCATTTAAGGCGCACATAACATGGAATGTCATAGATGCATTACATACTGTTTCTTTTCCAAAGAGTGTATTGATCAGGAAATTTCGACATCATCAAATGATTTTGTACTCACATGCAAGTGAGTCTCCGTAAGTCTTTTGCTTAAGAACTCACATGCAAATACTAAGATTCTTATAAGATGTCAAGGGTTCTTATAACACTTGTGATAAAGTCAATTTCGGGCGCATCTAGGATTTCATTTTGTATCCTTTTTACCTTTCCAAGACACACAAGTTTGACCTAATCTAAGATCCACGCTATTCTTAGCTAAAGTTATGAATAATTGTTTTGTCAATCCAAAAAGAACAACACTCATCCAACCATAGAAAGACCAATATCTTCCACCTTACTAGTCATAAAATATAACTCACTTCGAGATCGAGAGTTTTTCTTATTCTTCCAAATGTCTAGTATGTGAGGCACCTAGGAGCCCATCGAAATGGAAGCCATACCTTTTTGTTTTAGATTTGACAAGAAATTAAGTGTATGTGGGTGCTCAAGTGGAGTAGCACCCTTCATAAAACCATGCGCAACTAGATGTGTATATACTTGATTTCATACAATCCAATTTCACATTGCACAAACAAAGGAAAAAGCACGCATATTTCAATTCGATAGGAAGGATCCTAGTTTGGAGCATCTACCCAGTAGTTGGCCACCCTCTCCCACATGGACTCGATTGTTGCAACTTCCTTTATCCAAGATATTGATATGTCAACAAAAGTGAATATTTAAATATCAACTATAGGATAAATGGATTCCAATGTTTATCGAGTCCCTCTTCAATTTTTACATAGACACATCCAAGAAGGATAATGTCCCATACCAACACCCCAGAGGGTTCTTGCTTGTACATCAAGGTAAGTCAAAGGCTAGATAATACTTGCAACCATGCATTTTCCTTCAAATACCAAAATGAAAAGAGCAAGAGTAGGACTCATTTGAATATTCACTTGCATGGGGCCTCTAAAAGTATGTGGATTTCTTCCGAATCATCTTTTGCAAGCTCTTCAATAAATAGTTATTTGCCTCTAAGAGGATGTAGGGTGACTAGCCTTCCTCTTTCAACCCATAGCTTCCAAATAATATGAATCAAGTAATGAATCCCCCATGTTCTTCATTCAAATGAACCTTATAAGAACACACAATGTATCCATATGAGAGTAATTCCCCAATGATTACTATCATGTACATAAGAATGGAGGTTATCTTTCACTCGACTATGGCTGTTCATATGAAAAGTTATCATAGAAGATTCAAATCACCTAAACCATCATATTATACCACGTAAATGTTAGGATATAATTCCAATATACATTTTTTGAGCAAGAAAAGATAGGAATATAATTATATGCTTCTTAATTTGGAGTTGTTTTTACCATAGTCGTAGTTCGGAATCCTTTCATCATAGCTTTGATAATCATTGTGCATATTTGTGATTTAAGGCTTAACAAATGATTTCAAACAACATATTTTGAATAAGGATTGTAGAATGTAGATAAACAAACATAAGGTTGCATGGGAACACTCATCACCACCTTATTTTGATGTAGATAAGGTTATGCTAGTGGAATTATGTAAGAATTGACCTTCACATTCATTACTAAAACCATTTCATTTTGGTGACCTGATTCTCATTATGGCCATTTGAAACTCATGCATACATCATTTAAAGCATGCAATGATAGTCATAGTTATACACAATACTTTTTAAGGGCCTTATATATATTATTATCCCTCATGTTCGCTTATGTAAAACAATGAAGGATGCTTTGGATATGCTTGCCATATTGTATCAGAGAGCAAATAACGATTTTATGCTTGCAACAAAAGGGAATATTCCCTAGATTTCGCATAGGATTACCACTTTTTTCTCTCATTTTGGAAAAGCCCGTATACTAGAATATATGCTCTTAGAAAATGAGGCAAAGTATATGAAAATTTAAAAAAATAAATAGAAAAAAGACTTTTGAAAATGGCCAACTTTTCTACATTGTAATATCAAAGGTAATTTCCTTTTTATAAAAATAGCCACATGACTTAAAAACACCTCCGAAAGAAATTGTTTTTGGTATATAAATGTATTAGATTATTGATGTTTTTCTACTATAAAAAGCTTTCTTTAATTCTAACTATAATCAAGCAATGATACAATGAAATTAGAATACCAAGAATTGATTCTATTAAATTAGATGATGTTCCCCCAAACTATAAGCACCTTCAAAGTAGATATGGTAACATCAGAATATTGAAAGATCTCATCTTCTTCTTTTGAGGCAATAAAGGCCTCATCTTCATCCAAATACATGCCAAAATTCTTGGGATCACACATTGAACGTCTTGTTTGCTTTAGAGTTGCACTACACAATTGATCAACAAGTTTTTTCCTAAGCATTTTAATTGTTGATTACCTCAAATGATCTATCTTTATCAATATGAAATTATCGAGAAGAATTGCAACTGCATCCAAATTTGGCTTTGATGTACTATGAGTTCTCTTTTTGCTTTTATATCCTCTATGGTTTGAGCACTATATAATCTTCAATGTATACTTAACTGTATAAGTACCAATATCAAAAATTGATGCTATCTTATTTTGATGTTTACCATTGTAAAATTTAAAATCTTTGCAATCCAAAATAGCCTTCCTAAATCATCTCCATCGATTATGGTTTCCACAAGTGTCCTACACTTATCTATCTTACATTATGACACCACTGTGCTTCCCTTTTCCTTGATATTTTAGCACCCAAATAAATGTTCCTCTCAGGAGGATGAAGAATACTTTGTAATTCATCTATCATAGGTTAACGATTTGATATTTGACAAGATCGTTGAATCCCAAGATCCCATGAGGAAGTTGCTAAGCTTCTACTATATAGCATTCTATGATTTCTTGTCAAGTTGCCCAGATCCTACAAGTTTCTAAGCTCCCACCAATATACATCCTCATCTCTTGAATATTTTTCAGCATGCTCTATACATTTCCGTTTTTCCTCGAAGTGCATGCTACCATTGACTTGTCCTCTATTCCATACTTTCACATTACACAAATCCTTTATGCAGGTGATTGTATTGCATCTCTCATAATAAGTTCTAGAATGCTCATAAACACTTGCAAATTTTAGGAGGGTCTCATTGACATGATGATACTATCAAACTCACACTTTTTTTATCTCAAAACATGATTCAAGCTGATAATATTCAAATGAGCTACAACATTATGTGAACAGAAACTTTGAAATCTAAACATGCATTAGATGAGAAACTTCGGGCCTCATTTATCATTGCACTCGCTAAACATTTGATCTATATGATCATGGTTGTTTCAACTAAGAGAAATTTCACCATAATCTCTTGAAATATATCCTTGGCCACCAACATACATATCCAAAAGCAATAGAGTTCTTATGCTCTTTGTAGTGTTATTAAGCAATAAATAAAGATTGGTGGCAACTCACCATCAAATGATCAAAGAACTCAACTAACATTATGATTGGATCTTGATGGATGCTGTGATAAGTTAAAAAAAATGGGCTTTGCAAGTGCCGTATACATCAAGAACCCCTACCAAATGTATTTGCACGAGTCCCTCATCCCCAATATTTGTTGGAAGACGATCAAAGTGAGTAAGACACATTCTCCTTTTGGTCCGTGCTATTAATCATCAAGCATAAATAACATCGAAGATGCTTAAGAGCGAGAAACATTGTCTTCTTCCTCTTTAAGATTGACCTTAAGACTTTTCTTGAATTCAATTCAATATTAGTTTTTCATCCTTTGACATGTTTTTAAGGGAAGCACAAGTGAAGCATTCAACCATCTGCTTTTGTTGGGAATTGCAACATTACAAAACTATGTCTTCCAAAGTGTTTGAAAGTGTGCATATTTAAAGTAAATATCCCCTTGAATCAACTTCTGCTTTTTTTATGCTTTATATACCTCTTGTCATGAACAATTATTTAACAAATGTCGTCTTTCAATTGTTTCTATAATATCACAATGCAGAATAAAGTATTTTTGTCATTCAATTAATAACGTTAGACCCCTTTGACAATCTGGTTGAATTTTCATAAGAGAAGAAAGGTATAAGATAACCCTTTTGTAATCTTGCAAGCCTTAAATTCCCAATCGCAACTACAATTTTTGAGCCCTTCTACAAATAATCCCACATCCAAGATAGTACTTGAATGATAGATTGTCTCTTGAATGCATGTCTCGCAAAGCTTGAATATGGGAAGCATGCAATGCATTATCAGAATCACGATCAAGATTTAGATAACAACTTTTAGATCTTTCAACCTCTTCCTACAAAAATTTTAAGCACTCTGAGCCACAACAATAATCCATGGCATCCTTGTGGATATACATGTCGGATAAAAGAAAATATGCTCTACTCTTACTCAACAATAGTGGAATATGTCTAAATGCACTAGTATACTCAGCCAATATGTACATTTCCTATTTTTCCTTGTAAAATCCATCATTAAATTTTACAATGGGATGTGGAGAGCTCCAAATACTAGTATATTTTTTACCTATATGGATGGGAGCTTCTAATGATTTGTTGGAGAAAAACTAAAAATTATTTTTTCGTTACTACTTGAAGAGCTTAGTGCCTTAGAACAATGAAGCACCTTGCATGCCATATGAAGTAGCCATTTCTTCCCACTCACACTTTGAGTCACTATGGAGAGAGCTTGAGCGAATTCGGAAGTTCTCATATTCATAACATCAAAACAAAGAGACATGATTTTTAGATGACCTTCACGATCTTAGGGCCCTCCTAGATCTCCACTACATTAAAAGTGTGACTTTCAATATTCCTGTTGAGTGTGAAAAGTACGAGAGACACACAAGAAACACATACAAGGAGCACAAACACAACAAGACACATAGAGAAGATGGATGGCTAGAATAACTCTCTCTATTGATATTGAAGTGAACTAAAGTAAGAGCTAAATAATATCCCTAAGTATAAAGTACCACCACATGTGAGTGTTTCATGCATATAGTAACATGGGGAAAAAACCTCTAGCCAACACTAGAGTAAAAAGTGCCGTGTATAGGGAAAAGGTTTCCATCAAAGCTACTCAAGGAGCACATAAGTGTAAAAAAACCCTTGGCAAGAATGGTGTGAGCATTATACAAGGAGTGATAGATCAGCCTCCACTAGGCAATAAGCCTAAAATTTCGTGAAAAGCTTCAAAATTTTATCGTGGAAGAGCTCTAGTGAATATCCTTGCCACATTATCTTGTAGTAGGCACATATACCAAATCAATATCTCCTGCATGAAGGCGCCCTCTCTCACATAGTGATAATGCACCTCAATCTGTTCATGAAACACTAGATTTTGTGCAACATCTAATGCACTCTGGCTATCAGTAAAAATATGCATAACAACATCATCTCCATGCAAAGATCCATCAATAGGCATCTCAACTATATACACTCCACTGTACCTGTTGGAGTGTAGCTATGAAAACTACCATGTTCTTAGTTTCACAACTCAATGTCGCCATTGTAGCTTGCTTCGTACTCAACCAAGATATGCATGTCTCCAAGGAAAAAGCAATTACCACTAGTGGACACACATGTATCATAGAAACTAGCCCAATCGCTGTGTGTAAAAGCATGCAACCATGGCTGAATACCTTTACATAAAAGAGACATAAACTCAAAGTGCCTTTGAGATATCTAAACACATGTTTCACTACTTGCCAATGCTTAGTGCCAAGGCTATGCATGAATCGTCTCAATTGGGGAACTACATACTATATATCTGACCTTGTGTTGCATGCAAATATAAAACATCCACAACTTGTTGATAAAGAGAAGTGTCAAATGCATCACTGGAATGTTCAATGGAGAACCTAAATCTTGTCTCCATTGGTGTGGAAACTGGCTTGCAATCCTCAAAGTTAGTAGCTCAAAAGGCCAAGATAAGTGACATCAAAAGTATGCTCCAAATCAACCATAAGGATGTCAAGTTTTGCATCACATGACCCAGTCAAGACTATATCATCAACATAAAGAACAAGCACTATAAGATTAGCCCCACCTTTGCATACAGAGAGTGTGCTTTCAATTGGACATGTGAAACCAAGAGCAATCAAGTGCTTATGGATTTTGTCATACCATGCACATGGTGCTTGCTTGAGACCATAGAAGGGTTTATGCAAGCGATAAACATATGCTCTTTCCCTTTCATGGCACATCCAAGAGGTTGCTTCACATAAACCTCCTCTTGCAAATCACCATTTAAGAAAGCTGTTTTTATGCCCAACTGATGTACTTTCAACCTCGTTGGGTAGCCAATCCAACCACGGTATGAATGGTAGTCATGTGTGAAGTGGGCGCAAAAGTTTCCTCATAGTCAATGTCATATTGTTGCACATATCCTTTGGCAACCAATCTAGCTTTATAGCAATCAATGCTACTATATGACTTTCTCTTAATCTTGTGAACCCACTTTGTACCAATAACATTTTTTTGTTTTGGCAATTCACATATCACAAGTACCATTCATATGTATGTAATCCATTTTTGATTGCATAGCACTCATCCAATGTGGATCATTATATGCATCCAGAAAAGTAAGTGGTTCTTCATTATATGTTGTTGAAATAAGAGAATAATCCACAAAATTACTGATGCATGGCAAGATCTTGATCTTGTTCTACCAAGTAAAGGTGCATTCAATTTGTTGTCCTGCAAAGTTTGTTTTAGTTTGTGCACACTTGATAGACATTCATTCATTATGTAATACACCATCAAAATGTATATCATGCATGGGCTGAAATTCATGCTCACTTTCAGACATATTTCGATGCAAATGTTCAACCATATGTGGCTCGAAATTTCTAGCGGTTCCAATAATCTTTGGCTAGAAAATTTCAGCCATGTTTGGCTCAAAATTGCTTGCATTTACACCACTTTGAAAAAAGGTATGAGTGTATCAAACACATCTTGTGAGCTAATTATTGGTTGTTTTTTGCATTCAAGTACCACATCTCGATTCACAATAGTTGTGCCCATCAATGGATGGTACAAACATATCCCTTAGTTTCATCACTATAACTAACAAACATAAATTTCGTTTCCTTATCATTAAGTTTCGAACATTGTTGTGATGTCACAGGAGCATATGCCAAACAACCAAACACACACATATACTAATCATAGGTTTATGTCCATTCTAATCATTATAAGGAGTGACGAAGAAGGGACGACCTCTCAAGCAAAATTCATAGGTAGAGGTAGAGGCTCAAGACGAAGAGGAAGAGGTAGAGAAGGAAGACAAGGCAAGGGGAGAGCTCAAAGCTCATGTCCATGTGCCATATGTGGCCTAACTAATCATATAAGTGAGAATTGTTTCAGGAACCCTAGGAACCAAAGAGGTAGAGTTTACAACAAAGGAGGCTATGAAAGCTCAAGAGGTAGTTCAACAACAACAATGGATATAGTAACAACTCATACAACAACAAAAAATACCAAGGAGGATACAAAGGAAGGAGACACTACAACAATTATGCAGATGACCAAACCCAAGAGGATTCACTACTTCTAATGAACATGACCATGAAGGAAGGTAAAGCAGATGAACATGGTGTCTCAAATCATGTAGCAGGAAATGTAGCTCTACTCTCAGACTTGGAGGATACAAGGAATAGACATGAAGTCCAAATAGGAGATGAAAAAAGGGTACTCATGAGTGTTACATCTTCCAGGAATTGAGAGATATATTGAACGGATGTTAAAAATGCTTTCTTAAATGTTTGGATATTAGAGAAGGTATATATGGATCAACCTCCTGGTTTTGAAGATCAATCATACCCTGAAGATGTGTGCAGGTTGAGGAAAGCTTTGTATGGCTTAAAGCAAGGTCCTAGAGCTTGGAATCATAGACTTGTTACTTACTTGCATGATAAAGGTTTTAATGTAAGCAAGGCAGATCCTTCCCTCTTCATTAAGAGGAATCATTGAGAGTTCATATACCTATGTGTATATGTTGATGATATAATCATTATAGGAATGATGCAAAAAGAATAAAAATGATTAAATCTCAAATGAAGGAGGAGTTCAAGATCAGTGATCTTGGTTTGCTCACATACTTCCTAGGTTTGGAAGTGGTATATATGGAGAAAGGTATGTTCCTCATACAATAGGAAATACATTGGAGATATGCTCTCTAAATTCAAAATGGAGAATACAAAGGTTGTAGGTACACCCGTGGAGGTAAATTTGAAGTTAAGTGCTCATGAAGGTGAGCTAATTGAAGATGTAACTAGCTATCAGAGTCTAGTTGGAAGTTTGAATTATGCTACCTTAACAAGAGTAGATATTTGTTATGGAGTAAGCATGTTGAGTCAATTCATGCACACTCCAAGGAAGCCTCACATGGAAGCAACCAAGAGAATCCTAAATTATTTGAAAGGCACAATCAATGAAGGACTATACTATCCATGTAAATTTGATATAGATGTTAAACTATTCTTTGATGTAGATTGGGTAGGCTCTAAAGATGACAGGCGAAACACCTTTGGATACCTTACTTTTGCAGGTACAAAATTAATGTCATCATCTTCCAAGAAGCAACCCATAGTTTCTCTTTCATCAACAAAAGCTGAATATAGAGGACTTGCAAATGCTACACAAGAAGTTATGTGGATTAGAACCCTAAATTTTGATTTAGGATTGAACACTTGAACTCCACATATATTTGGGGATAATATTAGCTCATTACATCTTGTTGCTAACCCAATCTATCATGCCAGGACTAAACATATAGAAGTTCATTATCATTATGTCACAGATAAGATTATGAGAAAAGAGATTTAACTTTCATATGTATAAAATCATCAACAGTGTGTAGATATGATGACAAAGGCCTTCGATGGAAGCAAATTAAATTGATTCAAATCAATGATTAGATTATAGGAAATCTTGAAGGATTCAAGACTCAAGCATCTTTGGCTTGAGGGGGAGTTATTGGTGCAACTAGTAAGCCTAAATGTTTGGCTAAGGATTTAGGAATACACATCTATTTATCACCTCACATAGAGAATCACATGTGAACTTATGATTGTCAATTTTAGTGTATTTACTTTGGGTAATTGTCAAAGTCAAGAGAATAAGGAATCTTGCGAATTTAGGAGAGTGAATCCATGACTCATTGGGTAGAGGAATCAAATCAAGTACATCCCTAAACTCTAGGATCACTTTTAGGTAGGGGAAAATTCAAATTCAAACTCAAGCAATGTGTATAGATACACACGGCTTTAATCGCGGGATAATAGAGACATTTTGAGAGGTGTTGAGCTACAAACTTGTGTGTACATTGATCTCACACTATCTATGTGTAGTCCCCAAAAATCCCTCTATACTATATGTGCAATAGCATTCATGTTTTGATACATTCCATTAAGTACATCTCTATCTACTATCAGCTTCATCTCCTTCATCATTATAGTGAAATTGTCGAATCAATGTCTCTACTTGTACTCATCCATTTGCTATAATTGAACTTGGGATAGCTAGAGTAGAGCATCTAGTGTTCAGCTATCGATTTTCATCAAGTTTGATTGAGTAGATCTTGCGATATGGAGCAAAGAAGATGATTGTGTCTGCATACCTTCTAGATCCTGAAAAGTCGGGATGACCCCCCTCACTTGCTAAATTCATTTCTCCTTGTATGGTGTAGATAAATTCATGAAATAACTTGCTTTAGTTAGCTATACACTTAAATTAGATGTGTGCAAAAGCTCTCCAGTAAATTCGTACCAAATTGTGAGCTCTGATCATAATATTGAGACCTATTCCCAAAATAGAAGGTTCTTATCATTTCTTGCATATACTGGTTTGTATGGCATGGATACATACAAGAGGGCTATCTTGAATGCCTTGGTTGCTCATACTTCTTCTATGGCTGAAATGGAGCTTTGGCATGCTCGTTTTGGTCACTCGAACTTCAATAGTTTGCTTTACTTGCAAAAGAAGGACATGGTTATTGGTTTGCCTACACTTGAGTCCATCAAAAAGCATGCATGTGAAGGTTGCATTCTTGGGAAAACGCATCGTGCTTCTTTTCCAAAAGATAGTCATATGCATACTACAAGAAAATTGCAACTTGTTCATAGTGGTGTATGTGGTCCTGTCAAGACTCCATCTTTTGGGAAGCATGTATATTTTGTTACCTTCATTGATGATGCTAGTCACCATACATGGGTGTATCCTATGAAAGCAAAGAATGAGGTATTTTCTGGCTTCAAAGCATTTTTAGCTATGGATAAAAATTTTTCTTCACAAAGGCTTTGGACTCTATGCAGGGATTGTGGTGGTTGTAGCTCAAGCATGAGTATCACCTCCTTTACTTGTCAATCCATAGAGAAGTGAGGACTGGTATGAAGACCATGAGCAAGTGAAGGCACAAGTGCATGAGTGAAAGCACACAAGCATGCACACACATACACACACATGCGCACACGGTAAGAGCAAAGAGAGGAACAATGGAAAGCTTCTATTACCAAGAACTCTCTTACAAAGCTCAAATCTCTAACAAGCCAACTCTTTAACAAGATAACTCCAAAAATGAGCTCTCTGGCTCTTTTTATAGTTTTTTGAGTGGTTTTGGCCCTATCCATACCTAGTCTCTGGCCTAGTTAAAAATAGGAGTCCATGGCTTATTTAAGGGCTCAAACGGAGTCTAAAAATTATGAAAATTGGTAGGATGATACTTCTTATACTCCTCAAGCTCGAGAACTCCTTGGCTTGAACAAAATGGAGTTAGAAAAATATGAAATGTTATTTACATTGGCTTTTAGTGATGAAAATCACTATTTTTATAGGGATTCCTTCTCAAAATTTGACATGTACTTCTTGGAGCTCCCTACTTGCTCCTTCTTCTTGTATGTCCACTTCTTTGACATGTTCTTGTGCCTCATTCCTGACCTTGAATGCTAACACTCCCCCCCTCTCGATTCTGTCATCCCTGACAGATCCTTGTTGTAGTGGTTGTTCCATGTAGCGCTTTGAGAGGTAGTGTCCATCTTGTATGAACAAGAGTCGTCTATCTTTAAAATGTAGCAGGGTCGGTTGTTCGGTTCTTCATTTTTCACTATGAGCCTATGCAAGTTGTAGTCCTTTGGTATGTACTTCATCCTTGGATTCTTGCATGAAGATATATTTGTGAGCTTTCAAAAGTTTCTAGGTGCTCAAAAGAGGTTGTCCATGTTGATTTGGGGTAGCTATCGGTGGTGGATTGCTTCGTTGCTATTGTTGTTGTTGTTGTTGGAGTTAGACATCTGCGGAAGCACGCGAACAGCACAAGGAAGAAGAAGAAGCTCGGAGCACAACACACAAGACTGAATGTATTACTAGAGAATGTACAAAGATAAGTAGCCCATTAGGGCAATAGGCGTATATGCAAGCCGGGGGAAAAAAACCTCGTAAAGAGGGAAAAAAGTGCCCCGGCGGTCCTAGAGTGTTCACACACATCACTACTTAAATATATCAACAAATCCCCCCTGGGAGTGATACGGTGAACAAGGAGTTGGCACTCATGTGTAAGGAAGTGCCAAGCTATGTGGAAATCACTCCACGAAAGGAAGTAAGCCCAAAGCTTTGCGGAAAGCTTCAAACTTCTCCCTAGGCAGAGCCTTCGTGAAAAGGTCTGCAATGTTCTCCTGGTGGGCACATATGCCAAGCCGATCTCCCCAGCAGAGAACCTCTCCCTGACATAATGATAATGCACCTCAATGTGCTTAGTGAGAGCATGGAACACAGGGTTCCTCATAACTGCTAATGCGCTCTGACTGTCAGTGAAGATGGTGGTGGCAGAGGACTGACCAACACCCAAATCAGCTATAAGGCGTCTGAGCCACACACACTCAACAGTAGCTGTGAAAGCTGCCCTATACTCAGCCTCACAACTGGAAGTGGCCACAGTAGGCCGCTTCTTGCTCAACCAAGATATACATGAGCTACCAAGCATGAAGCAAAAGCCACTAGTGGACACACGAATGTCATAGGAACCAGCCCAATCTGAGTCAAAAAAAGCATGCAAATCTGGCGGTAGTGATTCCCCCTTGGGATAAAACAACCCAAGTAGTCGAGTACCACCCAAGTAGCGAAAGATGCGCTTAACCGCCTGCCAATGCTTGACACCTGGGCAATGCATAAACCTGCTCATCTGTGAGACAGCACACTGAATATCTGGCCGAGTAATGCATAAGTAAATCAAGCATCCAGCAGCCTGCTGATAGAGGACAGCATCAAATGCATCTCCAGCATCATGAATACTCAATCGTAAACCTATCTCCATAGGAGTGGCAATAGGCTTACAGTCTTCAAGGCCAAAACACTGCAATAATGTGTCAATATATTTCGTTTGACACAAAGCCAATCCACCATCAACTTGCATAAAGTGAATGCCCAAATAGTGATGCAAACGCCCCAAATCAGACATCTCAAATGAGGCATGCAAATCAGCCTTAAAATCAGCAATATGCTTCTCAATAGGACCAGTGAGCAACATGTCATCAACATAGACAACAATGATCAAAAGCACATCATTAGCAGGCTTAACATATAAGGCGCTCTCAGTTGGACTGTTCACAAAACCATGTGCAATCAGATAGGCATGTATCTTCTCATACCAAGCACGTGGTGCTTGCTTTTCTTCTTTAACATGCACACCTGGTTTTCATGCCCTTTCTGCACAAAACCACCAGATTGAAAAACATACACTTCCTCATGCAAGTCATCATTCAGAAATGTAGTTTTAATGTCCAACTGATGTACATTCCAACCATGATGGGATGCAAGTGCACAGATGCTCCAAACAGTAGTCATACGACATGTGGGTGCAAAGGTCTCATCAAAATCAATGCCTCTTTCCTATGCATAACCCTTTGCAACAAGCCTAGCCTTATACATGTCAACTGTACCATCAAGTTTACGCTTCAGCTTGTATATCCACTTAGTACCAATGGCTTTCTTGCCAGGAGGCAAGTCACATAAAGACCAAGTACCATTCTTCATTATAGCATCATATTCAGATTGCATAGCAACCATCCAATTTTCTGAATTTTGTGCTTCATCAAAAGAAACAGGCTCATTCTCATCATATAGACTAGACCCAGCCATAGCATAGCAATCTGATGCAATGGAGGCACTATGAGAGCCTGAACGAGTACGATATGACAAAGGTGCATCTAATTTGCTGTCACGCAAAGTCTGCACCAGCCATTTTGGCATAGTTTTTGCCTCCTCAATATCAGCTCTCTCATCAACAAGTGCATCATGTAAATCTGCATCAGCAATGGGCTCATACACATACACATGCATATACACACACATACACATACACATACACATACACACACATACATATACACATATACACATATACACATATACACATATACACATATACACATATACACATATACACATATACACATATACACATATACACATATACACATATACACATGTACACATATACATATATACAAATATACACATATACACATACACACACATACACATACACACATAGATACATGCACATACATAGATACATGCACATACATAGATATACATATATACCTACATGTGCATACTTAGGCATGAGATTGAAGTCAATAATGGGCAACCCCACCTACAAAAAGGCATGCTCAAAGTCAAGAGCATGCTTAGATACGAATAATAAATCTAGAGAAAGAAAGTTCATATCTACTTTAAAGACCGACAGACACACAAAGCAAACAAGGAGATTAAGGAAATGTGCAGACTTCTAAAGAAGAAGCAATTCCATATATGATTAACAATAACATAGATGAATGCTCTTTGGACAAGAACACATTTGTGCCCTCATTGTTAACCACTTCAATCGTCTCCTTTGGGATTGTTACACTTATGTGTTCCTAGAGTAGCTTTGATGTGAACCTTTTCCCTATACATGGACACTTTTTACTCTAGTGCTAGCTAGAGGTTTTTTCCCCATGTTACCACATACATGATTCACTCATATGTGGTGGTACTTTGTACTTAGGGATATTATTCAGCTCTTATTTCAATTTAGTTCATTGTCAATAGAGAGAGCTATTCTAGCCATTCATCTTCTCTATGTGTCTTGTTGCATTTGTGCTCCTTGTATGTGCTTCTTGTGTGTCTCTTACACCTATACACACACCGAATAGTGGTATTTGAGCAGGTTCAGCTCGGAACTCCTTCTCAAGTTTTGATTTTTCACGTTGCGGCACACATGCACTTTTAATAGTGCAAATCGACTTCGGAGCATAGAACAGTGAATTTTAGTAGCCAAGAAACATTTCCACCAATTACACTCGCATTTTACCCCCATTTCAAAGCCATTCGTGCAGTCAAAATCACCATCAGGCTGAAAGTTTGTGAGCTAAAGATTTTGTCACATTCTTGTTCTTTTGTCGAACTAAAGATTTTGTCACATTCTTGTTCTTTAGTGAAATGGCAGGCAGCAATGACTTGTTTGACATGCTTCAAGCTGAAGATAAGCTTGATGGGACCAACTATCCGATGTGGCCTTACATGATAAATCATGTTCTTGTTGCAAAACAACTTTGGAACATAGTGGTAGATGGAGATCGAAGACCCACATGTTCTTCTACTTCACAGTCTACTGTCACAGATGGAGCTTCTTCTTCATGTACAGTGGTTTCTCCTTCTCCACCTACACAAGAGCAACTTAGATGGGATGGAAAAGATGCTCAAGCTCGTGCATTGATTGCGCTTTCCGTGAAGCGTCATATAGTTCCACACATTCAGTCATGTTCTACATCAAGACAGGCATGGGACACTCTTGCTTCTTTGTATGCCGTGCGTAATGAATCACATGTTGCATACTTGAGAAAGCAACTTGAGGATGTATGTATGGCAAAAAATGAGTTGGTGGATGTGTATGTGACACACATCAAGGACTTGAGGATGTATGTACGGCTAAAAATGAGTCGGTGTATGTGTATGTGAAGGTTGCATTCCTGGAAAAATGCATCGTGCTTCTTTTCCAAAAGATAGTCATACACATACTACAAGAAAATTGAAGCTTGTTCGTAGTGATGTATGTGGGCTCGTCAAGACTCTATCTTTTGGGAAGCATGTATATTTTGTTACCTTCATTGATGATGCTACTCCCCATACATGGGTGTATCCTATGAAAGCAAAGAATGAGGTATTTTCTTGCTTCAAAGCATTTTTAGCTATGGCTGAAAATTTTTCTTCACAAAATCTTTTGACTCTATGCACAGATTGTGGTGGTGAGTACATGTCACATGAGTTTAGTGATTTTCTTTGTGAAAGAGGTATTTCACACCAATGTACTGTGCCATATCATCTCAACAAAATGGTGTTGCCGAGCGTAAAAATAGAACACTCGTTGAAATGGCACGATGTATGGTTAAAGGAAAGCACCTTCCTGATAAGTTTTGGATGGAAGCCGTCATGTGTCCAAATTATGTGTTGAATCGCTACCCTACAAAAGCTTTGAGAGTCATCACTCCTTATGAGGCTTGGAATGGTCATAAGCCTATGGTTAGTCATATATGTGTGTTCGTTTGTTTGGCATATGCTCTTCTGCCATCACAACAATGTCACAAACTTGATGACAAGGCAAAGAAATGTATATTTGTTGGTTATAGTGCTGAAAGTAAGGGATATCATTTTTATCATCCATTGATGAACACAATTATTGTGAGTCGAGATGTGGTATTCGTTGAACATTCAGTTTTCCCTCTACTTGAATGCAAAAAACAGCCAATACTTAGCTCACAAGATGTGTTCGATACACTCATGCCTTTGTTCCAAAATGGTGTGCTTGACAATGGCCATGTAGACTACCCAACTGAGGCTCAAAGATTCAAAAAATTCTAGCAAAATAGAGCTGAAAATGCAGAGAGTTTCCAGCCAAACATGGTTGAAAATGTTTATCCAAAAAATATCAAAACTGTTGGAAATTTCCAGCCACATGTGGTTGAACATTTGCATCAAGATATGGCTAAAAATGAGCATGAAATTCAGCCCACACATGATGTACATATTGATGATGTATTGCATAATGAACGCATGTCTATCAAGAGTGCACAAACTATGGCAAAGTGGTTGAAACAAACTTTGCAGGACAACGAATTGAGTGCACCTTTACTTGGTAGAACAAGATCAAGCTCTCACCATGCATGAAGTAATTTTGTGGATTATTCTCTTATTGCAACAACATGTAATGAAGAGCCACTTTCTTTTGAAGATGCATGTGACGATCCACAATGGATGAGTGCTACACAATCAGAAGAGCCTTTTTCTTTTCAAGATGCATGTGACGATCCACAATGGATGAGTGCTACACATAGGAATGGTACTTAGGAGTTATGTGAATTGCCAAAAGGAAAGAATGCAATTGGTACAAAGTGGGTTTACAAGATTAAGAGAAAGTCTGATGGTAGCATTGATCGCTACAAAGCTAGATTGGTTGCCAAAGGATATGCGCAACAATATGGCATTGGCTATGAGGAAACTTTTGCACCTACTTCATGCATGACTACAATTCATGTTGTGGTTGCATTGGTTGCCCATCAAAGTTGGAAAGTGCATCAGTTGGACATAAAAGCAGCCTTCTTGAATGGTGATTTGCAAGAAGAGGTCTATGTGAAGCAATCTCCTAGATTTGCTATGAAAGGGAAAGTGTTGGAGTTAAACGTCTGCGGAAGCACGCGAACAACACAAGGAAGGAGAAGAAGCTTAGAGCACAACACACAATACTGAATGTATTACTAGAGAATGTACAAAGATAAGTAGCCCATTAGGGCACTAGGCATATATACAAGCTGGGGGAAAAAAACCTCCTAAAGAGGGAAAAAAGTGCCCCGACGTTTCTAGTGTGTTCACACACATCACTACCTAAATATATCAACAAATCCCCCCTGGGAATGATGTGGTGAACAAGGAGCTGTCACTCATGTATAAGGAAGTTCCAAGCTATGTGGAAATCACTCCACAAAAGGAAGTAAGCGCAAAGCTTTGCAGAAAGCTTCAAACTTCTCCCTAGAGAGAGCCTTCGTGAAAAGGTTTGCAATGTTCTCCTGTGTGGGCACATATGTCAAGCTGATCTCCCCAACAGAGAATGACATAGTGATAATACACCTCAATGTGCTTAGTGCGAGCATGGAACACAAGGTTCCTCGCAACTGCCAATGCACTCTGACTGTCACTAAAGATGGTGGTGGCAGAAGACTGACCAAAACCCAAATCAGCCATAAGGCGTCTGAGCCACACACACTCAACAGTCATTGTAAAGCTTCCCTATACTCAGCCTCACAACTGGAAGTGGCCACAGTAGGCTGCTTCTTGCTCAACCAAGATATACATGAGCTACCAAGCATGAAGCAAAAGCCACTAGTGGACACACGAGTGTCATAGCAACCAACCCAATCAGAGTCAGAAAAAGCATGTAATTCTGGCGGTAGTGATCCCCCCTTGGGATAAAACAACCCAAGTAGCCGAGTACCACTCAAATTGCAAAAGATGCGCTTAACTGCCTGCCAATGCTTGACTCTTGGGCAATGCATAAACCTGCTCATCTGTGAGACAACAAACTGAATATCTGGCCGAGTAATTCCTAAGTAAATCAAGCATCCAACAGCCTGCTGATAGAGAACAACATCAAATGCATCTCCAGCATCATGAAGAATCAATCATAAACCTGTCTCCATAGGAGTGGCAATAGGCATACATTCTTCAAGGCCAAAACGCTGCAATAATGTGTCAATATATTTCGTTTGACACAAAGCCATTCCACCATCAACTTGCATAAACTGAATGCCCAAATAGTGATGCAAATGCCCCAAATCAGACATCTCAAATGAGGCATGCAAATCAGCCTTAAAATCAGCAATATGCTTCTCAATAGGACTAGTGAGCAACATGTCGTCAACATAGACAACAATGATCAGAAGCACATCATTAGCACACTTAACATATAAGGTGCTTTCAGTTGGACTGTTCTCAAAACCATGTGCAATCAGATAGGCATGTATCTTCTCATACTAAGCATGTGGTGCTTGCTTTAAACCATATAATGCCTTCTTTTACCTGCACACCTGGTTTTCATGCCCTTTCTGCACAAAGACACGGGGCTGAAAAACATACACTTCTTCATGAAAGTCACCATTCAGAAATGTTGTTTTAATATCCAACCGATGTACATTCCAACCATGATGAGCTGCAAGTGCATAGATGCTCCGAACAGTAGTCATACGGCATGTAGGTGCAAAGGTCTCATCAAAATCAATGCCTCTTTCTTGTGCATAACCCTTTGCAACAAGCCTAGCCTTATACCTATCAACTGTACCATCCGGTTTACGCTTCAGCGTGTATAACCACTTGGTGCCAATGTCCTTCTTGCCAGGAGGCAAGTCACATAAAGACCAAGTACCATTCTTCATTATAGCATCATATTCAAATTGCATAGCAGCCATCCAATTTTCTGAATTTTGTGCTTCGTCAAAGGAAATAGGCTCATTCTCATCACAAAGACTAGATGCAGCCATAACATAGCACTTTGCCCTTCTAACTAGCCAGGAAAGCTTGATCTGCAACTCGCATAATGGACCTATTCTACCTGGACTGATCTTCCTGCAACAAAACAGAGACTAACTCCTCAAATGATAAGGCATTTGGATTTCCTTTCATCATCAACCGAAGAGTAGAAGCAAAACTCTGATATGAATCAAGAAGACCATTCAGAACGGTCTGCACAAGTGAGCTATCTGGTATAACCTCCAGGAAAAATCAATTGTTCCTTCAAGTCTTTGATCTTCGTTAGGAAATTATCCATAGAATCACCTTCATTCATGTGCTCACTCTCGAACTGTTTTCGGAGGTAAGAAACACGAGCCTCATTCCTAGCTTGGTACAATGTAGTAAGTGTATCCCAAGCATCCTTAGCTCTTCTGTAAGAGCGAATATGAGGAATAATGGCACGTTTGACAGACAAAGCTATCAATGCATATGCCTGGGCATCTTTGCTATCCCAGCAAATCTACTCTACAGTAGGTGCAGCAGAAACCGTAGCACGAACAGGAATATCCAGAATACCATCATCTTTGACACCTTCTGCATCAGCTTCAATGCTTGCAGTTGTAACAGTTCTAGATGTGATAGGATGTTTTTCAACACCCTGCACAATGTTCCATAGTCCTTTTGCAACCAGCACATGTTGCATCATATAAGCCCATAACGGGTAGTTGGTACCATCCAACTTATCCTCAACAACCAACATATGGAATACATCACTGCTTTTAGCGATGGTCGGTGACTAAAATACCTTGATGCAGAAAATTGACTGTATCTCAATAAGTTGAACAGAACTACCCAGACGAATTCCGCTAGACCTGTAGCAGACTTTGAGATGCTTATATTGGCGAACAGAAACTGGTATATACCTTTGGCACAAAAAGACGAAATAGCTTGCACAAGTGCAGTGATAGTGCGTTCGGAGGCGAAACGAGCTCAGATCGTGATTTCGACACACAAAGAGAAGCAATTTTGATCTCGAAAACACTCTGAGTATGCTCACCAAAATTCATGCAATTATGAGACTGCAAACGGAGGAGTGTCGATGACGACCTAGATGAAGCAACGACCTGCTCTGATACCAATTGTTGGAGTTAGACATCTGCGGAAGCACGTGAATAGCACAAGGAAGAAGAAGAAGCTTGAGCACAACACACAATACTGAATGTATTACTAGAGAATGTACAAAGATAAGTAGCCCATTAGGGCAATAGGCATATATACAAGCCGGGGAAAAAAAACCTCCTAAAGAGGGAAAAAAGTGCCCCGACGATCCTAGTGTGTTCACACACAGCAATACCTAAATATATCAACAGAAAGAGCATATGGTTTGTCACTTGCATAAAGCCTCGTATGGTCTCAAGCAAGCTCCATGTTCATGGTATGAAAAAATCCATAAGCACTTTGTCGCGCTTGGCTTCACATGTAGTTCAATTGAAAGCACACTCTATATATGCAAAGATGGGGTTGATCTTACAGTTCTTGTTCTTTATATCGATGACATACTCTTGACTCGGTCATGTGATGCAAAACTTGACATTTTTATATCGATGACATACTCTTGACTCGGTCATGTGATGCAAAACTTGACATTTTTATGGCTGATTTGTAGCATACTTTTGATGTCGCTTATCTTGGTCTTTTGAGCTACTATCTTGGCATCCAATTTATATTCGTTAAGGGGGAATTATTATGCATCAAGCTAAGTATGTTGAGAAACTACTTCAATGTTTTGACTTTGAGGATTGCAACCAATTTCCACACCAGTTGAGACAGGATTTAGGTTCTCAGTTGAGGATTTTAGTGATGCATTTGACACTTCTCTTTATCAGCAAGCTCTGGGATGTCTTATATATGCATGCAACACAAGGCCAAATATACAATATGCAATTTCCCATTTGAGTTGATTCATGCATAGCCCTGGCACTAATAAGCGTTGGCAAGCGGTGAAGTATGTGTTTAGATATCAAGAGGCACTTTGAGCTTAGGTCTCTTTTATGGCAGAGATATTCAGCCATGCTTGCATGCTTTTACAGATAGTGATTGGGGTGGTTGTTATGATACTCACGTGTCCACTAGTGGTAATTGCTTTTTTCTTGGAGACCCATGAATATATTGGTTGAGTAAGAAGCAACCTACAATGGCGACATCAAGTTGTGAAGTTGAGTACAGGGCAATTTTCACAGCAATAGTGGAGTGTATATGGTCGAGATGCCTATTGATGGATCTTTGCATGGAGATTGATGCTAGTATGCATATTCTCACTGATAGTCAGAGTGCATTGGTTGTTGCACGAAACTCAATGTTTCATGCATAAAACAAACATATTGAGGTGCATTATCACTATGTGAGAGAGCACCTTCATGCACGAGATATTGATTTGGTATATGTGCCTACACAAGATAATGTGGCAGACATATTCACCAAAGCTCTTCCACGGGAAAAGTTTGAAGCTTTTTGCAAAGATTTAGGCTTATTACCTTGTGGGGGCAGATCTATCACTCCTTGTATGTGTTCACATCATTCCCTCCACGGGGGTTTGTTACACTTATGTGTTCCTCGAGTAGTTTTGATGTGAATCTTTTTCCTATACATGGGCACTTTTTACTCTAGTGCTAGTAGAGGTTTGTTGCATAAATCATGGGTTAGACCCTCCAAAAGGAACCCATGTTTCTTGAGGTTTTATTTCATAGAAGTCTCAAATTGAAGGGTTTGTTACCTTAGGAAATTAACCTAAGGGAATTTCTTGGGAGAAGCTTCTCCCAAGTGACACCTTGACCCGTACGTGACTTCAATTGAAATAGAAGCCATGTGATTCTCTTTGGAAAGTATCCACATGAAGGACACTTGGAAGGACACATGGCTAAAAATTAAATCATGCAACTCTTGGACACTTGGTATATATATAGGTGAAGTTGGATGGGTGGATACGTACTTACTCACTCTCTGGTGGATGCTATACTCTAGGAAGGAATTTTCACAACAGTGGTAATCAGAGCCAAGTTCTTTTTCAAGTACTTGTAGTGTTTTCTTGATTCATGTGCAGGCAAGCTACTGAAGGCTATAGGAAAGTTTGAAATTCATCAGTAGCTGCGTGCCAAATTCATCAGTAACTGCGTTGTTACTTTTTTCGGTGGAAATTCGTGCCTGCTCTGAGTTCTGCCGCTAGAAGCCTAAAAATGGTTAGGTAAAAGCCCCAATCATTTAATGGTCAAAGAATCTCAATTCTCCAGGAGCCCACGTGCGTAGCAACTGCTCATCAATGTTGATATATTTAGGTAGTGATGTGTGTGAACACACTAGGACTACTGGGACACTTTTTTCCCTCTTTAGGAGGTTTTTTTCCCCCGGCTTGTATATATGCCTATTGCCCTAATGGGCTACTTATCTTTGTACATTCTCTAGTAATACATTCAGTATTGTGTTTTTGTGCTCCAAGCTTCTTCTTCTTCCTTGTGCTGTTTGCATGCTTCTGCAGACATCTAACTCCAACAATTGGTATCAGAGCAGGTCGTTGCTTCATCTAGGGTGCCGTCGACACTCCATTTGTAGTCTCAGAATCGCACGAATTTTGGTGAACATACTCAACGTGTTTCCGAGATCAAAACAGCTTCGCTTTGTGGTGTCGAAATCGCGATTTGAGCTCGTTTTGGCCTCCGAACGCATTATCGCAGTGCTTGTGCAGGCTATTTTGTCTTTTTGTGCCAAAGGTATATACCAGTTTCTGTTCGCCAGTTTAAGCGTCTCGAAGTCTGCTACACGTCTAGCAGAACTCGTCTGGGCAGTTCTGTTCAACTTTTTGAGATACAGTCAATTTTCTGCATCAAGGTATTTTAGTCACCGGCCATGGCTGAAAGCAGTGATGTATTTCGTATGTTGGCTGTTGAGGATAAGTTGGATGGTACCAACTACCCATTATGCGCTTATATGATGCGACATGTTTTGGTTGCAAAAGGATTGTGGAACATTGTGCAGGGTGTTGAAAGACGTCCTGTTACACCTGTAACGACAGGTACTGCAAATACATGTGCTGGAGCTGATGAAGATGGTGTCGAAGATGATATTCCACAGATTCCCATTCGTGCTGCTATTTCTGTTGCACCTACTGCAGAGCAAATTCGTTGGGATGGCAGAGATGCCCAGGCACATGCATTGATAGCTTTGTCTGTCAAACGTGCCATTATTCCTCATATTCACTCTTACAGAATAGCTAGGGATGCTTGGGATACACTTACCACATTGTACCAAGCTAGGAATGAGGCTCGTGTTTCTTACCTCCAAAAACAGTTGGAGAGCGAGCACATGAATGAAGATGATTCTATGGACAGTTTCCTAACGAAGATCAAAGATTTGAAGGAACAGTTGATTTCTGTTGATGAGGTTATACCAGATAGCTCACTTGTGCAGACCGTTCTGAATGGTCTTCCTGATTCATATCAGAGTTTTGCTTCTACTCTTCGGTTGATGATGAAAGGTAATCCGAATGCCTTATCATTTGAGGAGTTAGTCTCTGTTCTGTTGCACAAAGATCAGTTTAGGCAGAACAGGTCCATTATGTGTGTTGTAGATCAAGCTTTCCTGGCTAGTCAGAAGGGCAAAGGAAAATGGAGCTCTTCTACTAGCAAGCAGAAATCTGCAAATGCTACACATTCAAAGAACCAGGATAAAGATGAGAAGAAATCAGAAAAGCAGAAATTGTTTTGCAAGTACTGTAAAGGGAATGATCATATCATAAAGAACTGTCCAAAACTGGCTGCAAAAGAGGCAAACAAAAAGGAGGCTGGAATGGTTGTTGCAGAAGCCTCTACACCAAAAACAGAGTCTGCTAATCTTGTGCAGGAAGAAGAATGGGCGTTTACTACTGTTTGCAGTTTTGACCCATCTTCTCATGAGCAGTGCATGTCTGCAGTGGACTCAGATGTTTGGTACTTTGACAGTGGGGTGACCAAACATATTACCTCGCAGCGCAGTTTCTTCTCTTCACCTACAGGGAATATTGTCACATGCGCCAACAACTCCTCTTATCCTGTTATGGGAGTTGGTAAGAACATTCTGACTACTGCTGATGGTAGTTCTTTCACCTTGTCAGATGCTTTATTTGTGCCAAGGATCAAGAAGAATCTGTTATCAGTTTCTGCATTAGCCAAGATTGGCTTGGTTGTGAAATTCATTGATGACAGGTGTACAATTCATAATCTATCAAATGGTGATGTGATTATTGCTTCTGGCACTTTATGTTGTGGGCTTTATAAGCTCATAGAATATGAAAGATCTGTGAATGATTCGGCATGTGCAGTTCATGATTCTCAGGCTATGTCAGATGCAAAGCTTTGGCATGCACACTTTGGTCATCTGAATTTTGCTAGTTTGCTACGCTTGCAAAAATTTGATATGGTGTCTTCTTTGCCCAAGCTTGAGGCACCTGGAAAACATGTATGTGAAGGCTATATTTTGGGCAAAATGCAGCGTTCCTCCTTTCCAAAAGATGGTTCAGTTCGGGCTACGCAGAAATTGCAGCTCGTACATAGTGATGTCTTTGGTCCTATGCAGACACCCTCTTTTGGGAATTACCTTTACTTCGTGACTTTGATTGATGATTTTTCCAGGCATGCATGGGTATATCCACTCAAAGCAAAGTCCGAAGTGTTCATGTGCTTTAAACAGTCTTTGGTTTTGGTTGAAAATCTGTCAGCATGTAAAATGGGCACCCTCCGTTCTGATCAAGGGGGGAATATATGTCTTCAGATTTTAATGCATTTCTGGCTGAACGTGAGATAAAACACCAGTGTACAGTGCCGTATACACCTCAACAGAATGGAGTTGCTGAACGAAAGAATAGGTCACTCATGGAGATGGCGAGGTGCATGGTCAAGAGTCAGGATTTACCACATAGTTTCTGGCTTGAGGCTGTCATGTGTGCAGCATATGTACTGAACAAGTGTCCCACTAAAGCGCTGCAGTCTATCACTCCATATGAGGCTTGGCATGACCGCAAGCCATCTGTTGCTCATCTGCGTGTTTTTGGTTGTTTTGCATATGCATTAGTGCCTAAACAACATCGCAGAAAATTGGATGATAAGGCAGTAAAATGTATTTTTGTTGGGTACAGTTCTGAAAGTAAAGGCTATCGTCTGTATCATCCACAGACTAAACACATTCTGGTTAGCCGTGATGTTGTCTTTGTGGAAAATGCTATTCAGCCATTGCTTTCATGTACTAAGGAGACATTTGTTAGCTCCAAAGACATATATGATACGTTGATGCCTCTTTTTACAGGTGAACGGTCTAGTGCTGGTCCTAATGAGGCAACTTCTCAGCCTTTGCAGGTTTCATATGATGATGCAGATCATTCTATTTTTGATGCAGATTTACATGATGCACTTGTTGATGAGAGAGCTGATATTGAGCAGGCAAAAACTATGCCAGAATGGCTGGTGTAGACTTTGCGTGACAGCGAATTAGATGCACCTTTGTCATATCGTACTCGTTCAGGCTCTCATAGTGCCTCCTTTGCATCAGATTGCTATGCTATGGCTGCGTCTAGTCTCTGTGATGAGGATGAGCCTGTTTCTTTTGATGAAGCACAGAATTCAGAAAATTGGATGGCTGCCATGCAATCTGAATATGATGCTATAATGAAGAACGGTACATGGTGTTTATGTGAATTGCCTCCTGGCAAGAAGGCCATTGGCACTAAGTGGGTATACAAGCTGAAGCGTAAACCTGATGGTACAGTTGACAGGTATAAGGCTAGGCTTGTTGCAAAGGGTTATGCGCAGGAAACAGGCATTGATTTTGATGAGACCTTTGCACCTACATGCTGTATGACTACTGTTCGGAGCATTTGTGCACTTGCAGCCCATCATGGTTGGAATGTACATCAGTTGGATATTAAAACAGCATTTCTGAATGGTGACTTACATGAAGAAGTGTATGTTTTTCAGCCCCGTGGCTTTGTGCAGAAAGGGCATGAAAACCAGGTGTGCCGGTTAAAGAAGGCATTATATGGTTTAAAGCAAGCACCACGTGCTTGGTACGAGAAGATTCATGCCTATCTGGTTGCACATGGTTTTGTGAACAGTCCAACTAAAAGCACCTTATATGTTAAGCGTGCTAATGATGTGCTTCTGATCATTGTTGTCTATGTTGATGACATGCTGCTCACTGGTCCTATTGAGAAGCATATTGCTGATTTCAAGGCTCATTTGCATGCCTCATTTGAGATGTCTGATTTGGGGCATTTGCATCACTATTTGGGCATTCAGTTTATGCAAGTTGATGGTGGAATGGCTTTGTGTCAAACGAAATATATTGACACATTATTGCAGTGTTTTGGCCTTGAAGACTGTAAGCCTATTGCCACTCCTATGGAGACAGGTTTACGCTTGAGTCTTCATGATGCTGGAGATGCATTTGATGCTGTTCTCTATCAGTAGGCTGTTGGATGCCTTATTTACTTATGTATTACTCGACGAGATATTCAGTTTGCTGTCTCACAGATGAGCAGGTTTATGCATTGCCCAGGAGTCACGCATTGGAAGGCGGTTAAGCGCATCTTTCGCTACTTGAGTGGTACTCGGCTACTTGGGTTGTTTTATCCCAAGGGGGGATCACTACCGCCAGATTTGCATGCTTTTTCTGACTCAGATTGGGCTGGTTGCTATGACACTCGTGTGTCAACCAGTGGTTTTTGCTTCATGCTTGGTAGCTCATGTATATCTTGGTTGAGCAAGAAGCAGCCTACTGTGGCCACTTCCAGTTGTGAGGCTGAGTATAGGGCAACTTTCACAGCGACTGTTGAGTGTGTGTGGCTCAGACGCCTTATGGATGATTTGGGTGTTGGCCAGTCTTCTGCCACCACCATCTTCACTGACAGTCAGAGCGCATTGGCAGTTGCGAGGAACCCTGTGTTCCATGCTCGCACTAAGCACATTGAGGTGCATTATCACTATGTCAGGGAGAGGTTCTCTGTTGGGGAGATCAACTTGGCATATGTGCCCACGCAGGAGAACATTGCAGACCTTTTCATGAAGGCTCTGCCTAGGGAGAAGTTTGAAGCTTTCCGCAAAGCTTTGGGCTTACTTCCTTTTGTGGAGTGATTTCCACATAGCTTGGCACTTCCTTATACATGAGTTCCAACTCCTTGTTCACCGCATCACTCCCAGGGGGATTAGGTAGTGATGTGTGTGAACACACTAGGACTGCCGGGGCACTTTTTTCCCTCTTTAGGAGGTTTTTTCCCCCCGGCTTGTATATACGCCTATTGCCCTAATGGGCTACTTATCTTTGTATATGTTTTTGTGCTCCAAGCTTCTTCGTCTTCCTTGTGCTGTTTGCGTGCTTCTGCAGAAGTCTAACTCCAATAATCAACTCTAAAGTGTGCGTTTGAATTCTGAACGCCACCGCTTGAGTACTTCCGCTGGTGATGAGGAGGGAGGGCGCCTGTGAACATTTAATAATTGTTTGTACTTGAGCTTTAGGTGGGTGAACCTACAATCAACCCCCAACCAGAGGAGGACCCTCCAGCCGGCAAGCCTACTCTTTCTACTGGCCAACTAAGGAGGACGCGATCCCGCTCATTTAAACCTCTGTGCATCGAACTAACCGCCTGATGCTTGCGCGCGTGTCTCAGAAAAGTGTATGGTTGACTCTAAATAAGAGCAGAGAATGGGACGCCCACAACTCCTCCCTATCGGAATTCACACCTCAGGCAGCGCGTGTACTACCCGAGGGACCACTTCTTGTGCATGCCCGGCTGCCCTTCCGCTGAAAGAAATAGAATAGTGCCTTTATTCAACTGCAAGAAGGGCCCATTTCCTGAGTAGCGCAGCAGAGCTTTAGCATTTCTCAATATCTCCATAATTGCCCACGTGCCCACGCAAGGCCTAGAGGAATAAACCCACGACGCACGCCCTTTCAGATTGGAGTCTAAATCTACCGCCTTAGACCATTCGGCCAAACTTTCAAGACCACTCGCCCTTTCAAATCTGAAGTCGTCAGCGTGGTTTGGCCTGGATAGAAGAGTTCCATCTTTGGCGGCATCTGAGATTCAAACCCAAGAAGTCAAACAGACGTCCAACGACCTGTTGATCATGGGATTTGAACTTGCTTCCTTCATTTGGGAGCATTATGAACTCGTCAATGACCTGCTGATCGTGAGATCCCATGACACCTTTAAAAAGAACAAGCAACGGAGGATTAAAGACTGAAGAGCCTAAGAAAGTTCAACCGAGGCGGTGAAATAGCGAATCATCCAAGGCGGCCCAAGCCGACCTACAACTAGAAGCTGATATCAAAGAAAAAAATCAGGGAAGTACTGGATTTAATTTTCATCTATTTTCCTTCAGTATTAGAAACTGCATTTTCTTATTTCTAGTTGATTCCAAAGTATTCAATGAATTATGGGGGATTCATACGCAAGTAACATGTTATTAGGCATTCCTAGGCAAAAAGAGGATTATGCACCGCAGGAAGGGGATAGACAAATAGATTACACTCCAGGTCTTCCAAAGATAGGCCAAGAAGAAATGCAGAAATTAGATATTTATAAAGGGTTGAATGGTTTGGATGAAAAAATGAACGATATCCAAGCGGATATGTTGATTGAAGGGGACAATAAAAAAGCCACCCGTGAGATAAGAGGGAAAGAAAAGACAAGAATGCACTTAGTCCAAACATTGAATCTCGAAAACAGTAAAGTTTGGAAAAAAGTGGAAGTCCTTCATGAAGATGACAAGCATCAGTGTTGTTTGTCTGATTCGATGTGGGTCCAAAACCAATTTGGACCTCATGGCTTGGTCAAACTTCATGCTTGTATAAGTGGTGAAAATGCCAGAGTCATGATAGACAACTCGGCCACCCACAATTTCCTAAACTACTCACTGGTGAAGAGATTAAATTTGCCCTAGCAAAAGTCACCTCATCAGTATGTGGTATCTATGATGCAAGGTTAGGACAAGAAAGTCTGGAATACTATGATTTGTAACCTCGAAATAGAATTTCAAGGTTATAAAGATAAATTAGACTTTCAGATCATGCACATGGAAAGAACTGATGTGGTTTTGGGTAGAGAATGGCTTTGGGGTATGTAAACAATGTACATAATATGAATCCAATTTCTTATATCTTGTCTCCTTTGTGTGAACATGAAAGGTTTAAATTTAAGTGTTTGATAAATAATTATCGGGATGTCTTTCCAGAATAACTTCCCCATGGCTTACCTCCTTCTCGTGGGCAAGTCGACCATGCTATAGACTTGCTCCCAGGAACTAAGCCTATATGTAAATCCCCTTATAGACTCCCGTTTTCCCAGCAGGCTGAAGTAGAAAAGCAGTTAAATGAATACCTAGTTAAGGGATTCATTCAACCTAGTCTTTCACCCTAGGCAGCACCCATTCTTTTAGTCAAGAAAAAAGATGGATCAATGAGACTATGCATTGACTATCGAGCCTTGAATAAAGTTACGATCAAGAATAAATATCCAATGCCCCGAATTGATGATTTATTTGATCAATTAAAAGGAGCTAAGATAATTTTCAAAACTTGATCTCTGTCAAGGATATCATCAAATTAGAATTAAGTCTGAAGATGTTCCTAAAACAGCTTGCAGAACTAAATACGTGCATTTTGAGTTTTTAGTCATGCCTTTTGGACTAACAAATGCCCCAGCCACGTTCATGACACTAATGAACACTATATTAAGCCCTTATTTGGAAAAATTTGTGGTTGATTTTCTTGATGATATTCTTGTCTATAGTCAAGATGAAACCTCTCATCTAGAACATTTGGAAAAAGTTTTCCAAGTTCTAAGAGAAAATAAATTATTCGGAAAAGAAGATAAATGTGAATTCTTTTCATCAGAAATCAGGTATCTTGGACACATTATATCTGATAAAGGGATTCAAGTAGATCCTGATAAGGTCCAAGTTATTCTTAACTGGCCTCACCCTAAAACTATTACAGAACTTCAAAGTTTTTTAGGGTTAGCAGGATACTATAGAAAATTTGTACCCCACTTTGCAAAAATCTCGACCTCTTTATTTGAGAAATCAAAGGGTAAACCCAAAAGTCTTACTTGGGAGAAGCAACAGGTTGAAAGTATGGAAATACTTAAAAAAGCCTTAGCTTCGACCCCGGTTCTACAGATAGTAGATCCAAATGAACCCTTTGTAGTTGAAACAGATGCTAGTGATCTAGCAATAGGAGCTGTGTTGATTCAAAATGGTCGACCAATTGCTTTTGAAAGCCAAAAGCTAAATTCAGCTCAAAGAAATTATTCTACCTATGAAAAAGAGCTTTATGCAATTGTGCATGCTCTGAAAAAATGGAGACATTATTTGTTTGGCGCCAAGGCAACTATAGTTTTTTATCAAGCCAGTATTAAATGGTTTGCAAACCAATCCGAATTATCAGGTGGAAAAGCTAGATGGGCCGAATCACTCCAAGAATTTGATTATGAACTCAGATATAGAAAGGGAAAATTTAATATTGTGGTAGATGCATTAAGCAGGATGCCCATGTTAAATTCTTTGAGTTTCATACAAATTTCTAATGAGTTAGTAACACTCATGAAGGGCAAGTATCAAGAAGATACTAGTTTTAGTGAAGCCTGGAAAGAAGGTTTCTACTCCAAGTACAAACTTATCAAATGAAGATAAGTTTAAACATTACAGTATTCACGATGAATATCTGTTGTACAAAGGAAAGATATGTGTTCCTTGTAATTCCAAACTTAGAAAAAAGGTTTTGTTTGAATGTCATGATGCCCCAAGTGCAGGACATCCTGGAATCAACAAAACTTATGAATTGTTAAAAAGGTAGTTTTACTGGCCTAGTATACATAAGGATGTACATAATTATGTACTTAGATGCACTAAGTGCCAAGTTAACAAAGCTGAAAAGTTTAAGATAGGGGGTTTGTTGCATCCCTTAGAAATTCCAAATGGAAAATGGGAAAGTATTTCCATGGATTTCATTATAGGCTTGCCACGTACCCCTAAAGGTCATGATGCTGTTTGGGTCATAGTTGACCGATTGACCAAAATGGCTCGTTTCTTACCTACTCCAACTATAGTAAAAACTCCAGAATTGGATAAATTATTCATAGAACAACTATATAGACTCTATGGATTACCTCAAGACATAGTGTCTGATAGAGATAGAACATTCACTAGTCATTTCTGGAGAGCTGTATTCAGTCGGTTAGAAACTAAGCTTAATTTGAGTACTGCTGAACATCCTCAAACGGATGGTCAAACTGAAAGAGTCAATCGAATACTTGAAGATATGTTACGAGCATACGTATCTTCTACCCAAACTAACTGGGAGGACTATCTACCGATAGTAGAATTTGCGTACAATAGTGCAAAGCATTCTGCAACGGAATATAGTCCTTTTATGTTAATGTATGGGTTTCAACCTAGAGCACCTTATGCAGTTGGACTTCAAAACGAAAAAGTCCAAGCAGCAAAAGATTTCTTAGAAGATATGAACTTTAACCTAAAACTAGCCAAGGAAAACCTGAGGAAAGCCCAAGATAGAGCTAAATCTTTTAGCGACCCTAAAAGGCGAGATATTTCCTTTCAGGTTGGTGATTTAGTATATCTTAAAGTTCCTGAGAAATCTGAAACATTAAAAACAGGACCTTGTCCTAAACTCTCTCCGAGATTATGTGGCCCTTTTAAGGTTCTTAAAAGAATAGGGACTTCGGCTTATGAGTTAGAACTCCTAGAAGATTGTTTACTTCATCTAGTATTCCATGTAAGTCGATTAAAAAGAAAACTGGCTGAACAAGACAATCTTGTATCTTCTGATACAATCATTCAACCAATCTCCCTTCTTAACATCCCTGATGAACCTGAGAGAATACTATGCACTCAAGATAAGAAAACAAGAAATCATTTATATAAAGAGTGCCTAGTTAAATGGAGGGATGGAACTGAAGAAAGTGCTACTTGGGAACAAGTAAGTTCCATAAATAAAAGATTTCCCTCTTTTTTAACTATTGGTTAAAAACGAGGAAAGCATCTTTTGAGAGTGAGACCATGATCAAAAGAAGTGAATCATAGTGCACGGGGGAATACTTCACATAATATACCAAAACACATTTTCGAGGACAAAAATGTTAAAGGGGGGAAGAATGTTGCATAAATCATGGGTTAGACCCTCCAAAAGGAACCCATGTTTCTTGAGGTTTTATTTCATAGAAGTCTCAAATTGAAGGGTTTGTTACCTTAGGAAATTAACCTAAGGGAATAAAACCTTAGTCTTGGGAGAAGCTTCTCCCAAGTGACACCTTCACCCGTACGTGACTTCAATTGAAATAGAAGCCATGTGATTCTCTTTGGAAAGTATCCACATGAAGGACACTTGGAAGGACACATGGCTAAAAATTAAAGCATGCAACTCTTGGACCCTTGGTATATATGGGTGAAGTTGGATGGGTGGATACATACTCACTCACTCTCTGGTGGATGCTATACTCTAGGAAGGAATTTTCACAACAAGGTTCTTTCCCCATGTTACCACATACATGATTCAGTCATATGTGGTGGTACTTTGTACTTAGGGATATTATTCAGCTCTTATTTCAGTTCAGTTCATCGTCAATAGAGAGAGCTATTCCAGCCATCCGTCTTCTCCATGTGTCTTGTTGCGTTTGAGATCCTTGTGTGTGCTTCTTGTGTGTCTCGCACACCTCTACATACATGCAACAGGAATGTCTACTCCTCTTTCTCCCCATAGGCGTCAGTGCATGGCCATTATCTCGAGTGTCGGATTGAAAAAAATTTGGCAAAATATTATGGGATTTCTTTATTCTCCTCTCATTGGTCGATAAATTTTAAAGCCGGTTGATTCTTGCCCAAAGGCAAGAGCCCTAGTCTTGATGGTCTCACAAACAAATTCTCCAAATCCTTTAAGTAAGTATTGTTGGTCCCTCTTTGTTTAGTTTGGTGTGAGGCTCTCAATTGTGGTGCTTTATCAAAGTGCCTTAATGTTGGAGTTATTAAATTCATCCACAAGAAAGACAACAATAACATAATTGAAAACTAGCACCTAATCAGTATGCTTTAGACTGGCTACAAGATCTTCCCCAAGGTCTGCCAACCAAATAACTAGACATCTTGATTGTGGATCAATGAAGACTATAAATGATTAATCAAAGGCATATCTATTCTTGAAGCCATCATTGATATTTCGGAGGGATAGAGTACACAAACCAATCATCCCAAAACTCTCAAGATAGATTTTGATAAAGTACATGATACGATGGAGTGGGATTACATCCTTTAATATCTTAAGTACTTTAGCTTTGGATGTAAATTTAAAAAGATAGGATCTGCACTCCTTGGCAATGCGTCGGCTCATATTAACATCAATGGCCAACTTTCCCCATCTATTTCCCTAAAGAGCTCTATCAAATAAGAATGTCTTCTTACCCCTTTGCTTTTTACAATCATTTTTGCCAATCTTAGTTGCCTAGTTGACAATCAAGTGAAGTAGCGGTATATTATCTCTCTCTCTCTGTCTAGTTAGGATGTGATGGTTCTTGGATTCTTTGCTAATGACATCAATGTGTTTCTTCACAATGATTTGGAGTGTGCTTCCCCTATCAAAAAAACATGAATTAGCAACAGATGCAAAATGAAGTAAAAATGACATGCATAGGTATTTCCATTAGCAAAAAGAAAAATGCGATTAAAAAATATAAGCATATATTTTACATCGATATAGCAGATGTTATAGGAGTGTAACTAAATAATTCTTTTTTCTTTTCATCAATAGGTATACCAATGGGTTTTTTTCCCTTTTATTTTGCTACAAGAAGAGTATGAAACTTCCTCTTTTATAGGTGGACAATTAAGTGCATGTCCAAATGAGGCAATTTTTTAGCCTTTATAGGTTCCACATGATGATGATGCATATCATTCCATTTCTTATGAAAATTTACATGATGCACTTGTAGATGAGAGGGCTAACATAGAAGAGGCTAAAACTATGCCTAAATGGTTGGTGCAAACTTTGAGAGGTAGCAAATTAGATGCACCTTTGTTGTATCATACCTATTCAAGCTTTCATAGTGCTTCTTTTGCATCATATTGCTATGCAATGGCTGACTCCAATCTTTGTGATGAGAGTGAGCCTCTTTCTTTTGATGAAGCACAAAATTTGAAACATTGGATGGCTACTATGGAATCAAAATATGATGCTATTATGAAGAATGGTACTTGGTATTTATGTGATTTGCCTCCTAGCAAAAAGGCCATTGGCACTAAATGGGTATACAAGCTAAAACATAAGCCTGATGGAATAGTTGACAAGTGGTATAAGGCTACGCTTCTTGTCAAAGGTTATGCTTAAGAGAGAGGCATTGATTTTGATGAGACCTTTTCTCCGACATGCTAAGTGACCCTTGTCCATAGCATTCATGCAACTTGAAGCTCTTCATGGTTGGAATCTACATCAGTTGGAAATTAAAACTACATTTCTTAATGGTGACTTACATGAAGAAGTTTATGTATTTTAACCCCATGGTTTTGTGCAGAAAGGTAATGAAAACAAAGTGTTCAAGTTGAAGAAGGCATTTAATGGTTTGAAGCAAGCACCACATGCTTGATATGAAAAGATACATGCGTACTTGATTGCACATGGTTTTGAGAACAATCCAATTGAGGAAAGATTATATGTTAAGTGTGCAAATGATGTACTTCTGATCGTTGTTGTATATGTTGATGACATGCTGCCACTGGTCCTAATGAGAATCATATTGCCAAATTTAATGCTGATTTGCATGCCTCTTTTGAGATGTCAGATTTGGGGAATTTGCATCATTATTTAGGCATTCAAATTATGCAAGTTGATAGAGGAACATTTTTGTGTCAACCAAAATATATGGACACATTGTTGCAACATTGTAGCCTTGAAGATTGCAATCCTATTGCTACTCCCATCACTACAAGAAGCTTGCAATCCTATTGCCTCTATAGCGACAGTTGACGCGACACAATTTCATCACTTTTTGATTGCACATTCTATCATATATAGCATCGAGCACATACCATAATTTACATGAGACTGCTAGCGAGGTTCATTATGAGGGTTTTGATGAGGTGTAACAAGCATCACTTATGTGGCATTGTGGAAGCGTACCTCATGCAATGCCATCACATATGCAACATTTCAAAAGCATCGCATATGTGATGGCAAAAGGAGTGTTGCATAAGCAATGCTTAATGCATTGCTTATACGAAGCCCCATACACATGCAACTTATCATCGCTTATCCAACTTTGGAGCATTGCTTATGTGATGCTTGCTTTTGATCATTTTTAACTTTCATTCTATGTGTGTTTGATCAAAGAGTGAACCAACATTCATATCTAGAATGTGCTTATGAACTCTCTCTCTGTCTCTGTCTCTGTCTCTGTCTCTCTCTCTTGGTTTTTGTCTCTCTCTCTCTCTATCTTTATTGCATGTTATTGAATAAATTCATTGAGCATTATAGATGGCTAATTATTGTAAGTACAATTTTCATTGTTTCTATATCATTTAAATTGTTTTGTTTTCATAAATTAACATACTCGCACATACACGTGCACATGCACATACACACATATACATGCACATGCATGCTCATATATGCACATACACATACTTATCCACATACACATGCACATGCACATACACACATCTATAGATGCATACACATATACTTATACACATACACATACACACACACATACACATGCATATACACACACATGCACATACACATACACTTACACATACATATGCACATACACACACATACACATATACACACACATGCACATGCACAAATGTATCTACATGCACATACACATACACATACACACATACACACATAATTATACACATACTTACACACATACACATACATATGCACATACACACACATACACATATATATACACATGCACATGAACATGCAAATACATATGTACATGCACATGCATATGCATCTGCACATGCACATGCACATGCATATGCACATGCACATGCATATGCACATGCACATGCATATACATATGCACATGCATAAGCACATACATGCATATGCACATGTACATGCACATGCATGCTCATACACATACACATGCATATACAAACACATACACATACACACACATACACACACATACATATACACATATACACATATACACATATACACATATACACATATACACATATACACATATACACATACACACACATACACATACACACATAGATACATGCACATACATAGATATACATATTTACCTACATGTGCATACAGACAGATGCATGCACATACACACATTGTGAATAAATGATATAGTTCGAGGAATAAATCACATGTTAAAGACAAACTGTAATAAAAATCATTAGTACATTTCAATCATATAGTTCACTTCAATATATTTTTTATTTTTATTTATTTATTTTTCAATTATTGTTATTTAATTAATTAATGTTCTTGTTTTTAATTAATTGATTATTTTTTTTTGTATTGGTTTTCTTTCTTGTTTGTAATTTTCATGTTTTATATTGATCTTAAGTCTCTCGCTTTAGTTTGTTGTTTTTTTCCAATGTGTATGTGTTTGTGTTCTATATCTTGAATTCGTAAGTTTGGATAACTCTGAAATTATGAAGGTATATATAATAAACACTCTAAAATTGTTAAAAGTATGAACTCACACCATAGACACAATTAAAAACATAATTGATATGAATATATATATATATATATATATATATATATATATATATATATATATATATATATATATATATATATATATATATATATATATATATATATATATATATATATATATATATATATATATATATATATATATACACACACACACACACACATGTGTATCAATGTATACAATACATTGAATGTAAATAGTGTCAATCATTTGAATCACCCCCATGATCTCATATATCTAAAGAGGCATCATGGGTACAAGGATCAATAACCTATGGTGATCAATATCGTCCCTCTTGTGTCTGTCTCTCCACCTCATCCATATCAACCTCTCCATAATACTCTTGTATTACATATAACAAACATAAATAAATAAAAAATATAAAACATCAATCCAAATAAAATAAACTATATCAAATTTAGTAATACTCACAAAATCAATGTTTGCTCACTTATTTCACTACTAGAAATAGTGGTGCATAGTGACACCCTTGAATGAAAAAAAAGTAGGTCTCGTCGATGCTAGCATCGCATAAGCGACGAGCCTTTTTTTATTAAAAAACAAAAGATGGGTCATCGCATAAGCAATGCATAGCGTCATGTGATGCTAAAAATATGCATCGCAAAAAGCGTCGATAGCTAGCGATGCTTTTAATGACATTGGCAAACTAGCTGTGACATGAGAGTGTCGCATACATGACATCCTGGTATTCCAGAGCATCGCATAAGCGATGCTCTAGAATGTTAAAAAGAAATTTTGATTTCTCTCAGCACATTTGTGCCGGGGTTAGGACGCATGCGCGAGAGAGAGAGAGAGAGAGAGAGAGAGAGAGAGAGAGAGAGAGAGAGAGAGAGAGAGAGAGAGAGAGAGAGAGAGAGAGAGAGAGAGAGAGAGAGAGAGAGAGATACAAAGAGAGAGAGAGAGAGAGAGAGAGAGAGAGAGAGAGAGAGAGAGAGAGAGAGAGAGAGAGAGAGAGAGAGAGAGAGAGAGAGAGAGAGAGAGAGAGAGAGAGATCGATACGGTACTAGTGCACACACATCCTTTGAAGCAAGGTATGTACACACAAACACATATACACACACAGATTTACACACACACACATACACATAGATTTACACACACACACACACACATATACACAAATAGACACACACACACACATACACATAGACACACACACATACACATAGATTTACACACACACACACATATACACAAATAGACAGACACACATATACACATAGACACACACACATACACACATACACACATAGACACACACACATAGACACATAGACACACACACATATACATATTAGACACATACACACTTACACACACACACATCCACACACATCCACACACATTTCCACACACGCATACACATGCATACAGACACATATATACACATACACATGTATATGCACACACATACACACATAGATACACACATACACACATATTTACACACAGACATATACACACTAGTTTACATACACACATACACATGCATACACACACGCATATATACACACATAGACACATGCATACACACATAGACACACACATACACATACACACACACATATATACACACTCACATATATACACACACACACATATATACACACACACACATAGACACATACACACTTACAGACACATCCACACACATTTACACACACACATACACATGCATACATACACATATATATAGATACACACATATATACACACATAGACACACACACACACACATAGACACACACACATAGACACACACACATACACACACATATAGACACATATACACACATATACACACATATATGCACACACACACACATAGAGAGACATAGACACACACATACACATACATGCATACATATGCATACATAATGCATATGCATACATAATGCATATGCATACATAATGCATATGCATACATAATGCATATGCATACATAATGCATATGCATACATAATGCATATGCATACATAATGCATATGCATACATAATGCATATGCATATGCATACATACATACATACTTACATGCATACACACACATACACACACATGCATACATATGCATACATAATGCACATGCATATGCATACATATGAATACATAATGCACATGCATATGCATACATAATGCACATGCATATGCATACATAATGCACATGCATATGCATACATACATGCTTACATGCATACACACACATACACACATCTATATGCATACACACACACACGTAGAGAGACATACACACACATACACATACATGCATACATAATCCATATGCATATGCATACATAATGCATATGCATACATAATGCATATGCATACATAATGCATATGCATACATAATGCATATGCATACATAATGCATATGCATACATAATGCATATGCATACATACATACTTACATGCATACACACACATACACACACATGCATACATAATGCACATGCATATGCATACATACATGCTTACATGCATTCACACACATACACACACATGCACACATACATACACACATATATATGCATACACACACACATAGAGAGAGAGACATAAACACACGCATACACATACATGCATACATGCATACATAATGCATATGCATATGCATACATACATACTTACATGCATACACACACATACACACATGCATATGCATACATACATGCTTACATGCATACACACACATACACATACACACATACACACATACACATACACACATAGACACACACACATATATGCATACACACACACAGACATACACACACATACACATACATGCATACATATGCATATGCATATTCATACATACATACTTACATGCATACACACACATACACACACATATGCATACATATGCATACATAAGGCACATGCATATGCATAGATACATGCATACACATACACACACATAGACACATATACACACACATACACACATATACACACAGATTTACACACACATACACATGCATACTGTAGCTCAAGCGTAAGCATCACCTCCTTTACTTGTCAATCCGCGGAGACGTGAGGACCGGTATGAAGACCACGAGCAAGTGAAGGCACAAGTGCGTGAGTGAAAGCACACAAACATGCACACACATACACACACACGCGCACAAAGTAAGATCAAAGAGAGGAACAATGGAAAGCTTAGGTTGCAAAAGAGTTCTCTTACAAAAGCTCTATTCTCTAACATGCTAACCCCAAAAATGAGCTCTCTAGCTCTTTTTATAGTTTTTTGACTAGTTTTGGCCCTGTCCAGACCTAGTGTCCGGCCTAGTTAAAAATTAGGTTCCAGGGCTTATTTGAGGGCTCAAACGAAGTCTAAAAATTATGAAAATTGGTACGATGGTACTTCTAATACTCCTCAAGCTCGAGGACTCCTCGGCTTGAACAAAATGGAGTTACTAAAAATAGATAATGGTATTTACAATGGCTTTTAGTGATGAAAATCACTATTTTTGTAGGGAATTCTTGTGAAAAATTGACATACACTCCTTGGAGCTCCCTACTTGCTCTCTCTTCTTCTATGTCCACTTCTTTGATGTGCTTTCATGCTTTGTCCTTGACCTTGAGCTTCAACACTCCCCCCCCTCTCGAGTCTGTCGTCCCTGACAGACCCTTGTTGTAGTGGTTGTTCCAAGTAGTGTCTTGAGAGGGAGTGTCCCTTCTGTATGAACACAAGTCGTCCGACGTTCTTCATCTATCACTGTGAGTCTTTGCAGGTTGTAGTCTCTTGGTATGTGCTTCTGCCTTGGATTCCAGCATGACTGTGTCGTTGTGAGTCTCCGTTGATGTTTTCTAGATCTTCCTAAGTTGCTCTTCACAGTAGTCATGCTAAGTACTCATAACCCATATTGAGTGATGGGTAAGTGTGTTCGTGCATGGGTTGAGGAAAATATGTGCCTTGTGCACGGCCTTGTAATGTAGCCCTATGAATGTTTACTTGGGAAATGCATTGGAAGAAGAATGGTGCAAAAATTGGGGCTCTTGAGCTAAGTGCTCAAGGGTATGCCGACGAAGAGGTTTCCTACGCTATTATGGCTATGATGTTTCCAAAGTAAAGATGCTTACCATGGAGAAGGTCGATGGATGTTCATCTCTTCATGTCGTACACTCAGCCTTTGGGATGGAACCTTGTTGATGAATGTCCATGTTGATTGTCCACTGATGAGATCTTTTGAGTGGTGGATCCCCTCTCCTCTTTTCAAAGCAACATTTGTCACTAACAATGTGCATTTCTGAGCTTGGGCTCATGCACGTTCACTTCCCTATATTGACACGCAGAGGAATATTGGACACGTGCCGGTTTCTAAGAGATTACCATGTTGATTGACATAGACCATTCACCAGTGCTACTGTTCCATACTGGTTCAGGAAATACTGAGAATTGAATTGCTTTATATTCCTTGGCAAGCAACATCGGGTAACTACACCAAGCTGAGTTTCACATATTCCCTTTAGCTCACCATATGCAGGAGTCTTCTCCTCCAGAACTACCTTTTGCAGATATCTCCTTGGATGCTCTGGTACATGAGGCAGTTAAGCATCACTCAAGTTGCGGACTTTCAAGCTCTTCATTCCTACCATGGTAAGAGAAAATCATAGTTGTAGATGCCATGTTCATGCCAAATGCTTGTCCTCTACCAGATAAGGCAACAATAATCTCACTGCTGGCCGAGACACACTTCTAGCCAAATTGATAAATGCCTAGTAATCAACAGTTCCACCTTCAACTAAGCATGACTCATTCATGTTTCATAAGCCAAACCTTCTCCCATTTTTCTTTCTCCATTTTTTTTTTTTTTTTTTTTTTTTTTTGGAGGAACAGGATGTCACAAAACAAGAACACAAAAGTTAGTATCAATAGAAACGTTCGACATATGTCACTGTGCTCTTGTGCATGGGATTCGCAAGTGTGTCTATGCACGGCCGTGTAATGTGGCCCTATATTAATGCATACTTTGGAAATGCATGACCTGAATGGTGCAAAAGACAGGGTTGTGCAAGGAGCACATGGTTGTTGCTCGTTCGAGGCTTTCGATGTTATTTGTAGAGGTTGAGGCCGACCTTGGTGGAGGTATCCATTGAGTCTCGAACTAATGTAATCTTCCTTATTGGAGTCCATTTTAGAACATCATTTGGCACTGTAGAGGTCACTTCAGACGTCTTTCTCTTTGGATGCTTTCTGAACTGTGGTATCCAGTGTGGTTGATGCTTTGGTGCGATGGAGGCTGCTTGTACTTTTGGCTTCCAAACCCATATCCTTTTTGCACGTCTTCCTACTTTGCTTGAAGAGCTGATTTGATCTTCTTTCGGTCTCTGTACGTGGTTCTTACCCTCTTCTCTTTTTGGCTTCGTGGGTGAGACCTTTCGCATGTGGGAGAACAAAGGTTGTTGTGGATGTAAGAGCTTCTTAGGTACCCACATCTGTAATTGCCCTTGTTGAGCTGCAGCTAACTTCTTAGGCACCCAAATTTGTTGGATACCTTGTGATTGAGCTTGTCTGAGCTGCTTCCTTCGTCTTCTGGCCTGGTTGGTGTGCATGGATGGGATTTGTGGGGGCAAGGCTGGTGGTTGCTCTCCTTTGCGTACCCATATCTGCTTCATGCTCGGAACTGCTTTTTTATCGAATGGTGTCTTTCTATTTGATGTAGCAGTTGTCGTGAACGGTTGTGTTTGCGTGTGTGGTGGACTCACTACTGTGGCTACTTGATTCTTTGGAGAAGAAGAAAGATCCACCCGCCTTCGAACCTGGTCTTCCACGATTGACTCCTTCTGCATCATAGAGCTTTTGACACATACAACATCTTCTTTCATATGATTAGTCTTGGAAGAACTAAGAGAGTGTGTGGTGCCATGATCTAGGAGCATGCAGTTCTCTAATTCTAATGTAATGCATTGTTCATGTACCCAAACTTGAAGAATTTGACTTCTTAGGTTTAAGTTAACTGCATGGTCATAGATCCAATCTTGACCCAAGACAAGTGGTTCTGTAAGGTTCTCATCTTGACATACTAGCGCTTTGACTTTCATTGGAACATCTTGAAGGTAGATGGGAAGTTCCACCTCGCCCAAACAAGGGGTTTCCATACCTCCCAATCCTATGAGATAAGCTTCTATGGGATTGATGTTCAACCCCAAGTCTTGGCAGTAGGAAAGTCTAACTGCACTACTTGCTGCACCTGAGTCAATCAATGCTTTCACCGTCCTTGCACCCTTCCCTTGTCCTATCTCTATGGTCACAAAGGGTCTTCGGTCAATGACCTGAGAAGTCGCTATGTCTGACTTTTGACACATATCCATGTGATATTTTGGGGCTTTTGAGTTGACTTCTAGGCCTAATCGTCTTAACTTATTTCGCCTAATACGCTCTCTGGCCTCTACCTGTGCTTCTTCTCTCACTCTTAACTCTTCTTCTTTTCGCTTCTTCGCAGTGTTGAGTCTCATTAGCATATCCTCAGTAAGAGGTTCTTGATATAGCTTGACTCTACAGCCACTAATATAGTTTGGCAAGATATCTCCTTCTAGAGTGGCCAACTGAACTGCACCACTGGTGGAAATTCTATTAATGATCATGGGTCCGTATCCCCTTTTTTCCAACTTACGGGCATGTTGTTTTAGTGTGTATACCAACACTAGATCTCCCTCTTTCAATCCCTTATCCTTGATGTGAGCATCAAAGTATGCCTTTTGCCTCTTCTTTGCAGCGTAGATGCCTGCTGCCGCTCGTAGCCTCGTTTCACCCAAGCGTTCGAGATCAAAGATCCTAGAGGACAATTCATGCCCATTCCACTCATACTCTTGTGCTACTTTTAAAGCAGGGATTAAGAAATCCAGTGGTAGCACCGCATTCTGTCCAAAGACCATCTGAAATGGGGTGGCGTTGAGTACCGTTTTGTAGGCAACTCGATAAGCCCAAACAGCATGATGAAGTTGTTTGTCCCAATCAGAGCGTTTATTATTTACCAATTTTGTCAATACGTTACAGAGGATCTTATTGGTGCTTTCGGCTTGTCCGTTGGCTTGTGGATGATAGGGGGCGGATTTCTTATGTATCACCAAGAATTCTTGGAGAAGATTTTCAATGACTTCATTCAAGAAGTGTGTGCCTCTATCGCTCACCAACTCTATTGGTAGTCCATATCTCGTGAACACATTCTCGAATAAGAACTTAGCCGTAGTCTGAGCATCATTCTTTGTTGTGGCTTTCACTTCTACCCACTTGGTAAGGTAATCTGTGGCTACAATAATATACTCTGCATGGGAGTTTCTAGCAGGGGGATTAATAGGACCTATGAAGTCTATGCCCCACTTGGAAAATGCACGCCCTCCCATCATTGGCCTCAAAGGCATCTCGTCTTTTCTAACTGGGTATTGTGCACGTTGGCATGTGTCACATTTCTTCACATAGGTATGTGCATCCATATGAAGAGTGGGCCACCAAAGTCCTGAGAATAGAATGGTCTTAATCACTCGGTCAGGACCAAAATGTCCACCTGCAACACCACTGTGTGCAGTCTCTAAGACCTTTAAATAGTCTGATTCATGAACGCACAGTCTTAAGTAACCATCTTTACCTCTTCGGTATAGGTTCTCTCCTACTAAGGCATAGCCTTGAGCCTCTTGCTCCATACTTCGTCTTCTTGCTAGACTGGCCTCTTTGGGTAATCTTCCCGATCTCATAAGCTCTACCAATGGAGCACTCCAATCTGGAATTAATGATACTTGATAAAGGGTCGCATGCTCCACTGGGGGTCTCTCTCTGCACATTGGACAATTCTTGATCCACTCATGTATTTCTTTGTCCATGCTAGGCCAATACACTCCTAAACGTTTCAAATTCTGCAATGTTCGTTGTTTAGAATAGTGATTTCCTAGCAATCCCTCATGAGCTTGCTGTAACCAACTACTATGTTCATCATCCTCGACACAACAAGCTAATACGCCCTCCGTATCTTGTTTGTACATGCTTCCTGCTAATATGTGATATTTTTGTGATTTTACAATTTCTTCTTGTGATGTTTTCACATTCTTATTTGCAGGGCCAAAGGTTAGGACTGGTACCAACTTATTTGCCCATTTAGGAACAACTTCTAAATTGAACAGATAAGCATCGGGTAATTCATCAGACACTCCTTGCGGTGACTCTCCTGAAGTGATGCGAGAAAGGTGATCTGCCCGAAGGTGGGTTCTACCTTTCCTGACAACAACTTCAAAGTCATACTCCATTAGTAAGAGGAACCATCTTACTAAGCGTCCAGTATTGCAAGGTTTATTGACCAAATATAACAAAGCTTGATGATCAGTAAAAAACTTGAACTTGTTGGCCAATAAATAGTGTCTAAACTTCTTTACAGCATATACCATGCCTAACCCTTCTCGCTCGGTTGTGGTATAATTTCTTTCGGCTGGGTTCAGTTGTCTACTAGCATATGCTATGGGCAAATCTAAATTCCCTTCACCTGTGGGTTGTGCTAGCACACATCCTACGGCATGATTGGAGGCATCCACATGGACATGGAATGGCTTATTCCAATCAGGAGTGGTCAATATTGGTGCTGTGCACAAACGTTTCTTCAGTTCATTGAAAGAATTCTCGCATTCGTCGTTCCACTCAAAATTAGACAACAAGGCATAAAGGGGTCTAGCTATGATTGCGTACATGTGGATAAACCTACGGTAATATCCACAATGGCCCATAAAGGCTTGTACCTCTTTAACATTCCTTGGCCTTGGCAGCTCCGCTATGGCTCGTACCTTATCTTCATCCGTTGAGATTCCATTCTTAGAAACAATGTGACCGAGGATTTTACCTTGACGCACCATGAACACACACTTTTCTGGGTTCAGACACACTCGATATTCTCTACACTTGTTGAAGATTTGTCTGAGCTCAGGGATGTGAACCCTTCTTTCTTGGGAATGAGCACATAAATCATCCACATACACTTCTAAGCTCTTTCGCAAGAACTCTTTGAAGACATGACACATGAGCCTTTGGAATGTTGCAGGTGCATTGGTGAGCCCGAATGGCATCACCCGAAATGCAAAGATTCCCCACTCTGTAGCAAAAGCTGTTTTGTGTTGATCTTCTGGGGCAATGGCCACTTGATTGTAACCTGAAAATCCATCAAGGAAGCTATAAACTTCCTTGCCTGCAACACGCTCCAATAGGTGTTCTGTGATTGGAAGTGGATAACTATCTCTAATCGTAGCGGCATTAACTTTTTTAAGGTTAATACACACTCGCAATTTCCCGTTCTTCTTGGGTACCACAACAATGGGGGACACCCATTCAGTATGCTCAATCTCATAGATGAATCCAGCTTCAATCAACCTATCAATTTCTTCTTTTATTTTGGCTGCATAGGTGTCATTATATGTGTAGGGCTTCTGTTTGGTGGGCTTGGCATCAGCAGTCATGGGGATAGTATGAGAGCGAATTCTTGGATCTACCCCTTTCAAGTCTCTATAGTGCCACGCAAACACATCCCTATATTCCCTTAATAGAGCTACAAGCTCCATTTCTTCTCTTGCACTTAGGTCATCTCCTATATATGTGCATCTCTCTTCGTTCTCTTCAATGGTCACTACAATCTTCTTGGTCTTTTCTTTATTATCATATGATTCTCCTATGATGGCCTCTCTCTTAGGCATTCGTACCAAAATTTTGCGGTCGTCAACTTCATATTTCTTGAAGTTTTCTCGTACTTCAAACAATGATTCCTCCTTTTCTTGTTTCACTGCTTTTCTTTTCTTTTTCTTTTGACTACTCTCACTTCCATCCTTTGAGTTTACTGTTTTAATACTTGTGAGAGGTTCTTCTTCTTTCTGGGTGAACACTCCTATATCTTCTAGATAGTGCTGCTCTGAGTTAAAGCAACTATCCATCACAATAGACTCCAGATCATCGTCATTCTCTTCCTCTTCTATGACATCACTAGGGTCACATTCTTCTAGCAAGGGTTGACACATGAACACTGAGATATCATAACCCTCCTCATCACAATGAGGTGTCCACTGTTCCTCATTGACAGCAATGTCCATGGTGGCTAAGATTTCTGGCCAGCCATGAGGCTCAAACTCCTCATCTGGAAAGATCATCGGTGTGTAGGCTGGGTCTCTAACTGGTCTATCTCCTAACGAAGTTCCTTCTTCTCTTGCCTTTAAACGTTTTTCCTCTTCCTTTGCGACCTTGCACATCCACAAATGAGTATCTTCATGCAGCCATGATGGATCAGGTGAACTTTCAGAATGCACAGAGATGGAATCTTCTTTCACTTTGTGGATAGAATTCCACTGTAGGGGTGGTACATCTCTGAAGGTGTAATCCTTCAAATTGACCTTAGTGGTGACCCCTGTTTGCTTGTGATGGCTAGGTACAATCAGAAGATCAAGGTGGTGCTGCTAGACCTGCTTCACACCTGCCCTTTCTTTTCTTCAGATATGGTTAGGAGACTCTTTGAGCTTCCAAATGACACCAAGAAACTATATATGTGCTTTACAAAGTGATTGAGAAATGATCAAATCAAAACAGATAAGTTTGAACCTTCATAAGTCCAAAAACTTGCTATTCCTGTAATGACACCTGCTCAGTCCTAAGCTCAGTGTGTCCAGCACACTTACAATTGGTCTAATTCCTTCTGGGAGTATTAAATTAACTTAACAAGCTACCATTAGCAAGTTAAATCACTCCAAATGATAAACTATACACTGAGCATGATGTTTAGCAAAATCAGGGACACCCCCGACTTTTTAGGAATCACACAGAAATATACCAGTGATCACTTCGACAGCGATTTCTCCCAATTGGCTGAATAGATTGACTTGAAACTTTGTAGTGTTGTAGAATGCTTTGAGCTGGTTCCAATGAGCCCTTGATCATCAAATTTGGTTCAGTAGATCTTGAGATATGCTCTGTTGAAGTTGACAGACTTGGAGGTAGTCACTCAGAGAAAAACACAGAGTAAAAACTATGAGTATATGTATTGATACTATCAAATGTACATTCCCATTGGCATGTAGAATGATGCCCAATGGTACTCAGAGGTGTAGGCTAGGTAGTAGCTCTCACACTCTCACAAATATGCTTGGATTAGCCTCGGGAAGAGTGTAATCTCACCCGCGACTTTTACATTGACTTTTATAGATGTTTTGAAGGAATTTGAATTTCAAAATTCAAATGTAGGCTCCCTCAAATCTCTCAACTAATCTCATGGAGATATTCTCTCCATTCATACCTTTCAAATTCCACGACTTTTGAAGGTAGGTACAATTACAAGAAGTCACTTTGTCCTTTACATAAAGTAATAAGTAACTAAGCATAGGCATGTGTTCCTATGCTCTTTCTTGAAATGAAGTAATCCAAACTTTTGCAATAAACTTCAATGTTGATATCCAAAGCTAAGTGATCTTTGTGCAATCTTCATGTTGAGTCTTCAAGACACAAAACAAGTCCAAGTGTTAAGGCTTGTTTGCACCAACAGCTCCCCCTCAAGCCAAACACTTGCTTGAGTCTTCATCTTTAGTCTTCAATAATATCCTGTAATCCAATCATGGATTTAAACCTGCATAACTTGCTCCCATCCAAAGCTTTTGTAAGCAAATCTGCACATTGAATATTAGTGGATACATATGACAATTGGATTTCTTTGCTAAGTAGTTTCTCCCTCACATAGTGGTAATGAACCTCTATGTGTTTTGTCCTAGCATGATATACAGGATTAGCAGCTAAATGAAGTGAACTTGTGTTATCACCAAATATGATAGGTGGCCTTGTGTATAGGCCCAATTCTGAATAGAGTAACTTCAACCATATTGATTCTTGAGTGGCATTGGCTAGCCCTCTGTACTCTGCCTCAGTAGATGATAGAGCCACTGTGGGTTGTTTCTTGGATGACCAAGAAATTGGTTTATCACCTGCAAAGCATATGTAACCAGATGTACTCCTCCTGTCATCCTTGCAACCTGCCCAATCTGCATCTGAGTATACCTTGATATCAATGTCTGATGAATATGGATAATACAAACCATGATTTTGTGTTCCCTTTAGGTACTTTACTATCTTCTTGGCTGCCTCCAAATGTGGTACTCTTGGCTTATGCATAAATTGGCTAAGTACACTAACACCATATGAGATATCAATCCTAGTTAAGGTAGCATAATTAAGACTACCTACCAAACTTTGGTAACCTGTAATATCCTTGAGTTCTTCTCCTTCATGTGCACTGAGTTTGTGGTTGACCTCCATAGGAATGTTTGAGACTTTAGCTTCCTGCAAGTTAAACTTCTTGACCATGTCCTGAATGTACTTCTTCTGAGTAATGTATATACCTGAATTTGTGTAGACCAATTCAAGTCCTAGGAAGTACTTCAATAATCCAAGATCATTGATCTTGAATTCCTTCATCATTTGACCTTTGATGTGTCTAATTCCTTGAACATCATTTCCTGTAATAATGATGTCATCAACATAGACACACAAGTATATTACCTCTGAATTGTTCTTCTTTATAAACAATGAAGTATCTGCTTTACTCATCACAAATCCTTGATCCAAGAGATAGGTTGTCAACCTATAGTTCCATGCTCTAGGTGCCTGCTTCAATCCATACAGAGCTTTCTTCAATTTGCAAACATGATTTACCTTATTGGGATCTTCATAGCCAGGTGGTTGTGACATGTAGACCTCTTCAGATATCCATCCATTCAAGAATGCATTCTTCACATCCAATTGGTACATGTTCCAATTTTTGGATGCAGCTACACTCACCATAATTCTGATAGTTGGCATCTTTGCCACAGGAGAAAATGTCTCCTCATAATCAATGCCTTGGGTTTGTGCAAAACCCTTGGCTACCAACCTAGCTTTGTACCTGCTTATTGTACCATCTGAGTTCCTTTTGAGTTTGTAGATCCATCTGGATCCTATGACCTTCATGGAGTCCTTCTTGGGTACCAAGTCCCAAGTATCACTCTCCTTGAGAGCCTCCATTTCTTCATCCATTGCTTCCTTCCATTCTGGTTTAGTAATAGCTTCCTCAAATGTACCTGGTTCTTCACTTAAGATATCCTTTGCAAGATATACAGAGTGCTTGGTTACAAGTGAAGTATCATATCCATACCTAATAGGTTTCTTCTTTTCCCTTGAAGATCTCCTCATAGCTTGAGTTGAGGATTCTGGATTGTCTTCAAGTTGCTTCATCTTCATCTTCCCTTTTGATTTCCAAGCTTTGAACTCTTCAATGTTGATGGTGTCTTCATCATCTGAGCTTGTGTCCTCATTCTGAGTTGGTTCTTGCCTGACAAGCTTTGGAAAGTCTTCTTCCATATCATAAGGTAAGCTCACTTTCCTGCACTCATTATCATACCATGAATCATTTTCATCAAAGATGACATCTCTGCTTACCTTGAAGCCTTTGTTTGAGGGGTTATAGAACCTGTATCCTTTCTGATTCAAATCATAACCAATAAAGATACACTTCTCAGCCTTAGGGTCTAGCTTTCCCCTTACCTATGAGGGAATATGCACATATGCAACACACCCAAAGATCTTGCAATGATCCAGAGATGGTCTCTTACCATGCCAAGCCTCATAGGGTGTCATTCCATCAAGTGTCTTTGATGGCAACCTGTTGATTAAGTATGTGGCAGTAGATACACTCTCTGCCCAAAGATAATTTGGTAGTTTCTTCTCATTAAGCATAGACCTAGCTGTCTCCACAATGAGTCTATTTCTTCTTTCAGCTACCCCATTTTGTTCAGGTGAGTACCTTGTGGTAATCTCCCTCTTGATGCCTCTTTCCTGCAAGAACTCTTCAAAATCATTGGAGAAGTATTCTCCACCACCATCAGACCTTAACCTCTTCAAATGTCTACCTGTTTGATTCTCTACTAATGCAAGATACCTTTTGAAGCAATTAAATACTTCATCTTTATGTTTCATGAAGTACAAGACAGTCCATCTGCTATAATCATCTATAAAAGATACATAGTACCTTGATCCAGATATGGATGGTTCCTTGCTTGGTCCCCACACATCTGTATGCACCAATTCCAAGTAGTCTTCATGCATAAATCCTTTCTTGGTATATGGCAACCTGTGTGACTTACCAAATTGACAAGCCCCACACTTGTATATCATATGTTGCTTGGATACATTAGGTATCCCAAGCACACATTGATCTCTGCTCATCTGCTTTATGGTTCTCTCTCCAATGTGACCCAATCTCTTGTGCCACATCTCCAATTCTGATAGGGTTTGGTCCCTATAGTTGTACAAGGCAATATTTTTAGTATCCTCAAGTTCAAAGGTAAATAGTCTACCTGACTTCTCTCCCTTGGCTATCCTTCTGAATCCATGTCTTGGATCCTCCACAAATGCACCATGTTGAGTGAACCTGACCTGTAGACCTTTTTCAACAATCTGACCTACACTCATCAGATTCTTGGTGATTGTTGGAACATACAATACTCTGCTTAGCAAATTCTGATTACCATCACTTGTTTTGACATTACCTACTTTAACCACTGAGTGTTTAGTGTCATCACCTGTCTGCACTTGGTGCTTGCCTTTAGGTTCTTCCAAATCAGAGAGTAAGGCAACATTCCCAGCTACATGGTTAGAGCAACCTGAATCAATATAGAACAAATGATCATCATTGATACCTGATTTAGATGTCATGTTCATAATCAACAAGGAATCATCTTGATCCTCTGCATAATTGTTGTAATCCTTTCTGTTCCTATATCCTCCTTGATAATTGCCATTGTGATTGTAGCTATTGTTGTAATTGTTGTTGTAGTTATTGTTGTAGCCATGGTAGCCTTGAGATTGATTGAACCTGCCTCTGCCTTGGGAGTATCCTCCTCTTTGGTGACCTCTTCCTCTTTGGTTCTTGTAGTTTTTGTAGCATTCATCTGTAGTATGATTAGACAAGCCACAAATATTGCATGGAGATTGATTATAGGGTCTCCCCCTACCTGACTTACCTCCTCTGCCCCTACCTCTAGATGATCTACCTCTCCCTGCATAGTTTGCTTGGGAGGTGGATCCTTCATCATCAACCTTCTTGCTTTTACCCTTATATTTAGACTTCTTATCTGTATATAGGGCAGAGGGATTGTTAACTTTTGATTGCTCTCCATTCTTTGTGATCTTGGCTTCATGTGTAAAGAGTTGTCCAATCAGAGTTGTTAGATCAGGTGCTTGAATGTCCATGTACAAGTCCATTGCAGTGGTAAAGCTCTCCCACTTGTCATCTGCTTTGAGTCCATTGATCACTTGTCTAACAATTTGCTCTTCTTCAATCTCTTCTCCAACACTTGCAAGTTGATCTGCTATATCTTTGACTTTGGTGACAAAATCTGAAACACATTGTTTTGATTGCTTCCTAAGAGTTGTAAACTCAATCCATAGCTGATTCTTTCTGGCCCTTGTGCTTGATGAGAAGTATGTTGACAAGGTCTCCCAAGTCTCTTGGGAAGTCTTACAGTTCCTAACATGAGGTAGAAGGAAATCAGAGATAGAGTTTAGAAGATATGACCTTGCTAAAGCATCTTTAGCACACCATTGATTAAGTCTCTCATGCTCATCCTTTGTAGGTAGGCCTCTGGTTTTGAATGAGGGCAACTCCTCATCTCCTGATATGTATCCATACAAGCTTCTCCCTTGTAGATAAGTCTTCATTCTTAATGACCATGCCTGGTAGTTATTCCTATCCAATTTGTCAATAAAGGAAGGGAAACCATCACCCATGATTACCTTGTTTGCTCTGATACCACTGTTTGCTTGTGATGGCTAGGTACAATCAGAAGATCAAGGTGGTGCTGCTAGACCTGCTTCACACCTGCCCTTTCTTTTCTTCAGATATGGTTAGGAGACTCTTTGAGCTTCCAAATGACACCAAGAAACTATATATGTGCTTTACAAAGTGATTGAGAAATGATCAAATCAAAACAGATAAGTTTGAACCTTCATAAGTCCAAAAACTTGCTATTCCTGTAATGACACCTGCTCAGTCCTAAGCTCAGTGTGTCCAGCACACTTACAATTGGTCTAATTCCTTCTGGGAGTATTAAATTAACTTAACAAGCTACCATTAGCAAGTTAAATCACTCCAAATGATAAACTATACACTGAGCATGATGTTTAGCAAAATCAGGGACACCCCCGACTTTTTAGGAATCACACAGAAATATACCAGTGATCACTTCGACAGCGATTTCTCCCAATTGGCTGAATAGATTGACTTGAAACTTTGTAGTGTTGTAGAATGCTTTGAGCTGGTTCCAATGAGCCCTTGATCATCAAATTTGGTTCAGTAGATCTTGAGATATGCTCTGTTGAAGTTGACAGACTTGGAGGTAGTCACTCAGAGAAAAACACAGAGTAAAAACTATGAGTATATGTATTGATACTATCAAATGTACATTCCCATTGGCATGTAGAATGATGCCCAATGGTACTCAGAGGTGTAGGCTAGGTAGTAGCTCTCACACTCTCACAAATATGCTTGGATTAGCCTCGGGAAGAGTGTAATCTCACCCGCGACTTTTACATTGACTTTTATAGATGTTTTGAAGGAATTTGAATTTCAAAATTCAAATGTAGGCTCCCTCAAATCTCTCAACTAATCTCATGGAGATATTCTCTCCATTCATACCTTTCAAATTCCACGACTTTTGAAGGTAGGTACAATTACAAGAAGTCACTTTGTCCTTTACATAAAGTAATAAGTAACTAAGCATAGGCATGTGTTCCTATGCTCTTTCTTGAAATGAAGTAATCCAAACTTTTGCAATAAACTTCAATGTTGATATCCAAAGCTAAGTGATCTTTGTGCAATCTTCATGTTGAGTCTTCAAGACACAAAACAAGTCCAAGTGTTAAGGCTTGTTTGCACCAACAACCCCTAAGTGCTGTAAGTACAAGGAGTTAGTTCCCCAATCCTGTACTATTTGCAATTGTAGTAGGAAAGGTCTTCCTAGGATCATCTCAAAGACATTATTTTTCTCAAAGTCACATATAGCAAATGTGTGCTCAAACTCTACACCACAAGTGGTTAGAGTGATCCCTTCTAGCAATCCTAGAGGTCTTTCAAAATGACCATCAGCCATTTGAAGCTTCATTCTAGTTGGTCTTAATGTGGGCTTGCCCCATTGCTTCCACAAGGAGGTGGTCGCAATAGCAACACCAGCACCTGAATCTATGATTGCTTTGGTTGTGTAACCTTGGTAGGTGATGGGAAGATAAGTATTACCTTCTTCACCCTCACACATGTCCCCTATTTTGTCTAGAGGTATCTCTGGTACCCTTTGCTTGGAGCCTGCTTTTGGCATGTTGGAATCAAGTTCTGGGACCTGATCCTTCACATGATTCCATAACTCAGGTTTTGCTTTGAGCAGCTCTTCTACAGTGAGATGACACTGAACCTTAGTGTTCTTCACGACATCAGTGTTCCTTGGAACCACTGAGTCTTCATTTCTTACCAGTATTGTGGGAGCTCTAATCTGGAGAGATTCAGATTCCCATGGGCCTGGAAATTGAGGCAGTTCTTCTAAGGTATTAGATTCAAAATCTAACCTTTCGTCTTCTTGTTGTTCTGCTTCATCTTCATAAATAGATGGGATGTCTTGGGGAAATTGATCATGAAGATCATCAATCTCAGGAATAGGAGGGGAATTACCCTTCTCCTCGGCCCATTTCTCTTCTTGTATTTCCCGCAAGAATTCTCGAGAGTACTGTTGAATAGAAGGAGGTATTCCAGCATCCGTGGAATTAGGAACATAAGCTCCCCTTGGTGGTGAGCTTCCTCTTTCAATAACTGGATGAGCCTGTGGAGGTAAAGAAACTTGTGGTTTGTTTACCAATTGCTCTAATCTTTCTAGTAAGCCCTGGAAATGCAAATCTGATTTGATAGAGTTTGTCTGATTGAACTTTTGACTAGTCTCAAGTATGGCTTGAGCTTGTTCTACCATTTTCATGCACATTTTCATCCGTTCAATCTCTAAATCTGCTCTAGGGTAACTCTTGTCTAGGTTTGCAGCTGTAGGCCCTTCTTGAAGTCGAGCCTGGTAGGCCTTGAACATCATGTCCAAACCTTATGGGGTTGGATCTGCAAGAACAGACCCTGGTTGCGGTCTATTTACAATGGGTGGTGGGGTGGGATGAGGTGGAGTGGATGGAGTTTCGGCATGCGAGGGGCTTTGAGATGCAATGTCTTCTATTTTTGTTTTCGCTTCTTTTAAGCTTTCTTCTAGTTCCGATAACTTTTTATTCCACTTGCGATTGGCCTTCTCTCTGGTATCCTTCCATGTTCTTGTTTTCCTCTTACTAGGCTCTCCCGATTCACTCGACTCTGATTGTTCTACTGGTTTATCCTGTTTTAAGGCTTGTGCTCTAGTGACAGCTTGTATAGGAGCCACATTGCTACTACTTGAACTTGGATCTGCCACTAAGCCTACCACATTAATGGGTGTAATCTTGGGTGCACTAGAGGGGTTTCTTGGACAATCTCTGGGGAGATGGTCTTTGCCACAATCAGGACAAAAAGCCTGTATTGTGATAGCCTGTCCTTGACTCGGAGATGGTGGTTGGGGACAGTCACGAATGTAATGGTCACCATGACATCTGAAACAAGATCCTCTAGGGGCTTGTGGTCTCATTTGTCTCCACTGGGGCCTAGGGTTAGGATTTGTGTACATGACATTGGAGTATTCTGGCTCCCAATTTTGCTCCATAGGCGGTGCCTCATATTGATACGAGTAAATCTCACTATGTTCAGGTGACTCTGTGTAATAAGCATGTGGACTACCTTCATGGGAGTAGTCTGAACTATGAGCATGAGAGTCATTATCTGGTATCAATGGGGTTAGTGGCACCAAAGCTCTATTTGGATTTTCCTCTCCCACAGCATACTTGACTGGAATCACGTTGGCTGGAGCTGGTGGTTGGTTTACCAAGACAGGTTGTGGCCTATATGGTACCTGATATTGCTGTTGTGGTCTGTAATATGGCTGTTGGTATTGATTCTGATACCTACCTTGTGGGTAAGGTTGCTCATAATTTTGTCTAACAGCCTGCCTATTGTAGGGACAATCTTGAGCCGTGTGGTTTGTGTATTTTCTCTCAATAGTGCAATATGGAGCATTCCTTTCTCTAATGTTTTGGTTTTGCATTGGGCATACGTTAGCCATGTGGTCACCTCCGCAAGCATAGCACCGATTCAATGGAGTGACTCTCTGTGTTTGTTGATTTTGGACTCCCAGCTTCTTGGCAACTTGCTCAGCTATCTCTTCTATTTCTGTGGAGATCTTTGAAGTATGACTAGTAGAACTATCCGAATCTTTGTAGAGTTTGGACAATCCTAACTCCTCACCCAAGTTATCTTCTATGTCTATGCACATCCGCACACACTCTTCTATGGATCTGGGATCTTTCAAGTATACATAGGATCTTAACTTTGTGCTCAGTAAGCCATCTAAAAACAAAGCCACTTGTTTGGCTGGTGTGGGTAGCTCTGGAGCAGGGCATCTTTCTAGGTACTGTCTGAACCTTCTACCTGCTAGTCGCACTGTTTCTTGGGGTGTCTGCTTGAAACTATGGATCAGGGACGATGTGTTATGCCTGATACCACTCTTGGAAAATTCTACAATGAATTCGTCTAGCAGTTGACCTATATCGCGATAGCTGTTTCTACTCAATGGTTGAAACCAAGCTAAGGCAGTGCCTTTAAGGGTCAAACCAAATGCCTCGTACTGGGTGAACCAGTCCTCAATTTGTTCGGCTCTCAGCACTTGTTTGTATTCGGCCACATGATCATAAGGATCCCCTGTCCCATCGAAATAGTTCTTCATTGCCTTGATCACGTGACTGGGTTTAAGGGTTCTTGGGTACTCCCGGGGTCTAGGCAAAGGAAAATCCTGTTCATCTCTTTGTTGCCTATGTGCTTGATGTCTCTCTCTTTCAGGTCTTTCATTTTCATATCCTGATCTATTCCTGCCCACGGTGTGTGCAAGGCTTACCTCAGGTCTCTCTCTAGTTCTTTCTCTCTGGGCTTCATGAGCCTGGGATGATCCTACCCCTTGGAGGCCATGGGAAACATTGGATCTTGGTGGGGGGAAAATCATTTCATTCTTCCAAGTATATGCATGTCTATCATGTTCTGTTACCAAGAAAATTTTCTCTGATGTGTTATCTAGGTAGACAACTTTGCCTGGTATCTCAGGATCTTTGAATTCATAGATGATAACTATGCCCAATTGGCTAGGTTGATCTGGCTCGAACCTCCAAAAGGCTTCCTCTGTTTCTCTATTCAAAAATAGTTCTATGCTTTTGTTGTCTTGAGGGATCCAGTCCGGAGTGATCACTCGGGTCAAAACTGACTTACCTCTAGGAGTCTGGGGTCCTTGTCCTCCGTTTCCTTGTTCTAGGTCTCCTATTTCATTCTCAGGAATGACATTTCCAAACTCATCAGTCCTATCTGGTAGGTTGGTGACCACATACATGGTTCCTTCCTTATCGATGTATGAACCCTCTTCGAACTTGACCACCGGGTGTTCAAGTCCCAAGGATTGATCTGGATTTTTGCACTGATCGCCTCAGGCCATCCTCATAGATGCGAGCACCTAATTGATTGGTCTGAATATATTCCAACTGTGTCTTATAGGGACCTTCCGGTGTTTGTAGATGGGCAGTCCCTGAGCCACCTGCAGGTTTTCCCATGCTAAAAGACATTTCTGAATCACTTGTGTCTGAACTTAGTAAAAGATCACCACTTAGTTGTTGTGTCCAAGACTTAGATGTATGGTTGACACTAGCCTCAGAAGATCTAATGCTTTGTTTATCCTTGCCTAAGTGTCTACCAGATCTCAGGTTCATAAGCTTTAGTCAAGAGTCCAAATTTTCCCTTTGGTATGGTTCAAAATTCTTTAAAGCTCCTTTGGTTCCCTAGTCCCACCTGAGAGTCAACTTCAAATTATCCTATCTCAAAATCAACGCATTATTCTTGAAAAAAACAGTTGAGATCGTGTAGGATTTGAAACGAGCTTTCCAACGAGCTATAGAGCTCAAAAAATGGACTTTGGATGAGAAAGTTATGTCAAATCAGGCTCCTGGGGGTCAAAACAGGTAAACAGGACCTTTGGAGAAAATCGCGATTTTGTGAACTTTCTGAAAATCGCGATGCTGTGAAGTCAAAAAAATCGCGATGTTGAGCACAAAATCGTGATTTGAAAATCGCGATTTTGAGCAGAAAATCGTGATTTGAAAATCGCGATGTTGATCACAAAATCGTATTTTTTGAAAATCGTGATGTTCAGCAGAAAATCGTGATTTGAAAATCGCGATTTTGAGCACAGAATCGTGTTTCAGAGAATCGCGATGTTGATCACAAAATCGTGTTTTGAAAATCGCGATTTTGAGCAAAAATTCGTGTTTTCTCAAAATCGTGTTTTTGACATGAAAATCGCGATTTTGAGCAGAAAATCGTGAATTGAAAATCGCGATTTTGAGCAAAAATTCGTGTTTTCTCAAAATCGTGTTTTTGACTTGAAAATCGCGATTTTGTCCCAGAGAATCGTGTTTTTCCACAGAATCGTGTTTTTCTCAAAATCGTATTTTTGCTGAAAATCGTGATTGGTGAGAATCGCGATTTTGAGCAGAGAATCGTGTTTTTTGAAAATCGTATTTTTCACAAGAAAATCGCGATGTTGAGCACAAAATCGTGTTTTTGAAAATCGCGATTTTGAGCCAAAATTCGTGTTTTCACAGAATCGCCTTTTTCACAAAATCGTGTTTTTGCTGAAAATCGTGATTGGTGAGAATCGCGATTTTGAGCAGAGAATCGTGTTTTTTTTTTTTTTTTTTTTTTTGAGAAAAAACACAGAATCGCGATTCTTTTCAACCAACTTTTAGGCGGGAAAACTGAAAATCGTGATTTTTCAAAAAATTTTGAATTTTCACAGAATCGCGATTTTCATCACAGAATCGCGTTTTTTGGCGGGAAATTCAAATTTTTGAGCGCCGGCTATGGCGAGCTCCGTATGAGCAGAAAATCATGAAAAAAACACAGCGCTTGCTCTCCCTTGCACCTCCTAACTCCTTCCCACACAATAATGCATGAAAAATGGTATGAAAATGGTGAAAATGCACTAAAAAACAAGAAATTTCTATGAAGAAGAAGATGGAAGAAGGTGGAGATGATGATGATGATGAAGATGAAGAAGAAAAAACAGAAAATGAACTGAAATGACAGTTTTTTTACCTTCCAACGTCGCAAATCTACGATCTTACCATCACAACGCTCGTCCTCGAAGCACTCTCCCCGGCAACGGCGCCAAAAATTTGGTGTAGCTCAAGCGTAAGCATCACCTCCTTTACTTGTCAATCCGCGGAGACGTGAGGACCGGTATGAAGACCACGAGCAAGTGAAGGCACAAGTGCGTGAGTGAAAGCACACAAACATGCACACACATACACACACACGCGCACAAAGTAAGATCAAAGAGAGGAACAATGGAAAGCTTAGGTTGCAAAAGAGTTCTCTTACAAAAGCTCTATTCTCTAACATGCTAACCCCAAAAATGAGCTCTCTAGCTCTTTTTATAGTTTTTTGACTAGTTTTGGCCCTGTCCAGACCTAGTGTCCGGCCTAGTTAAAAATTAGGTTCCAAGGCTTATTTGAGGGCTCAAACGAAGTCTAAAAATTATGAAAATTGGTACGATGGTACTTCTAATACTCCTCAAGCTCGAGGACTCCTCGGCTTGAACAAAATGGAGTTACTAAAAATAGATAATGGTATTTACAATGGCTTTTAGTGATGAAAATCACTATTTTTGTAGGGAATTCTTGTGAAAAATTGACATACACTCCTTGGAGCTCCCTACTTGCTCTCTCTTCTTCTATGTCCACTTCTTTGATGTGCTTTCATGCTTTGTCCTTGACCTTGAGCTTCAACACATACACACACATACACACATAGACACACACATATACACATGCACATACACACACACATACACACATACACACATAATGCATATGTATATGCATACATACATACTTACATGCATACACACACATACACACACATACACACACATATGCATACATAATGCACATGCATATGCATACATACATGCATACACATACACACATAGACACATACACACACATAGACACATACACACACATAAAAACATACACACTCATAGACACATACACACTTACACACACACACACACATCCAGACACATTTACATACACACATACACATGCATACAGACACATATATATAGATACACACCTATATACACACATAGACACACACATACACACATAGACACACACACACATACACACATAGACACATAGACACACACACACATAGACACACACACACATATATGCATACACACACATGTAGAGATACATACACATGCATTCATACATATGCATACATAATGCACATGCATATGCATACATACATGATTACATGCATACACACATACATATATACACATAGACACACACACACGTAGAGAGAGGCACACACATATACACACATATATATATGCACACACACACACATAAAGAGACATACACACACATACACATACATGCATACATATGCATACATAATGCATATGCATATGCATACATACATACATACTTACATGCATACACACACATACACACACATACACACACATGCATACATATGCATATATAATGCACATGCATATGCATAGATACATGCTTACATGCATACACATACACACATAGACACATACACACACATATACATACACACACATATACATACACACACATATACATACACACACATATACATACACACACATAGACACATACACACATATACACACATACACACACATATACACACAGATTTACACACACACATAGACACACACACACATAGACACACAGACACACATACACAAACTCACTTACACATGCATACACAGAGACATACACACATAGACACACACACACACTTACACACATAGACACACACACATACACACATAGACACATACAAACTTACACACACACACATAGATACACACACATATATAAACACACACATAGACACATACACACTTCCACACACACATACACACATCCACACACATTTACACACACACATACACATGCATATAGACATATATATATAGATACACACGTATATACACACATATACACACATATACACACATACACAATTAGACACATACAAACTTACACACACATCCACACACATTTACACACATACATACACATGCATATAGACACATATATACAGATACACACATATATACACACATAGACACACACATAGACACACACACACATGGACACATACATACACATATATGCATAGACACACACATAGAGACATACACACACATATATGCATACACACACATAGAGACACATACACATGCACACACATACACATACATGCATACATATGCATACATAATGCATATGCATATGCATACATAATGCATATGCATATGCATACATACATGATTACATGCATACACACACATACACATACATGCATACATAATGCACATGCATATGCATACATGCATACACACACTCACATATACACCTATGTACACATATACACACATACATATGTTCACGTATATATATATATATATATATATATATATATATATATATATATATATATATATATATATATATATATATATATATATATATATATATATATATATTGATTTCTAACCCATTTTGTTTTATGTGTACAGGTATTATGGATCCTAGTAGAGATAGAAAGGTGAAACTCACTCTCATAAAAAGCTTTATGAGAGCAAGAGTTCCGCCTGATACTCTAGGGATCATCATGCATGAGTACTCAGAGATGGTTGATGATGAGCTGGATTCTACGATCCAGACGCTTACCAAGCGATTAGAGGAGGGGTCTTCTGCGGCTCCACATGCAGGAAGATAGCTATCTGCTCATAGATATGTTTTCCTTCACCTCCAGATCATGATAGCAGAGCATAGGTCCCTATGAGGACATGCATAGGCACCTTAGGGCTAGAGTGTGATATAGAGCCAGAGGGGAATATTGTGTACATAGGGAATGGATTGGAGTTCAAGAGAAGAATGCGAGCATTATGGGACTCTTACCTGCACCTTGTCCACTTGCAGTGGAAGTAAGTATAAATTTTACATACAAATTGAAATAAATATCTTATGTTTTATTTACATGATTTTTTTATTTTTGTAATGAGCATGATGAGAGGGATAAAAAATACATACTTAGTTCACTTGAGACAAAGTTTGGGACAAGATGGTTGCATAAGTGGTGTGTAAAAGAGATGCGAACACTTATGGCTCATCGATGCGATAATGCACGGTACACATTTCTTTTATGTATATATATGGATATGAGCATGTGTGTTTATGTATGTATGTATATGAGAGAGAGAGAGAGAAGAGTGAGACTAGAGGTACAAATACACGCATACACACACATATACATCATACATCCATAGTTACATACATATACACATACATGCACATTTATACATACACACACATACATATGCATGCATTTACACACATAGACACATACACATACACATACATAATCATATGTACACACACATAGACTCATATATTCATATTTACATACATATATACACATATACATGCATACACACATATAGATACACATACATACACACACATGCATATATATATATATATATATATATATATATATATATATATATATATATATATATATATATATATATATATAATATAAATTACAGTATATATATCTCATTTTATAACCACACACACACACACACACACATATATATATATATATATATATATATATATATATATATATATACATATATATATATATATACATATATATATATATATATATATATATATATATATATCTCCTAATTCAAAAACCCTATTATAACTGTTCTAATTCAGAAATCCTATGTCGAAAATCCTAATTCGGAAACACTAATTTTGATTGAAGTATATATACACATTGCATCTATTCCTCCGACGTCCTACTAGAGAGATGTCTCTCCTCCCAACCTAATGCCTCTATATATAGCCACTCGAATCAACGAGGATCATAATATATATAAAGATATATACACATCATGTAGATACACATACATAAATATAAAATGGAGTAGATACATTATGCATCACACATACATGCCTATATGCACACATAGATTTCTGGTAATTCCTCTTCATCATCAGTAGAATCAGCATGTAGAGTATTATCCTCTTCATCAGAAAGATTAGTATCATTATCATGTATAATGATTCTAATTTCTCTTTAAGATGTTGATGTATCAATATCTAATGGTGAATCATCAAGACGAATTTCTTTGATCTCTCTAACAATAAACTGTTCAAACAATGACCTACCTCTAGGTTGAACATGAATGACTTGCCACCAAGGGTGAGTATGTGGGCTTTTATAAAAAAATGCTTGTTCAATATGCCTAGGAAGAATATATGGTTCTTTAGTAGATCGCATTACCTTGGAAGAATCAATTGCCCAAAACCCAGACAATTCCTTTCTTAATATGGAATTACTACCTTTATACTCGACTCGAAACCAGTCAACCTTCAAAATGAACTATCAAAATATATAAAAACAAATACCCATTATTAGATGCTTAAAAAAATAATAAACTCTATCATAAAAAATATACTTTTTTTCTACCTGTTTGAATGTACAAAATGATATTTCATAGATACCAACAACAGTTCCCACGTAACCAAGTTCGCCATCTATAAGGTCTGTGTCTTTTGAGCTAGCATGTGATAGTTGCTTGAAAGAAGCAACAATACTATAATCCTCTGTTTTACATAAAGAATCAATGGCTTTGATTCTAATATGCTGTCCAAAAGCCCACATATTAGTGAACATTCAAGCCTGCAAAAGAAATCAAATTAGTAAATAGAAACTAATATACATATATGAAAAAAACAAAATATTATTAAAATAAAATTACCTTTCATTCACAAACTATCATTAACTCTCTCTCCTCATCTGAGGTTTCTTCATTATTTGTGTTGCCGTGTTGCAAATGACTATATAGCCAATCCGTGAAAGAAGATATATTGTAATCTCATTATTATCGAGATTATGTCTATATCTTTTTTTTCTTCGTCTTTTACTTTGGAGATTTTGAAGTTCTTGTTCATACTCGCTAAGGAATGCTTGCATGCATTCGCTATTATATGCTACAAAAGTAGAAATATCATTTTTTTCTTGAAATGTAAATAAAAATGGAGCTCCCTTACCTGATAATATCTCATCTATTATTTTTGAAGAAGACTCATTGGTCCATGCACGTGGAGCTTCTTCATGAACTCTTTCAAGGTACTCACTAACATAATACATGCACTCTTCAAGCATCCAACCCTTTGCCATGGATCCTTCTGGTTTTGCTTTTTGTTGCACATAACCTTTTAATATTCCCATAAAACGCTCAACCCAAAACATCCATCGAGTGTTGACAACACCTGCAATCTCTACAAGGTGGACTAATAAATGAACCTGAATATCAAAAAATGAAGTAGGAAGCTCTTTCTCAATCAAACATAGTAGCTCTTTGCATTCACGTTTTTTTTTGTGGGATCAAGTTTTTTTCAATCTCTTTTGATATAATCCACCTATACATATCATTAAAAAAATTATAAAGAAGTTAATTAAAAAATAAAAGATATCAAATATTCATATATATTAAATATACAAGTATCATAATTACCTTATAAGCGATCCAAGAGGATAAATCACATCTCGTACTTCTTTCATTGTACATCCATCGATAACCAAAGGTAAAATATGTTTCAAAAAGTTATGCCAATCATGGGTCTTTAACCCAGATAAGCTCTTATCATCCATAGTAAACATGTTTTTGGAAAGATGCTCCATATCCTATAGGAGTCCGAATAAATTGAATCCTATTGTTGATAGTCTCTATCTCTTTTGTGTAAGTACCCAAGGAGTAGGTGCATAAGTAATTTCCTGTCGATGTCTATCAAAAACTGGCCATAAATTTGGTTTTGAGCTTTGATCTTTCAAATCATTCCTTGATGCTATGGTATCTTTTAGTCCAAGAAGATGCTGCCATACTGAATAACCTTTTGGCCTATTGCATCTGCCTCTTGTGAGCCATAAATATAGCTTCCACATATCTACCATTTTGGCTGAGAAAACCCAAAAGGCAATGCTTTTGACTCATTGCCATCCATTGCTGTATTGAGAACTATCATAAACTTTGTTAGGGCATCCTGATTCCATAGTTTACAACACATCATATCGGTTTCAAACACTTGTCTAGTCATCATGCATCCTATAACATCATACCTTTCATGACCTAAAAGCTCATCCATTTTATGGAGCTTCCAATCTGTCATCTATCCTTAGGTTCATATTGAAAGCCTTATAGTTTCTCTCTTTTGTAGTATGGAACTTGAACCAAAAAAGGAAATCCTTAGAAGTGATTCTAGCAGCCAACACGCCACACACTGCATCTTCTAAAGTTGTTGCACCAAGATACCTTGCATCAGTAAAATTGTTTGTACTCAATCTCATTGATTCTCTATGCAGATCTAGGATTGATTTTACAAGCTCTTTGATTTAGGCCTATGGGGAGTTGTACCAAGTAGCCAAAACTTCTTTCCATAATATAATGAGCCACATCGCATTTCACTAGGTCCATTGTGTTGGGAGATTCAGAGAAGATACCAATGGGAGCATTCCTTAGTAGCATGTCACAAAGGAGAGTTTGAGTGTATAAGATGTGCTTCTCTCTCATCTATGCTACTAGCTCAAGTTTTGGTAAAGGATAAGAAGTTCCAAAATACCTTTCATAAAATGGCAAAGTTTTTGTGGCAATATCCAATGCGAATTTCCCTTGTTCTGATCTACCAATCTCATAATAAACTCGTACCTTGTTCCTTGATGATGTTTCACTCTCAACATACTCCAGCTCCCCCATGGAAATGGCTACTAAATATATGGACATTATTGGAGATACTTGAAAAAAAACTCTCTTCTCATTACCAATAACTTCTTTATCCACTACTGGCATGTTGGATAAGACAAATTGATCAATAGGAGCCTGAGTAACCTTAAATGTGGCCTTGAGTGTTGGCTCATCCTAGCAAGCAAATCAGTGATGGGCATATGCATGCATGAAAAGAATACGTGCATCACTCAAAATGCCGATGATCTCTTGCATCCCAATGTTGGGGATAGCCTGCGGTAGGACATCAAACATTTTGGTCACATTCTCACTATTGGCGATAACACAAAAACTTCCTTCTTCGATGGCAAACATGCAACATTTCTCTTTGCAAATCTTCTACGCCTAACCATTTTCTTATAAAAAAATAGAACACATTAGTGCACAATACCCACAATTTATACAACTAACATATGACACGTGTGTCCACCAATATGCCTGGTAGCTCATGCATATCTTGGTTAACTAAGAAGCAACATACTATGGCCACTTCTAGTTGTGAAGTTGAGTATAGGATAACTTTCACAATGAATGTTGAGTGTGTGGGGATCAAATTCCTTCTGGGTGATTTGGGTGTTGGTCAATCTTTTATCACCAACATCTACACTTACAATTAGAGAGCATTGGTAGCTGTGATGAACCCTATGTTCCATGCTCGCACAAAGCACATTGAGGTGCATTATCATTTATCAGAGAGAGGTTCCCTGTTGGAGAGATTAGTTTTGCATGTGTTCCCACATAGGATAACATTGCAGAACTTTTCACAAAGGCTTTGCCTAGGGAGAAGTTTGAAGCTTTCCACAAAGCTTTGGGATTACTTCTTTTTGTGGATTGATCTCTTTCCACATAGCTATGTGCAATTCCTTACACATGAGTGCCAAATCCTTGTTCACTGCATCACTCCGAGTGGGATTTGTTGGTATATTTTCATAGTGATATGTGTGAACACACTAAGGACCATCAAGGAACTTGTTCCCTATTTAGGAGGTTTTTTCCCTCGGCTTGTATATACGCCTATAACCCTAATGGGTCACTTATATTTATACATTCGCTTGGTAATTCATTCAGTGTTGTGTTGTGCTCCATGCTTCTTCTTCTTCCTTATGTTGTTTGTGTTCTACCACAGACTTCAAACTCCAACAATTGCAAGCACTTTGTTGTTGATATATTTTTTTAGTGATGTGTGTGAACACACTAGGACCATCGAGACACTTTTTTCCCTCTTTAGAAGGTTTTTTTTTCCCTCAGCTTGTATACATGCCTATAACCCTAATGGGTCACTTATCTTTGTACATTCTTTTGTTAATACATTCACTATTGTGTGTTGTGCTCCAAGCTTCTTCTTCTTCCTTGTGTTGTTTGGGTGCTTTCATAGACCTCAAGCTCCAACAATTGGTATCAAACCAGGTCGTCGCTTCATCTAGGCATCATGGACACCCCTCTAGCACAATCTAAGAATCGCACAAAAATTTGTGAGCATACTCAAGATGATTAGGAGTTCAAAACAAGTTTTCTCTATGGTATTAAAATCACAATCTGAGCTCCTTTCGGCCCCTGAATGCACTATCACAGTGCTTATGCATGCAACTTTGTCTTTTTGTGCCAAAGATATATACATGTTTTGGTTCACTTGTATAAGCTCTTCAAAGTCTTCTATAGGTTAAGCAAAACTCAATAGGATAGTTCTGCTCAGCTTTTTGAGATACAATCATTTTTTTGCATCATGATATTTTAGTAAGTGGCCATGGCTGAAAGTAGTGATGTATTCTATATCTTGATTATTGAGGATAAATTGGATGGTACGAATTACCCATTATAGGCTTGTTTGATGTGTCATGTATTGGTTGCAAAAGGACTATGGAATATTGTGTAGGGTTTTGAAAAATGTCCTATTACACCTCCAAATATAGTTATTGAAGGTGATGCAGATGGTGATATTCTTCAAGTTCATGTTTGTGCTGCGGTTCTTGTTGTGCCTACCATAGAGCAACTTTGTTGGGATGGTAGAGATGCTCAAGACCATGCATTGATAGACTTGTCTATCAAATATGTCATTATTCCTCACATTTGCTCTTGCAAAACAACAAAGTATGCTTGGGATACACTTTCCACTTTGTACCAGGCAAGGAATGAGGTGTGGAGAGAGATGGTGGCTGCAACTTGAAGATGAATTGGTGCTGCTACAACCAGATTCATAGTAGCCAATTGAGACTTCAGAGTTGGTTAGTAGACCCTTTAAGCTTCCTAAATCCATAAAAAATCACCCAAATTCTTTGGAACAAGTATCTCAAAAGTTTGAGTCAAGACAAACTAGTTGCAAAATGACTAGTTCCCAAAAGTTGCTATTTTTGTACATACACCTGCTGGAAAAAATGAACAGTGCTCTCAACTTGGTAGGAATTAGAAAAATTCCTTTTGTACATAGCAAATAGAATTAGCAAGCGCTCCAATCCAAGTTAAAACACTTCAATTCATCAACTGACAAATGAGAAAAAGTTTTAGCAATATCTGGAACATTACCGCCATTTTCGGGTTCTTTAGAGATAGACCAGTGAGGAGTAACATGCAGATTTCTCACAAACGGTAAATCCAATGGACATGAAATTTTGTGAGCATAAACTAGACTTAGAGAGCTATCAATGGACTTTAAAACATGGAAAAAGGTTGTGTATAGCCTGAGATATGAGCTTCTAAAGTTTAGTGTTCTCAGTGAGTATAACAAAGAACAAATCAGAGAAGAACTAAATGATGAATGTATCGATTCACATATAATTACAACCTCATTGGAAATGAATACTTGCAAAATGGGAGTAGAATGATAGAGATATGGAGTAAGCAATTCAATCTCTCCCAATGGGTATGAAATGGGTACAAATCAAGCACTCCTTTGGTGACTTCTTGCTCTTTTTATAGCTACTTTTGGAGGTAGTTTTGAATTCGAATTCAAATGATTTCACCTAAAAGTGATGCTAAGAATTAGGAATATTCTCTCAGCTGATGAATTTGTGGTTTTAGGTAGTTGGAGCCATGAATTTGCTTTTTACATCATGGATGACTTAAGCCATTCTTTCTTTTACAGTTACAAGAGATAAAATGTACTCTTTTTCAAGAGGTGTTCATATGTGTACACATATGAACATCATATCAAGCATGTAGGCTTGGGTAAAATGCACCAATAACTCCCCCTCAAGCCTAAAATGCTTGGCCTCCAAATAAGTCTTCAATTGTCCTTGATTTCCTGCAAGCCAATCTTCAACTTGAATCTACTCAATTTGTACCATCAAGAGCTTTAGGCAACATGTCTGCACATTGCATATATGTAGAGACATAGGATAGTTGAATATCCTTGCTCATTAGCTTCTCCCTTACATAATGGTAGTGTACTTCAATATGCTTGGTTCTAGCATGATATACCAGATTAGCTGCAAGATGTAGTGAGCTTGTGTTGTCACCAAAAATGTGAGGTGTTGAAGAATCAAGTCCAATATCTATACACAAAGATTTTAACCACATGATTTCTTGAGTTGCATTAGCCAAAACTCTATATTCGGATTTAGTAGAAGATAATGCCACTATTGGTTGCTTCTTGGATGACCAAGAAATGATTTTTGGACCTGCAAATGATACATACCCGGATGTGCTTCTTCTATCATCTCTAGATCTCACCCAATCCGCATCTGAATAGGCCATGAGCTCAATATCTGAAGTAAATGGATAAAACAAACCTTCATTCATAGTCCCCTTTAGGTACTTGAGGACTCTCTTCGCTGCTTCCATATGTGGTCTTCTCGGCTTATGCATAAACTGACTCAATATGCTAACTCTATAGCATATATCCACCCTTGTGAGTGTTGCATAATTCAAACTTCCAACCAAGCTTTGATAGCTTGTGATGTCTTCAATTGGCTCTCCTTCATAAGCACTAAGCTTATGATTTTTCTCCATAGGTGTATCTACACACTTGGTGTTTTCCATCTTGAACTTGATGAGCATGTCATGCACATACTTCCTTTGTGTCATGTATATACCTGAACCTGTGTAGATTAACTCTAATCCAAGAAAATAAGTGAGTGGTCCAAGATCACTTATTTTGAAATCCTCCTTCATTTGACTCTTTACCTGTTTGATTCATTCAAGATCATTCCTTGTGATAATGATATCATCAACATACACACATAGATAGATCACTTCATATCCATTCCTCTTTATGAACAAATAGGTATCCGCCTTGGTAGCTTTGAATCCTTGGTCTTGCAAATAAATCACCAATCTTAAATTCCAAGGTCTTGGAGCTTGCTTCAATCCATACAAGGCTTTCTTTAATTTGCATACATAGTTAGGATGAGGTGCATTCTCATATCCAAGAGGTTGTGCCATATACACTTCCTCAGAAATCCATTCATTTAAGAAAGCATTCTTTACATCAAGCTGATAGAGCTTCCAATTTCTAGATGCAGTAAGACTAATGAGAACCCTAACTGTAGGCATTTTTGCAAATTATAGGAGAGAAAGTCTCCTCATAATCAATACCATGGGTTTGAGCAAACCCTTTAGCAACTAACCGTGCTTCATGTATATTTATACTTCCATCTGGATTCCTCTTGATTTTGTATATCCATCAAGATCCAATTACTTTCATAAATGGCTTGTTAGGTACAAACTCCCAAGTGTCATTCTCCTTCAAGGCTTCCATTTCTTCATCCATTGCATCTCTCCAAGCTTTGTTGCTTTGTGCTTCTTCAAATGTGGTAGGTTCTTCATTGGTTGAATCCTTTGCAATGTAGATTGAGTGCTTGGTGACCAAAGAACTATCATAACCATAATTCTCTGGTTTCTTTTTCTCCCTTGAAGACCTTCTAAGTGGTTGATGTGAGCTCTCGGTTCCATATGTAGCATCTTGCATCTTTGCTTTACCTTTGCTCTTCCATAGCTTTAGTCTTTCCAAGTCTTCTAGGTCAATCTCCGAGTCACTTTCTTCAATTTGCTTTGGCTCCTTTGGTTGAAGTGATGGAAAATCTTCATCCAAGTCATAAATCAGCTTCACTTTCCTGTCATCCTCAAACCATGATTTTTTCTCATAAAAAATCACATCTCTACTCACAAAAAATCCTTCGTTGGTTGGGTTGTACAATCTATATCCTTTTTGGTTTTGGTCATAACCAATAAATATGAACTTCTCTACCTTGGGATCCAATTTCCCTCTTACTTGAGAATGTGAGCATAGGCTAAGCATCCAAAGAGTTTACAATGCTCTAGACTAGGTCTTCTTCCATTCCACACTTCATATGGAGTGGTTCCATCTAGTGACTTAGATGGAATTCTATTTATGAGATATGTGGCTATAAACACAACCTCTACCCATAGGTAGTTTGGCAATCCCTTTTCATTGAGCATGGACCTTGTAGCTTCAACAATAGCTCTGTTTCTCCTCTTTGCTACACCATTGAGTTCGGGTGTATAACTTGTAGTGACTTCCCTTTTAATGCCTCTTTCATGCAAGTAGGCATCAAATTTAGAAGAAAAGTATTCTCCTCCACCATTTGATCTGAATCTTTTCAAAGTCCTACCTGTTTGGTTTTCAACAAGAGCAACATACTTCTTAAAGCAATTAAAAGCTTCATTCTTGTGCTTCATGAAAAACAGAATGGTCCACCTACTACAATCATCTATGAAAGACACATAATATCTTGAGCCTGATACAGATGGCTCCTTACTTGGACCCCACACATCCGTGTGCAGTAGATCCAAAAGATTTTGATACACATATCCCTTCTTATTGAAAGTTTGTCTATGAGCCTTGCCGAGTTGACAAGCTTCACACTTATAGATCATGTGTTGCCTTATGATATTAGGCAAACCAAGTACACTCTAGTCCTGGCAAATTTTTTGAGTGTCCTCTCACCAATGTGAGCAAGCCTTTTGTGCCATATCTCCAACTTTGTGAGAGTTTGAGATCCATAGCTAAATAAGACTATATTCTTTGTATCTTCCACTTCAAAAGTGAAAAGCCTTCTTGTCTTTTCTCCTTTGGAAATCCTTTTTAAGCCTTGCCTTGGGTCTTCAACATATGCTACAAATCGGTTGAATCTAACCTAGAATACTTTTTCAACAATCTGCCCAACACTTATTAAATTTTTGGTAATTGTAGGGACATACAAGACTTTTCTTAAGAGGTTCATATTCCCATCTGGTGTCTTCACATACCTATCTTCTCCACCAAGTGCTTTGTATCATCTCCTATTTGCACTTCATGTTTATTGTGAGGATCTTCCAAATAAAAAAGTAAAGCCACATTTCCTGTTACATGATTTGATAATCCCAAATTAATGTAAAAGATGTGATCATCATCCTTGCCCTTCTTCACTGATATATTCACAATGAATAATGAATCTTCTTGACTTGGGTACTCTACATAGTTATTGTAATCTCTTCTTCCTCTATGGCCACTTTGATAGTTGTTGTTGTTGTAATTATTGTTGTCGTTGTTGTTGTAGCCTCCATTGTATCTGCCTCTATTTGATCCATAGTTGTTGGAGGATAAACACTCCTATGTGCACAACAAAAACAAATGAACCCTCCTAGGATCCTAAAAATTTTCAAACATAGGCTCTGTATTTTCTAAGTTTCTCTGAGTATATGTAGAGATTGAAAATGAGATTTTTCAAGCTCAAACTAGACTTTAAGAGCTTTCAAATGAGTGTAAAATCACTCCATTTGGATACTGGATGATGCCTCAACCAGCTGCAACAAAATAGATAACTTGATCTCTTCATAGAGTATGAGCTAACTAGACAGATACTGGTCTGGACATTTCTCTGCACTTGTGCAGGCACTAAACCCGAGACTTATATCACTGAAAGTAGAACTTATAAGATTTCCAAGAAGACAAAAATCATTCAAAATAGATTTCGGATGAAGGAGAAACAACAATTACAAGACTGGGGGTCTGCCAAAACCATCTAGATAGATAGAGTGTGTAAAAGTGAAATTTCTACAAAATATGTAGAGAATAGCTAGTAGGGCGTGTGCTTAAGCAAAGGGGAAGCTTGGGCATGTATTTCCACGACTCTAAGTCATAATACAACTCATTAGAGGTTTTAAAGACCACATACTAACCTCTTTAACCAATCAAAAGCATATACATGTCAAAAGTGAGGTCCAATCACATCAAGAGGTGAGCTAAATCTTCTTTAATCAACTTATTTCCATTATGAGCATAATTTGATGCCTCCAACTCGTGGAAATATGACTCCTTTGATTGTTGATGATGTGGAAGGTTCAATTTGGGGCATGTTCCCACACTCTTTCCTTTTGCTATGAGCTTGAAACCTGCGCTTGGATCCTCAACAAAACATCCTCTTTCATTGAACCTAACTTGATAGCCTTTTTTACCATTTGGCCTACCGAAATCAAGTTTTTGGTAATAGTAGGGACATGTAATACCTCTAAATCTTCTCTAATCAACTTATTTCCATTATGAGCATAACTTTATGCCTCCAAATTGTGGAAATTAGCCTCCTTTGATTGTGGATGATGTGGAAGGTTCAGTTTGGGGCATGTTCCCACACGCTTTAGCTTGAAAAACTTTCAACAATAGCCACCTCTATTGAATCCTCTTCCTCTTGAGTTCCTCGTGTTCCTGAAATATTCTTCAGTAGTATGATTAGATAAGTCACATATATTGCAAGATTGAGATGATTGGAATATCCCCTTGCCTTGCTTTCCACCTCTGCCTCTTTCTCTAGCTCTTCCTCTACCTGCAAAGTTTGCTTGGAAAGAGCTACCTTCATCTTCATTCTTCTTATTCTTTGAATTGTCCTTGACCTTAGCCTTATCAGAATATAAGGTAGAAGTTTGATTACCTCTTGAGGACTCACCACCTTTGCTAATCTTTGCTTCATGAGTGAAGAGTTGGCCCATGAGTGTGTTGAGGTTGGGTACATGCATATCCATGTACAAATCCATGGCTGTTATGAAGGACTCCCACTTGTCATCTGCTTTGATTCCATTTATGATTTGTTCCTCTTCAATTACCTCTCCAATGATTCCAAGTTCATTTGAAGTCTCCTTCATCTTTGTGACATAATCAGTCACACTGTGCTTGGGGTTTTTCTTCATTGTTGTGAACTCCATCCACAATTGGTTCTTCCTTGCTCGAGTGTTGGAGGAGAAGAAAGAAGAAAGTGCATTCCAAGTCTCTCTTGATGTCTTGCATCCCTTTACATGAGGTAAAAGAAAATTAGAGATTGAGTTTAGAATATAGGCCCTTGCAAGTGCATCCTTTGAACACCAATTTGAAAGTATTTCCTCTCTTCATGTGATGGTTGCCATTTGTTCCTCATGGTTGGCATAGCTTCATCTCCAGATGTGTATCCAAATAGATTCCTCCCTTGAAGATAAGCCTCCATCCTTAGAGACCATGCTGGGTAGTTTTTTCTATCCAATTTGCCAATTGTTGATGGAAATCCATCTCCCATGTTGATTGACTATGTTGTGATACCACTGTGGAGAGAGATTGTGGATGCAACCTGAAGATGAATTGGTGCTGCTACAACCAGCTTCACGCCAGTCAATTAAGACTTAAGAGTTGGTTATTAAACCTTTTGAGCTTCCTAAATCCACAAAAAAAATCACCCAAGTGATTTGGAACAAGTATCTCAAAAGTTTGAGTCAAGACAGAGTAGTTGCAAAATGACTAGCTCCCAAAACTTGCTATCTTTGTACATACACCTGTTGAAAAAAATGAACAGTTCTTTCAACCTGTAGGAATTAGAAAACTTCCTTTTGGAAATAGCAAATAGACTTCCAATACAAGTTAAAATACTTCAATTCATCAACTGAGCATTGAGAAAACATTTTAGCAAATCCTGGAACACTCCCGCCATTTTCAGGCTCTGCAGTGATAGACCAATGAGCAGTAAAATGCAGATTTCTCACAAACGGTAATTTAGATGGAGATGAAATTTTGGGAGCTTAAACAAGACTTAAGGAGCTATTCAATGCACTTTAAAACATAGAAAAAGGTTACATATAGCCCGAGATATGAGCTTTTAATGTTTACTATTCTGAGTGAGTATAACAGAGAACAAATTAGAGAAGAAGTAATTGATGAATGTATAGATTCACATATAATTAGAACCTCATTGACAATGAATACTTGTAAATGCTACCGTTAGTGTCCATGTGAAAGACCAAATGGCCACCGGACACTTCTTTGTATATGTTCTTTAATAAAACATATAATGGCCTGGTCAATCACGGACTGTAAGTTCGACCGCATTTGTAAGACCTAAGAAGTCTATCTTCGCGCCTCTTGTGTACTGTGTTTTCTGCGTATTCTACAGCCTCTGCGCGGAGTACTGCGTGCGGCCTCAGGAGCTCGGTTTTCTAATCCGAGCATATCGTCGTGGAGCTCTCGAGGAGGAGAGCACACTGTCGTGCATCGCCGTTGAAACACTTCACTGGTATCAGAGCAGTTCGAGGCAAAAGGTTTGTTCCTTTTTTGCGAGCGAAGCGACCCCTACTAAGGCGGCGACCAAGGCATAGACCTTGGCATACCTTGTCATCCGAGTCACCGAAGTCACCGTTGGCGCCGTTGGCTGCGCGCGAGGGAGGACCTCAATGATCAAGGAATATAGAGGTTCCCGGTACTTCCCGGGAGGTCACCCATCCCAGTACTGTTCCCCCCAGAGCTCGCTTAACCGTGGCAATCTCTTGCCACTAAGCTACACTCTTGTGGTGTTTGAAGATGGGGAAAGACTAAGGTTGACATTAGCTTGAACAAGTTTTGGTCCCTCAAAGCTTCATTTTTTGCTTTCAAAGCCTATTTCTGAAGAAATTTTGGGGTGTTTTTTGGAGCCATTTCGGAGTACTTTCGCACATAGTTCTCTCCACACAGGTCCAAGAACATCAAGAAGAGTGTTCCTTGTACTTCTCAGACAATAAATATCAACCTTTGGGGCTGTATTTTCAGCCACACTCGTAAAACTACAGGTTTCTCGAGGGGTTTTCAGTTTTGGTGGGAGCAGTCGCTGCAAATTTATGCAGGTTTTTAAAGCCTAAAACATCAGAGTTGACAGACACTTGCAGGTGTTATTGGCTAGTTTTTGGGCTATGTATTCAGCCTTTTAGTGTCATTTTACTGCATATATTGAGCACATACACACCATGTACGCTTCTGTGGATATCGCTTATGTACGTCCATGTGGTCATTGATATAGCGGTTACGTTCTTTGCATAAAGCCTTTTACGTTTTGATAAAGAGGGTCGTGGTGAGGTTTTTTCTTAACTGGGAGACACCCAGATGTCGGGGTCTTTTTGGTGATGCAGGTGGAAGACTTACCCAGCCTCGCCATAGGAGATGTATGATAGTTGTTCATAGGTGCTCGATAAGCCTAGTTGGCTTCTATTGGGTAACTGATTATATGCAGTGGAGTCAGTGATTCACTATGCAGGTAGACATGTCAGTACTTGCAGTTTTATGATACTTTGACACTGGTCATATGCTAATTTTGCAGAGGATACTCTGGCAAAATTTTTCCAGATTTCTGGTTTAGTCAACTATACAGTGGTCAATTTACTCCTTGATACACTTATTTGTTGGTGTTTGGACTCTTCTAGCTCCATTATCATTCTATTCAGTTCTCTACGATCATGGCATCAGAGGTCTCAGGCACATCCAGTGGATCAGGGTCTAGTGCTACTGTTCCGAGGAGGAGCTATAACTTGTAGGGCAAAGACCATTTTGAGATCCGAAAATTTGATGGCACAAACTTTGCTCTATGGAAGAATCAGATTAAAGATGTGCTGATTCAAAGGAGGCAATGGAAGCTAGTAAATGGGATTTCAAAGAAGCCTGCTGACATGGATGAAGATGATTGGGATGAGTTAGATGAAATGGCCAAGTCTACCATTCGCTTGCACTTGGCAGATAATGTTTACTTTACAGTATTAGACTGTGAAAGTGCAGAGGAGCTTTGGAAGAAGTTATGCAATACATATGAAAAAGAGACGGCATCAAATAAAGTGTATCTGATGAGAAAATTATATGACCTTCATATGAAGGACACAGATAGTGTTGCTGCTCATCTAAATGAGTTTGATGCTATATTCTCCCAGTTACAGGCTCAGAAAATGGATATGGATAATGAAATGAAAGCAGTATTGCTGTTATGCACCCTGCCATCATCATGGGATACGTTTTGCACGGCTATTAGTAACAGTGCACCTGGTGGTAAACTCGTCTATGATGACATATGTGGAGCACTCTTGAGTGAGGAGATTCGTAGAAAATCTATGGTTGGCACTCAGAGTGGAGATGCATATAATGTTCATGATTCTTACCAAGGAAAGAATCAACAACGTGGCAGGAGCAAGAACAAGGAAAAGAATGGTCAACGGAATAAGAGTAGAAGTAAATCAAGGAAGAGGGATATCGAATGCCATTATTGTCATAAGAAAGGACACATGAAGAAAGATTGTTATGCATTAAAGAATGCTAAAGGTAAAGGACAGAATGTTGATGGGCATGCTAAACAGTTACCTGCACCATCTACTTCGACTGTGAAGATTGAAGAAATTAATGCTATTTCTGATGATGCTGATGTGTTGACACTATTGGTGCATATCAAGCCTTCACACATTGGCTTGAAATCATGGAAGACAAGCTTGGACAAAGCTTTATCAAGGCTTCACTTGAAGCAAGGTTCATATGAACATATGCTTAGATGTTCTTACCATTTACTCCTTTGTAAAAGTCTAGAATGACTTGGCATCTCATTTAATCATACCAACTTGATTAGTCGTGGATTCTTAGTTGAGTTAATGGAGAGAATATCTCCCAACTTTTAGTAGAGATATTCTAGGGAGCCTAAGTTTGAATTTGAAATTCAAATTAACCTTCACCTCCTATAAAAACTACAAGCAAAAAGTCGCGGGTGTCCATCATCAATCCCGAGGCTATTCTGTACCATTCATTGAGTGTGTAAGGCCTACTCCATAGCTTGCACCTCTGAGTACCATTGTGCTATTTCTATCATGCCAATGGGAATGTACATTCATATGATATAATACAAATACTTACATTCATCATCTCTGTTTTGTCTGAGTTTCCTACTCCAAGTCTGTCAACTTCCAAGGAGCATTTCTCAGTGCTCACTGAACCAAATCAAGAGCTCAATAGCTCATTGGAACCAGCTGAAGGTCTTCTACAAGCATACAAAATCTCAGAAGATTTCATTCAGCCATTTGAGAGAAATCACGCTCGAAGCAGTCACTGGTCTATCTCTGCAACTCTCCTAAAAAGTCGGGGGTAATCAGAATTTTGCTAAACTTATTTCTCAGTGTATGGTTTATCAATTTGAGTGATTCCACTTGAAATTGGTAGCTCATTAAGGTACTTTAATACTCCCAAAAGGAATTCTTTCAATTTCAAGTGTGCTGGTCACACTGAGCATAACACTGAGCAGGTATCATTACAGAATTAGAGAGTTTTCAAGACTAGTGAAGTGCAAACTCATCTGTTTTGATCTAATCATTACTCAACTCATTTCCAAAGTACATATAGCATATTTTGGTGTCATTTGGAAGCTCAAGGAGTCTACTAAGCATTTCTGGAATCAAAGGAGGGCTGGTGTGAAGCAGGTTTAGCAGCACCAACTCATTTCTTGAGTGCATCCAACCATCACTCCCAACAGTGGTATCAGAGCAAATAAGGTAATCATGGGTGATGGCTTCCCTTCCTTCATTGATAAATTGGACAGAAACAACTACCAAGCTTGGTCTCTGAGGATGAAGACCTATCTACAAGGAAGGAGTTTATTTGGATACATATCAGGAGATGAGGAATTGCCCTCATTTAAAACTAGAGGACTACCTACAAAGGATGAACATGAGAGGCTCAACCAATGGTGTGCAAAAGATGCTTTGGCAAGGTCATACCTTCTTAACTCTATTTCTGATTTCCTTTTACCTCATGTAAGGAGTTTCAAAACTTCCCAAGAGACTTGGGAAACCTTGTCTACATATTTTTCATCAAGTACAAGGGCCAAAAAGAATCAACTATGGATTGAATTCACCACCCTTAGGAAGCAATCAAAGCAATCAGTTTCAGATTTTGTCACTAAAGTCAAAGACATTGCAGACCAACTTGCAAGTGTTGGAGAGGAGATTGAGGAAGAGCAAATAGTCAGACAAGTAATCAATGGACTAAAGGCAGATGACAAATGGGAGAGCTTTACCACAGCAATGGACCTATACATGGACATCCAAGCACTCGATCTAACAACTCTGATTGGACAACTCTTTACACATGAAGCAAAGATCACAAAGAATGGAGAGCAATCAAAAGGTAACAACCCCTCTGCCCTTTATACTGATAAGAAGGTAAAAGATAAGGGTAAAAGTACGAAGGTTGATGAAGAAGGCTCTACCTCCCAAGCAAACTATGCAGGGAGAGGTAGATCTTCAAGAGGTAGAGGCAGAGGAGGTAAGTCAGGTAGGGGGAGATCCTACAACTCATCACCATGCAACATTTGTGGATTGTCCAATCATACCACAGATGAATGCTACAAGAACTACAAGAATCAGAGAGGAAGAGGCTACTCAAGAGGTGGATACTCCCAAGGAAGAGGCAGATTCAATCAACACCAAAGCTACAATGGATACAACAATCAATACAACAACAATTACCACAACAACCACAATGGTAACTACCAAGGTGGATTCAGGAATAGAAGAGATTACAACAACTATGCAGAGGAGCAAGATGACTCCTTATTGATCATGAATATGACTTCTAAGTCAGGTATCAATGATGATCACTTATTCTATATTGATTCAAGTTGCTCTAATCATGTAGCTGGCAATGTGGCACTACTTTCTGATTTGGAAGAACCCAAAGGCAAGCATCAAGTACAGACAGGTGATGACACTAAACATTTAGTTGTTAAAATAGGCAATGTCAAAACTAGTGATGGTAATCAGAATTTATTGAGCAGAGTATTGTATGTTCCAACAATCACCAAGAACCTAATGAGTGTAGGTCAGATTGTGGAAAAAGGTTTGCACGTCAGATTCACACAACATGGAGCATATGTGGAGGATCCAAGACATGGATTCAGAAGGATAGCTAAGGGAGAAAAATCAGGTAGATTGTTTACCTTTGAGCTAGAAGACACCAAGAATATTGCTTTGTATAATTACAAGGATCAAACACTATCAGAATTGGAAATTTGGCACAAGAGGTTAGGTCACATTGGTGAGAGGACCTTAAAGCAAATGAGTAGGGATCAATGTGTGCTTGGGATACCTAATGTATCCAAGCAACACATGATATACAAGTGTGGGGCTTGTCAATTTGGTAAGTCACACAGATTTCCTTATACCAAGAAAGGTTTCATGCATGAAGATTATCTGGAGTTAGTGCATACAGATGTTTGGGGACCTAGCAAGGAACCATCCATATCTGGATCAAGGTACTATGTGTCCTTCATTGATGACTATAGCAGGTGGACTGTCTTATACTACATGAAACATAAAGATGAAGTATTTAATTGTTTCAAAAAGTATCTTGCACTAGTTGAAAATCAAACAGGTAGACATTTGAAGAAGCTAAGGTCAGATGGTGGTGGAGAATACTTCTCAAATGAATTTGAAGATTTCTTGCAGGAAAGAGGCATCAAGAGGGAGATTACTACAAGGTACTCACCTGAACAGAATGGGGTAGCTGAAAGAAGGAATAGACTCATAGTAGAAACAGCTAGGTCTATGCTTAATGAAAAAAAGTTGCCAAATTATCTTTGGGCAGAAGGTGTATCCACTGCCACCTATCTCATCAACAGGTTGCCATCCAAATCACTTAATGGCATGACACCATATGAAGCTTGGCATGGTAAGAGACCCTCTCTGGATCATTGCAAAATCTTTGGTTGTGTAGCATATGTGCATATTCCCTCACAGGTAAGGGGAAAGCTAGACCCCAAGGCTGAAAAATGTATCTTCATTGGTTATGATTTGAACCAAAAGGGATACAGATTCTACAACCCAACAAACAAAGGCTTCAAGGTAAGCAGAGATGTCATCTTTGATGAGAATGACTCATGGTATGAGAATGAATGCAGGAAAGTGAATCTACCCTATGACATGGAAGAAGATTTTCCAAAGCTCACCAAGGAGGAATCAATTCAGAAAGAAGATTCAAGCTCAGATGATGATGATACAATAAATCTTGAGGAGTTCAAGGCTTGGAAATCCAAAGGGAAGATGAAGATGAAGCAACTAGAAGATAAACCAGAATCCTCAACTCAAGCTATGAGGAGATCTCAGAGAGAAAGTAAGAAGCCTATTAGGTATGGGTATGATACTTCCCTTGTAACCAAGCATTCTGTATATCTTGCAAAGGATCTATTGAATGAAGAACCAGGTTCATTTGAAGAAGCAATCACTAAACCAGAATGGAAGGAAGCAATGGATGAAGAAATGCAGGCACTCAAAGAGAGTGACACTTGGGAATTGGTACCCAAGAAAGACTCTATGAAAGTAATAGGATCCAGATGGATCTACAAACTAAAGAAGAATTCAGATGGAACAATAAACAGGTACAAAGCTAGGTTGGTAGCCAAGGGTTTTGCACAAACCCAAGGCATTGATTATGAGGAGACATTTTCTCCTGTGGCCAAGATGCCAACTATCAGAATTTTGGTGAGTGTAGCTGCATCCAAAAATTGGAACATGTACCAATTGGATGTGAAGAATGCATTCTTGAATGGATGGATATCTAAAGAAGTCTACATGTCACAACCACCTGGCTATGAAGACCCCAATAAGGTAAATCATGTTTGTAAATTGAAGAAGGCTCTATATGGTTTGAAGCAGGCACCTAGGGCATGGAATTACAGGTTGACAACCTATCTCCAATGTTGGTGCAAACAAGCCTTAACACTTGGCTTTGTTTTGTGCCTTGAAGAATCAACATAAAGATTTGAAGAACATTGGATATCAACATTGAAGATTTTACAAGAGCTTGGAGTAATTCATGAAGACTTCATTTGAAGGAAGACCATAGGAACACATGCCTATGCTTAGTTACATTTTACTTCATGTAAAAGTCAATATGACTTTATGTAATCTTACCTACCTTCAAAAGTCGTGAAATTTGAAAGGTATGAATGGAGAGAATATCTCCATGTGATTAGATGAGAGATTTGAGGGAGCCTATTTTTTGAATTTGAAATTCAAACTCTCTTCAAACTCTTATAAAAGCCAATGAAAAAGTCGCGGGCATTGTTGCTCACTTCCCGAGGTAATTCCAAGCAATACATTGAGTGTGTGAGAGCTACTATTGAGCCTACACCTCTGAGTACCATTGGGCATCACTCTACATGCCAATGGGAATGTACATTTGATAGATTCAATACATATACTCATTGTCATTATCTCTGTGTTTCTCTGAGTAACCATCTTCAAAGTCTGTCAACTTCAACAGGGCATATCTCAAGATCTACAGAACCAAATTGGATGATTCAAAGCTCATTGGAACCAGCTCAAAGCATTCTACAACACTACAAAATTTCAAGTCATTCTATTCAGCCAATTGGGAGAAATCTCAGTCGAGGCAGACACTGGTATTTTTCTGAGTAGTTCCTAAAAAGTCGAGGGTGTCTCTGATTTTACTAAAGATCATGCTCAGTGTATAGTTTGTTAATTGGAGTGATTTAACTTGCTAATAGTAGCTTGTTAAGTTAATTTAATACTCCCAGAAGGAATTAAACCAATTGCAAGTGTGCTGGTCACACTGAGCTTAGGACTGAGCAGGTATCATTACAAGAATAGAAAGTTTTTGGAGTTGTGAAGGTTCGAAATCATCTGTTTTGATTTGATCATTACTCAATCATTTTGTAAAGCACATATATAGTCTCTTGGTGTCATTTGGAAGCTCAAGGAGTCTCCTAACCATCTCTGAAGAGAAAAGAGGGCAGGTGTGAAGCAGGTATAGCAGCACCAACTTGATCTTCTGATTGTACCCAGCCATCACTTCCAACAGTGGTATCAGAGCAAATAAGGTAATTATGGGTGATGGTTTCCCTTCCTTCATTAACAAATTGGATAGAAATAACTACCAGGCATGGTCATTGAGAATGAAGACCTATCTACAAGGGAGAAGTTTGTATGGATACATATCAGGAGATGAGGAGTTGCCCTCATTCAAAACCAGAGGCCTACCTACAAAGGATGAACATGAGAGACTCAACCAATGGTGTGCTAAAGATGCTTTGGCAAGGTCATATCTTCTAAACTCTATCTCTGATTTTCTTCTACCTCATGTAAGGAACTGTAAGACTTCCCAAGAGACTTGGGAAACCTTGTCAACATACTTTTCATCAAGCACAAGGGCCAGAAAGAAGGAGCTATGGATTGAGTTTACAACTCTAAGGAAGCAATCAAAACAATGTGTCTCAGATTTTGTCACCAAAGTCAAAGACATTGCAGATCAACTTGCAAGTGTTGGAGAAGAGATTGAGGAAGAGCAAATAGTCAGACAAGTGATCAATGGACTAAAGGCAGATGACAAGTGGGAGAGCTTTACCACTGCAATGGACTTGTACATGGACATCCAAGCACCTGATCTAACAACTCTGATTGGACAACTCTTTACACATGAAGCAAAGATCACAAAGAATGGAGAGCAATCAAAAGGTAACAATCCCTCTGCCCTATATACAGATAAGAAGTCTAAAGATAAGGGTAAAAGCAAGAAGGTTGATGAAGAAGGATCTACCTCCCAAGCAAACTATGCAGGGAGAGGTAGATCATCTAGAGGTAGGGGCAGAGGAGGTAAGTCAGGTAGGGGGAGACCCTATAACCAATCTCCATGCAATATTTGTGGCTTGTCTAACCATACTACAGATGAATGCTACAAGAACTACAAGAACCAAAGAGGAAGAGGTCACCAAAGAGGAGGATACTCCCAAGGCAGAGGCAGATTCAATCAATCTCAAGGCTACCATGGCTACAACAATAATTACAACAACAATAGCTACAATCACAATAGCAATTATCAAGGTGGATACAGGAACAGGAAGGATTACAACAATTATGCAGAGGATCAAGATGATTCCTTGTTGATTATGAACATGACATCTAAATCAGGTATCAATGATGATCATTTGTTCTATATTGATTCAGGTTGCTCTAACCATGTAGCTGGGAATGTTGCCTTACTCTCTGATTTGGAAGAACCTAAAGGCAAGCACCAAGTGCAGACAGGTGATGACACTAAACATTCAGTGGTTAAAGTAGGCAATGTCAAAACAAGTGATGGTAATCAAAATTTACTTAGCAGAGTATTGTATGTTCCAACAATCACCAAGAATCTGATGAGTGTAGGTCAGATTGTTGAAAAAGGTCTACAGGTCAGGTTCACTCAACATGGTGCATATGTGGAGGATCCAAGACATGGATTCAGAAGGATAGCCAAGGGAGAGAAATCAGGTAGATTATTTACCTTTGAACTTGAGGATACTAAAAATATTGCCTTGTACAACTATAAGGACCAAACCCTATCAGAATTGGAGATGTGGCACAAGAGATTAGGTCACATTGGAGAGAGGACCATAAAACAAATGAGCAGAGATCAATGTGTGCTTGGGATACCTAATGTATCCAAGCAACACATGATATACAAGTGTGGGGCTTGTCAGTTTGGTAAGTCACACAGGTTGCCATACACCAAGGAAGGATTTATGCATGAAGATTACTTGGAATTGGTGCATACAGATGTTTGGGGACCAAGCAAGGAGCCATCCATATCTGGATCAAGGTACTATGTGTCCTTTATTGATGACTATAGTAGATGGACTGTCTTGTACTTCATGAAACATAAAGATGAAGTATTTAATTGTTTCAAAAGGTATCTTGCATTAGTTGAGAATCAAATAGGTAGACATTTGAAGAGGCTAAGGTCTGATGGTGGTGGAGAATACTTCTCCAATGACTTTGAAGAATTCTTGCAGGAAAGAGGCATCAAGAGGGAGATTACCACAAGGTACTCACCTGAACAAAATGGGGTAGCTGAAAGAAGGAATAGACTCATTGTGGAGACAGCTAGGTCTATGCTTAATGAGAAAAAACTACCAAATTATCTTTGGGCAGAGAGTGTATCTACTGCCACATACTTAATCAACAGGTTGCCATCAAAGACACTTGATGGAATGACACCCTATGAGGCTTGGCATGGTAAGAGACCATCTCTAGATCATTGCAAGATCTTTGGGTGTGTTGCATATGTACATATTCCCTCACAGGTAAGGGGAAAGCTAGACCCTAAGGCTGAAAAGTGTATCTTTATTGGTTATGATTTGAATCAGAAAGGATACAGGTTCTATAACCCCTCAAACAAAGGCTTCAAGGTAAGCAGAGATGTCATCTTTGATGAAAACGATTCATGGTATGAAAATGAGTACAGGAAAGTTAACCTACCTCATGATATGGAAGAAGACTTTCCAAAGCTTGTCAGGCAAGAACCAACTCAGAATGAGGACACAAGCTCAGATGATGAAGACACCATCAACATTGAAGAGTTCAAGGCTTGGAAATCCAAAGGGAAGATGAAGATGAAGCAACTTGAAGACAATCCAGAATCCTCAACTCAAGCTATGAGGAGATCTTCAAGAGAAAAGAAGAAACCAATTAGGTATGGGTATGATACTTCACTTGTAACCAAGCACTCTGTATATCTTGCAAAGGATATCTTGAATGAAGAACCAGGTACATTTGAGGAAGCTATTACTAAATCAGAATGGAAGGAAGCAATGGATGAAGAAATGGAGGCTCTCAAGGAGAGTGATACTTGGGACTTGGTACCCAAGAAGGACTCCATGAAGGTGATAGGATCCAGATGGATCTACAAACTCAAGAGGAACTCAGATGGTACAATAAACAGATATAAAGCTAGGTTGGTAGCCAAGGGTTTTGCACAAACCCAAGGCATTGATTATGAGGAGACATTTTCTCCTGTGGCCAAGATGCCAACTATCAGAATTATGGTGAGTGTAGCTGCATCCAAGAATTGGAACATGTACCAATTGGATGTGAAGAATGCATTCTTAAATGGATGGATATCTGAAGAGGTCTACATGTCACAGCCACCTGGCTATGAGGATCCCAATAAGGTAAATCATGTTTGTAAATTGAAAAAGGCTTTGTATGGATTAAAGCAGGCACCTAGAGCATGGAATTACAGATTGACAACCTATCTCTTGGATCAAGGATTTGTGATGAGTAAAGCAGATACTTCATTGTTTATAAAGAAGAACAATTCAGAGGTAATATACTTGTGTGTCTATGTTGATGACATCATTATTACAGGAAATGATGTTCAAGGAATTAGACACATCAAAGGTCAAATGATGAAGGAACTCAAGATCAATGATCTTGGATTATTGAAGTACTTCCTAGGACTTGAATTGGTCTACACAAATTCAGGTATCTTTATTACTCAGAAGAAGTATATTCAGGACATGGTCAAGAAGTTTAATTTGCAGGAAGCTAAAGTCTCAAACATTCCTATGGAAGTTAATCACAAACTCAGTGCACATGAAGGAGAAGAACTCAAGGATATTACAGGTTACCAAAGTTTGGTAGGTAGTCTTAATTATGCTACCTTAACCAGAATTGATATATCATATGGTGTTAGTGTACTTAGTCAGTTTATGCATAAGCCAAGAGTACCACATTTGGAGGCAGCTAAGAAGATAGTAAAGTATCTAAAGGGAACACAAAACCATGGATTGTATTTTCCATATTCATCAGACATTGATATCAAAGTATACTCAGATGCAGATTGGGCAGGTTGCAAGGATGACAGGAGGAGTACATCTGGTTACATATGCTATGCAGGTGATAAACCAATTTCTTGGTCATCCAAGAAACAACCCACAGTGGCTCTATCATCTACTGAGGCAGAATACAGAGGGCTAGCCAATGCCACTCAAGAAGCCATATGGTTGAAACTACTATATTCAGAATTGGGCCTATACACAAGGCCACCTATCATATTTGGTGATAACACAAGTTCACTACATCTAGCAGCTAATCCTGTGTATCATGCTAGGACAAAACACATAGAGGTTCATTACCACTATGTGAGGGAGAAATTACTCAGCAAGGAAATCCAATTATCATATGTGTCCACTAATATACAATGTGCAGATTTGCTTACAAAATCTTTAGATGGGAGTAAGCTATGCAGGTTTAAATCCATGATTGGATTGCAGGATATCATTGAAGACTAGAGATGAAGACTCAAGCAAGTGTTTGGCTTGAGGGGGAGCTGTTGGTGCAAACAAGCCTTAACACTTGGCTTTGTTTTGTGCCTTGAAGAATCAACATAAAGATTTGAAGAACATTGGATATCAACATTGAAGATTTTACAAGAGCTTGGAGTAATTCATGAAGACTTCATTTGAAGGAAGACCATAGGAACACATGCCTATGCTTAGTTACATTTTACTTCATGTAAAAGTCAATATGACTTTATGTAATCTTACCTACCTTCAAAAGTCGTGAAATTTGAAAGGTATGAATGGAGAGAATATCTCCATGTGATTAGATGAGAGATTTGAGGGAGCCTATTTTTTGAATTTGAAATTCAAACTCTCTTCAAACTCTTATAAAAGCCAATGAAAAAGTCGCGGGCATTGTTGCTCACTTCCCGAGGTAATTCCAAGCAATACATTGAGTGTGTGAGAGCTACTATTGAGCCTACACCTCTGAGTACCATTGGGCATCACTCTACATGCCAATGGGAATGTACATTTGATAGATTCAATACATATACTCATTGTCATTATCTTTGTGTTTCTCTGAGTAACCATCTTCAAAGTCTGTCAACTTCAACAGGGCATATCTCAAGATCTACTGAACCAAATTGGATGATTCAAAGCTCATTGGAACCAGCTCAAAGCATTCTACAACACTACAAAATTTCAAGTCATTCTATTCAGCCAATTGGGAGAAATCTCAGTCGAGGCAGACACTGGTATTTTTCTGAGTAGTTCCTAAAAAGTCGGGGGTGTCTCTGATTTTACTAAAGATCATGCTCAGTGTATAGTTTGTTAATTGGAGTGATTTAACTTGCTAATAGTAGCTTGTTAAGTTAATTTAATACTCCCAGAAGGAATTAAACCAATTGCAAGTGTGCTGGTCACACTGAGCTTAGGACTGAGCAGGTATCATTACAAGAATAGAAAGTTTTTGGAGTTGTGAAGGTTCAAAATCATCTGTTTTGATTTGATCATTACTCAATCATTTTGTAAAGCACATATATAGTCTCTTGGTGTCATTTGGAAGCTCAAGGAGTCTCCTAACCATATCTGAAGAGAAAAGAGGGCAGGTGTGAAGCAGGTATAGCAGCACCAACTTGATCTTCTGATTGTACCCAGCCATCACTTCCAACATCCAAGACCAAGGATTTGTGATGAGTAAAGCAGACACTTCTCTGTTTATAAAGAGAAGTAGTACAGAGGTAATATATTCATGTGTTTATGTTGATGACATCATTATTACAGGAAATGATGTTCAGGGAATTAGGCACATCAAAGGACAAATGATGAAAGAATTCAAGATTAGTGATCTTGGATTATTGAAGTATTTCTTAGGTCTTGAGTTAGTCTACACCAACTCAGGTATATATATCACTCAAAAGAAGTATGTGCAGGACATAGTCAAGAAGTTTGGCTTGCAGGATGCTAAAGTATCTACTACTCCAATGGAGGTCAACCTAAAACTAAGTGCTCATGAAGGAGAAGAAGTCCAAGACATCACAGGATACCAAAGTATGGTAGGAAGTTTGAACTATGCTACATTGACAAGAATTGACATAGCATATGGAGTTAGTGTGCTTAGTCAATTCATGCACAAACCAAGGGTACCTCACCTAGAGGCAGCAAAGAAAATCTTGAAGTACCTCAAAGGAACTCAAAGTCATGGTTTGTACTTTCCATATACATCAGATATTGATATTAAAGTTTACTCAGATGCAGATTGGGCAGGATGCAAGGATGACAGGAGGAGCACATCAGGGTACATATGTTTTGCAGGTGACAAACCTATTTCTTGGTCAGCCAAGAAACAACCTACAGTAGCTTTGTCATCTACTGAAGCAGAGTATAGAGGGCTAGCCAATGCCACTCAAGAAGCTATCTGGTTGAAGCTTCTATATACAGAGTTAGGTCTATATACAAGGCCACCAATCATCTTTGGAGACAACACTAGTTCTCTTCACCTTGCAGCTAATCCAATTTATCATGCTAGGACAAAACACATAGAGTTTCATTATCACTATGTGAGGGAGAAGTTACTTAGCAAAGATATTCAATTATCTTATGTGTCTACTAATATGCAATGTGCAGATTTGCTCACAAAAGCATTGGATGGAAACAAGCTATGCAGATTTAAATCCATGATTGGATGCAGGATGTGTTTGAAGACTAAAGATGAAGAAGATGAAGACTTAAGCCAAAGTGTTTGGCTTGAGGGGGAGCTGTTGGTGCATATCAAGCCTTCACACATTGGCTTGAAATCATGGAAGACAATCTTGGACAAAGCTTTATCAAGGCTTCACTTGAAGCAAGGTTCATATGAACATATGCTTAGATGTTCTTACCATTTACTCCTTTGTAAAAGTCTAGAATGACTTGGCATCTCATTTAATCATACCAACTTGATTAGTCATGGATTCTTAGTTGAGTTAATGGAGAGAATATCTCCCTACTTTTAGTAGAGATATTCTAGGGAGCCTAAATTTGAATTTGAAATTCAAATTAACCTTCAACTCCTATAAAAACTACAAGCAAAAAGTCGCGGGTGTCCATCATCAATCCCGAGGCTATTCTGTACCATTCATTGAGTGTGTAAGGCCTACTCCATAGCTTGCACCTCTGAGTACCATTGTGCTATGTCTATCATGCCAATGGGAATGTACATTCATATTGATATAATACAAATACTTACATTCATCATCTCTGTTTTGTCTGAGTTTCCTACTCCAAGTCTGTCAACTTCCAAGGAGCATTTCTCAGTGCTCACTGAACCAAATCAAGAGCTCAATAGCTCATTGGAACCAGCTCAAGGTCTTCTACAAGCATACAAAATCTCAGAAGATTTCATTCAGCCATTTGGGAGAAATCACGCTCGAAGCAGTCACTGGTCTATCTCTGCAACTCTCCTAAAAAGTCGGGGGTAATCAGAATTTTGCTAAAATTATTTCTCAGTGTATGGTTTATCAATTTGAGTGATTCCACTTGAAATTGGTAGCTCATTAAGGTACTTTAATACTCCCAAAAGGAATTGTTTCAATTTCAAGTGTGCTGGTCACACTGAGCATAACACTGAGCAGGTATCATTACAGAATTAGAAAGTTTTCAAGACTAGTGAAGTGCAAACTCATCTGTTTTGATCTAATCATTACTCAACTCATTTCCAAAGTACATATAGCATATTTTGGTGTCATTTGGAAGCTCAAGGAGTCTACTAAGCATTTCTGGAATCAAAGGAGGGCTGGTGTGAAGCAGGTTTAGCAGCACCAACTCATTTCTTGAGTGCATCCAACCATCACTCCCAACAGACACTTGATAGTACTGTGCCATCTGAGGCACTTATGGCTGATTCTCTTTCCCACACCTGGCTGCTAGATTCTGGTGCTTCTTTCCATGTGACACCACATAGAGAATGGTTCTCTAATTATGCAGCAAAGTCTCATTAGGGCGAAAAACGGCCCAAAAAGGGCCGTGTAAGGATTTCAATTAGTTGTGCTTAATCAGGATTAAAGTTGTCAAATGCTTTAAGAAATTCCGTGTAAGTTCATTTAAAACGTATCTTATGCAAATTTTGAAGAGAGAGAAACTCGTATCATATAATCATGAAAATTTTGTGTGATATCTTATGCCTCGAAGTTTGTGTGATATCTTACGCCTCAAAAGTTGAATTTTCCTCTTGTTCACGGACCTATATAATGTGTGCTGATGACGTTTTGAGATTTTTTTCTCTACTTTTCATAGCAAGCCTGTTTCTCCCTTTCACGTCATTTTAGACACTTGCCGGTCATTTTTCATAGCAGACCATGGAGAACGTTAACCCAAATACTCTCGCTGAGCTTTCAAACAATCGAAATCATTGTAAAAAGTTCCATATCAACATTGCAGTTAGTCAAGAGTATGCGACGACAAGAAAAGTATTTCGAAGGGCTCTTCATCCTCTTGAAGTGGATGGATTGCGAAAGGAAGGCAAGAAACATATCGACATATGGACAGATGGATCTGTTTATCCAATTGATCCACAAACTGGAAGGTACCCCACTTTTCATAATCTTCATGATCTGATTAGATTTGTGGGAGATGGTGAGGATGGTTTATGAGGCTATTGTTCAAGGCTCTGGGATATTTCAAGGAATTATGTACAATACATAAACTATTTACAAAACACACTACACCAGAAGAATTTACATATGAGGGAGCTAGAAAACAAATTATCCACTTTATCTTCTCAGTTAGAGTCTTTTAAAAAAATGAAAGAAACTCCTATAGGTTTGAGAATGCGGTCAAAACGAGTAAAACCTTTTTTAGATTTGACTGAAAAATCTGACCAGAAAAAGAAAAGAATGAAAATTGTTAGAGATCATGTGACAAATGTGCTAGGTTTCAATATGTCGAGTAGTTTTGAGCGCAACATTTCTGTAATGAAATTTTGAGTCAAAATGATGTTTTAAGACTATTGAAACTAAATGAAAATACATGTTTGAAATGCTTTTTTTTTCAAAAACTCATGACAGAAATGAATCTTTTACTAGAACCATCTCAAATTCAAAATATTTGTGATAGTGTCGGAGTGAGTAGGAAAGGTTATAGAGCAATTTCAAAAGTTTGGTGTGAATTTTTAAAATTTAACAAAGTTAGAAGTTTTGGATTGCCTAGACCCCATCATGTAGGAAAGTTTCGGCTCTGCTTGAATAAGAAGATCACATCAGTATTTGGTGAATATAAACCTATTCACGGTAACATGCCTTACGAAGTAGGAAAACAAAAGTTACATTTCACTTGCAATGCATTTAACAACATATGGATAGATGTTATAAAACTTCAAACATACATGGTTCAGTTCTATAATATAAAAGAGCATGAATGTTCTGGTCTATTGAAATTTGTAATCAAACTTGATGAAGCTGAGCTTAAAAAACATCAAAAGATGGAGAGAATAAGCATTGCACTGATGAACAAAGCTTTGGACTATAGCCTTGGGAAATTGGATACTCCATCTCTCAAAGTACAATCAGAAATGGAGTTATGGTGGGTTGGTTGTGCTCAAGTTCCATCTGAGAGCCATAAAACACTTAAATGGTTATTCTCACAGACAAACATTCCAAATGTTATCCAAGGGCATCATGCAGGAGAATTGTTGAATGTCAAAGACTACGAAAACTTTCAAGTTGAGTGGCATTTGAGTGGAGACCTAAAGACACTCAAATGCATGTTTGGTATAAGTGGGGGAGCAAATTCTAAGTACCCTTGCTTGTACTGCATGCAAAGCCCAGGCACAAATGGATGGATTGCTAGAGCTGAGGGTGAAGAGGCTCCTTCTAGACAAAATGTTATTCTTTGTAACTACTCATCTTCTTCAATGATTTGGGATCCCATACTTCCAATAGCATTGACAAATGTACACATATGTACACTACATGCAGAGTTAAGAATCATTGACAAGTTGGTCCGTCTTCACTTGGATTATGCATATTCTATCAAGCCTACAACTCTTGCAGATGAATGCATAAAAAAATATGAATGTCTTCTTTCAGAAATGGGATTTCATGGTGGTGATGTTCATCTAAGAAAAGATCCAAAGCTTTCACAAAATACAGGTGATGTTTTACAGGATGTCTCAATGGGAGGTGCAAAAGCAAGGAGATTCTTCAGCAACCATGATGGCAAACAACTTAATGCCATGTGGAATTCATGGAAAACATTTTGTGAGGTCACGACTAATGTAAAAAGCAAACCAGAAATGGCAAAAAAGAGAATGGAGGTGTGGGTCAAACTAGATAATCTTTTAAAGATCATGAGGCAGCAGGTAACATCAAAAAGTTATGTGACAGATTTCAGAAAGGCGACCACAGAGCTTATAGAAACCATCATAGAGGCATGGGGTGCCAAAGACATAACATACTACTTGGTGAGCTCCAAAGATATTTTATTCAATTTATCTATTTTTAATTGAAATAAAGATCTAATGAAATTCTTCTCCTTTCCAGCATATTCTTCTTGTGCATGGTGCATTCTTTGCAGAAAAAGAACCACTTGCCATGTGGAACACCCAAGGCATGGAAAAATCTCATTATCAAGCAAGGACAAGCTTCTTTAGGTGTACAAGGAAAGGAGGAGGAGTAACAAAGAGCAATGCCTTCAGAGAGCTTTTTGATTGGTTCTTTAGAAGACAATTACAAAGGACCTCATGCCAAATATAATCAGAAGGATATGGCTATCTCCAGACAAATCATGTATCAATATCACAAACTGAAAAAGACCACATTTCAAACAGAGCTTTAATATTTGCAATGTCTTTTATTTCTTTGAGAAATAAAAGATGTCATGTATGTACATTTCATGATGTATTATGCTTTGAAAAGAAATATGTCTACTACCATCAGATGACTTTGACCAGAGAATCAATAACAATTACACCAAAAAAAATTGCAATGTCTTATATCACATTGGGCAATTTTTGTATATGTACATTTGTTGAGATATTGAATTTGAAAAAATCAAGTCATTCCTTGAGCCTTTTTAAAGAGCTTGGCTTTGGCAAATCACCTCTATATCTCAGGAACTCTTTTCTCTTGTATCCAGCAATGCTTTTTAAATCTGACACCCCTGCAGCCATTGCATAGCTTGAATAACAAAGAAAGTACCCTGCCCTTGAAGCATTGAGTCCTGGGGCATATCCAAAAATTCTGAATGCAGTTGCTCTTTCAAGCAATAAAACTCTGAAAGCATTAAAGGGTATTGGAGTAAAACCCATGTATTTTGATAGAGTCCTCAAGCAGAACAATGCAAAGTCTGGCTCCTCACTATAGTGCTTGTGAATAACACAAAAAGTGTCTGGGTTCAACTTTGGAAGATAGTGGATAATAGAATGAATATCCACCTTTGCTTTTCCCTCCTCTTCTAAGGCTTTTCTTGTTCCCTTGCCCCTGCCAAGGTAATTGTCTTCATCCAATAAAGTTAACTGTGATAAAATGAAAAACAAGGTTAGATGAAGTGCAAGCACACTTTAGGAAACATGTGAAGTAACTTGAAACTATTAGAAAGAAAAGCAAGAGACACAACTGATGCAAGCGATAAGGGTCTTCAGAGAAATTCAGACAGTCGTTATCGCTTGCATCGGTCGTCATCAATATCTATTTGCAAACTGCCTAGAAACATCTTATGTTTGATAAATGAGGGGAATTCCCACAAGCAAGACATGTATTATCATTGCTGCATGCAACTCTTTGACACGACCGATACAAGCGATAAGGCCCAGCGAAAAATATCCGATGGGCCTAATCGCTTGCATCGGTCGTGATCCATTTCTGACACTTCGAATGGAGAACTTGGACAAATTTGATACAAGAAAGAGATTTTGCATTGGTTAACTGTGATAAAAATGAAAAACAAGGTTAGATGAAGTGCAAGCACACTTTAGGAAACATGTGAAGTAACTTGAAACTATTAGAAAGAAAAGCAAGAGACACGACTGATGCAAGCAATAAGGGTCTTCAGAGAAATTCAGATAGTCATTATCGCTTGCATCGGTCGTCATCAATATCTATTTGCAAACTGCCTAGAAACATCTAATGTTTGATAAATGAGGGGAATTCCCATAAGCAAGACATGTATTATCATTGCTGCATGCAACTCCTAGACACGACCGATACAAGTGATAAGGCCCAGCGGAAAATATCCGATGGGCCTAATCGCTTGCATTGGTCGTGATCCATTTCTGACACTTCGAATGGAGAACTTGGACAAATCTGATACAAGAAAGAGATTTTGCATTGGTTAACTGTGATAAAAATGAAAAACAAGGTTAGATGAAGTGCAAGCACACTTTAGGAAACATGTGAAGTAACTTGAAACTATTAGAAAGAAAAGCAAGAGACACGACTGATGCAAGCGATAAGGGTCTTCAGAGAAATTAAGATAGTCGTTATCGCTTGCATCGGTCGTCATCAATATCTATTTGCAAACTGCCTAGAAACATCTAATGTTTGATAAATGAGGGGAATTCCCACAAGCAAGACATGTATTATCATTGCTGCATGCAACTCCTAGACACGACCGATACAAGCGATAAGGCCCAGCGGAAAATATCCGATGGGCCTAATCGCTTGCATCGGTCGTGATCCATTTCTGACACTTCGAATGGAGAACTTGGAACAATCTGATACACGAAAGAGATTTTGCATTGGTCCCATCTCATATCCTTAACCTAAAGTTCTTGAGAATATAGTTAACTGTATACCTTGACGTCATCTTCCTCAAGTCCAAACACGACCGATACAAGCGATAAGGCCCAACAGAGATTATCCGTTAGGCTGTATCGCTTGCATCGGTCGTGGTCATTTTCTCACTTAAAAATCGAGATCTCAGACAAAAACTTTAATTGATAGAATATATCAAACAACATACCTTGACCTCATCTTCCTCCTCAATGAGCTCTTTTGAGTCAATACAAATTGTTCCTTTGTCCTCAACGACATCCACGAATGAATAGCCGCGTCCAAACGAGTATATTCCAAGTTGCTTCTGATGCTCATCAAACTCTTCATCAGCAAGTTTTGGCTCTCTTTGAGATAGCTTTCTCAAAGCATTTTGAAAGAGCTTGTGATGAATCTTTGAATTCTTCATTAGACAAATCCAAATCAAGACGCAAAAATTCCTCTCTTCTTTCTCCTTTCTTATTGATGAACTTCCTTGCAACTTCTTCTGCCTCAGCTATAGCTGCAAGGCAATAGTCCTCCCTTAGATTGAAAAGTTCCTGAATGTAAAATAGAGGTATGAAGTCTTTCCCAGAGATAAAGTAAAAAGGTAGATTTGGGAGAAGTAGGGACTTCTCAGACACTTGAACTTCTTCAGTTGGCTCCCTTATTGCAGTCTCTGCTTTAAAAGTGGCCACATCAAAATCTTTGACCTGCTCTTCTTCTGCTTGGAGATTGATCTCCTCAACAATCTCCATGACACTTTTCATAGTTTTTGAGCTAGCCTTAAGTGTCAGCTCTAAGCAAGGCTCGTCTTCATCATGAACATTTTCCTCCCTTTCAACTGAGATATGATCAAGCCATATCAAGAAAGCAATGTTTAAAGGGAGCAGGCAGCAGTCCTTTTCATGCTCTGGGCATAAATCAAGCTTCCCTGGCAAAGGGGATATCCTTTTGCATTTTCTTGTGATTTTAGCCCTATCTATTGGATCCTTCCCAAAGATGTGAGGATGGACATAGGTTTTCTGAGAAATAGAAAGGATCCTTCCATTGACCAACCCCAAGAAAATCTCCCACTCATCCTTAAGAAAACTTTTCGAGTTCTCTAAAGTTTTTCAAAATCAATTTTGGGGTTGAATATGGTCATTGCATCAGGAAAATAATCTACACTTAAACCCTCTTGAACCATGAAAATCAAGAAGTTTCTCTGATGGAGAGACACTAAGGATCTCATTCATTCCCTCCATCTTAGCTGCAGCTTCTCCTGTATGTCTATTAGGAGAACACAATCGATGCAAGCGACTAGAGCGAGTCAACGTAGGTCAAACGGCAAAAATCGCTTGTATCGGTCGTGTTGGCGACGAAAGAAAAATACACATGTAGGTGAGAGAAATTCTCTGAAGGTTGAAAGTTTGAGTTTGTGAAGGAAGTAGGTATTTATAGGCGAGGAGGGAAGAAACGATCGAATGAGGTGGACCAATCAGAGAGTGCCACGTGGCAAAGTGTACGTTGCTCGATGCAACGGATAGATGACGTGGATCAATCAAATCATGCCACGTGGCAAAAGACGTTGGAATTCGCAATGGGTATCTGACGTGGACCAATCGGGGCATGCCACGTGGCACAACGGTCAACTCAGCTTTGGGACCTATTTAAGCTTCCCTATTCATTTACTTCATTTTTTTTTGTCAACACTTGCCAAGTGTGGAGGTTCCATCGCCACCAAGTTTTTTGGCTACTTCACAATTTCTATAGAGAGCGCTCTCTCCGTAAGGTAATGTGGACACGACCGATGCAAGCGATTAGGGACATCCGAGATTTTTGGATAACCCTAATCGCTTGGATCGTTCATGTTTTTTAAAATCATCGAGTCCTTGATCATAGCTTGCAAATTTTGGTTTCCCTTGTGATGCTTGAGTATAACGCATTGTTACCTTTATTTTAACTACTATTTATTGAAATATGATGATGAATTCAGGGACGACCGATGCAAGCGATGAGGGACGTCCGGGCATTTACGGATAACTCTTATCGCTTGGATCGGTCGAGTCTCTTACAGTGGAACGAGTCATTGATTTTAGTTTTCCAATTATCTTTTTCTTAGTGGTAATTGAGTATTTTGCATTGTAAGATATATTTCATTGATATTTGATGATAAATTTAAAGACGACCGATGCAAGCGATCAGGGACATCCGAGCATTTCCGGATGACTACTATCGCTTGCATTGGTCGTGCCTCTGATAGTGGAAAGAGTCATTGATTATAGTTTTCCTTTTATCTTTTTCTTAGTGATAATTGAGTATTTTGCATTGTTAGAACCATGAAATCAAGAAGTTTCTTTGATGGAGAGACACTAATGATCTCATTCATTCCCTCCATCTTAGCTGCAGCTTCTCCTGTATGTCTATTAGGAGAACACAACCGATGCAAGCGACTTGAGCGAGTCAACGTAGGTCAAACGGCGAAAATCGCTTGTATCGGTCATGTCGGCGACGAAAGAAAAATACGCATGTAGGTGAGAGAAATTCTCTGAAGGTTGAAAGTTTGAGTTTGTGAAGGAAGTATGTATTTATAGGCGAGGAGGGAAGAAACGGTCGAATGAGATGGACCAATCACAGAGTGCCACGTGGCAAAGTGTACGTTGCCCGATGCAACGGATAGATGACGTGGATCAATCAAATCATGCCACGTGGCAGAAGAGTTGGAATTTGCAACGGGTATCTGACATGGACCAATCGGGGCATGCCACGTGGCACAATGGTCAACTCAGTTTTGGGACCTATTTAAGCTTCCCTATTCATTTGCTTCATTTTTTTTTGTCAACACTTTCCAAGCGTGGAGGTTCCATCGCCACCAAGTTTTTTGGCTACTTCACAATTTCTATGGAGAGCGCTCTCTCCGTAAGGTAATGTGGACACGACCGATGCAAGCAATTAGGGACATCCGAGATTTTGGATAACCCTAATCGCTTGGCTCGGTCATGTTTTTTAAAATCATCGAGTCATTGATCATAGCTTGCAAATTTTGGTTTCCTTTGTGATGCTTGAGTATAACGCATTGTTACCTTTATTTTAACTACTATTTATTGAAATATGATGATGAATTCAGGGACGACCGATGCAAGTGATGAGGGACGTTCGGGCATTTACGGATAACTCTTATCGCTTGGATCGATCGTGTCTCTTTCAGTGGAACGAGGCATTGATTTTCGTTTTCCAATTATCTTTTTCTTAGTGGTAATTGAGTATTTTGCATTGTAAGATATATTTTATTTATATTTGATGATAAATTTAAAGACGACCGATGCAAGCGATCAGGAACATCCGAGCATTTCCGGATGACTGCTATCGCTTGCATCGATCGTGCCTCTGATAGTGGAAAGAGTCATTCATTATAGTTTTCCAATTATCCTTTTCTTAGTAATAATTGAGTATTTTGCATTGTAAGATATATTTCATTGATATTTGATGATAAATTTGAAGACGACCGATGCAAGCGAGCAGGGGCATCCGGGCATTTCCGGATGACTGCTATCGCTTGCATCGGTCGTGCCTCTGATAGTGGAAAGAGTCATTGATTATAGTTTTCCAATTATCTTTTTCTTAAAGATAATTGAGTATTTTGCATTGTAAGATATAATTTATTGATATTTGATGATTAATTTAAAGACGACCGATGCAAGCGATTAGGGACATCCGCGCATTTCCGGATGACTGCTATCGCTTGCATCGGTCGTGCCTCTGATAGTGGAAAGAGTCATTGATCATAGCTTTTTGAGAATAAGTTTTGACAGTGGAAAGAGTCAGTGATCATAGCTTTTTGAGAGTAATATTCCACTTTTCCTAATTCCTTGCCTAAAGACTGATTTTTTGCAGAGTATGGCTAGAACCAAAAAGACAGCAAGGAAGTTGTACCCTGAGGGTCAGGACCAAAATGCCCAAGGGGAAAATGTCTAGGAGCAAAATTCCCAGAAGGTTCAAGCCAATGTGCCAGACAAGCCTTTAAAAAAAAGGGTCAAGTACCATGTAAAGTCTTTGAGGGAAATTAGAAGAGCTCAAAAGTCTGTGGGATTGTTGATCCCAAGACTTCCATTTATGAGAGTTGTCAAGCAGATCTCAGCCAACCTCTGTTCTTTGATGAAGACCTCATCCTTTGTCAATGTGAGGTGGCAAACTCAAGCACTGCTATGCCTGCAAGAAGCTGCAGAGGACTTTGCTATTGATTTTATGAATGATGCCTACTTATGTGCTGCTCATTCTCATAGGGTAACACTAATGGCAAAGGATTATGTTATTGTTTCAAGAATAAGATATAAGTTTGATAAAGCTCTGGTTCCTATTGATCACCACGATAAAAAATTCTTCGATATTTTAAATATACCTCCAGCTCGAGCACCCAAAACAACAGTTGTCATTGAAGAGATCAACGCTCAAGTCACTCATGATCATGAAACTAGAACTGCAGCAAATAGTGAGGAGGAGAGGAAAAAGCAGGGATTATTTACAGAGGAAAGTGCCATCTTAACCCAAATTCAAAAGTTATAGAAAGCAAATAAAGAGCTCCTCAAGAAAGGAGATGGGCAGGTAATAGTTAATGTTGCAATGCCATGGCAAAATGAATTGTTTCTTGACATTAGACCTGAAGACAACAAAATGTTGAGGGAGCTTCATGTTGAAATATCAGATAGTGTGGTCAACATTTCACTCAGGTATATCTAGAGGCCTTAAAATGCTTTTGTTTTGCATAATTTCCTAGTTCCTTAACTGCATTTTTATTTCTTGATTTGTAGGGTTCTTCTTCAACAATGTGAGGAAGTGGTTCAAAGAAAACTATTTATTTTAGATCCTCTGGTGACACAGTGTTTTTTGCATAACCATGGAGATGCCAAGTCCTTTCTACATGATTTTATAGAAGAAGTAGAATGTGTTATTTACCCATATATTGAAAAGTAAGTATTCATCTTCATTTTGGAAACATATTTGTTTCATTTAAGAAAGTATATTTACATGCAACTCATTGACAGGGGCCATTGGAGTTTGATTATTGTGGACTTCAATGCATATCAAGCTCTTTTCCTCAATTCTCTTCCATCACAACATGGGAATTGCAAAGTGTAAGTTACTATACATTTTGTTGTTCTCTATTTTAAAGTCCATTTTGATTTTCACTTTACAATGCAGTGCTACAAAGCTTCTCAAGATGCATATTGATCAAAATTTTCCAGGAATAGCTAAAATGAATGAAGAAAAGCAATTTGGATACAACCAAATTCATGTGCCATTGCAGAGAGACTCAACATCGTGTGGCTGGAGAGTGATTGCAAATGCTGTAAGATTCTTGGAAAGAAGGTTCCACAGTCCTGAAATGAATTTATCAGACTACCCAGATGCATGGATCATCTTGATCAGAGAGAGAGCAATAAATAGTATCATGAAACATGCAATCTGCCCATATGATCCAGACTCACCTCCACCCCCTCCACCTGATAAAAAAAGTCTGAAGATAAAAAGAAAGGGCTTCCTCTTCACTCACCACTAAAGCATGGGAACAACATAAAGAGTCAAGCTGAAAGCTCCAAAAAGGGACAAAAGCAACAGAGAAAGCAAGGCTCTAAAAAGGATAGAAAGGGTTAAATTAATTTTTGAGTCTTAGATTGAAATCAATTGTAAAACCAACCAAGGTTGGAAGATTTATTTATGTACAAATTGTATGTAGTTATGCCAATCTTCATCTGGAAGATGGTCACAGTTGTATTGAACCTCTTGAGAGTTAAACAAAAGTTCATTGGATGGTCCAATTAAGTTTATTTAATGTCACAATTATGAATGCATTGTGGGTTTCTTACTTCATTCCTGTTGGAAAGTGTTTAAATTGGAGAAGTTACAGAAGGACATAAAGAATTAAGAGGACACGACCGATACAAGCGATACGGGGAATCAGAGAATCTTGGATTGCCCCTATCGCTTGCATCGGTCGTATTATCCATTTCATCGCTGTTGCTAGTTGTTTTTATACTTGTGAGTCAAATCTTTACGCAAGGTCACTTCTGGAAGTCTCTCGCGGTAGTTTGCTAACACGATCGATGTAAGCGATAAGGGCCATCCGACAATTTCAGATTGCACTAGTCGCTTGCATCGGTCGTCTTCACTTATCTAGTCTCCTCTGCTTTATGCCTTAAGACATGCTCTTCTAATATTGAAATACCAAACCTTGGATTGGAATTTGCACCAAGTTCTCCACACGCTCTTATATTACTTGTTATGTGTACCATGATAATTTCTCTTGCATTACTTGAGGACATAAAAGTTGGATAGAATCAGATTATTTAACTGAGACTAATGTGCACCTTTGATAGACTATAATTATTAAATTGAAATTAGATATTGAATTCTAGATCTCTTCTTCATCTAGAATTAACTTATGCAAGTTCTTGTATAATTATTTCTTAGTCATCAATTCACTCCTGCAAAAAAAAAATCAATGGAAATATGAAATTAAGGACCTAAAAAATATCTAAGACATTTAAAATTGATAATTTAACACACATTGTTTGTAACCATCCTGCCAAGAAAATTCAATGGAAGTATCAATAGAAGCTTCTATTAGATGAAGATACATTATGTAAGAATGTCAGGGTTAACTTGTTACAATCTTAAAGGTTGGAACTTAATCACCCTTGGTGGTAGGCAGCTTATGCAAGATAATGATTTCTCTGATCTAATGTTAACTATTGCATCATCAATTGAGAATCTACACTGAGATGATACCTCATCAAGGTATTCTAGAAGCTCCCTTACATTTCTGAGATTCCAATTTGCAGTGACAATTATTTTCCTTGATTGAAAATCTGGATGAATCAATACTTCTAACTCAAATTCTGGACAGATCTCCTCTGAGTCCAAGGCTATCCAAAGTCCAAGCTTTTTTTTCCACCTTCTATAGTCATATCCTAGAACCAGAGATTGTCGACATATCTGATATGAGATTGAAAGAGAATTGGGACTAACTTTACATAAAATAATGTCACCTAGCTTTTGAACTTCTTTGCTATCCCATTCCCTACCTAAAACATCATCAATCTCTGAAATAGAGACTCTCCTATTCAACCACATTGTTTTTGTTTTCTATAATGTCATGTTTTTAAAGCATGCTACAAAGACATGAATAGGCAAAAACCATTGAATCTTTATCCTTCTCGAAATTCGGCCTGCTGACATTGCCTTCTGGATGTCAAATTTAATTTTGCAGAGAAAACTTGAAACTGTTGAATGATCAGGAGCATCCCAATCTAATGAAGAGATGCAAGGACTAGGTACGTGTACAAGAATTCCATAAGAACTCCTCCTTGACGGCACTTGATAATCTGCATAATGGACAAATAACTCTATGCTATTGAAAACTTGAACAGATTTCTCTGCATACATGAGTTCTACATATTCCTTATGAAGAACTCTGAATGTTCCTGTTAAATATTCAACAGGTTGCCATTCCACAATATTGGAAGGAAAGATATCTGCAGTACAAAAACATATGTTTCATTATACAACACCAAGTGGAATGATAGAAGAGCATTGTCAAACTTCACTTACAGTATGAAGGGAATTGCAGATGATTTTCTAGAACAAGATCCTTAGCGGTGTACACATGTTGTACTCGTGCAAACCAACCGCATCTCTTCAATTTGAAATTGAGAATACGTCCCTTCCAATGGTTTCTTGTGTTGTCCCTTTTGGCACGCTTGACTTTATGGGCACCTCTACAGCTAGGAAGCATAGTTACCCAGTCATTTACTTTCACGGAAAGAGGTTTCCACAAAGAATCCTCTCTTCTGTTGTAAACCTCACATGAAGTTACGCGATTGGAAGGACGACGACAAGAAGAAGCTATTTGAACTTAGGAGAAGAAGAATGTTCAAAGCGAGAAACCGACGTTCACAAATTTTGGCAGTATTTATAGAAAAAAAGGCTTTGTACACGTGGAAACTTTTGATTTGATGTTAACCCTGTCGTTGAATGATCATGACATTTTGTGAACCCAAAAATATTTCGTATCTTCAAAAATCAATTCCTTCTTGGAAATTCGAGAATATGCTTTGTGTAGTGTGCAAAAGTATCTTTTTTTGCATCAAACCGAAAAATTGTACACTGAATACGAGACTCTTCATCACTTTAGCGGCGCTTTGAAAGATAATTGTATTAAAAAAAGAAATTCTCCATACGGTTAAAAGAGACAGCAATGTTATATTCTTGTACACGTGGAAAGACGCTATTTGTCAATTTCCTTAATCTCTCATTAGCAAACAGCCCCTTTTCGGCCGTTTTTCGCCCTAATGTCTTGGTACTGTGAGACTTGGTGACTCTTACCAGTGTGATGTTGTGGGGATTGGAGATGTGGTTGTGCAGTTCATTGATGGTTCAAAATTTACTATGCATAATGTATGCCATGTACCTCAGTTATCACGCAGTTTGATGTCAGTTGGTCAACTTGATGACCTTCGTTACAAGGTGGTCTTCTATGCTCAATCCTTTCGTATATCAAAGGGCAATATGGTTATTGCAAAAGGAAGCAAAGTTGGCTCACTTTATCCTTTATTTGTATCATAGAAAGACCACTTGTTAGCTGTTACTGAACAGCCTATGGCTTGTATTTGGCATGGTCGTTTGGGCCATATATCTCGTAGTGGAATGGAAAATCTTTCTCGTTCTGGCTACTTACCTGTGTTATCTTTCTCTGATTTTTCATTTTGTGAGCATTGTCAATATGGAAAGCAAACCAGAAATGTGCATAGAACGCACATTGACTCTTCAATTCAGCCATTAGATCTTGTTCATACAGATGTGTGTGGTCCTATGCCCACTAGGTCCTTAGGTGGTTCTCTTTACTTTGTCAATTTCATAGATGATGCTACTAGAAAAGTCTGGGTATATCCTATCAAATCAAAGGATGATGTATTCCCTACTTTCAGAAAATGGCTTGCTTCAGTTGAGACTGAAAAAGGAACTAAGCTTAAGGCTTTACGTTCAGATAATGGGGGTGAGTATACCTCACATGAATTCAACCTTTTCTGTCAGCCTAGAGGGATTCGTAGAGAGTTTACAGCTCCTTATACCCCAGTACAGAATGGTGTAGCTGAGAGGATGAATAGAACTATTCAAGATAGAGTAGTCTCTATGTTGCATCATGCAAACCTCTCACAAGGTTTTTGGGCAGAAGCAGTATTGACTGCAGTTCATGTGATTAACCTTTCACCTAGTACTGCAAAAGGTCTGAAAGTGGCACAAGAGTTATGGACAGGGAAACCACCATATTATGATCATCTTCGAGTTTTTGGGTGTGAAGCATATGTTCATATACCCAAGAATCTTAGACAAAAGTTGGACCATAAGTCAAAGAAATGCATTTTTCTTGGATATGGTCGAGAAGGACAATTTGGATATCGCTTATGGGATCCTAAAACACGGTCAGTGATCAGAAGTAGTGATGTCATTTTTAATGAGTCTAAGATGCATAAACAGCCCATTAAGGAGGTTGAAGTGAGAAGAGTGGTGTTTGAGGATACTACTCCTCCGGTTAGCATGCATAAAAATGCTGCACATAGGGATGTTCAAGAGAATGTCCATTCAGATCAGTCTGCACATGTTCCTGTTCAGCAACCATTGAGACGTTCTGCACGTGTCTCATATCCACCTGATAGATATGTTCCAGGTTTAGATTTTGTTATGCTAACAGATGCCGGTGAGCCTTCTTGCTACAAAGAGGCTATGCAGACAGAGGATCATGTCAAGTGGGAGCGTGCCATGAAGAGTGAGTTGGATTCTATTCACAAGAATGGTACTTGGGACTTAGTACCTTTGCCAAAGGGCAGAAAAGCTTTACCATGTAAATGGGTATATAAGTTGAAATTCACATCAGATAGTGCTTCTCCAAAATATAAAGCACGACTTATTGCAAAGGGTTTTAAGCAACAACATGGTGTTGATTTTGAGGAAATCTTCTCTCCAGTGGTCAAGATGACTACTTTGCGCATGTTGCTTGGATTCGTTGCAGTGGAGGACTTAGAGCTAGTCCAAATGGATGTGAAAACAGCTTTCTTGCATGGAGATCTTACAGATGAGATCTATATGGAACAACCAGAGGGTTATGTAGTTCCTAGCAAGGAAAGTCTAGTTTGTAAGCTCAAGAAGAGCTTGTATGGACTTAAATAGTCTCCTAGACAATGGTACCAAAAGTTTGATGCTTTTATGAAGTCCCAAGGCTATTCTCAGAGCAATGAGGATCATTGTCTCTACACAAAGAGATGTTCTGATGGCAGCTTGATATGCTTGATACTTTACGTCGATGATATGTTGATTGCTGGGAAGTCCTCTTATGATTTGTCACTTCTCAAAAAGAAGTTGAGTCAGACATTTGATATGAAGGATTTGGGGGATGCCAAACATATTCTTGGCATGCGCATTACTCGTGATAGGAGTAAAAGATGCATATACTTGTCTCAAAGTGAGTACATATCCAAAGTACTTCACCGATTCAATATGCAGGGTGGAAAGGCATTGAGTACACCTTTACCCACATATGTGAAATTGAGCAAGGATGACTGCCCCAAATCAGATGAGGAAAAGGAATTCATGACCAAAATTCCCTATCAGTCTGTTGTTGGTAGTCTCATGTATGCTATGGTAGCTACGAGACTAGACATTGCATTTATAGTGGGAGTTGTGAGCAGATATATGTCTAATCCTGGCAAGAAACATTGGGAAGCGGTCAAAATGATTTTGAGATATCTGAATGGCACTAAGGACAAGTGTCTATGCTTAGGTAGAGGGAAAGCATCCATTATTGGTTACACAAATTCTGACTATGCTAGTTGTGTAGACAATCGTAAGTCTACATCAGGGTACATTTTTCATTTTGCTGGAGGTGCTATCTCTTGGAGATCTCGTCTTCAAGAATGTACAGCTGTTTCTACCACAGAAGCAGAGTATGTTGCAGCAAGTGAGGCATGTAAGGAAGCATTGTGGCTCTCTCGTCTTGCTTGTGATATGGGTTTACCTCAGCATGTACGTCACTTGCTCAGTGATAGTCAGAGTGCCATTGCTTTGGCTAAGAATCTGGTCTATCATGCAAAGACCAAGCACATTGAGGTGATGTATCACTTCATTAGAGATTGCTTAGCCACTAAGAGCATTATTCTTGAGAAGGTTCACACTCGAGATAATGTTGCAGATGCTTTGACTAAAGCTCTACCACATGATAGCTTTCGACACTGTTGTCACTTGATGGGGGTTACTTGATTCTTGATCTTATGCAGTCACTTGTATGCTGTGTAACATGCCCATCAGGTGGGAGGTATAGTTTGTATACTTACACTCAGGTATCCTTTATCATTCTTTATTTTTCTCCCATAGTTACTCTAGCCATATTGGCCTTTAGTGGGAGATTGTTACCGTTAGTGTCCATGTGAAAGGCCAAATGGCCACCGGACACTTCTTTGTATATGTTCTTTAATAAAACATATAGTGGCCTGGTCAATCACGGACTGTAAGTTCGATCGCATTTGTAAGACCTAAGAAGTCTGTCTTCACGCCTCCTGTGTACTGTGTTTTCTGCGTATTCTACAACCTCTGCACGAAGTACTGCGTGCGGCCTTAGGAGCTCGGTTTTCTAAGCCGAGCATATCGTCGTGGAGCTCTCGAGGAGGAGAGCGCACTGTGGTGCATCGCCGTTGAAACACTTCAGTAAAATGGGAGTAGAATGATAGAGCTATGGAGTAAGCTCTTCAATCTCTACAAATGGGCATGAAATGGGTACGAATCAAGCACTCTTTTGGCGACCTCCTTCTTGCTCTTTTTATAGCTACTTTTGGAGGTAATTTTGAATTTGAATTCAAATGATTTCACCTAAAAGTGATGCTGAGAATTAGGAAACATTCTCTCAGTTGATGGATTCATGGTTTTAGATAGTTTGAGCCACGAATTTTCTTTTTACATCATGGATGACTTAAGCCATTCTTTCTTTTACAATTACAAGAGATAAAATGTACTCTTTTACAAGAGGTGTTCATATGTCTACACATATGAACATCATATCAAGCATATCACGCATGTAGGCTTGGGTAAAATGCACCAACATGAGGCTCATATTGCTTACATTCAAAAACACTTGGAGAGTGAGCACATGAATGAAGGAGATTTCATGGAGTTGATTTTTGTTGATGAAGTCTTGCCTCACAATTCACTTGTGCATACTATTCTGAATGGTCTTCCATATTCATATGAGATTTTTGCTTCTACTCTTCAATTGATCATGAAAGACAATCCAAATGCCATAACATTTGAGGATTTAGTCTCTGTTCTCTTGCAAGAAGATCAGTCTAGGCAGAACATGTCCATTATCTCTGTTGTAGATCAAGCTTTCCTAGATAGTCAGAAAGGCAAAGGTAAATGGAGCTCATGTATTAGTAAGTAGAAATCTGCTAATTTTGCACAATCAAAGAAGGATGAAAGAGACGAGAAGAAAACAAAAAAACAAAAATGGTTTTGCAAATACTGCAAAGGAAATTATCATTTCATAAAGAGTTGTCCAAAATTGGTTGCAAAAGAGGCAATGAAGAAAACACAGAAAGAGAAATTGTCTTGCAAATAATGTAAAGGAAATGATCATGTTATAAAGATTTGTCCAAAAGTGGCTACAAAAGAGGTAAAGAAGAAAGAGGCTGGAATGGTTGTTGTAGAGGCCTCTACACCCAAAATAGAGTCTATAATTTTGTGCAGAATGAAGAATGGGCATTTACTACTGTTTGGAGTTTTGACATATCTTCTCATGAACAGTGTATGTTTGCAATAGACTCAGGTCTTTGGTACTTTGATAGTGGGGCAACCAAACATATTACCTCGTAGCATAATTTCTTCACTTCACTTGAGCTTATCTCTATAAGGAATACTATCACATGCACTAGCAACTCTTCTTATCCTAACATGGGAGTTGATAAGATCATGTTGACTATTGTTGATGGTAGTTCTTTTACATTGTCGAATGCTTTATTTGTTCCATGGATCAAGAAAAACTGTTATCATTTTTAGTATTAGCCAAGATCGGCTTGGTTGTGAAATTTGTTGATGACAATACAATTCATGATCTATCAAATGGCAATGTCATTATTACTTCTGGCATTTTATGTCATGGGTTGTATAAGCTCATAGACTATGAAAAATCTATGAATGATTCAACATGTGCAGTACATGATTCTCAGGCTATGTGAGATGCAAAGCTTTGGCATGCATGCTTTGGTCATCTGAATTTTGTTACTTTGCTACAATTGCAGAAATCTGAAATGGTGTCCTCTCTGTCCAAACTTGAGGCACCTGGTAAACATGTTTGTGAAGATTATATTGTGGACAAAATGCAGCATTCCTCATTCCCAAAAGATGGTTCAGTTTGAGCTAGCAAAAAACTGCAGCTTGTTCATAATGATGTATGTGGTCCTATGCAGACACCCTCCTTTGGGAATTACCTTTACTTTGTGACTTTTATTGATGATTTTTCCAGCCATGCATGGGTGTATCCATTGAAAGCAAAGTCCAAAGTGTTTACGTTTTTCAAAAAGTTTCTACTTATGGCAAAAAATCTATCAGCATGTAAAATGGGCACCCTCCATTGTGATCGAGGGGGAGAATATATGTCTTCTAATTTTAATGCATTTATGTTCGAACATGGGATAAAACATCAGTGTACAGTGTCCTATACACCTCAATAGAATGGAGTTGTTGAAAGGAAGAATATGTCACTCATGGAGATGGTGAGGTGTATGGTTAAGAGTCAGGATTTACCACATAGTTTCTTGCTTGAGGCTATTATGTATGGAGCATATCTACTTTATAGGTGTTCCACTAAAGCATTGCAATCTATCACTCCATATGAGGCTTGTCACGGTTGCAAGCCATCTCTTACTCACCTGTGTGTCTTTGGTTATCTAGGATATGCATTAGTGCCTGAACAACAACATAGGAAATTGTATGATAAATTAGTGAAATGTATTTTTGTTGGGTGCAATTTTGAAAGCAAATGCTATCATATGTATCATCCTCAAACTTAATGCACTTTGGTTAGCTGCGATGTTTTTTTTTGTGGAAGATGCAGTTCAACCATTACTTTCATGTAGTAAAGAGACATCAATTAGCTCCAAAGATGTGTATAACACTTTGTTGCATCTTTTCACAGGTGGAGAGTCTAGTGCTAGTCCAAATGAGCCCACCTTTGTTTGAATTCAAAATCCACTTGTAGAAGTTGTGATCACTTCAAGATGCTATATAAATACTTCAAAATCACTTGTACATTACATGGAATTAACATACATACACTTGTGGTCATCATTGTCTTGCTCCTTCATTTCTCTACATCATCTTCTTCAACAATAGTAAACTTGGAGAGGCTACTACCCTCTCTATCTCCTTGAAAAATAGGAGGTACCACTGTTGAGTGTCAAGTTCATTCCAAAAGCATATTTTGCTTATTTCTTGTACTCTTGTGCATTCTATACACTCAACCCTATGTGTATCATTCCTCCAAAAGGATTTTTTCCAATTGTAATCATGTTGGCTGCTATGAGCATTTGAAGTCGATTGTTTTATCCAAAGATATAAAATTTTTTGAGTTAGTCAATGTGCAAACCTATCTATTTTGTATCGACTATTTTTGCTTTCTGCACCAAAGTACATAGTGGATTTTATTGCACTTACTACATGCTTATAAGATCTATTTATGTCTCCATAAGCTCAAGGGCTAGTCTTGTGCTGGTTGGGTGGACCGAACTTTGTCACTTTGCAACTCACTTTTCTACCTCCTACAAGCTTCTCCAGGTTCTTTCAATGCACACACATGCATACATATGCAACATGCAAACAAGGTAAGACAAAGACCAGTCAACCAGATATTCTATTGCATTAGAATGCTCTTTCAACTCATACAAGCTGAACATCCAACTAACTAATCTCAAACTTGCTTACCTAAAAAATGATCTCTCTAGATCTTTTTATATTTTTTTGACCAGATTTGCCTTGTTTTATACTAACTATCTTATTGAGTTAAAAAATAGATTTCTAAGCTATTTTGAGGGATCAAATGAGATCCAAAAATTATGAAATTGGAGATGTGGATCGTACTTTTACTCCTCAAGCTTGGGGAATCTTAGGATTGCCCAAAATGGGGTTGCAATTACCAAAAATGATTATTTATAACGGTTTGTAGTGATGAAGATCACTGTTTGGTAATGCAATTTTTTTTGGGAAAAATTTGGAGGCTTCATTGTCCTCCTCTTCTTCTCTGGCTACCTTGTATTTTTGCTTTTGACCTCTCTCTCTGGCTACCTTCCCTTAGGCTTCCCCGTCTTCTTAAACCTTCTTACTCTCTCCTATCGTGTACACTTCTCCCCCCTCTTGATTTACTTGTCACCAACTTTGAAGCCTTTATGTTTCACATGTGCATCAAAATAGGCATTTTTTCTATTCTTTTACACACATATACATATTGCTTCTCTTATCCAAGTCTCTCCTAAGCATTCTAAATCCATGATCTTGGTTGATAGCTCATGGCCTATCCATTGATGCCCTTGCGTGACCTTTAGGGTGGGTATCAAGAAATCTAAAGCACTGCAATTTGGCCAAATACCATTTGAAAGGGAGTGCCATTGAGTACCATCTTATAGGCCACTCAATATGCCCAAACAATATGATATTGTTGTTTGTTCCAATCTGAACTTTTATTATCTAGGATCTTGGTCAACACATTACACATGATCTTCTTCATACTTTCAACCTTTTCGCTTGTTTGTGGATGGTATGGTGGACTTCTTATGAATCACCATGAAATCTTGTAGCAAATATTCAATTATCTCATGCAAGAAGTGAGTTCCTCAATCACTCACCATCTCTATAGGCAATCCATATCTTGTGAATACTTTCTCAAACAAGAATTTCACTATGATTTGTGCATCATTCTTCCTAGTGGGTTTCACTTCTACCCATTTGGTAAGATAATTTGTGGCTACAATTATTATTTTTTGCATGTGAGCTTCTAGTGGGGGGGTTGATAGGATCTACAAAGTCTATGCCTCACTTGGAGAATGCATGTCTGCCCATCATGGGTCTCAGCGAAATCTCATCTCTCTGGATATGGTATTGAACTTTTTGATAGGCATCTCTTCACATAGGTATGTGAATCTATATGAAGGGTGGTCCACCAAAGACTTGAAAATAGTATCCCTTTGATCACTTGATCATGTCCAAAGTGCCCTCCAACGCCCTAGTGTGCAATTTCTAATATCTTCAAATACTCACTTTTGTGCATGCATAACCTCAGATATCCGTCTCTTCCATGCTTATATAGATTATCACCAATGAGAATATAGTCCTAATCTTTGCGCTCTAGAATTTTTTTCATGGTAAATTCATGTCTTGGGGAAATGTTCTCATTCTTAGAAAGACAATTAGAGGACTTATCCAATCATGTATTAGAGACACTTGATATAGAGTTGCATGTTCAACTAGAGGTGTGCTAATATAAGATGGACAATCCTTTAACAATCTATAGACATCAGCTAATACAAGATGGCACTTCAACAACCTATAAACATCAACTTCCATGGTTGCACATTTTCCTAATCACTTCAATGTCTGCAGGGTTTTATATTTTGAATGGTGTTGCCCAATGCGCCTATATGTGCTAATTACAACCATTTTCATGATTTGCTAATACAAGATGGACAATACTTCAACAACCTATAGAAATTAGCATCCATGGTTCGACAATAGATGCTTATCACTTCAATGTCTGTAGGGTTTTATATTTTGAATGGTGTTGCCCTAATGCACCTACATGTGCTAATTGCAATCATTTTTCATTATCTTCCTCTTCCACACAACATGCTAAGATTCCTATATCATTTTGTCTATAAGTACTCCCTATAAGTATGTGACACTTCTAGGACTTTACTATTTCTTCATCTTTTGTTCTTATCACATGGTTCTTACATCCAAATGTGAGAATAGGAACTAACTACTTTGCCCAATTTGGAACTACATCAAGGTTGAACAAATATGCATCAAACAATCCATGTGATACAACTTACACGGATTCTCTAGAAGTGAGTTGTGAAACGTGATCTTCCCTAAGGTGGGTCTTACCTTTCCCAAAAAATACTTTGAAATGATAATCTATTAGTAAGAGAAACCATCTTACTAACTTGCCTGTATTTCAAGGTTTATTCAACAAGTATAATCATGCTTGATGGTCTATAAAAAATTTTAACTTATTTGCAAGAAAATAATGTCAAATTTTTTTGACCGCTTAATCCTTCTATTGCTCTAGACAAGGATGAGTATCCTATCATGGAGATTCACCTCCTTAATTGTCAATTTATGGAGATGTAAGAATGATATGACGATCTTGAATGAGTGGTGTGTGCGAATATGAAGATGAGAAGCACACTAATGCACACACACACACATATGGGAGAGATAATAAGAGAGACAATGGTAGGAGAATTACTTCTATTCATCCAAGATCTTACAATGCTTAATTCACATACAAGCTAACTCTCTATATATTTTGTGAGGAGATTTGACCGGTTTCACATCTAATGACTGACCTACTTAAAAATTATATCCTAAACTACCCTTGAATCAATAAACGATCTCCAAAAAATATGAAATTTGATATGTACATTAAATAAGCTCCTCAAGATTGAGGACTCCTTGTCTTGCACAAAATGGAGCACTAAGTTGCAAATTTGGGATTTTTATGAGACAAAGTGTATTCATTAAAATCATTGTTGATCATTATGATGATACTGATATTTGTTGAAGAACGTCAATGAAGAGAATTTGTTATGGGCCCCCCCTTCGATCTTGTTCTTGCTCTTCTCACATACTCCCTCTTTGGCTGTGTCAAGTTCCTCTACCTCTAGTACTATTAGAACCCCTTGCCTCTTGCATCTATCATCCCCAACATACTCTTGTTGTAGGGATTGATCGATATAATTCTGAAGTAGGTCCTGAGTGTGAATGTGCTCATTGAAATGGGTGCCTCTTGGAAGATCTATTTTGTTCCATTCAATGGGATGTGGAGCATCTTGTGGCAGGTATCAATAATGAGTGGAGTACATGAGCTGTTTGCAGGAAAATAACTAGAGTAAGTGTGTTGGACTAGTGATGAACACTTGAGAATGATACTCCCAAATCCCCATTGTAAAAATTTCCTTGAAGGCATGATTATAGCATGTTGGGAGATATTTGATTCAGCAATGCCAAGCATAATAGGTCTTTAGGGATGTTGTGGTACTCATGTCATATATTGGGTCCAAATTTCTATGCTCGAATCTTGGCATCGATACATGGGGTACCTTGATCTTTTGAAATACCTTGAATTTAATTTGCATAATATCAAAGATTTTGATTTATTTTGGTGGCTATATTTGTCATTGGATGCAAGCATGGTAGCGAGTGCCTGATGGTTTCTATCATGTATGCGATTGTAGAGGGCCCATGTGGTGATGCTAAGTATGGATAATTGACCGAGTCCTCACACTTTGGATCGGTTTACACCCTTATTGCAAAAGAGGTCCATGACCAATGTTGTGGTACTAGACCATAGCAAGGATTCAATAAATATGCAAGGGAGCCTTGGTCCATGTCTGCATCATTTTTTGGTATTTTTGTAGTAGGTCTCTCCTCCGGTTTGGTTGGTAAATTGTTCCTTTGTGAGCAGTTTGAGGTGTATCTTCTACTTTGAACTAAATTGCATACGTGATTATCTTGCCAGTGATCTATTGTATTTCTGCATTATACTCAGCCAAATACATGAAGTAGGGTTTGTATTGAATTTCATTAGCGGAGATATATCATTGTGGCATGAGCTCATTGAAATAGGGGGACTTCAATATGGTTTCTTTGATCATGGCCATCACCTCTAACTGAGCTTCAATTCTTGCAGAGTGTATTTTCCCCATTGCATGAACTGGCTTCATCCAAATCAGCCTTTGAATTTTGAATCTATCTTTGCCCTCTTTAGTGACATGACCACAGATGACTGTCTGTGGTTCATATTCTTCTTCAAACGTGGGTTCAATAAGGATGGTTACAGTTTCATCAAGCTCAGGGACATCTAGTGGAGAGGTGGGCCTTTGAAGAATAGATTGTTATGCAAGTTGAGCCTATAGGTTTGGGACGATCTTGCAAATTTTGTAGCTCTTCAAATACTTCCTACGGTGTCTCTATTTGCTAAATGGGTTCGTTTTCTTGCATTGTGGGTTGCACAATCGAGTGCATTTTAGAGTCTCATAATCTTCACTCAATTTTTCATGAGCTTCTAAAAATACTACATACTCTTCTAAGATGATCATGATATTCTCTGGTGGTACTACTTGAAATCTATTAGCAGCGATAGGCATGCTTGAAGTTTCCATTGCTACCTCAAATTTGTCTTTTTTTGCTCTTATAGTCACTGATGCTCTTCATGGATGGCTACAAGATGTCTATGTAGTAGTCACATGTTGCATGATAGTCATGTGTTGTGCTCTATTTCTACTCGAAGTTGTTCTTCTGATTTTGTGATAGCCTCCTTGATCTACTGTTTGAGTTGGAGTTCCATTGCATTGCGGGTATCCTTGTATTGAGGGAAGCATTTTTTATGCTCAAGGAATTGAGCTATGCTTGTAGTTGGGTAGTGCTTGCCTGCAACTCCTGGTATCATTGGCTCATTGTAGTGAATTCCTCATGGACTTGATTCATGCACATGAACATTTGTTGCAATGCCTTATCAATGGTAGAAGATGAATATATTGGATTGGCATGCATAAATGTATGAGTATTTGTATTTAATGTAGAGGGGAAGGGAGTGGGGATGGGAATAATGGATGAAAAGGTGAACATGCTTGTGAGTGGTTATGAGGTTGGTGGAGGGGGGGTAATGAGTTGTGCATGAAGTATGGATCTTGGTGTCATGGGTGGTGAGATGTCCATTGCATCGAACATGGTGGCATGCATGGCCTCAACAATGGAAAGTGATATTGGTGTTGTGAGTGCAGGTCTGGAAATAGAACTAGCCAATAATGAGGGTTGAGCTGATGGAATACAGCATGGTATGTTATTTGAGATAAGTATGGTCGCATATGAGGGTTGATAAAGGATTGGAGGAAAGACGGAATGGATAGAGTTGAAGTGGGATTAATGGATTTAAAGGATAGGTTAGTGGGTGTGTAGATGGGTGGGGGGAAAGGTGCGAATGTAGGGTGGATAAGGGGTGGAAATGGTGCAATGGGTGGTGGTATTGAATAGGTACTAGTGATGGGAGTGGAGGTTGTGGTTTCTCGAGGTGATTTTACAAGAACAATTTCATTGAAAAGGATTGATGTGCGAGTAGGGGAATGAAGTGGGAACATAATTGGGACATGCAAATGGGGTGGGGTGCAAGGGTGTCTCAAAAATGGTTTGGAAATCTTCGAAGAGGGAGGATATCAGGAGGTATGGGTGGTTTGATTAAGGAGGTGGTATCAATGGGTGGGATTGGTGGGAATGTGTGGCCTTGAAGGGTTGATGGGTGAGAAATATTGGGTGTTACCAACACCTGAATGGATTGTCTTGCTCGAGATAGGAGGCATATGTGATGAGGGTCGAATCATTGGAGTGGTCTCTATGATAGATAGTTGAGAGCCTCTACTGCACCAATGCATTTGTAAGCATATCAATGGTCTTGATGAATGGGGCATCAAAACCACTATTATCCAAGTTTTGCTACAAAAGTTCTTAACTTTGTTCCTCTATGAGCTTGCGATGGGTATGAATAGCTTGCATGGTGGCATAGAGTCTCTATAAAGTTATTGTATAGGCCACTTGATCAATAACCTAATCTTCTTATGTGTGTTAGCCTTCTTCTTGTTCATCCCGTGTGTCGTGGTGTTCTTCTTAGTTCCCTTGACCCCTTTGCTCGTAATCATTATCGTCTATTACTATTCAATCTTCATCTTCATGATCCATGTGGGTGTAGCTATCCTCTCTGTTTATTTGTGAGCTAGGGTAGCTAGAGCTCAAAATCCTATGAGACAAACTAAGTATCTGAAAATTGAAACTTGGTGTTGATCAAATTGGGTATTTTAAAATCAAATGTTGTTGTGAAATCTTTTGTGCCCACATCTAATACAGGGAAAAGAAAACCCTTCTCAAGTAGCTCTCTCCATAGGGAATGTGGTCACTTGTTCTGTTTCCATCAGTTTTGTGGTAGAGGTTTTTGTTGCCATAGTTCCTATAGGTTGTTCTATTCCAAAATTTCTAAGACCTTTGGAATTTGATGGTTATGAAAGACAGATAGAGATGGGTGGAATCATGGGATGTGGTCATTGTGGAAATGGTTGAGGGGATGATTGTAGTGATGATGATGTTTCTATTGGTTTTAAGCATGTATGCTATTCTTGTGATCACACAACACCCATTGAGGACGTCATTGTAGATCCACTTGTGATTGGCTATGTACAACTGATCAATGATCCAATGTGAAAGTCCAATTTCATTGATACGTTCTGAGCCAAATACAAATTGAACCATATTTTTTTGTGTGGTTGGGTGAACATGTCTTGCCTCAAGAATATGAAATTTTGCATGCAAATGCATATTGGCATGGACAATTCTAGGGTGATATCAGAAATGTAAGACCACATCGTGATGGATATTCTTCGGTCAATAGATTATGGTAGTCCACAAGATGTTGATTGGGGCCTGCAATGAAGAAATCTTTGACTTGAATCATGAATCTTTGTGTTTATTACAAGGATTTTCTACAAAAGAAAAACACATTAGTATGGAAACAAATGTTGGTCTTAGTATGGCAAGACCGCAATCCCTTTTCAATACCTACATGCATCCCATGTAGCCTTGTGGTGTGGAGTGATGCATGGTGATGTCTTTGTGCCTAATGATTGTCACTAGACTTCCTATATGCGTACTTGGAGTAGTGCATGATCTCAACATGTATAGTGGGTTTCATCACTTTTTACAAGATATTTGAGTTAATGGTTGTTACAAGATTGTTTGGTAATGAAAGGTTCCCTTAAGGGACTACAAAAGGATTTTATTGAATGATACATGTTTGTAGGAATTTGTGAGCATGACTGGTCTTGGGGCTATTTAGGCACCCATTTCCATGAGGTTTGAAGAGCTTTTTTAGAAGGTTGTTTAGATACAAATGTTATTTTCTTAGGTGCATGTTGGGTGAGAGACTGAGACTTCCCATGAGGTGAGAGTACATGAAGGAGAATTTGGGCATCCAAGTACGTCTTAGGGACCCATATGTTCGAGTTGTTGGGGCTAGCCATCATCAACCGCTTTGGTACCCAAATTTGCTGAACTTTTTATTGTTGATTATGTTCTTGCTCTCTTAGTTGATACTTTGGGTTCATCCTCTGCTTCTTTGATCAAGACTGAGGTTGTGTCTGAGTAGTCGGTTGCTTGTTCTTTTGCACCCATATCTACTTTATTCCAAGAATCGATGGGTATCTACACTACTTCAATGGCTTGCTATGGGTTGATCTTCATACTCCATGCTTAAATTACGGTTGATTCTTCAGTTCTATGACTGAGAGGTCGATGGAAACTCTACTTTGGAAAAGAAGGGAGATCCAAAACTTGCATGACTTGGATATCAAGAAATGAGGCAATTTGTACAACAAATCTAGGGGTGCATGTCAAAAGTGTGGAATCATGACCAGAGAACTGGAGGTTCTCCAACTATCTAGATGTTGATCTCGGGTGTTGTTACTAGTATTGTGTTGGACTAATGTTGATCTTGAGATGCCAATACTAGTTCACTTTTGGGTGAATATTGATTTTACGGTGCCATTTCCTTTGGTTGGAGAACTAGAAGACTCGAGGGTTGACCCTACGGTGCCATTTTCTCCAATGTGAGGACTCAAAGTCCCCATAGTGAGCTCATGGGCACTGGTCACAAGGGTTTCTAATCATACCTTAATGCAATGTTTTATCACCTAGAAGTGGATAAGATGTCTTTGAAGGTTCAAGTCAATTCCATGATCATATATCCAAATATCAAAGTTTTTGTAACATCTTCATCATGACAAACTAATAGCTTTACTATCAAGGGGACATCTCATATGAGGATTGAAACTTCTACATCGCCCATGCAAGGGGTTTCCATGTCTCCTAATCCTATGAGGTAAACTTCAATCGGTTTAAGCTTCAAATCCATTTTTTGCTAGTATGAATACCTTATAGCAATAGTGGTTGACCTAAATCAACAAAGGCCCTAAGACAGATCTTTGAAAAATGCAAAAAATATCAAGTATGATTGAGCCCAGAGAAATGTGTTTTCATTGTTAGAAAACGAAAGATCTTAGGTCACATTGTGTCAAAGAATGGGATATCAATTGAGGAATACAAGATGAGAGCTAAAGTAGAGCTATCGAGACCTAGGACGGTCAAATAAGTACAAGATTTTATGGTCCATTGTAGATACTACTGACACTTTATCCCTATGTATGTAATCATTGCAAAGCCTTTGTACAAACTTTTCACAGACTTCGAATGGAATGAAGAGTGTGAGAAATCTTTCATAGAGATAAAATGATGTTTGTGATCAACCCTTATCTTGATAATGCCAAATTGGAATAGGCCATTCCATGTTCATGTGGATGCCTCCAATTCTGCTATTGGACGTGTGCTATCACATCCAACAAGGGAAGGAAATATCAACCTTCCCATAGCCTATGCGAGTAGGTAGTTGAATGCTGGAGAATGTAATTACAAAACCACTGAACGAGAAGGTGTTAGCAATATTAGAGGTGGAGAATTTCAACATGAGCAAAGAGGGAGTATGTGAGAAGAGCAAGAGCAAGATCGAAGGGGCCCCCATAAAAAAACTCTTCGTTGGTGTTGTTCAACAAATATCAATATCACCGTAATGATCAACACTGATTTTAACCACTACACTTTGTATCATAAAAATCCCAATTTTGCAACTTAGTGATCCATTTTGTGCAACTCGAGGAGTCTTCTAGCTTGAGTAGATAAGGTAGAATTTTTTGGAGATTGATTGATGCCTCAAAGGTAGTTTAGGACATAATTTTGAACTAGGCCACCCATTAGATGTGAAATCGGTCAAATCTTCTAAAAACTATCAGTAGAGCTGAAGATCTCATTTTTGGGTGGGTTGGCTTGATTTATTTTGTATGTTGAGCATTGGAAGAGCTCGGGTGAATACAAGTACTTCTCCTTCCATTATCTCTCTTATTATCTCTCCCATATGTGTGTGTGCACTCGTGTGCTTCTCACCTTCACCTTTGTGCACATCAGTTGTTCACGATCATCATATCATCCTTACATCTCCACGGATTGAGGATTAAGGAGGTAAAGTTTAGTGACACAATACTCATCCCTATCTAGAACAACATCGAAATTGGCACCGTTGTAAGGGATTGTGCTCAAGGACAAACGTGTGATCCTAAGACTATTAGAAGATCGATGCAAGAAGGTAGGTAGTTAGATTTTTGCATGCTTTTTCACTAATTTTATGTTCTTTTACCTTATCTTCACTCTCCCTACCTCCATCCTCCATAGCCACACTTCATCATCTTCTTCAAAATTTCTGAAGTTTTTTCTCATATCTACTCTCCTTTCCTTCATTTCCCTCATTTTCTACTCTGAAAAGAGAGAAAGAGAGTGATTGCAAGTCATTTCTACATGCATTTGAGCTACTGTGTAGATTCTACCTCCATTTTTGAGCTCAACATCATGTGTAGGTAAGATTCTATGTTTTTTTTAATTCAATGCTCGTCACCTCGGCCTATCATGACATGCAAGAAAGGTGAAAATTTTTACATTGCATCTTCACCATAGCAGAGACCTCCTCAACACCTTCCTAGAGCACTAGATGCTTCAACATAGTCTTGAGTTTTTCACCCCATCGCAATAGGCCCAACCCATCATGACAAGGCACATGTCACTCTAACACAATGATAAGTATCAATGTGAGGAGATCCACCTCATAATTGTCAATCCCTGGAGATGTGATGATGGTATGATGACCTCGAGCAAGTGGAATACATGTGAGTGAATGAGAAGCACACAAGCATGCACACACATACACACATGCACACAAGGCAAGAACAAAGAGAGGAACAATGGAATCTTTTTACTTTCAATTACAAAAGAACTCTATTGCAAAAACTTCAATTTTTTCCAAGCCAAACTTCAAACAAGCAAACCTAAAAAATCTCTCTCTCTCTCTCTCTCTCTCTCTTTATTGTAGGTTATTTAAGAAGCTGACCAAGCAAAAAATATGGCTAAATATTGTAAGTAAAATTTCCAATCTTTGTATATCATTTGAATCGTGCTATTTTCATTAGTTAGCATACTCACACTTATTGATATGCACATATACACTTATACATGATGAAGATGCACGTTCACACATATACACATATACACATGCACATACACACACATATATACACACACATACATGTGCACATACACTTACACATACACACACATACACATGCATATGCACAAACATTTAGAATTGTCCACCCAACCTTTAGAATCTTCTTGACACATCTGTTTCTCCTATTCTAGTCGACCTAATACATGTGCTGCTAACTCTTTTAAGAACTTTTCATACAAATATTAAGTATTAGTTAGCTATGGAGGTATTAGGTCATTAGGAAAATGAAAGGATCAAATTTATCTCAAAGATTTTGAAGGATGGAAAAATAATTTTAAAGGATGGGCAGAAAGAAAGCGTCCATTCAATGCAAGTTTTTATTCTTACTTTAGCTAAGGTAAGAACAAGAACTTGCATTGAATGGACATTTTCTGTCTGCCCATCCTTTAAAACTATTCATGCATCTTTTAGAATCTTCAAGATAAATTTGGTCCTCCTATTTTCCAAATGACATAATACCTCCATAGCTAACTGATACTTTATATTTGTAAACAAATATGTAAGCCTTAGTTAGCAAGAGAGGTAATAGATAGACTTTAAAATGGGAGACAACCAAACAATTCAGTGGTCTAGATATCTATATGAAAGCCTACAAACCACAATAAACAAAAAGAAAATTAGAAATGAAATCAAATATACATAGCTACACATGCATACATACACATACATACATACACATATATATACACATAAACATACATATACACGTTGTGAGAGTAAGGTCAAATTATACATACGTATATCGAATGAAGATATTTTGTCCATCTAGCCTTTGGATGTGGGATTTGAACTCATGACCTACTAGTTAGGAGTATGATGTGCTAACCACTTGCCCCAAAAGCCATGGTTGAAGATTACTTCCTAATCCTCCCTCTTAGGGTGTGGTTCAACCATCTCCTTCTTGTCATTTCTTGAGTCTAACACTCTCTTCCCCTTCTAGAGATCATTGTCCTCAATGATCTCCCCTTGAATGGATGTCCTCAACCTTACACAGTCTCTTGAACCATCTTGTTCTCAACCTTGGTCTCTGGAACCGTAGCTCTCAACCTTGGTCTCTAGAACCTTGCCTTTTTGCTTCTTGGCCACTTGTCTACGGACTTACCTTGTTCGCAACCTTGGTCTGTTGAGCCCGTTGTTCTCAACCTTAGTATCTTGAACCTGGTTCTCACCCATGCTTGTTCTGAGAGCTTTCCAAGGGTATCTTATATGTCTAAATCTGACCTACAGATTGGGAGATACACTCAAATCTTTGTTATACTCACCTTTGAAATCAATGCACGCACCTTCCTTCCCCAAGCCTACTTCCTAAGCTCTGATAACAATTGTGGGATTTGAACTCATGACCTACCAGCTAGGAGTATGATGGGCTAACCACTTGTCCCAAAAGCCATGGTTCAGGATTACTTCCTAATCATCCCTCTTAGGGTGTGGTTCAACCATCTCCTGCTTGTCATTTCTTGAGTCTAACATTGGAATTGTTCGCCCAGCCTTTAGAATCTTCCTGACACATCTGCTTCTCCTATTCTAGTTGACCTAATACCTTGGAATTGTCATTTCTTGAGTCTAACATTGGAATTGTTTGCCCAGCCTTTAGAATCTTCCTGACACATCTGCTTCTCCTGTTCTAGTCGACCTAATACTTGTGTTGCTAACTCTTTTATGAACTTTGCATACAGTAATTAAGTATGAGTTAGCTATGGAGATATTAAGTCGTTTGAAAAATAGAAGAATTGAATTTATCTCAAAGATTTTGAAGAGTGAAAGAATAATTTTAAAGGATGGGTGGAAAGAAAGCATTCAATCAGTGCAAGTTTTTGTTTTTACCTTAGCTAAGGTAAGAACAAGAACTTGCATTGAATGAATGCTTTCTGTTCGCCCATTCTTTAAAACTATTCATCCATCTTCCAAAATTTTCGAGAGAAATTTGCTTGTCTTATTTTCCAAACGACCTAATACCTCCATAGCTAACTAATACATAATCTTCTAAACAAATATGTAAGCCTTAGTTAGCAAGGCAGGTCATAGATTGAATAAAAAATGAGAGACAACCAAACGATTCAGTGGTCTAGATATGAAAGTCTCCAAACCACAATAAAAAAAAAAAAAAAAGAAATCAAATATACACAGCTGCACATGCATACATACATACATACACACATACATACATACATACATACATACATACATACATACATACACACACACACACACACACACACACACATATATATATATATATATATATATATATATATATATATATATATATATATATATATATATATATATATATATATATATATATATATATATATATATATATATATATATATATATATATATATATATATATATATATATGTGCATACACATATGCATACATGTATATACATACATATACACATATAAAACACATATACACACATACATAAATATACACATACACATACGTATACACATGCACATGCATATACACATCCACATACACATACACATAAGCATATACATATATAAAATTATATGCATATATATATGTATATTTATTTATTTTTATTAATATGTCTTTTTTTCATGAACTTACAGGTTATTATCTAAAAAGTTTTTACCAAGTCAGAATATTCTTCCTACCTCACATGATGAAATGAAGAAGATAATCAACAAACTTGGTATGGATTATCAATGTATACATGCATGTCCTGGTGAATATGCAGACTCTTTGACATGTCCAAAATGTCAATCTCCTCGATATAAGGACAAAGAAGGTAAAATCCCAAAAAAGGTATTGAGACATTTTCCATTGGCTCCACATATTAGACATATGTTTCAAAGCCCCGAATGATCAAAGCTTTTGACATGGGAACATGATCATAAAAGTACTGATGGATTAATCAAAATTCCTCATGATAGTGTTGCTTTTCAGCATATTGATTCTACATGGCCCGAATTTGCACAAAATCCACAGAATCTAAAGTTAGGAGTTGCATTAGATTGGGTTAATCCATTCTCCATGAAATCTAGTAAATGGTCAACATGGCCAGTGGTAGTCATAAACTACAATCTTCCACCATATCTTAGCATTAAGGAAGAGCATTTAATGCTTTCACTTTTAATCCCAAGAAAAAGACAAGTTAAAGATATGAATATATATCTTGCTCCTCTCATTGACGATCTCCAAGAGTTATGGAGAGGTATTAATGTCATTGATGTATCAAAAAGCATCAGTGAAAGATATATTATGATTCGTGGTATTGTGGCTTGGACTATTCACAATTTTCCAAGATATGGTGTTTGTTCAAGTATTGATGTAATTTTTTTATTCAATATGCATACAAATAAATGTGAGTTAATCTAATTATATTTTTATAGTTTTCATGATGCAAGAATATCTACTAAGGGTTATAAAGCTTGTCCATATTGTAATGATTGGTTGAGATCAATCTACAGTAAGAATCTCAACAAAATGTTTATCTTCGACATTGATGATTCTTGCCTAATGATCATCCATTAAGATCTAAAAGAATGTATACAAAGCTTCGAAGTCCTTCTTCTTCAGGTGTTTTTTTTTTGGCTCTCGTTGGTTGAGAGGATAACCTAGGACAGTGGAGATTGAGGCCTTGGCTTTTATGGGCACTGCACATATCAAAAGGGGAGTGTCTGGAGGTCCACAACAACGAGTAACACACACACACACATACATACATACATACATACATACATACATACATACATACATATATATATATATATATATATATATATATATATATATATATATATATATATATATATATATATATATATATATATAGAGAGAGAGAGAGAGAGAGAGAGAGAGAGAGAGAGAGAGTTTCTCTTTTGGCTTCCTGCTCGTCACCTATCATTTCCTTCTTCTCTCGATGGCTGGGAGGAGAAGGACTTAGAGCAAGAGAAGGGGAAGAAGCAGGATATAAGAAGGAGGGAAGGCAACTTGTTGGCATCATAGGAGGAAGAATAGGGTGAGAGTAAAGGATCCAAGGAGCTAGGAGTGTGGGTGTGCCTAGCAAAGAGGTATTTTTTTGGAGGGTGTCACTGACAAGGTAGCTATAGGAAGGGAGCAGTAGAGCCGGGATACTTCAAATAAGGAGACCACTGGCAACATTCAATCACTGAGGAGTGGGAAATGGGCCGTGCTACAAACAACCAAACATTAACCTTCATCAGTAGTGGCATATGTTAACAATTACATGTTCAACTCTCTATATCCTTGAAAGGTAGGTCCTTCCTTGTTCAGTAGATGTTACCAACACTCTGTCTACATGTTTTAAATTTATCTATTGTATATTGCTTTGTTTCTAATGTCATAGAAGAATTGGGCATGGTGTATTCCTACTTACATTCAGTCTCTGTGTGACTACCGGCATATCATCTTATCTTGGGGATATGAAAATGCAATGCGATTTATTGCTACTCTATGTGTTCTTGTGAATTAAGGTTGAGATAGCATCCTACACTCTTTCTCATTTAAACATTAAAATAATTAAACCACAACATGGATTAGACACGGTTTTGATAATTGTTGTAGTTAAGGTAGCCAAAAGTTTGAGGGAGCTTCACGAAACTCCTGTTGCAACATGTAAGGGATCAGATAATTTTTTTTTTGAATGGAGAACATGTGCAAGCTGACACTATAGAGGGAACAAAGAGAAGACATAGCCACCCTTGACTTGAACTAGAAGTGCTGAACCGTTTCCTATGCTTGACCTATTGGTTGTTTGTATTTCCTAGCAAAGATAATGTTCTCTGATTGTGCAAAATTAGGAGATTTTTGCTTACTAATAGATGAGCTCCATTTATGTTTGCCCTTCTGAATAGCCAGGGAAAGCTTGATCTGCAACACACATATGGACCTATTCTGCCTAGACTGATCTTCTTGCAATAGAACAAAAACTAACTCCTCAAACATTAAGGCATTTGGATTTCCTTTCATCCTCAATCGAAGAGTAGAAGCAAAACTCTGATATGAATCTTGAAGACCATTTACAACAATCTGCACAAGTGAACTGTCATGCAAGACTTCATTCAACTGAAATAAACTACTTCTTCAAATCTTTAAAAAATTATCCATGGAATGTCCATCATTCATGTGCTCACTCTGCGACTGTTTTTGGAGGTAAGCGACACGAGCCTCATTCCTTGCCTAGTATAAAGTGGTAAGTGTATCCCAAGCATCCTTTACTATTATGCAAGAGTGAATGTGAGGAATAATGGCACATTTGATAGACAAGACTATCAATGCATGTGCCTGAGCATCTCTGCCATCCCAATGAAGTTGCTCTATAGTAGGTGTAGCAGGAACCACAGCTATCTTCAATGCACTGCATCACGTTCATCAACTTTGTTTGCAGGTGTAATAGGATGTTTTCCAACACCCTGCATAATATTCCACATTGCTTTTGCAACCAGTACGTGATGCATTGTATAACCCCATAATGGGTAGTTGGTACCATTGAACTTATCCTCAACAACCACCATACAAAATACATCATTGCTTTTAGCCATGGCCACTGGCTAAAATACCATGATGTAAAAAAATGCTTGTATCTAAAAAATTTGAGTAGAAGTACCCTATTGAGTTTCGTGAAACTTGTTGCAAATTTCGAGCCACTTATACTAGCAAACTGAAACGTGTATATATCTTTGGCACAAAAAGATGAAATTGCCTGCACAAGCATTGCAATAGTGCATTCAGAGGCTTGAGTATGCTCACCAAATTTTGTGCGATTTTGAGATTGTGATCGGAGGGGTGTCGATGGCACCCTAAACTAAGCAACGACCTGCTCTGAACCAATGGTTGGAGTTTGAGGTCTACGAAAGCACGTGAAAAGCACAAGGAAAAAAAGGAAGCTTGGAGCACAACACATAATACTGAATGTATTACCAAGAGAATGTTAAAAAATAAGTGACCCATTAGGATTATATGTGTATATACAAGCCATGGGAAAAAAACCTTCTAAAGAGAGGAAAAAAGTATCCGGACGATCATAGTGTGTTCACACAGATCACTACCTAAAATATATCAAGAGAAGAATATGTATGAGCATATGAAAACTTGGGAACGTATTATTTATGTTGAAAATAAGGCATCATAAATGAATACCAAAGTTTTATGCGTGAGGCCCACACTTGCAAGACATGGAAAGCTGCTATACGATTTTGTTGTTTTATCATAAGGATTTCAATCGAATACATTGTATAGTTGAACCGGCATGCGACACGACGAACAATTGCCATATAAGCTTCATGAATAACGTAAAAATATGAGAACAATTGCCATATAAACTTCATGAATAACGTAAAAGTATGAGAGGGCGCTGTGATCATATGCGAACAAATAGTACTAGAACCTAACGTTGTATAAAGGAAATATAAAATTATTGGGAATATGTGGGTCTTAATTGAAGTGTAACACACATTAAAAAAAAAAGGGCAAAAGAAAGAAAATGGGGTTATTATCTATGACGGTCATATATTATGAAATGGGTGTACGTGTAGCACTATGCATAAGTGCAGTCGCAAGAAGGATGTTGTTGCACATGTCAATGCTTCTTGGAGATTCTTGGAAATCTCACACCTCAGGAGAGAGAGGGGAACATATCATATGCTAAAGGATGTCTTTTTGGCAAAATTTGAGAGGCAAGGATTTCAAGACCGACTCACCCAGTAGATGGATTATCTATAATAGGGGGGGTGAATGAAAGCATAGATCATTACATACAATGCATGGAAACACTAAAAGTAAACATTATCTGCCAGGTGCAAGCGAATGGTAGACCTGGCCATTTCATCTAACTCATCCCAATCATCTTCATCCATGTCAGCAGGCTTCTTTGAAGTCCCATTTATTGGCTTCCATTGCCTCGTTTGAATTAGCACATCTTTAATCTGTTTCTTCTATAGAGCAAAGTTTGTGCCATCAAATTTTCGGATCTCAAAATGGTCTTTGCCCTACAAGTTTTAGCTCCTCCTCGGAACACTAGCACTAGACCTTGATCCACCGGATGTGCCTGAGACCTCTGATGCCATGATGGTAGAGAATTGAATAGAATGAAATGGAGCTAGAAGAGTCCGAACACCAATGAATAAGTGTATCAAGGAGTAAATCGACCACTGTATAGTTGACTAAACCGAAAATCTAGAAAAATTTTGCCAAAGTATCCTCTGCAAAATGAGCATATGACCAGTGTCAAAATATCATAAAACTGCAAGTAGTGACATGTTTTTCTGCATAGTGAATCACTGACTCCACTACATATAACCAGTTACCCAACAGAAGCCAACTAGGCTTACCTATTAACAACTATCATACATCTCCTATGGTGAGGCTGGGTAAGTCTTCCACCTGCATCACCGAAGAGGCCCCGACATCTGGGTGTCTCACAGTTAAGAAAACCTCACCACGACCCTCTTTATCAAACGTAAAAGGATTTATGCAAAGAACGTAACCGCTATATCAATGAACACATGGACGTACATAAGTGGTATCCATATAAGCATACATGGTGTGTATGTGCTCAATATATGCAGTAAAATGACACTAAAAGGCTGACTACACAGCCCAAAAACTAGCCAATAACACTTGCAAGTGTCTCTCAACTATGATGTTTTAGGCTAAAAAACCTGCATAAATTTTGCAACAGCTGCTCCCACCAAAATTGAAAACTTTCAAGAAACCTGTAGTTTTACAAGTGTGGCTGAAAACAGCCCCAAAGGTTGATATTTATTGTCGGAGAAGTACAAAGAACACTCTTCTTGATGTTCTTGGACCTGTGTGAATAGAACTATGTGCATAAGTACTCCAAAATGGCTCCAAAAGACACCCCAAAAATGCTTCCAAAATAGGCTTTGAAAGCAAAGGATGAAGCTTTGAGGGACCAAAACATGTTCAAGGTAATGTCAACCTTAGTCTTTCCCCTTCTTCAAACACCACAAGAGTGTAACTTAGTGGCAAGAGATTGCAATGGTTAAGCGAGCTCTAGGGGGAACAGTACTGGGATGGGTGACCTCCTGGGAAGTACCGGGAACCTCTATATTTCTTGATCATTGAGGTCCTCCCTCGCGCGCAGCCAATGACGCCAACGGTGACTTCGGTGACTTGGATGACAAGGTATGCCAAGGTCTATGCCTTAGTCGCCGCCTTAGTCGTAAGCCTTGGAGAAGGCCTTGGGGGAGGGGGGGTGCTCGCTTCGCTCGCACAAAAGGAACAAAGCTTTTGCCTCAAACCTGACTCTGATACCAATGAAGTATTTTGATGGTGATGCACCACAGTGCGCTCTCCTTCTCCAAAGCTCCATTACGATATGCTCGGAGTAGAAAACCGAGCTCCTAAGGATGCACACATTACTCTGCACAGAGGCTCCAGAATACACAGAAAACACAGTATACAGGGAGCACGAAGACAGATTTCTTAGGTCTTACAAATGCGGTCGAACTTACACTCCGTGACTGACCAGGCCACTATATGTTTTATTAAAGAACATATACAAAGAAGTGTCTAGTGGCCATTTGGCCTTTCACATGGACACTAACGGTAATAGGCAATGCATAAATCTGCTCATCTGTGAGACAACAAACTGAATATCTGGCCGAGTAATGCATAAGTAAATCAAGCATCCAACAGCCTGCTGATAGAGAACAACATCAAATGCATCTCCAGCATCATGAAGACTCAATCGTAAACCTGTCTCCATAGGAGTGGCAATAGGCTTACAGTCTTCAAGGCCAAAAGGCTACAATAATGTGTCAATATATTTCGTTTGACATAAAGCCATTCCACCATCAACTTGCATAAACTGAATGCCCAAATAGTGATGCAAATGCCCCAAATCAGACATCTCAAATGAGGCATGCAAATCAGCCTTAAAATCAGCAATATGCTTCTCAATAGGACCAGTGAGCAACATGTTGTTAACATAGACAACAATGATCAGAAGCACATCATTAGCATGCTTAACATATAAGGTGCTTTCAGTTGGACTGTTCTCAAAACCATGTGCAATCAAATAGGCATGTATCCTCTCATACCAAGCACGTGGTGCTTGCATTAAACCATATAATGCCTTCTTTAACCTGCACACTTGGTTTTCATGCCCTTTCTGCACAAAGCCACGGGGATGAAAAACATACACTTCTTCATGCAAGTCACCATTCAGAAATGCAGTTTTAATGTCCAACTGATGTATATTCCAACCATGATGGGCTGCAAGTGCACAAACGCTCTGAACAGTAGTCATAGGGCATGTAGGTGCAAAGTTTTCATCAAAATCAATGCCTCTTTCCTACGCATAACCCTTTGCAACAAGCCTAGCCTTATACCTTTCAACTGTACCATTAGGTTTACGCTTCAGCTTGTATACCCACTTGGTGCCAATGGCCTTCTTGCTTGGAGGCAAGTCACATAAAGACCAAGTACCATTCTTCATTATAGCATCATATTCAGATTGCATAGCAGCCATCCAATTTTTTGAATTTTGTGCTTCATCAAACGAAACAGGCTTATTCTCATCACAGAGACTAGATGCAGCCATAGCATAGCAATCTGATGCAAGAGAGCCACTATGAGAGCCTGAACGAGTACGATATGACAGAGCTGCATCTAATTTGCTGTCACACAAAGTCTGCACCAGCCATTTTTGCATAGTTTTTGCCTGCTCAATATCAGCTCTCTCATCAACTAGTGCATCATGTAAATTTGCATCAGACATGGAATGATCTGCATCATCACATGAAACCTGCAAAGGATGAGAAGTTGCCTCATTGGGACCAGCACTAGACTGTCCACCTGTAAAAAGAGGCAGCAAAGTATCATACATGTCTTTGGAGCTAACAAATTTCTCCTTAGTGCATCATGTAAATTTGCATCAGAAATGGAATGATCTGCATCATCACATGAAACCTGCAAAGGATGAGAAGTTGCCTCATTGGGACCAGCACTAGACTGTCCACCTGTAAAAAGAGGCAGCAAAGTATCATACATGTCTTTGGAGCTAACAAATTTCTCCTTAGTACATGAAAGCAATGGCTGAATAGCATCTTCCACAAAAAAAACATCACGGCTAACGAGAATGCATTTAGTCTATGGATGATCTAGATGATAGCCTTTACTTTCAAAACTATATCCAACAAAAATACATTTTACTGCTTTATCATCCAAATTTTCTGCGATGTTGTTCATGCACTAATGCATATGCCAAACAACCAAAAACATGGAGATGAGCAACAGATGGCTTGCGATCATGCCAAGCTTCATATGGAGTGATAGACTGCAGCACTTTAGTGGGACACTTGTTTAGTACATATGCTGCACACATGACAGCCTCAAGCCAGAAACTATGTGGTAAAGCTTGACTCTTGACCATAGATCTCGCCATCTCCATGGGTGACCTGTTCTTTCGTTCAGCAACTCCATTCTGTTGAGGTGTATACGACACTATACACTGGTGTTTTATCCCACGTTCAGCCACAAATGCATTAAAATCAGAAGAAATATATTCCCCCCTCGATCAGAACGGAGGGTGCCCATTTTACATGCTGACAGATTTTCAGCCAAAACCAAAAACTGTTTGAAGCACATGAATACTTCGGACTTTTCCTCCAATGGATATACCCATGCATGCCTGGAAAAATCATCAATCAAAGTCACGAAGTAAAGATAATTCCCAAAAGAAGGTGTCTACATAGGACCACAGACATCACTATGTACAAGCTGTAATTTCTGAGTAGCCCGAGCTGAACCATCTTTTGGAAAGGACGAACGCTGCATTTTGCCCAAAATATAGCCTTCACAAACATGTTTTCCAAGTGCCTCAAGTTTGGGCAAAGAGGACATCATTTCAAATTTTTACAGGCGTATCAAACTAGCAAAATTCAGATGACCAAAGCGTGCATGCCAAAGTTTTGCATCTAACATAGCGTGAGAATCATTTACTGCACATGTCAAATCATTTACAGATCTTTCATAGTCTATGAGCTTATACAGCCCACGACATAAAATGCCAGAAGCAATAATCACATCGCCATTTGACAAATCATGAACTGTACACCTGTCATCAACAAATTTCACAACCAAACCTATCTTGGCTAATGCAGAAACTGATAACAAGTTCTTCTTGATCCCTGGCACAAATAAAGCATCTGACAAAGTGAAAGAACTACCATCAACAGTAGTCAAAATGATCTTATCAACTCCCATAACAGGATAAGAGGAGTTGTTGGCGCATGTAACAGTATTCCCTGTAGGGGCAAGCTCGAGTGAAGAGAAGAAACTACGCTACGAGGTAATATGTTTGGTCGCCCCACTGTCAAAATACCAAACATCTGAGTCTACTGCAGACATGCAGTGCTCATGAGAAGATGGGTCAAAACTGCAGAGAGTAGTAAACACCCATTCTTCTTCCTGCATAAGGTTAGTAGACTCTATTTTTGGTGTAGAGGCCTTTGCAACAACCATTCGAGCATCTTTCTTCTTTGCCTCTTTAGCAGCCAGTTTTGGACAGTTCTTTATGATATGATCATTCCCTTTACAGTACTTACAAAACAATTTCTGCTTTTCTGATTTCTTCTCATCTTTATCTTCCTTTTTCGAATATGCAGAATTAGCAGATTTCTGCTTACTAGTTGAAGAGCTCCATTTTCCTTTGCCCTTCTCACTAGCCAGGAAAGCTTGATCTGCAACTCGCATAATGGACCTGTTCTGCCTAGACTGATCTTCCTGCAATAGAACAGAGACTAACTCCTCAAATGATAAGGCATTTGGATTGCGTTTCATCATCAACCGAAGAGTAGAAGCAAAACTCTGATATGAATCAGGATGACCATTCAAAATGGTCTGCACAAGTGAGCTATTTGGTATAACCTCATCAACAGAAAACAACTGTTCCTTCAAGTCTTTGATCTTCGTTAGGAAACTATCCATAGAATCACCTTCATTCATGTGCTCACTCTCCAATTGTTTTCAGAGGTAAGCAACACGAGCCTCATTCCTAGCTTGGTACAATGTGGTAAGTGTATCCCAAGCATCCTTAGCTATTCTGCAAGAGCGAATGTGAGGAATAATGGCATGTTTGACAGACAAAGCTATCGATGCATGTGCTTGGGCATCTCTGCCATCCCAGCGAATCTGCTCTACAGTAGGTACAACAAAAACCGTAGCACGAACAGGAATATGCAGAATATCATCATCTTCGACACCTTCTGCATCAGCTTCAGTACATGCAGTTGTAATAGTTGCAAGTGTGATAGGACGTTTTTCGACACCCTGTACAATGTTCCACAGTCCTTTTGCAACCAACACATGTTGCATCATATAAGCCCATAACGGGTAGTTGGTACCATCCAACTTATCCTCAAATTCAACATACGGAATACATCACTACTTTCAACCATGACCGGTGACTAAAATACCTTGATGCAAAAAATCGACTGTATCTCAAAAAGTTGAACAGAACTGCCCAGACGAATTCCACTAGACCTGTAGCAGACTTCGAGATGCTTATAATGGCGAACAGAAATTGGTATATACCTTTGGCACAAAAAGATGAAATAGCCTGCATAAGCGCTGTGTTAGTGCATTCGGAGGCCAAAACGAGCTCAGATCGCGATTTTGGCACCACACAACGAAGCTATTTTGATCTCGGAAACACGTTGAGTATGCTCACCAAAATTCGTGCGATTCTGAGACTGCAAACAGAGGAGTGTCGACGGCACCCTAGATGAAGCGACGACTTGCTCTGATACCAATTGTTGGAGATAGATGTCTACGGAAGCACGCGAACAACACAAGGAAGGAGAAGAAGCTTGGAGCACAACACACAATACTGAATGTATTGCCAGAGAATATACAAAGATAAGTAGCCCATTAGGGCAATAAGTGTATATACAAGCCGGGGGGAAAAAACCTCCTAAAGAGGGAAAAAAGTGCCCCGGAGGTCCTAGTGTGTTCACACACATCACTACCTAAATATATCAACATGTCCAAAAAAGAGAGCCAACAATGGCAAAGGGAAGGGGCTAATTGAATCATCAAACTACATTGAAAGCATAACACAACCCACTCCTAAGGTACAAGAACAGGTCCCTACTATCGAGGTGATATTTAGGACACCAGAACCTCACGAAGGCCCAAATTCCACTGCTAGAAATGGGGGGGCATAGCGATGCCCCCCATTGAAAAAAAGTAGGTTTCATTGCCCAAAGCGTCGCATAAACAACGACTGGTATAATTATTCAAAAAAAAAACATAGCATCATATAAGCGATGGTCAACATCTCTTATGGGACGCTATTATTGTAAGAAAATAACAGCACAGCGGAATAGACCTGTAGACAGAGTTGAGAGAAAAAATGCAGACAAAGATAGACGCAAATTGAGAGGTAGAGAACTCAAATTCTCAGATTGCAAAGCGTAATGCAGTTACAATGATGGTGATGTCCACCCGTGCGCTCCCACTATGGAGCTTAGATGGCGATCTAGACAGACTCTAGATGAAGGGCTTACTAGTGCGCAATGCTATGTAAAGCTCAACCTGGGCTGTGCTTATATAGCTTTTACAAGGCAGTTTGGTATAGATAAACGTAGTCGGGAGATTCAAAATAGTCGATAAAATATATGATCCGACAATATCTCCACGACCAGAAGTCCTACCGTCTGGGCCCTACGGGCCGGGGGGATAGAAACTGCACGATACCACAGGGCCTTTATTTTCACCTTAAATGGCAACCTAATGGCCTGGAAGTTTATGCCCTACCTAACCTAACGGATAGGCTCACAAAGATCATCTACAACCATCAACGGTCACACATAGACCTCATCTAACTTGGAAGTTAGGGTTCCACAAATGTCTGGGCTCTCATAATGGCTTCTCCTCATAATGGGGCCTTACAACTTAGAGCACCATGGATCATTTGTGGTCATAGTGGATTGCCCCTTTGCCTGATGATAAAGTGGAAGCTCTCTTTTCCTCCTCCACTGCATGTGGCTGCTCCTCCTTGAACACCACATCACGACTCGCCATGATCTTCTTAGCCTCAGGGTCATAAAGCTTATAAGCCTTCTTATCTTCGTTGTACCCCAGGAAGATACATTTGATGCTTTTTGGTTGAAGCTTGTTTCTCTCCCTATCTAGAACATGTACATAACATTCACTTCCAAACACTTTGAAATGGGAAACATAAGGCTTTTTACTGTAAGCTTCTTGTGGAGTCTTTCCATCAAGTGCCTTGGTGTAGCTTCGATTCAAGATGTAGACAACAGTGTTGACAGCCTCTGCCCAAAATTGATTAGGCAAACCTTTTTCTTTCAACATGCACCTTGCCATCTCCATGATGGCTCGATTCCAGTGTTCTGCAACACCGTTCTATTGAGGACTATGTGCCACTGTGAGTTGATGCTTGATTCCCTTACTCTTGCAGAAATCTTCACACTCTATTGATGTGAACTCACCACCACCATCTGTCTTGAATTTCTTCATCTTCTTCCCTGTTTCAGTTTCAACAAGCTGAAGCCATTCTTTAAACTTACCAAAAGCTTGAGCCTTATCACGAAGGAAGTACACCCACATCTTCTTGCTATAGTCTTCGACAAGTAACATGAAGTAGGAAGATCCGCCCAAGGCCTGTGTACGCATTTTTCCGCACAAGTCAGCATGCACCAACTCTAGAGGATAGCTTGCCCTGTTCTTGCTTTCTTGTGGAAATGCCTTCCTCTGTTGCTTGCCCATCATGCAAGCTTCACATGGTTCCTTCATTTCTGCAATAGATGGTAGGTGTGCAACCATACCTCTGTGATGCATCTCCTTCAGTACAGGGTATCCAATGTGGCCGAATCTCTCATGCCATAGCTTACTTGTGCCCACATTTGTAGTGGCTGTAAGAGCACACAACTCATACAGGTTGTTCCTCCTTATGCCATTCCCAACAATGTTGTTGTTATCGTCCATAATCTTAGCTCCTGTCTTACTGAAAGATACTTGATGACCTTGATCAGTTATAGAAGCTATTGAAAGTAGATTTCGTTTTAATTGTGGAACATACAACACATTTGAAAGCTTTCTATCGCCATTAGAGTTGATGAAAGAATACCGTACCTTCGCCCTCTACAGGACATCTTGCATTGTTTCCTACCTTACTGTGATGGGTTCCTTTAGAGGCTCTAAGGAACTGTAAAGGTCTTTTCTACTCGTCATGTGACGAGATGCACCACTGTCCAACACCCATGAATCATCTGTTCCTGAATCTTCCGTGGAGGAGCACACCTCCTCTATGGTAACAAATAACTCAAGCTCTGTTTCTGCTGTGTTGGCAGACTCCTTGCCCTTGCCACCTTTTGAAGAGCCATTCTTCTCTTCTGCCTTCTTGATGCGACAGTCTTGGATTCTGTGTCCCTTCTTCTTGCAGTGGAAACACTCTCCCTTGAACTTCTTTTTGTCGTTCTTCTTTTTGTCTCCATCTTTTGAAGAGTCTGTTTTGCCTCCTTTGGCATTTGCTGTGAATGCAGCATCTCCTTTGCTACCACCACTCCTTGCCTTGAGCCGCAACTCCTCCTCCATGAGTAAGGCACTGAATTCTTCAAAAGTTAGTGGTTGAGGTCTGATTTGAGTGTTAAGAGCAATTACCAGACCATCAAACTTAGGTGGATAGATTCGAAGACAATGTCGAGCTAGCTCTTCACTTGACTTTTGAACACCTCCTCCTGCCATTTGATCTCGTAGATTCTTTATGCGAGTGATAAACACCTCTGCAGTCTCCCCATCAGCAAACTGTTCTGCTGCAAGCTGATTCTCCAAGTTTTGAATCCGTGTCTGATTACGAGTTTCATATTGATTTCTCAATATGTTCCATGCTTCACATGCCTTCGTAGTATGCTGAGTGAGAGTCAGAACACTATCAGAAGTACTTGTAACAAGAGCACAGAGTGCATCTGCATTTCTACGTTTCCAAGCACGTAGAAGATCAGCATCAGGAGGAATCATTCGACCAGGATTATTTGGATCAGGTCTTTCTTGGGGCTCATGATCAGTCCCAAGAACAGTCTCCAAAAGCTCATACGAATCAAGAATAGAAGTGATTTTGAACTTCCATAGGGTGTAGTTCGTACCATCAAGTTTACCTTCTATGAAGGCTGGTGGCCGTATCCGCAACGTTGGGATGACCGGCATCATTGCTGCTCCTGCTTGTGCACCACCTACTCCTGTTGATGAACCACCTTGGCTCCCAGTCGTAGATGATGACGCACCGCTTAACATCTTCTCTCTTTTGTTGTTCAAACTTTTGCAACCTCTGCATTTCTGCTTCTGCACCACTCAGAGCCTCCTGAGCTCTGATACCATGTAAGAAAATAACAGCACAGCGGAATAGACCTGTAGAAAGAGTTGAGAGAAAAAACGCAGACAAAGATAGACACAAACTGAGAGGTAGAGAACTCAAATTCTCAGATTGCAAAGCATAATGCAGTTACAATGATGGTACTGTCCACCCGTGCGCTCCTACTATGGAGCTTAGATGGCGATCTAGACAGACTCTAGATGAAGGGCTTACTAGTGCGCAATGCTATGTAAAGCTCAACCTGGGCCGTGCTTATATAACTTTTACAAGGCGGTTCGGTATAGATAAACGTAGTCGGGAGATTCAAAATAGTCGGTAAAATATATGATCCAACAATATCTCCACGACCAGAAGTCCTACCGAACCCCGTAGAAGGGGGCAAGCCCCCCTCTGCACTCCCCCCATTAAGGTTCTATGGGGAAATTGCGCAACGCCACACGGCCTTTATTTTCACCTTAAATGGCAACCTAATGGCTTGGAAGTTTATGCCCTACCTAACCTAACGGCTAGGCTCACAAAGATCATCTACAACCATCAACGGTCACACATAAACCTCATCTAACTTG
>CM035437.1:44797670-44807670 GCA_020310875.1 Ceratopteris richardii | reverse complement strand
AAGGTCATATGACCCTTACATCCCCAACAATCTCTCACTTAAGGGTCAATGTGATCGTAAGTGATAACACATACAAAGAATGATGTAGGACTATATAATAAGGTATATCCATGCACCTCTAGACTCATATCGACAAGAGTCGAGCTCACATATGACTGATGCAAGAACTGATGAAGTATCCAGATCTCAACCCATACAGATCAACCTACACCAACTGCCTCGAACAAGGTGTATCCATGCAGCTCAAACTACTCTAGACTCATATTGACAAGAGTCGAGCTCACATATGACTGATGCAAGAACTAATGAAGTTCCTGGAAAGCTCTCACTTGCTCTATGCATGTGTCAATCATCGAACGACTGACAACTCCAAGTGCAAATGCTCCAATAGCAACTGCAATATCTGGTCTTGAGCATAACAACTTATATATCAGACTCCCGAATGCTGACAAAACATGTGCTATCCTGGCTAACCTAAGTATATCAACCATGCCTATATCCAAGGCATCCAAAGCACTATCATCAAGACCAACATGTCCTGGCATATCTATGTCAACATCTGGCATGAGTGACTCCAAGAATGACTGCATAATCGTTGACTCATCAACATCTAAATTAGTCATCCTCTCAACCAATGATGTGTCTAGCTGTGCACCAAGAGAGCTAGTATGCTCTAGCATACACTGTGTATCATAAGAGCTATCATGATCTACCACACCAAGTGTATCATCATGCTCCACATGAGCTAACTGCACAACATCAACACCAAGATCCATTTGATGATCTAACTCTAAGTGACTATCATCACAATGCTCTACACGAGCATCCACATCATGCTCTAAAGCATCCATCTGATCATCCAAAGTGCGCTCTGTAAGAGCATCCATATGATCAGTAAAAGCATGATCTATATAAGCATCATGAGCATCCAAAACATGCTCTACATGTGCATTCATTAGAGCATCTGAATCCTGCCACACATGTGCATCATGAATGTCCATAGACCTACCTCTAGGTAGACAAAATGAGACATGACGAGTCTCATATCACACATAAGGCTGAACTCCCACTAAGACGAGACTCTCTCACATGAAGTACCTGCAGTGGATACCTGTGCCCAATCCTAGCACCTCTGACAAGCATGCACTATCCCAACTGCAATTGAAAATGATGCTCGCCAAGGAATGCATAATATCTACTCTCTTGTAACTGGCTAATTGAAATCAAGCTCATAGGGAATGAAGGCACATAGCGTACATATCTGAGTATAAGTGATGCTCCACTAGGTAGCATAAGGCATACATCTCCTGCACCCTCAATGTCATATACTCGTACCATTAGGCAAGTGCACACATCCATGACTCTCACCTGAGAATCCATAAAACCACTCATGATGTGGAGTAATATGAAAACTGGCTAATGCATCAAGCAACCAAGCCATATGTGTGCTATCCAATGAACAAAAGGAATCCTGAGATGAACCATATGAGAAAGTGATATCACCATCACTAGCATAATCAATAGCCATAGACTCTCCTGAAGTCACTACCTGACCAACATCACATGCATGTCTCTGACCTCGTCGTCGCATCCGACTAAAGCAACATCATCAAATATGTTCCTCATGACCACAGTGCCAAAATCGAAGCTGTCATGATCTATGTCTCACATGAGTCAATTGATACATATATCCTCTCTTTTGCTGCCCAATCGCTGTTGCTGCCTGATCGAGAGTTGTTCTGATATGAAGAGTAGTCATAATAACTAATCCCAAAAAAACTCCTCTTTTATGAGACCTCCTCTTATCTCTTCTACCAAGTGGTATAAATACTCGTGTGATGCCATGTGGCATCCTTCTCCAAATGGTGATCCACACCCAATGAATATCATATGACATTTCCTTCCCCGTGAAAACATTTTCGTCCTCAAAAATGTAGATGAAATGTCCGTAATGGTAGAATTAGGTGCTCGAACTCTCCTAAACCCCATGTACTCTATGTACATGGTCATCTCTGTGTGTTGTTTCCCCATATCCTTCCCTTTAAGAAGTCTCACATGAGATCATCTCAAAGGTGGGAAACCGTCTGAGTGGTGCCTACTATCTCCCATGTAGACTCAAGTTTCAAACTATCACTCCATAACATATAGCATCACCAAAATGACCTAAGTCCATATGATGTATCCTCTATGGAGTAATAATATGAAAAGCGAGTGCAATGTGTCAAGCTCATAGGCTTGACCATATAATAATGGAGATAATAAACCATAGAATCCTCTGAAACATAGAACAAAATCTCATAACAAATGATTTCAACCCCATCTAAGACTAAATGATAGATTTCCCTCATACCACTCTAGGTCTTCCCAACCTTGAGTGTAATCACAAGTAATAGTTTAACTTAACTACCTTGTGAACTATGCAAATCCATCATCTAGCTCATGGTAGTAAAATGTAATCTCTACATTTCACCAACCAAGAAGTCTGTGGTTTTTCATCCATTACCTTTGGACTAAGTTCTATTGGAAGAGCATCTATTGGCACTTTTGCAAACTCTAATATTTCTCTTCCCTGTAGTTTGCCATATGAATGCAGAAAGCATTCCCTTTGAGATTTGGATAATCCCTAAGTACCCATCCTCCTAACTCATGTTTACTCATCATACTCATGATGTAACACCAACTAAGAGTTTGGTACCCTAATAGGTTAGATATATCTCTATCTCCTATAAACCCTAAAGAGAAGAGTCATAACTCTACTCCAAGTCTAACTAATGTCAATAACTAGATCATCTCATCTAGTCAAAGACCATCACTGGAGTAACATAATTGCTCCTCTCTAGAGTCTCCATGTGAGACTCAATCTAACCATCATGATTAACTGATCTCCCTCTTGTCTTTGATAGAAGAGTGCCACTGCTATCTAGACAAAAAAAAGTGAGAAAGTGAAACTCTCTCTCTCTCTCTCTCTCTCTATTCAATCTCTTCTAAGGAAAAGAGCTCTAGCAGTGGAACCTATTCCACTTTCTCTTTCCTTTTAGAACATGTACATAAGTTCTCCATGTTTTCCTTCAAAGCTAGTGGAGAAAGAGACTTCCATGTGAAGGAAAATTACATTGGAAAGTAGAGTAAATGAATTGCTTCTGAAATAAGGACTAAGAGATGTTTCCCAAACACCTCTTCTATCTAAAGAAAAACATACTCTATTCTTCTCCTATGAAGAAATCATGTTTTCCTTTCCTTCTTTCTCTCTCAAAGAGCAGGAGCTAAAGTGAGACCACTGAACTAAAGTGAGATCTCTCATGGATCTCTAAGCAGATTCCCACTTTCTCCTATCCTTAAAGGAGAAATTGATGAATTTATTTAGTCATCTCTTCCATAAGTAATGCATAATTCCTCATTACATATATTCCTATGAAGATGGAGAACAAATCTCCCCTGACTAATGAAGGTGTATGTAGTGAAGAGTGGAGAAAATAAATTCCTAACAAGGGTCGAAGCCCTCTGCTAAAATGGTCAGCAATGATATGACATGATACCATAAACACATGTGTATCCATACTAAAGAGCTATCTATGCTAACCATACTCTATGCATGGATCTATACGATCCACTCAAACTCATAGAATTATCCTTCCTAAAAACATCAAAATGAGTATATGATATCCACGGTGATAAAATCACCTATCATATTCTCTACAAGAAGAATAGATCTTCCCTAAACTATGAAGGATAACTCCCAATCCTAAGGAGATGTCTACTAAGAGCTCTCTCTGATCTAGTGAGACATGATGCCATGAATGATGAGTCCTTTTCTTCCTGGCCATAGAAGAAGAGTTCTCAAAGGGAAGTCGTTTCCATCGTCCCATACTAGTGGAGCCTTCTTCCAATTCACGGTGTCATACCTACACTAAACCGAATATATATTCCATATATATATATATATATATATATATATATATATATATATATATATATATATAGGTGGACTCTAATGAATCCCATATCCTAAAATCATATCAGTGGACTCAAATGACTTCCATGTCCTTGAACTAGTTAGTTTGGTTCTAGTCAATATTTGACAATGGATATCCCTTTCTGTTCCAAACCAACTTGTTCCTAGGTACCAAGACTAGGTCTAAGTACCTCTGTGTAGATCCCAACATACATATATGTATTGGGTACCGCAACTATTCCTGACTAAGGGATCTATGCTCTAAGTCATAGAGCTAGTGCCATACTTATGGCCTTCCTAAACATCACTCAAATCATATAAGCACCCATCGATGCTGTCTCATGAAACCCATCTCTGTGATCCCATCTATTTGGTTTCCTTAGTAGTGTAGTAGAAATGCTTCACTACTTGGTCAAGTGATGTGCATGAGTGAAACTAGTCACTCTTTGGGTATTCCTGATAATACCCCATAGTCTCCTAATCATCATGTGAGACTCTTGTGAAGATAAGTGAATCTTCACTACCTTTGAGATTATCATACTGTATCTCCCGTGCCTCTATGCAACTTCCTATAACCCATATGATTGCTTGTGCACATTCCTAATGGTGAAGGTGCATGTCCTTCCCCTTAGCAATCCTATGGTCTAAATCCATAAGGATTATGTGTAGGGATCCTATTACTACTGAAGTTGCCTTGTGTATGATACTGTGATGGTACTAAGTCCATCAAATACATGCTTAGAAGCATGCCTACATCTTATTGATGTTTGTAGAAAAGGCATGTTACCATGCCATAATATTCTTACCATGCGGTAGGAAAAATTTCGACAACATTTCCCCAGGAAATGGAATCCCAAAAAAAATTTAACCATAAGCTCAGTGGCACACAGGCCACCCAACAACATAGGGCTTGACAGGCCCATGGCATGCACGCCATAAACTCATAAATGGACTCCATAACCTGCAAAAACATAAAAACAAATGCGAGCAACAATTGTCTTTATTGCATAAGCATCTAATTCATCCAATCATCTTTCCTGCAAACAATCAAAAGGGTACTTTTTGCATGTTGATCCATACTTTTAGGAATAAAAAAATGATCAACTTGGATATATGCACTCCAATCCATGCATGTACATACAGAACATGCCATAACATAAAGTAAAATGCCTGAAGCATAAAGCATACATCCCTGAATAGTTTTGGTTTTGGAATTGCATGCATCCAATCCTTCTCAACGAGCTTTGAGACCTCTACACCTTCCTCTTCAGGTCCTAATATAAACTTTGAAGTGCCCGAAAACATCGGATCACTTCCCAAAACATGAAGCATGGTCAACTGATTACTAGAATAATGCAAATTTACCCAAAAAAATGCATTTGTAATCCCTCTTTAGACCTACAAAAACCATTTTAGGACCTGAAAATAATAAAAAACTGAAATATATATCATGTGCAAAGAGCTCAAAGTGAAATTACTCAAATCGCCTTCCCAGTTTGAAAGATATGGCTCCTGGAAGGTAGTCACCAAAAACTATTCAGACTTTGCAGACCTGTTCAGACCTGCAAAAATTCTTATTTTCTAAAATTTCTTTTCATAAACTCAAATTAGATCTTGTGTCTTCGAAAGGAGCCATAGCACGTCCAATTTGGAGTTTTCTACCCCAAGATATGGCCATTCCAAGCGGGACATGCCAAACTAGTGGACTGTTGGAGGGCTGGAAAAAGTGTGAAAATGTGATTTTTGGGGTGCCCAAAAACATTCTTCCATCAAGCAAATCCTAAAATTCTCTCCATATCCTCAGAGAGTGGTATGTGAAGATTCTTGGGCCTATTTTCACGTTTCCAAATCCTCCCTTAGTGCATGTGAATTTGCTCCCCCAAAAGAGGCCTAAATCAAGATTTTTAGTTTCATGCCAAAACTTAACTGGGAGACTTTAGTAAACTTCTAATCCATCATAATGTGGATTTTTCTTGGATTTTCTCTTCTCCATGGTAATTCATACACCATACTTCATGTACATCTACACTAATCCATGGGAAGCCTCATAAATGGTCTCTTTTCTCACTCCCAAAAGTGGAGTTTGGCTAAAACTAACACCTGAATTTTTTTCCAAAAAGTGCGGGAAGGGAGTTTTTGAGGAAGTAAAATTCCTCCTTAACTATCATTTTGATGAATCTAATGATTCGCCTATGAATTCCATACACCATATTCTTAGTATATATACTTTTTCCCATCCATCCGTTGCTAATACACCTGTTTTTCCCTCGTTCAAAATAGGAATTTCTTAAATTTAGGTGCTAAAATTTTTTCTCGAACTGTGATGGAAGGGGGTTTTGTGGAGCTTAAAACTCCCATCATATTGAGGTATATTTTGGATTTCTTGATTGTATATGGAAGTCAATACACTAGACTATAAGTGTGCATGGTTTTTTCCATAAATCTATGAAAAATACCTCCTCTTTTCCCCTTCCTAAAATGACTACTTATCCAAAATAGCTCCTTGAAATTTATATGAAAAATCATGAAAATGGGCTACTTTGAAGGTGTCTAAAGCTTGTGCTTTTTTGCAATTTGAAAAAATATTTTACTCAAGATGGGAGCATCTATATCAGACTCCCCATACATATAATTTCCCTCCAAAAACTTGGCCCCTAAATCCTTCATAGCTTCTCGCAAATGCAAACCCTTTCAAAATTGAAATAATAATACCTGTGATTAATGTAAAGCTCCATGAAGTGAGGGAAGAGCGCCCCATAATGCCACTCTCTCTCTCATTTGATAGGTCACATCATATGTCATGCGCATTCAGACGTGTGTGGTCTGTCACCCGCATTCACACATAAGGATGCCTCAGCTCGCCGTCCATGGTTGACTTAAGGCTACAAAGAGAGGAAACCTCTTTGATGCCAATATTGTGTCTTTTCTTTAGTTGTCCATGGCAACACCTCAATCATCTACTTGAATTGCAACCATAAACTTGTTATCCTTCCTCTTTGAACTGTGCTCCGTGGGTGGCCGCCATTTATAATGATAAATCTCTGTACCATGAGCATCAAATGAGTTTGGCATCTTGGTTAGGCTGGTCGTCCATCACTCCAATGGAGTGGGTTAGATTCCCAGGTGGTGCAGCTGGCGTGCTTCGTTTCATGAAGCTATGATACTAGTGATACATATATCCTCTCTTCTGATACCAGTGATACATATATCCTCTCTTTTGCTGCCCAATCGATGTTGCTACCCGATCGAGAGTTGTTTTGATATGAAGAGTATTCATAATAACTAATCCCAAAAAAACTCCTCTTTTATGAGACCTCCTCTTATCTCTTCTACCAAGTGGTATAAATACCCGTGTGATGCCATGTGGCATCCTTCTCCAAATGGTTATCCACACCCAATGAATATCATATGACATCAATGGACTTGCATACATATCATGTAGTCTCTACCATAATGCACTACTCGTCTCCTCATACATAACAAACTCATATATAGAATCCACAAGCTATAATTGGATAGTGGAGCTGGCCAATGCATCCATATCCATCCATACATGGTCAGGCATGTCACGAGGCCTCTATGCATCTCTATGCACATACATGTGTAACCCTGCACGAACCAATGTATGCCACATCTGAGCTTTCCATCTCGGAAAGTCAGTGCCATCAAATCGAGAAGACATCATGCTGGCAATCCAAGAGCCTATAAATATAACAAGAGAATAGAAACAATACTCTATCCTCAATAGAATCACACCTACATATCCATATGCATAACTCACATCACAAATGTCTCGATGGAGAAGGAACCATGTGAACCACCTGTCACATAACCATGCATCTAACATGCACATAAAATCATGAGCATAAGCCTGCTCACCAAGTCCCCAAATTGACAAAGTAGATGTGAAAGAATCCTGGAAGAATTTGGCATAGTATCCCCTATAAATTGAGCAATCAAACAAGATAACCAATAGCAAAAGGATAATGAGTAACCTATCACCACATGTCATTGATCCAACCAAAGATAACGACAAATATATATACCAAAAAACTAATGGCAATACACGCCAATATAATGGTGATACACCTCCCACTCAAGAATGAATCCTGCAAGATGGTACAATTTGTCATGAATAACCTGTGAGCAAGTGAATGGGGATAAGTAATGATCCCAACCTATCTTATAAGCATAAAGGATCTACTAGATCATCTATCTAGCATACGTTTTGACAAAATTTTGATAGCATCTCCCCTGAAAAATGGACTCTAGAACCAAAATAACCATGTGGGAATCACCATCCACATATGCCAAGAATCATACTGACAAATACATATCAATCAATTACCAAATGCTAATAATGGTGATAAACGAATGTGTAACTTAGGCTCCAATCTGGATCACGTACCTGGAAAGAAAACAAAGATACAAGTACCAACCAAGATCCACAATACACTCTCATAGAATTGTGTGCAAACGGTAACTAAATCCATAACCAAATGGCATAAATGAGATAGAAACCACAATGCCACTATACATCCACTAACAATGTCATGATGACACTCATGATGACATAAAACTCAAAAAAGAGTGTACCACAATGCCATCTGTCATGCCAAACACATGACAAGATTATGCTCTACTCTCATATGGAGGAGCCACCATAGTGATCATACATGGATAATGCCTTCAAGCTCTGAAACTAAGAGCTTGCACAACAAAATTTCTCTCTCGAAGAAGCTCCAAACCAAAATGAAACTCCAAAAGCAACTAGGGTTGTTTTGGTGAAAATATGTTGCTCTGTGATTTGCTGTTTCAGAGGTGATAACCTCTGAATCTAAACTTTTGATCTGCAGCAGACTTCAAGAATGTTTTCTTGGTTACGTAATGAGATAAAGAACACCTCAATCGGAGGTGCGTAGCTCAAGGTATGCACAAAACAAGCACCTGCTATCAATTTCACTTTCACCTTCAACACTACTGCTCTGTATTTTGTGGTTTCGGTGACCTTACACTCAGAATTTGAATCTGTGTTATTCTACAAAGTTGTAGAGGCTATTCCAAGCTACACATACCATACCAAGTTCAATCATCTCATTCCGATTTATAAAACTCAACTTATAGCCAAAACATTGACATGTTGTCCAAGTGATTGTAGATTCATCTTCTACATCAATCTGCTTTTTTGAATTTTTGGCAGTCCAAAAATCCCCTTGTGAAATTGTAGCCTTTTGTGTTAGCTACGCATAGAACTTTGAAACACATCAATCCAAGCTTCCAAGCTCAAGTTATGGCCAAAATACTGAACTGCTACTGAGTGATGCTGACCTGCACTTTGACCTCTTGTGACCTAAGCTTCCATTGGAACTTGTTGCACACAAGCCTTCAACATGCTCTGATACCAATGAAGGGCTTTGCTGTGCAGAACAAGAGGAGGAAGGAGTAGATGGAGGGAGAGAGAGAGGAGAGGAGAGACACGCGGACATGTGTGGGAGCCTCGAAACCCACATAACATCTCTCTTGAGGCAATGCTCTATATGTGATATATATATATATATATGAATATAGGGGGTAAGGTCACATGACCCTTACATCCCCAACAAAGTACACACTCACATATACACATACTCACACATATACATACTTACATATACATACACACATATACATACATGCATATACACCCACATACACACATACATACACACATGCATATACACATACGCATGCATACACACATGCGCATGCATACACATGTACATATAAATATACATACACATACATATGCATACATATATGTATACGCACATCAGGTCACATGCATACTTGCCCACAAACATATGCATATACTTACACACACATAGTTACATACATGTATATACCTGGACATGCACATACTAGTAGACAAATAATTGTACACATAAATTTTCTTGCACACACAAATATATACATACACATATATACATACATACACACACACACACACACACACACACACATATATATATATATATATATATATATATATATATATATATATATATATAT
>CM035437.1:44787670-44795170 GCA_020310875.1 Ceratopteris richardii | reverse complement strand
TTATAACAATAGAAATATATATATATATATATATATATATATATATATATATATATATATATATATATATATATATATATATATATATATATATATATATATATATATATATATAGAGAGAGAGAGAGAGAGAGAGAGTAAATCACTATATAGATATATTTATAACTATATATATATATATATATATATATGCTAATTTAGAAACCCTCACTCAGAAATACTAATTTTGATATTAGGGTTTTACAAATCCTAATTTTGCCTTTTTGCCAATTGGTTGAAGTATATGTACACATTGCATCTATTCCTCTGACTGCCTACTAGAGAGATGTCTCTCCTCCCAACCGTATGCCTCTATATATAGCTTCTCGAACCAATGAGGACCATAATATATATAAAGAGACATACACATCATGTAGATACACATACATAAACATAAAATGATGGAGTAGATACATATGCATGACACATACATGCCTACATGTACACATGTATACATATACATGCATACATGTTTACATGTACACATTTACACATATGCACATAGACATATATACACATCACATATACATGCCTACATGCACACATGTATACTTATATACTTATACATGCACACACAATTATAAACACACTTGCATATATTGTGCAAATGCATATGCATACATACACGTGTGCATACTAACACATGTATACATATATCACACACAGGTACACACGTACATATACATGAAACACACATATGTGCATACTAACACATGTATACAGATAATACACATGAATACACACACATATGCATACATACATGACAAAAGAAAATTCCTCAAAAGTAAAGCTATATATAAAATTTTAGGCATACCCCCGAGCTTCGTGCTCTAACTTAAAAGAACATGATTTCATCTCTCTAGTGGGATTCACCAATATTCTAGTTGAATAAAGAAGAATCTATTATCTAATATCCATTCCAATGATTCAAGTTATCGATCGATAACTAGAGTAGGATTTACTATCTAATCTACTCATATGTTTTTATTATTGCCATCATTTTGGTAAGACATCAATATAGTGTCATCTTCATTCTCCTTATTGATTTCATTTATTTCTTCTATTGTTAAATCTTTGTTATCATGGATGACATCATTTATTGATGGACTAATATTGATTTCTGGTAATTCCTCTTCATCATCATTAGAATTAGCATGTAGAGCATTATCCTCTTCATCAAGAAGATTAGTATCATTGTCATGTACAATGATTCTAATTTCTCTTTCACATGTCCATGTATCAGTATCTCATGGTGAATCATCAAGAGGACTTTCTTCGATCTCTGTAACAATAAATTGTTCAAACAATGACCTACCTCTATGTTGAACATGAATGACTTGCCACCAAGGATGAGCATCAGGGTTTTTATAAAACAAAATGCTTGTTCAATATGCATAGGAAGAATATATGGTTCTCTAGTAGATCGCATTACCTTGGAAGAATCAATTGCCCAAAACCCAGATAATTCTTTTCTCAATGTGGAATTACAACCTTTATACTGGGCTCAAAACCAGTCAACCTTCAAAATGACCTATCAAAATATATAAAAACAAAAAGCCATTATTAGGTGCTTAAAAAAACTATCATAAAAAATATAAACTTTTTTCACCTGTTTGAATGTACAAAATGATATTTCTCAGCAACCAACAATAGTTCTCACATAACCAAGTTTTCCCATCTATAAGGTTTGTGTCTTTTGAGCTACCACGTGATAGTTGCTTAAAAGAAGCAACAATGTTCGAATCCTCTGTTTTACATAAAGAATCAATAGCTTTGATTCTAATATGCTATCCAAAAGCCCACATATTAGTGAACATTCGAGCCTGCAAAAGAAATTAATTAGTAAAGAGAAACTAGTATATATATATATATATATATATATATATATATATATATATATATATATATATATATATATATATATATATATATATATATATATATATATATATATATATATATATATGTGTGTGTGTGTGTGTGTGTGTGTGTGTGTGTGTGTGTGTAAAAAAAATAGAATATTATTAAAATAAAATTACCTTTTGTTCACAACCTATCATTAACTCTCTCTACTCATATGAGATTTCTTCATTATTTTCATTGGATCGTTGCAAACGAGTATATAGTCAATCCGTGAAAGAAGATATATTTATAATCTCATTATTATCGAGATTATGTCTATATCTTTTGTTTCTCTATCTTTTACTTGGGAGATTTTGAAGTTCCTGTTCATACTCACTAACGAATGCTTGCATGCATTCACTATTATATGCTACAAAAGTAGAAACATCATTTTTTTTCTTGAAATGTAAATAAAAATGAACTCCCTTACCTGATAATACCTCCTCTGTTATTTTTGAAGAAGACTCGTTGGTCCATGCACGTGGAGCTTCTTCATGAACTCTTTTAAGGTACTCACTAACATAGTACATGCACTCCTCAAGCATCCAACACTTTGCCATGGATCCTTCTGGTTTTGCTCTTTGCCGCCCATAACCTTTTAATATTCCCATAAATCACTCGACCCAAAACATCCATTGAGGTTTGACAACATACTTGCAATCTCTATTTCATCCACAAGATGGACTAATAAATGAACCTGAATATCAAAAAATGAAGTAGGAAGCTCTTTCTCCATCAAACATAGTAGCTCCTTGCATTCACATTTCTTTTGTGGGATCGAGTTTTTGTCAATCTCTTTTGATGTAATCCACCTATACACATCATAAAAAATTATAAAGAAATTAATTCAAAAAGAAAAGTTATAAAATATTCATATATATTAAACATAAAAGTATTATAATTACCTTATAAGCGATCCAAGACGATAGATCACATCTCGTACTCCTTTTGTTGTACATCCATAGATAACCAAAGGTAAATTTTGATTCAAAAAGTTATGCCAATCATGGGTCTTTAACCCAGATAAGCTCTTATAATCCATAGTAAACATGTTTTGGAAAGATGTTCCATATCCTGTAGGAGTCTGAATCAACTAAATCCTATTGTTGATAGTCTGCATCTCTTTTGTCGTAAGTACCCAAGGAGTAGGTGCATAAGTTGTTTCTTGTCAATGTCTATCAAAACCTGGCCATAACTTTGGTTTTGAGTTTTGGTCCTTCAAATCATTCCTTGATGCTATAGTGTCTTTTAATCCAAGAAGATGCTTCCATAATGAATAACCAATATTCTTGAATATATGCATAGAGACCTTTAACTCTTTCCAATACTCCAAAGAATACCATATCGATATTCTCTGTGAGTGCCACTTTTCCTTTACCTCTTTTCACATTCTCATTATCTTGAAGATTTTTTATTCTCGATCTATCAGAGACCCATATGTCCATTTTCCATACCAATCCATAGGCATCATTGGTTTTGGACACTGACCCATTTTAAGCTTTCCATTAAAATGTATCGCTTCTCTTTTACATCCTAATGGATGATCATCAAGCAAGAATCTTCGATGTCAAAGATAAATATTTTTGTTGAGATTCTTATTATAAATTGATCTCAACCAATCACCATAATATGGACAAGCTTTATAACCCTTAGTAGATATTCCTGCATCATGAAAAAGATAAAAATATAATTAGATTAACTCACATATATTTGTATGCATATAATATAAAAAAATTACATCAATACCTAAACAAACACTATATCCTAGAAAATCGTGAATAGTCTAAGCTACAATACCATGAACCATAATATATCTTTCTGTTATCAGGATCTTGCTCACGGGCACACAAAGTTTACGGATGCAAAAAACACACAGAAAAATAGACATGCCAAGAGACGACACAAAACACAGCATTGTGTGCAATCTCCCCCCATGCACTCTGTTTTGACAGTCCACAGAGTGCATGTATTTGTAGGAATTTTTTATTATGTCGAAAATAGTGGTTACGTGAGAGTGGCTTCGAAAAGCATGCATGAAACTAAAAGTTGGTAACTTTTGTAGAAATCCTTTGCTTTCAATATCAGAAATTGTGGTCTACAATGAGCCTTATTCTAACCACTACTTTTCTAACTGTTTCTAACAATAGAACCCTCTACGCAAGTTTATTTACAAACTAAATTATGAGTCAGGTTATTGATGTTTGTCCTAAAGTCAGATTATTGATGTTTGATATTTCACGCCTTTCACACCCTCACGAACGTTCAATTGCTATATCAAAACACCAAAACACATTAAAACATTAATAAATTAACACTCCAACAATTCCTTGTTCAACATATTCCATAATTTATAACATGCCCCTCAGTTGAAAAAGCAACTAACCTCAGTTGATAAAATAAAAATAAACATGGGTAGCCAATCACATGTTCCATCACTGAATGAAAATAAGCATGTTCCATGTAAAAACACATGCACGGAAATGGTCATGGAGGCATTATTAACATTATTTATGAGGTGCTGACATAGTTTTAAAATAACTCCATGGTGTTCATAGGGTCCATGAATATGAAGAGAACAAAACCCTCTTGCTAGAATTTCCTTGCTCTCAACCTCAATCTCTTGAGCCTAATTCTCACCCATGCAAGTATCTTAGATTCTCATTCTAGTGCTTCCCTTTCGGGATGTACCCTAGGCGAAATGTACTCTAGGAGGATGTACCCTAGAAGGATGTAACCTGGCATGATGTACCCTAATAGGATGTACCCTATCTGGATATACTCAGATGAAGTGTACCCTGAGATGCACTGCATCACGCCGTGCCATCTTGCCCAAGCGTTGGTGAATATAGAACTCCTTATTGCCACTCATAAATTAAAATTGGTTCGCGCATAGCCAACGGTCACCAAGGGAGCCTTGGGTGCCAAAGATGCCAAAGTAATGCCTTATTTATGCCTTAAGTTATGCATAAGTTCTATGCCTTAGTCGACACCTTGGAGTAAGTCAAAGGAGTAAATGTAGGTGTAAATGTAGGTGTAAATGTAGGTGTAAACGTAGGTTCTGGTTTTGGAATTGGAACAGAAACAGAAACCAAAAACTAAAATTGAAACAAGAACAAGAACAGAAACAGAAAATGGAAACGGAAATTGGAATCAGAATAAAAAACCAAAATCCGAATCAGAATCGGAATCACAAACAGAGAATAGTGAAACAGAGATCAATCACCAAAACAAACAAAAATAGACCCCTCCATAGTGACGCATGCAAGGCTCTGATACCACTGTTATCAAGATCTTGCTCACATGCACACAAAGTTTACAGATGTAGAAAACACACAGAAAAATAGACATGCCAAGAGACGACACAGAACGCAGTATTGGGTGCAATCTCCCTCAATGCACTTTGTTTTGACAATCCATAGAGTGCATGTATTTACAAGAATTTTTGAATATGTCCAAAATAGTGGTTACATGATAGCGGCTTCGAAAAGCATGCATGAAACTAAAAGTTGGTAACTTTTGTAGAAATCCTTTGCTTTCAACATCAGAAATTGCGGTCTACAATGACCCTTATTCTAACCACTACTTTTCTAATTGTTTCTAAAAATAGAACCCTCTATGCGGGTTTATTTACAAACTAAATTATCAGTCGGATTATTGATGTCTGCCCTAACATGGGATTATTGATGTTCACCCTTTCAGGCCTTTCACACCCTCACGAACCTTCAACTGCTATATCAAAACACCAAAACACATTAATACATTAATAACTTAACACTCCAACAATTCCATATTCAACATATTCCATAATTCATAACACTTTCATTGATGCTTTTTGATACATCAATGACATTAATGCCTCTCCATAACTCTTGGAGATCATCAATGAGAGGAGCAAGATATATATTCATATCTATAACTTGTCTTTTTCTAGGGAATAAAAGTGAAAGCATTAGATGCTTCTTTTTAATGCTAAGATATGGCGGAAGATTGTAGTTTATGACTACCATTGGCCATATTGACCATTTACTAGATTTCATGGAGACTGGATTAGCCCCATCTAATGCAACTCCTTACTTTAGATTCTATGGTTTTTGTGCAAAATCAGGCCATGTAGAATGAATATGCTGAAAAGTTGCACTATCTATTGGAATTCTGATTATTCCATCAGTACTTTTATGATCATGTCCCCATGTCAAAAGCTTCGATAATATGGGGCTTTGAAACATATGCCTAATCCATGAAGCCAATGGAAAATGTCTCAATACCTTTTTTGGGATTTTACCTTCTTTGTTCGTATATCGAGAAGATTGACATTTGGACATGTCAAAGAGTCTACATATTCACCTCTATATAAAATAAAATCGTAAGGACATGCATGTATACATTGATAATCTATACCAAGGTTGTTGATTATCTTCTTCATTTCATCATGTGAGGTAGGAAGAATATTCTAACTTGGTAAAAAAATTTCAGATAATGACTTGTAAGTTCATGAAAAAAAGTCATATCAATAAAAATAAATAAATAGACATACATATATATATGTATATATATGCATATGTGTATGTATATGTGTATGCTTATGTATTGTGTATGTGGATGTGTATATGCATGTGCATACATATACATATGCATATGTGTATGTGTATGTATGTGTGTATATGTTATGTATGTGTGTATATGTTATGTATATGTGTATATGTATGTATATATGTATGTATATATATATGTATATGTATGCATATGTATGCATATATGTATGTATATGTGTGTATGTGTATGTATGTATGTATGTATGTATGTATGTATGTATGTGTAGGTGTGTATATTTGATTTTGTTTCTAACTTTCTTTTTGTTTATTGCAGTATGCAGGCTTTCATATAGATATTTAGACCATTGAGTCATTTGGATGTCTCCCATTTTATAGTCAATCAATTACCTGCCTTGCTAACTAAGACTTACATATTTGTTTACAAATATAAAGTATCTGTTAGCTATGGAGGTATTAGGTAGTTTGGAAAATAGGAGGAGCAAATTTATTTGGAAGATTTTGAAAGATGGACGAATAGTTTTAAAGGATGGGCAAACAGAAAGAATCCATTCAATACACATTCTTGTTATTACCTTAGCTAATGTAAGAACAAGAACTTGCATTGAATGGACACTTTCTTTCCACCCATCCTTTAAAATTATTCTTCCATCCTTCAAAATCTTCTAGATAAATTTGCTTCTCCCATTTCCCAAATGACCTAATACCTCCATAACTAACTGATACTTAATATTTGTATGCAAAGTTCACAAAAGAGTTAGCAGCACAGGTATTAGGTTGACTAGAAGAGGAGAAGCAGATGTGCCAGCAAGATTCTAAAGGTTGGGTGAACAATTCCAAAGGCTAGCTGGATAGAATATCTTCATTCAATACAAGTATGTATAATTTGACTTTACTTTCATAACATGTGTATGTATCTATATGTGTGTGTATGTTTATATGTGTGTATGCATTCATGTATATGTGTATGTCTATGTATATGTATATGTGTATGCATGTATATACATAA
>CM035437.1:44747670-44782670 GCA_020310875.1 Ceratopteris richardii | reverse complement strand
AAGAACTATGGCAGATCATATCTCCATTGACAAACTGGACAGAGATAATTACCCCGCATGGGTAATGAGAATGGAAGCCTTACTTATGAGTAAGGATCTCATGGTATATGTAACAGGTGAAGAAGAGAAGCCAGTATTTGAAGATGAAAGCCGACCAAAGAAAGAAGAACTTGATGCTTTAAAGCATTGGCAGAAGAAGGATGCAAGTGCAAAAGCCTACATCTACAATACAATCTCAGATCATTTGCTACCACACATCAGAGGATTGGAATCATCAGAAGATATATGGAATGCATTGGAATATCATTTCCAAAGCACTACTAAAGCACGGAAAGCAAGTCTATGGTCAGAGTTTACAACATTCAAGAAGAAGCCAAGTCAAACAATTAGTGATTATGTCACTAAGATGAAGGATCTAGCAGATAGTCTTGGATCCATAGATGAAGATGTTGAAGATCACAGATTGATTGCTCAACTACTTGCAGGCTTGAGAGGGGATGAAAGGTGGAAACCTTTTGTCTTATCAACAGAACTTTCATTAAATCATTATGTTCCAGATTTGAACCAGTTACTTGGTTTGATGCTCACATATGAGCAAGACTTGAAGGGAGATGGAGATAAAGGTCAAAGTTCTGCAATGTACATGAAGAATAAGAAGAAAGGAGATAAAGGTAAAGCAAAGGATGAAGAGGAGTCTAATTCTCAAGCTTATTATGCAAGAGGTAAAGGCACTGGCAAAGGAAGAGCAAGAGGTTTTAGAAGAGGAAGAGGTAATCAAAATAACAACAAGAAGGCTTGCTGGATTTGTGGATTGAGTAATCATTTGGCTCATGACTGTTGGCACAACCAACAAGGATCAAACCAGAATCAAAACAACAATAGCAGAGGCCGAGGTGGAAGATATCAAAGTAATTTTCAAAGAGGTAGACAAAGTCACAGAGGAGGCTATGGTAGAGGTGGAGGAAGAAGTTGGGGACAGAATCAATCCTACAACACCACCTACTACAACTATGCAAATGACACACAGAATGAAAGTCATACATCATTGATGATGAATTCAATCAGCACATCAGATAAAGAAGATCTAAAGGTATTTTACATTGACTCTGGATGTTCTAATCATTTGTCAGGAAACATAGAATTGATGTCAGAATTGGAAAAAGGTATTTCGAGTCACACAGTTCAAACTGGTGATAATACAAGACATAGTGTACATTCAATTGGAAAAGTGAAATGCAAGAGTGGAGCAGATTTGCTAACCAATGTTTTGTATGTTCCCACAATACCTAAAAACTTGATTAGTGTGGGACAGATAGTTGAAAAAGGTTTTCAAGTCAGGTTTACAAATGAAGGAGTATTTGTTGAAGATCCAGAGAATGGATATAATCAGATTGTCTCTGGTAAGAAAGAAGGTAGACTCTTTACTTTAAGAGTGCAAGGGAACATTGGTCAAGCTTTGCTCACACATGGTGAAGCAGTGATTACAGAACTTGATCTCTGGCATAAGAGATTAGGTCATTTCAATGAAAGAGGAATTAAAGCTATGGTTGCTAATTAGTCTGTACTAGGATTACCAAATGTGCAAAGTCAACATATGGTTTATAAATGTGAAGCATGTCAAATGGGTAAAGCACACAGGTTACCATTTCAAAAGAAAGGATTCAAACATGATGGAGTACTTGAGCTCATTCATACAGATGTATGGGGACCAACAAAAGAAGGATCTATCAGTGGCTCAAGGTATTATGTTCTTTTCATTGATGATGCTACAAGATGGATAACATTATATGTTTTGAAGGAAAGATCAGAAGTGTTTGGAGCTTTCAAGCATTTTCATGCATATGCAGAGAGAGTCACAGGTCAAAAGCTTAAGAGACTGAGGTCTGATGGAGGGGGAGAATACTTCTCCCAAGAGTTCAATGATTATCTTTGGAATGCAGGTATTAAGAGAGAAATAACTTGCAGGTATACACCACAACAAAATGGTGTAGCAGAAAGAAGGAACAGGACTTTGGTTGAGTTTGCTAGAGCTATGCTAAAGGAGAAGAACTGTCCAAATTATCTTTGGGCTGAGGCTGTAAATACAGCTACATATCTTGTGAATAGATTACCATGTGCAGCTCTGAATGGAATGACTCCATATGAAGCTTGGTGGGGTAAGAAACCAACACTAGATCATTGTAGAGTGTTTGGATCAATTGCATATGCTTATGTGCCATCACAACTTAGGCATAAACTTGAACCAAAGGCAGAAAAATATGTGTTCATTGGTTATGATGAAAAGCAGATGGGTTACAGATTGTGGAATCCTCTAACCAAACAATTTATTGTTTCTAGAGATGTTACATTTGATGAACAGAAAAGTTGGTATGCAGATCAAAGTCATACAGCTGAAGAATTTGAAGAAGAGGTAAGAAGATGTGAGAAAGGAAAATCAATTGTGCAGGTAAATAGAGATGAAGACTATATGCAAGCAAGTACATCCACAAGTGGATTAACAAGAAGGAATGAAGAAGCTCCTATATTTGATGAAGAAGTGTATCCAGACACATATGAAGAATGTGAACCAAGAAGGTCAAGCAGGACTAGAAGACAACCAGAAAGGTATTCTTATGATACTTCTTACATAACTCAGAAGAACTATGCATATATGGTGAAAGATGATGAAGAACCTCAGAACTATGATGAAGCTAAAGGTAAGAAGCAATGGGAAGAAGCAATGAAGGAAGAGTTCAATGCACTGGAGGAGAACAAGACATGGGAACTTGTTCCTAAACCAAATGGTAAGAAAGTAATTGGAAATAAATGGGTTTATAAAGTGAAGAAGCTTGCAGATGGAAGTATAGCCAGATACAAAGCTAGATTGGTGGTGAAAGGCTATGCCCAGACCTATGGCATAGATTATGATGAGACATTCAGTCCTGTAGCTAAGATGTCAACTATAAGGACAATCATTGCTATTGCAGCTTCAAAAGGATGGACCCTAAGTCAATTGGATATAAAAAATGCATTCTTGAATGGATACATATCAGATGAGGTATACATGGAACAACCTCAAGGGTTTATAGATTCCAAGTATCCAAATTTTGTTTGCAGGTTGAGAAGAGCATTGTATGGATTGAAGCAAGCTCCAAGAGCTTGGAACTATAGACTGGTGAAGTATCTTAATGATCTTGGATATCAAAGTTCAAAAGCAGACCCAAGTCTACTTATCAGAAGAACAGAGGAAGGTACAATCTACATTTGTATTTATGTAGATGACATTATAATCACAGGTACTTCAGATGAAGGAATCAAGGAGGTAAAGAGATTGCTTGAAAAAGAATTCAAGATCAGTGACCTAGGAAAGTTATCATACTTTCTTGGAATGGAAGTTACTTATACAGATCATGGCATATATGTGTCACAAGAAAGGTATCTTCTGAACTTGTTGAAGAAGTTTGATATGGAAAATTGCAGAGAAGCTTCAACTCCACTTGAAGTTAATCACAAGCTCAGTAAATATGATGGTGCAGACTACAAAGATATGAGGAAGTATCAATCTCTTGTGGGTAGTTTGATTTATGCTACACTAACAAGACCTGATCTTAGTTATGCAGTGGGAGTTTTGTCACAATTCATGCATTGTCCAAAGGACCCACATTGGATTGCAGGTCAAAGAGTTCTCAGATATATCAAAGGAACTATAAAGGAAGGATTATATTATTCTTTTACATCAGATTTGAAGTTGAGAGCCTACACTGACTCAGACTGGGCAGGTAATCAAGATGACAGGAGATCAACTCATGGTTACATGATATACATTGGTGATAAGCTTGTAAGTTGGTGTTCCAAGAAACAACATACAGTAGCATTATCATCAACTGAAGCAGAGTACAAAGGACTTGTGGAAGAAGCTAAGGAAGTCATATGGATGCAGACATTGTTCAAGAGCTTAGGCATTGATCAAGGTACACCTACAATACATGGAGATAATATGAGTTCACTTTATCTTGCAGCAAATCCAGTATTTCATTCAAGGACAAAGCACATAGAGATCCAATATCATTTTCTTAGAGAAAAGGTAATGGAGAAGGAGATTGAAGTGGAATACATTTCTACTAAAGATCAGTTAGCAGACATAATGACAAAGAGCTTGGATGGTGTGAAGACCAGCAGATTCAAAAGCATGGCAGGAGTAAAAGAAAAGAAGAAGATATGAAGAAACAGGGAATGTCAATTAGTGATTGAGGGGGAGCTGTTGGAGAAACAATCACTAATTAGACATATATTTGAAGGTCAAATCTTAGAAAGAAAACCCCATGCCTATGTGAAGGGACAAATTCACAAGTGTATCATACTTGTAAAGTTAGTTCACTTTAGTTCTAGAAGCTTTTCAAAAGTTACGGGAATGAGAAAATCTATATAAGTTAGTTTGTATCAACTGACGCGGAGAGAGAGGAGAAGAAGAAGGAGGAAGACAATGAGAAAGTGAGAAGAACTCATTTTTGTATGACTGAGTATAGTCGGGCTTCTCTGAGTGAGAAAGCATTTGTAAAACTTCTGAGTTTTTTATAGTTATGAGAAGAACTGAGTAAAGTTCTGTGTATGAGCCTCTCTCCATCATCTCCATGATTACCTACTGTGTGATGAGTTACAAAGATCAAGTTTTCCAAGCAACTCGATGCCTGGCATCGAATCTCTGTTGATAAGTCATATTTTCTTTTATATTTTTCATTCAGTACTGAAGTGTTTGAAAAACATGATGTTGTTGGAGCAACTCGATGCCTGGCATCGAATTCCAGTTGATAAGTCATATTCTAAGTGTGCATGAAATCACCTATAGTTTTGGTGTCCAAAAGATCAAGACTTTATGCGGGAAGTCGATGCCCGGCATCGAATCCCTGCTGAAAAGTGGCCAAAAACATCCCAAGTCGATGCCCGGCATCGAATTCTCGTTGCAAGTCGATGCTAGGCATCGAATTCTAATTTTAAACAGGCGCTCTTACTAAAACAGGCAAGTTTTCCAGTTTTGGAAGGTCATACAGGGTCATCTTGTGAGGGCCATAACTTGAGTTCTAGAGCTCCGTTTGATGCATATGATAGCTTGTTGGAAAGCTCTACTCTTCTAGTTTCAGCCTATAAAGTTTCATAGAGAAATAATATGTGAGCTAGGCGAAATTAGCAAAATACTGAAGGTATGTCATTTCAGTGACTAGGAATTTCTGTAGAAGCAAAGTTCTCACTTTAGGCTATCATTTCTCAAAGTTTGGAGTGGCAATGAGTTAATGGTGACTATAGAGGTGTTCTAGTGTCACCTTAATTCATTTCTTGTGGTGTTTCATACATCAACAACACAATGCTTGCTCTGCTACCCATGATGCCACTACAAATACATCAAATCATGCAGATGATCCTGATGATGAGGATGAGGATGAGGCTCTTCATGATGAGGATGATCATCATGATGATCATGATTACGATTCTTGATTATGACATTGTATATATATTTACATTGATATATATATATATATATATATATATATATATATATATATATATATATATATATATATATATATATATATATATATATATATATATATATATATATATATATATATATATATAGTTCATTCCAGCTATGTTTTGAATTGTGTCTATGGTATTAAGTAATGAAAAGTCTTGTTCTAATGATTTTTATTATTGTTTATATTTAGCATGTGTTTTACTATTTTGATTATATAATTCATTCATATTTATGTGTGCTTGTGTGTGTATAAAATGTATGTATGCACATGTAGGTATATATCTATATTTGTGTAAGTGTGTCTATATGCATCTATATGTATGTATTTATGTATATATATGTGCATGTATGTATGTGTGTATATGCATGTATTTGCATGTGCATGTGTAAGTGTATGTGCATATGTATGTGTTGATGGAGTATATCCATTCCTAGTTGCAACAGAAAAATGATAGGCCCTTCCTAGGACCAAATAGTTCACTACCACATTCCACCAAAAATGGAATTGCTCTCTGGACCTCAAGAGTGAACCAATGAAATTTTGCACAATAAGAGTAGACAATATGCGCTTTCCAACAAGCCAAACATAACTCAATTTGGATAATTTTAGAGGTATCAATCTCCCTTCACAAGATAGACCAGAAATTGTCCAAACTAGTAGCTTGCACCTATGTGTACCTTCCAACACACATATACTTGGGAATATGCAGAGATCAGACCAGAGAGATTTCAAGATCAAAATAATCAAGGATAATGAACACTTGATTCTAACATTATATCCAAAATAAAGCTTACAATCATAGGAACAAAATGAGCTATCTTGCAAATGAATCGGACTACTACTCAAAGATATATGGGTAATCAAAGATCAGTTCCTATGAGAAAACTCCAGCAAGCATGGGGCTTACTTAGCTAGGGGCTAGTGTAGATCTCAAGTAAACACTCCTAATGAGAGCCTACAAGTGCTCAAATGCTAGAGGAGGATGGCCATGACTTTTCTCCATGTGTTTTCTTATATAATGCTCAAAAAGGTGGTTGTAGATTTGAATTCAAAATTGCCCTCCAAATGATCCCAACTTTTCTCCATCAATTAGGCAAGTAAAGAGCTTAGAGAACTCCTAAAAAATTGGTTGTATATCCTACCAAAAAGTGTGAGTGATGTGGCACGTCAACTTAGCATGAGTTCCCACTGGACATCCATGAAATGACTCTTTGACATAGCATGAAGACATAGCCAGATGTGCTCCTTCTATCCTCCTTTGAGTCAGCCCAATCAACATCACTAAAGCCTTGAGTTTGTAATCCATCTTCATAAGGGTATACAACCCTTGGTTGATAGTGTGCTTGATTTACCTAAGCACTCTCTTGGCTACATTCATATGAACATCAATTGGTGAATTTAGAAATTGAGAAAGAACTCCTACAACATAAGACACATCAGGTCTTGTGATGGTAGCATAATTAAGGCTTCTAATTATGCTTCTATATGCTGAAATATCTTCAAGAGGTTGTCCTTCACCTCCTCATAACTTAGTCTTTAGATCCAGAGGTTATGTGAGTGGCTTACATCCACTCATAGCATATTATAAAGTACATCTAGCAAGTATTTCCTTTCAGCAAGGTAAATACCATTTTCCACATAAATAACTTCAATCCCAAGAATTTGAGAACTCCAAGATCTGAAATCTTGAATTCATTTCCAAGCTTGGCCTTGATCCATGTGATACCTGCATCATCACTTCCTGTTATAATCAAGTCATCCACATATATGCATACATAGACAACTAGTCCTCCTTCCTTCTTGAGGTATAAGGAAGGATCTCAATCACTTGGCTTGTATCCACACATGCACAAATACTCCACAAGCCTTTGATTCCATGCCCCTAGGAGCTTGCGTTAAACCATACAATGCTTTTATAATTTTACAAACTAAATTTGGATATTTAGGGTTCTCAAACCCTAATGGTTGAGTCATGTAGACTGTCTCCTACAAATCACCATTAAAAAAAGCATTCTTTACATCCAATTGATATATTGGCCACCTCCTAGATGTGGCAACCCCTATGATTGCCCTAATTGTGGTCATCTTTGCAACTGGGCTGAATGTTTCTTCATATCAATCCCATAGGATTGAGCAAACCCTTTCACCACAAGCATTGCTTTGTACCTAGCAATTGAACCATCAGAATTTCTCTTCACTTTATAGACCCATTTGTTGCCAATTACCTTCATCCCTTCTTGTCTTGGAACTAGACTCCATGTGTTGTTGTCTTCAAGGGCTTTGTACTCTTCTTCCATAGCTTCTTGCCACTCCTTTGTGTCTTTGGCCTCTTCATAGGTAGAAGGTTTATGATCTTTGATAACCTTAGTCATGAAAGCATTATTCCTAGCAGCATAAATATCATAAACAAGCCTTGAGATTGGATGGTTTACCCTTTTTGACCTTCTTTCTTCTCCTTTTGGTGGAATGAACCTTCTTTGCCTTGGTGCCTTGATCTCCACTTTTGATGTAGCTCCCCCTTCTAACATAGGTTCTTCAAAGTCTTCAACTTCATGTCCATCTTCATCAAGCTCTACCAATCTTGCCTTTCCCTTATTCACTGATTGATGGGCTGAATCCATGCGTGAACTCTTTTGTATGCTTGGACCACTGATTTCCAAGCTATCTTGAAAACTAGCTTCATATTTTCTCTCTTCCTCTTCAATATCTTCATCCTGCAATGGAACTTTGAAAGCATACCATGGTTTGAGTTCATCAAACACTACATTTCTAGATACCTTTAAGTCTTTTGTATTAGGATTGTAGCACCTGTAACCTTTTTGCTCCATAACATAACCAATAAACATACATCTTTCAGCCCTTGCATCCATCTTACCTCTCAACTCTTGTGGCACATTGTGTAGCATACACAACCAAAGATTCTAATGTGTGAAAGGTGTGGTTTCCTTCCACTTCATGCCTCCTTAGGTGTCATCTCATGTACCCCTGATGTGGAACATGTTGGTGTAAATCACAAGCCTACACATTTGGCTTGAAAGATATCTTGAAGATCTTACATATGTGAAGAAGCATAGGAACCATTGCTAGTGGTTAATTACCACTTTATCTCATTGTAAAAGTCAAATTGACTTGGAATCTCTTGTAATCACCTACCAAAAGGATTCGTGGAAAAGTTAGTTGTTTGATTGAAAGAATATCTCCTAGCATATAGGAGCTTGATTATAGGGAGCCAAAAGTTTGAATTTTGAATTCAAATTTTTTACTCATTCCTTATAAAAATGGACATGAAAAGTCGCGGGTAGAAGAGATCACTCCCGAGTCTATCATTACTGATTTTTGAGTGTGTGTGAGGTCTTCACTCTATCCCACACCTCTCTACATCATTTGGCAATGAAGTTCATGCCAATGGAGTTGTACACAAGTTTTTATTAATACATACATTCACATTGTCCATCTCTGAGTTCTCTGTTAGTCTAATCAAAAGACTATCAACTTGTGAAGGGCATATCTCGGTCAATTCTTCACCAAATGCAGTGATTCAAAGCTTGTTGGATTCAGATTGAAGTCATCTACATACTACCAAAATTTGAAGACATTCTATTCAACAATTTTGGAGAAATCTGTGTCGAGGTGATCTCTGGTCATTTTCTGCTACAGTCCTAAAAAGTCGGGGGTATAACTTAACTTGCTAAATTGATTTCTCTTAGCATAGTTTATCATTTTAGATCATTCCACTTGGAATAGGTAGCTTACTAAGTTAATTAGATACCCCTAAAAGGAATGTTTCCAATTCCTACTGTACTGGTCATACTGAGCAAAATACCGAGCAGGTGTCAAGCCATAAGTAGAAGGTTTTCTTGAGTTTGTGAAGGTCAAAGGTATCTGTTTTGATTCAATCATTGCACACATCATTTCCAAAGTACATAGGACATTTTATGGTGTCATTGGAAAGCTAAAGAGGTCTAGTTATCAACTCTGAAGCAAAAGAGGGCTAGTACAAAGCAGGTTTAGCAGTACCTACTCAGTCTCTTGGAGCATCCATCCATCTTTCCCAACAGTGGTATCAGAGCAAACAAAGGTAAAATGGGAGATGGTTTTCCTTCATTTATTGATAAATTGGACAGGAACAATTACCAAGCATGGTCTCTAAGGATGAAGACCTACTTACAAGGAAGGAGTCTTTATGGATACATCTCAGGAGATGAGGAATTGCCCTCATTCAAAACAAGAGGATTACCAACCAAGGAAGAACATGAAAAGCTCAACACATGGTGTGCCAAGGATGCATTGGCAAGGTCTTACTTACTCAACTCTATATCTAATTTTCTTTTGCCACATATTAGAAATCGTAAGACATCCCAAGAGACTTGGGAAACCTTGTCATCATATTTTTCCTCCAACACAAGGGCTAGGAAAAATCAATTGTGGATTGAATTCACAACATTAAGGAAGCAACCTAAGCAAGATGTTTCAGAATTTGTGACCAAGATTAAAGATGTAGCAGATCAGTTAGCAAGCATAGGAGAAGAGATTGAAGAAGAACAGATTGTAAGGCAAGTGATCAATGGGATCAAGGCTGATGACAAATGGGAAAGCTTCACCACAGCTATGGATCTTTACATGGACATGCACACTCCAGATCTTACAACTCTCATGGGACAATTGTTTACTCATGATGCAAAGCTCAACAAGAATGGAGACACCTCCAAAGGTAATAACTCTTCTGCCATATACACTGATAAGAAGTCTAAGGACAAAGGTAAAAGCAAGAAGATGGAAGATGAAGGCTCTACCTCCCAAGCCAACTATGCAGGGAGAGGTAGATCTTCAAGAGGAAGGGGCAGAGGAGGTAAGCAAGGTAGGGGGAGATCCTATAACTCCTCACCATGTAACATTTGTGGTTTATCAAAAAATACTACAGATGAGTGTTTCAGGAATTACAAGAATCAAAGAGGAAGAGGATATCAAAGAGGTGGCTACTCACAGTCAAGAGGTAGATTCAACCATCACCAAGGCTACAACAATAACTACAACAACAATTACAACAATAATTACAATGGTAACTACCAATGAGGATTCAAATCCAGGAAGGATTACAACAACTACACAAAGGAGTAGGATGACTCTCTTCTAATCATGAACATGACTTCAAAACCAAGTACAAATGATGACCACCTATTCTACATTGACTCAGGATGTTCAAATCATGTGGCTGGCAATGTAGCACTACTCTCTGATCTTGAGCAACCAAAAGGTAAGCATCAAGTCCAAACAAGTGATGATACAAAGCATTTAGTAGTTAAAGTTGGAAATGTTAAGACTTGTGATGGAAATCAGAATTTGTTGAGCAGGGTACTCTATGTACCAACTATTACCAAAAATTTGATGAGTGTTGGTCAGATTGTGGAGAAAGGTTTGCAGGTTAGATTCAACCAATATGGAGCATATGTGGAGGATCCAAGGCATGGGTTCAAGAGGATTTCTAAAGGAGAAAAATTAGGTAGACTTTTCACTTTTGAGTTAGAAGATACAAAGAATATTGCACTATACAGTTATAAAGATCAAACACTTTCAGAGCTTGAGATTTGGCACAAAAGGTTAGGACACATAGGAGAAAGAACCTTGAAACAAATGTGCAGGGACCAATGTGTGCTTGGGATACCCAATGTATCCAAGCAACATATGATTTATAAGTGTGGTGCTTGTCAATTTGGGAAGTCTCACAGGTTACCCTTCTCAAGGAAAGGATACATGCATGAAGACTACCTAGAGCTTGTTCACACACATATATGGGGACCAAGCAAGGATCCCTTTGTCTCAGGGTCAAGGTACTATGTATCTTTCATTGATGATTATAGCAGATGGACTGTATTGTATTTCATAAAGCACAAGGATGAGGTATTTAATTGCTTTAAAAAATAACTTGCATTAGTTGAAAACCAGACAGGAAGGAATTTGAAGAGGCTAAGGTCAGATGGAGGAGGTGAGTACTTCTCCAATGAATTTCAAGACTTCTTGCAGGACAGAGGCATCAAAAGAGAGATAACCACAAGGTATTCTCCTGAACAGAATGGGGTAGCTGAGAGAAGAAATAGATTAATTGTTGAGACAACTAGATCTATGCTTAATGAGAAAAGATTACCTAACTATCTTTGGGCAGAGAGTGTTTCTACTGCCACTTACCTCATAAACAGGTTACCATCTAAGTCTCTTGATGGCATGACACCCTATGAAGCATGGCATGGTAAGAGATCCTCACTTGACAATTGTAAAATATTTGGATGTGTAGCATATGTACACATTCCTTCTCAGATAAGAGGTAAGCTAGACCCAAAGGCTGAAAAATGCATCTTTATTGGGTATGATTTAAATAAAAAAGGTTATAGGTTTTATAATCCTATCACTAAGGGATTCATGGTAAGCAGAGATGTTGTCTTTGATGAAAATGATTCTTGGTATGAGAATGAATGCAGGAAGGTTAAATTACCCTATGATTTGGAAGAGGAATTTCCAACTCTTACAAAGGAGGAACCTACTCAGAATGAAGCCTCAAGTTCAGATGATGAAGATACTATCAACCTTGAAGAATTCAAAGCATGGAAGTCCAAAGGCAAAATGAAGATGAAGAAGCTTGAAGACATACCTGAATCCTCAACTCAACCATTTAGAAGATCACAAAGAGAAAGCAAAAAACCTATCAGATATGGGTATGATACATCTCTTGTTACTAAACATTCTCTTTATCTTGCCAAAGATTTGTCAAATGAAGAACCAGGATCATATGAAGAAGCCATAACCAAATCATAATGGAAAGAAGCTATGGATGAGGAAATTGAAGCACTCAAGGAGAGTGACACATGGGAGTTAGTACCTTAGAAGGACTCCATGAAGGTAATAGGATCCAGATGGATCTATAAGCTTAAAAGAAATTATGATGGCACAATCAATAGGTACAAAGCGAGATTGGTAGCCAAGGGTTTTGCACAAACCTAAGGCATTGACTATGAGGAGACATTCTCACCTATGGCCAAGATGCCAACAATCAGAGTGTTGGTGAGTGTGGCTGCATCAAAAAATCGGAATATGTACCAATTGGATGTCAAGAATGCTTTCTTGAATGGATGGATTTCAGAGGAGGTATATATGTCACAACCTCCTAGCTATGAGGACCCTAAGAAGGTAACATATGTTTGCAAATTGAAAAAGGCTTTATATGGATTGAAGCAGGCACCTAGGGCATGGAATTACAGGTTAACCACATACCTCCAAGACCAAGGATTTGTCATGAGTAAGGCAGATACTTCTCTGTTCATCAAGGAAGTAATTCAGAGGTAATATACCTTTGTGTTTATGTTGATGACATCATCATTACAGGTAATGATGTCAATGGAATCAGATATATCAAAAGTCAAATGATGAAGGAGTTCAAGATCAACGATCTTGGTCTATTGAAGTATTTTTTGGGACTTGAACTAGTCTACACTAATTCAGGGATATACATCACTCAGAAAAAATACATACAAGATATGTTGAAGAAGTTTCACTTGCACGATGCTAAAGTAGCAAGCACTCCAATGGAGGTAAACCTAAAACTAAGTGCCCATGAAGGCGATGAAGTCAAGGACATTAGAGGTTATCAAAGTATGGTGGGTAGTTTGATCTATGCTACCTTAACAAGGATAGATATTGCATATGGAGTTAGTGTGCTAAGTCAATTTATGCACAAGCCAAGGATACCTCACTTAGAGGCTGCCAAGAGAATCTTGAAGTATCTCAAGGGTACACAGAACCATGGTTTGTATTTCCCTTACACTTCAGATATTGATATAAAAATTTATTCAGATGCAGATTGGGCAGGATGCAAGGATGATAGGAGGAGCACTTCTGGATACATTTCTTTTGCAGGTGACAAACCAATTTCATGGTCTTCAAAGAAACAACCTACTGTTGCTTTGTCTTCCACAGAGGTAGAGTATAGAGGACTGGCTAATGCCACACAAGAAGCAATATGGATTAAGCTTTTGTATACAGAATTCGGATTGGTTACTAGGTCTCCAATAATCTTTGGAGATAATACAAGTTCTCTTCACCTTGCAGCTAATCCTATTTATCATGCTAGGACCAAACACATAGAGGTCCATTACCATTATGTGAGAGAGAAGTTGATAAGCAAGGACACTCAACTAACATATGTATCAACCAACATGCAATGTGCAGATTTGTTAACTAAAGCTTTGGATGGAACCAAACTTTGCAGGTTCAAATCCATGATTGGATTGCAGGATATACTTGAAGATTGAAGATGAAGACTTAAGCCAAAATGTTTGGCTTGAGGGGGAGCTGTTGGTGTAAATCACAAGCCTACACATTTGGCTTGAAAGATATCTTGAAGATCTTACATACGTGAAGAAGCATAGGAACCATTGCTAGTGGTTAATTACCACTTTATCTCATTCTAAAAGTCAAATTGACTTGGAATCTCTTGTAATCACCTACCAAAAGGATTCGTGGAAAAGTTAATTGTTTGATTGAAATAATATCTCTTAGCATATAGGAGCTTGATCATAGGGAGCCAAAAGTTTGAATTTGAATTCAATTTTTTTACTCATTCCTTATAAAAATGGACATGAAAAGTCGCGGGTAGAAGAGATCACTCCTGAGTCTATCATTACTGATTTTTGAGTGTGTGTGAGATCTTCACTCTAGCCCACACCTCTATACACCATTTGGCAATGAAGTTCATTCCAATGGAGTTGTACACAAGTGTTTATTAATACATACACCATTTGGCAATGAAGTTCATTCTCTGTTAGTCTAATCAAAAGTCTGTCAACTTGTGAAGGACATATCTCAGTCAATTCTTCACCAAATGCATTGATTCAAAGCTTGTTGGATTCAGATTGAAGTCATCTACATAATATCAAAATTTGAAGACATTCTATTCAGCCATTTTGGAGAAATCTGTGTCTAGGTGATCTCTGGTCATTTTCTGCTACAGTCCTAAAAAGTCGGGGGTATAGCTTAACTTGCTAAATTGATTTCTCTTAGCATAGTTTATCATTTTACATCATTCCACTTGGAATAGGTAGCTTACTAAGTTAAGTAGATACCCCTAAAAGGAATTTTTCCAATTCATACTGTACTAGTCATACTAAGCAAAATACCCAGCAGGTGTCAAGCCATAAATAGAAGGTTTTCTTGAGTTTGTGAAGGTCAAAGGTATCTGTTTTGATTCAATCATTGCACACATCATTTCCAAAGTACATAGGACATTTTATGGTGTCATTGGAAAGCTAAAGAGGTCTAGTTATCAACTCTGAAGCAAAAGAGGGCTGGTACAAAGCAGGTTTAGTAGTACCTACTCAGTCTCTTGGAGCATCCATCCATCTTTCCCAACAAAACACCTATTCATCAAGTACACAACAGTAGATACAACATCTGCCCAATATGTTAAAGGCACATTCATTTCATTTAACATATGCCTAGCAATTTTAGCAATATACCTATTCTTCCTCTCTGCCACACCATTTTGTTGGGGAGTATACCTGCAAGTGATTTGTCTCCTTATCCCTTGGTCTTGCAAGAAATCACCAAAAGCATGGGATAAGTATTCTCCCCCTCCATCTCATCTTAGGGTTTTGATGTAGCAACATTTCTCCTTTTCAACTTGTGCCTTGAATCTTTTGAACACATCACACACATCTAATTTTTGCTTTATTCAATACAACCATAATTTTCTTGAGTAGTCATCTATGAAGGTTACAAAGTACTTGTTACCTGCAAGAGAGGGCTCTTTGGTTGGCCCCCACACATCTGTGTGCACAAGGTCTAGCACACCATGTGCTACATATCCACTCTTCTTGAAGGGCTGCCTAGTAGACTTTCCTAGTTGACAAACTTCACACATCTCATGCAACATTTGTAATGAAAAATGTGGTAAACCTCTTACCAATTGCTATTCTCCATGTCTTTCAACCTTTGAATGTTGATGTGACCACACCTTTTATGCCACGAATCCAAATCTCCAATCTTCTTGTCTCCATAGGTGATGAACATTGCCTTGTTGCTTTTTCCTTTGCCAATGTCAAGAGAGAACATCCTTCCTTTCTTCTTTCCTTTGGCTATCAACTCATAGTCATTCCTTGGGTCTTCAATAAAGCATCCTTTGTGGTTAAACTTGACTTGGTATCCCTTTTCAACCATCTATCCAATAGAGATTAAGTTCTTTGTAATAGTAGGAACATGAAATACCTTAGATAGTCCTCTTGCTTTGTGGTTGCCTTCAATCTTCACATCTCCCATTTGTTGTATCTCATGCTCTATGTTGTCTCCTATCTCCACAAAGCCTCTTTACTTGGGTGCTTGAATATTGTTGAAATACTCTTCTTTACCTAACATGTGATTACTACAACCACTATCTATATACCACACCTCATCATGTGGTTGACCTTCACTTTAATGCTTCATAGATAACAAATGCTCATTTTCTGAATTTCTTCAGGAGTTAGCATAATTACCTTGCCCTTTGTAATTATTCCCACTTTGCTTTTGCCAACAATCTTTAGCATAGTGTCCTTGCTTCCCACAATTGAAGCATCCATTTGAGTTGGAGTAGCCTCGACCTCCATATCTTCCTCCTCTACCTCTTCATCTTGATGATTGACCTTTAGCTTGGCTTGATTGACTCCCTTGATAGCTTTGGTTGTCTTGTTGATAGTTGCTTCTACCTCTTCCTCTTGAAGCAGCTATATTGCCTTTGCCTCTTCCTCCTTTTCCTGCATAGAAGAGTTGGTCTTGGCTTCCCTTTAACTTGTTCCCTCCATGGTTGAGATCCTCAATCACCATAAGAGAAGTAAGTTGCTCAAAATCTAGTAATGAATCCTTTACATACATAGAGGTTGTGAATGCCTTCCATTTATCATCTTCTCTAAGCCCATTAATTGTGTGGGCAACTAGGTCATCATCATCTACAACACATCCTATTGAACCAAGTGCATCCAACATCTCTTTTACTTTGAGTATGAAGTCATTAATGCTCTAATTTGATGACTTCCTAAGGTTGTTGAGTTCATTCTTGAGCTAAATTTTTCTAACCTTTGTAGAGGTAGAGTACAACCTTTCTAAACACTCCCAAACCTTCTTAGATGTATCTAGGTCTTGGATATGACCTATCATGGAGTTGCTTATGTGTTGAGAAAGAATGAAGATAACCCTGCTATCCATTTCTTCCCACTCTCTAATGGATATCCTTTGATTTTCAGTAGGTGTATGTGGATCTATGTATGGCTTCACCTCAGTAAGACCCTTTCCCATGAGAAAGTTAGAGATTCTAAACTTCCAAGGTTGGTAATTGCTCTTTTCAAGCTTCTCAATCTGAGTATTATAGTCTCTCATTGTGTATGAGACTATAAGTGGATCCTAATCCCTCCTTGGATTGTGGTAGATGTGAGAAATAATGATATGTTACCTTCCCACAAGAGTCTCCACTTGTTGTGAGCTTTCGCTGATGATAGAAGCTCCCCCTTGCTTCAAATCCTTCTTCAAATCTTGCTGGTCTTTACTTCAATCATTGGCTCTCAAGCAACTTCAAGGCCTCTTCTTGATGTCCTCAATGCTCAATGATGAGCTCTGATACCGCTTATGGAGTATATCCGCTGCTAGTTGCAGCAGAAGAATGATAGGCCCTTCCTAGGACCAAATAGTTCACTACCATAGTGCACCAAAAATTGAATTTCTCTCTCGACCTAAAGACTGAACCTATGAATTTTGCACATTAAAAATAGACATTATGGCCTTTCCAACAAGCCAAATACCACTCAATTTGGATAATTTTAGAGGTATCAATCTCCCTTCACAAGAAAGACGAGAAATTGTTCAAACTGGTAGCTTGCACCTATGTGTACCTTCCAACACACATATACTTGGGAATATGCAAAGATCAGACCAAAGAGCTTTCAAGCTCAATATAATCAAGGACAATGAACACTTGATACTCATATCATATCCAAAATAAAGGCTACAATCATAGGAAAAAAATAAGCTATCTTGCAAATGAATGGGACTACTACACAAAGAGATATGGGTGATCAAAGATCACTTCCTATGAGAAAACTCCGGCAAGCAAGGGGCTTTCTTAGCTAGGGGCTAGCTTAGAACTAGAGTAAAAACTCCTAATGAGAGCCTACAAGTTCTCAAATGCTAGAGGAGCATGGCCACAACTTTGCTCTATGTGTTTGCTTATATAATGCTCAAAAAGGTAGTTGTAGATTTGAATTCAAAACTACCCTCCAGATGATCCCGTTTTTTCTCCATCAATTAGGTGAGTAACGAGCTGAGAGAACTCGTGAAAAAATGGTTGTATATCCTAGCAAAAAGTGTGAGTGATGTGGCACTTCAACTTAGCATGAGTTCCCACACTTGAGATTGCTAAAATTCTAACATGTATGTGCATGTGCATGTGTATGTGTGTATATGTATGTATGTGCATGTATATATGTAAGTATATGTGTATATGTGTGTATGTGCATGTATATGTATGTATATTTATATATGTGCATGTGTATGTGTATGTATGTGCATATGTGTATGTACGTATGTGCATGTATATGTGTCTATGTGCGTGTATATGTATGTATGTACACATGTATATGTGTATATGCAGGTATGTGCATGTGTAATTGTATATGCGCATGTATGTGTATGTGCATGTGCATTTGTATGTGTGTGTATATGTATGCATGTGCATGTATATGTGTAAGTGTATGTGTATATGTGTGTATGTGCATGAATATGTGTATTCAAAATGTATGTATGAAGGGGGATGTAGTAAGGAATATTGCAATAATGGCTAACGAAAAGATACCTGAGCATAGTTAATTAGAAGTGGAAGAGGAAGGAGAAATTTTTGAACAAAGGGAGTCAGAAGAAAGCAAAGAAGTAGAAATATTACCACTGGTTACAAAGAAATATGTATGTGGGATTCCCCCATTTTCTGAAAGGTTGAAAACTATGGAACATCAAAAGAAAAAGAAAAGTGGTGGAGAAATCAATATTGTGTGGAGATTGGTTGAAACAGAGGTCATGTTAGACCTTGGCACTCTATTGAAGTGCTCTCCTATATGTAGGAAACAATTCTATAATGAATACATCAAGAAGACCCAAAAATCTCAAGAAAAGAAGAAATGAGAGAAAGAGATCCAAGGCACAATAAAGAGCATCATTACACAAATCGACTCAAATGCTCCCATGGTAACTGTAGAGATCAAGGGGTATGCAGTTCTAGGTCCCGAGTTGGACAGTGGGGCAGTAGCAAATTTAATGTTAGAACATATGATGAAATTACTAGGGATCACACAATTAGAGGAAACACCCATGTATCTTTGCATGACGGATCAAAATCAAGTCAAGCCATTAGGAATTTTAAAGAATACAAGTGCAATTGTTAGGGGGTTAGAGTATTTCATTGACTATATGGTCGTTAGATTCAGAACTGTGGAATCCACATTTTCCATACTGCTTGAAAGGCCATGATTGATACAAGCCAAGTGTGTGCATGATTGGCACCAGGGTCTATCACCATTGGTCCTAAATTGGATCGGGTGCAGATCCAAGTCTCTTTCCACCCAACTATCAAGAAGTTGATATCCACCAATGGAGGAGAACTAAAGACTAGAGAAAGAAGGCCTCATGAGAAAGTTTGAGCTAGATTCAACTTCAATACAAAACGGTACAAGGACTTGCTTAAGGATGGTTATATCTTGTAGTTATTGGAGTAAAAGATGCCTGATAGGTACCACCTAGTTTGAATGTTACATAATGAATGTTGATGTGACAAAAAGTGAGACCAATGAGTCTTGAGACCTAGAAACTATAGGAAGGGAATGTAAGTATGAATCCATAACAATTTTAGAAATACAAAAGTTTAGAGAAAAAATTTTGATACTTGAAGCAGAACTTCAAATGAGACAACAAGAGTCGACAATGATGATGAGGAAGGAACAAAAAGTACAAGAGACTCTTGCTATAGAAAAATTGAGGAAGTTGACTCTATATGAGAAGGAAAAAACTAATGAGTTGATGGGCGGAAACAGGTGCACCACAAGAGAGCATTGTCCAATTAGGTCCATACCCAGAGGCAAAGGATACCTAAGAGAGGAAAACATTGAAAAATGGGAGGTAGTCCCTAGGAAGTTTTTGAATGTAGGAACAGAATTGAACAAAAACATAAGGGAGAAGATGAAATCAATGCTAGAAGCATATAGCATGGCCTTTGCATACTTAAGAGGAATCGACCCGAAGATTTTCCAACACTACATTGACCTAGAAGCTCAAGTAAGGCCAATTTGTCAATGTCTGAGGAGAACTAACTCGTCTTACTCCAAGTTAATCAAACCTGAACTCAGCAAGCTACTTGAAGTAGGATTTATATATCCTATCGCCTTTAGTGAGTGGGTGTTATCTATTGTAGTTGTCCCGAACAAGAACAAAAAAATCCATATTTCTATTGATTATCAAAAATTGAATGAGCAGACCAAGAAATATCATTTTCCATTACCTTTCAATGATCAAATTCTAGATAGGATAGCTGGCCATAAATTGTACTCTTTCCTCAAGGGCTTCAATGGGTATAACCATGTGCAAATATATGAAGAGGATCAGTCAACGACCACTTTTACCACAAAGTGGGAGACCTACGCATATAGTGTCATGCCATTTGTCCTATGCAATGCTCCTACCACATTTCAATGGGCAACGATAGCAATCTATCAAGACTATTTACAAGATTGGAGGGAGATCTTTCTGGATGACTTTGCCATGCAAGGAGATGAAAATAATATGATTGACAAAATTGAAGCAGTCCTAAAACAAAGCATTGAAAGAGGGATATCACGAAATCCTGAAAAGTGTACATTTGGAGTCAGAAGAGGATTGCTCTTGGGACATATAGTCTTCGAGCAAGGGATCACTGTGGATGAGGATAAAGTAGAGAAAATTTGACAACTTCCATCTCCTCATAATCTATGACAACTTAGGGGATTTTTGGGACACACTAACTATTATCGATGTTTCATATTGAATTTCACTTTGATAGCATCACCACTAATACAAATTTTGAGAAAAGATCAACAATTTCAATGGTCCATGGAGTGCGAGATAGCATTTGAGACCATAAAGGATAAATTGATTAATGCACCAATCTTGGTAGCCCCATATTGCACAAAAGAATTTCATGTGCATACGGATGCATCTCACACTATGGTAGGGGTAGTACTCTATCAAGCCAAAAACAAGATAGACCATCCAATTTATTATGCAAGTCAGAATCTTAATAGTGTTGAAAGAAACTACACTACTAATGAAAGGAATGCCTATCAATGATCTTCGTAGTGACCAAATATAGACACTACTTAATGGGCAAGCATTTTACATTTTTTGTAGATCATGAAGCTTTGAAATATATCATCAATAAAGTAGACATAATTGGATGGCTGATGCCATGGATGCTCCTCTTTCAAGAATTCCACTTCATAATGAGAACCAAGCCAAGGAAAGCTCATGTATTGGTAGATCATCTGTCCAAAATAGTAAATGAGGAAGCAATTTCAATCATACCCAATGACACTTCAGATGGAAATTTATTTGAGATAGATGCCAAGATTCCATGGTATGCTAATTTGGTAAATTTCCTATGTACAAGTATCCTCCTAAAGCCACCAAAAGAGAAAAGCAAAAGCTATTATCCTTGGAAAAATCCCATAGCATCAGTGGTGGTCGATTGTATAGACTTCATTCATGAAAGTATTTATAGAAGATGTCTTGAGGTAGGAGAAGCAAAAATTGTGCTAAAGGCCTTGCATGACAAGCCTTGTAGCAGACATTTTGTAGGAGATTTAATAGCCAAGAAAATACTGTTGGCAGGGTATTGGTGGCCAAGTCTTTTCAAGGACTATCACAACTACTATAAAAGTGTGTTTAGTGCCAATGAATGGGCAAACCAACACTAACTCATGCTGCCCCTCTTATGCCTATTCTAGCTTTGAAACCCTTTGAGAAATGGGGAGTGGATCTCATGGGTCCCATTGATCCACAATCATGAAATAGTTCAGATAGGTACATCCTATTATGTACAGATTATTCCACCAAATGGGTAGAAGCAAAAGCTCTCAAAATAGATCGGACCATTGATGGCATGAAGTTCTTATATGGATAGATGATTACCTGGTTTGAATGCTACTTAGAGATAGTGAGCGATAGGGCTTCACACTTCATCAATGAACTAATTGAGGAACGGATGAATTTGTATAAAATTAAACATGGAAGAACCACACCATATTACCCATGAGCGAATGGCTAGGTCCAAGTGACTAATAAGATCTTAGAGCAAACCTTGACAAAAATAGTGGTCGCTCATAGGAGAGATTGGGATGAGCGACTTCCTGAAGCCTTGTGGTCTTATCAAACATCTTATGGAGTGACGAATAAGTGCAATCCATTTACATTGGTCTATGTAGAAGAGTCCATTTTTCAAATAGAAAAGGAAGTCCTTACACTAAGAGCAGCTATTGAAGCTAAATTGGGAGAAGAAGAGTCCCTAAAGGAGAGATACATTCAACTAGTCAAACTAGAGGAAAAATTGCAAAAAAAATCTAAACAAATGCATTGAAATTTAGTTATCCTAAGGAGTTAAAAGACAGATGGTAGACTATGTAACCCACACGTACTTGTACAACCTTGTGGTGTATTTTTCGGATTAGGCATTAGAGAGCATGGACATAGATGGGGCAAGCTAGGAGATAGAATACAACATAGAGGAAGCGTGTTGGTTGGTAAGTTTTCTAAACCAAGACCTAGGAGTTATTTTTAAATCTTTGCAAGAAATGCCTAATGAGGAAAATGATATCACTTGGGCTTGGGCAGATCTCTTGATGATAGGTAGTGACGATGGAGCTCGTGAAGTTGAACCAGACTCACCCTAGGAGGGTTGTCATGTTACTAGCACTAGAAGAGGCTAGATGAGACCTCTAAGATATGCACATCCTATGATCATCCAAGGATAGGCATACAAGGGACTTAGAAATAGTCGTTTTTATTTACCCTATGTGAGTCAAATCTACTATGCATATGTAGGATCTATGGCTCAGAGAGTGCAATGAGGAGAAGGTCAATCTTCAAAAGCCAGGGAATATATATGTTTATGTGTATGTGTGGGAAAGGTAAGGTAAAAACCTTTCTCCTCTCTCTAATTCTCATGACTTGGGAAAGTAAAAAAAAAAAGAACTAAAAAAAAAACAAATGTTTTGTATGTGCCTGTGCCAATGCGCTATGGTGGGATCATCCTAGTCCGATGGCTAGGACCACAAGCTGTAGCTAGTTTCACATAGGCTTGGAATGTGGTGTGTTCATGTTCTAACTACGTGTATCTCCAATATCCATACATTTAGTAGCCATTATCATGGGGGAATTGGAGTATGTTGGGAAAGAAACATCATGAGGGAACAAGGTATGAGTTTATTGTGAGATTGGTAGATCAAAACAAGGGAAATTCACATTGGATATTGCCATGAAAACTTTGTCATTTTATAAAAGTATTGTGGAACTTCTTATCCCTTGCCAAAACTTGAGCTAGTAGCATAGATGAGAGAGAAGCACATCTTGCAGACTCAAACTCTCCTTTGTGATATGCTACTAAGGAATGCTCCCATTAGTATATTCTCTGAATCTCCCAACATAATGGATGTAGTGAAATGTGATATGGATGCATTATATCATGGAAACAAGTTTTGGCTACTTGGTACAACTCCCTAAAGGCCTAAATCAAAGAGCTTGTAAAAAATATCCTAGATGTGCATAGAGACTCAATGAGAATGAGTACAAACAGTCTGGCTGATGCAGGGTATCTTGGTGCAACAACTTTAGATGTAGTGTGTGGCATGGAAGCTGCTAGAATCACTTCTAAGGATTTCCTTTTCTAGTTCAAGTTCCATATTGCAAAAGATATAAAATATAAAGGCTCTCAGCATGACCCTGAGGATAGATGATGGCCGATTGGAAGCTCCATAGAATGGATGAGCTTTTAGGCTGAGAAAGGGATGATGTTAAAGGATGAATGATGATTGGACAAGTGTTCGAAATCGATCTGATGTGTTGTAAACTATGGAGTCATGATGCCCTAACAAAGTTTATGATAGTTCTCAATACAACAATGGATGGTAGTGACTCAAACACATTGCATTTTGGGTTTTGTCAGCCAAAATGGTAGATATGTGGAAGCAATATTTATAGTTCAAAGCTGATGCAATAGGCCAAAAGCCCATTTCATTCTTAGAGGGACAGACTCAGAGCAACAAAAGCAAAAAAAGGGGGTTTTTTATATATGCAAGAGCTTCAAAGTGCTTCTTCTTCTTCAAGTGTTTTTCTTTTTGGCTCTTGTTGGCTAAGGGAATAATGTAAGACAGTGGAGAGGGAGGCCCTGGCTTCTGTGGACAATGCACATATCAAAAGGGGGGTGTCTAGAGGTCCACAACGGGGAGTAACATACACACGCACACACACACACACAGAGAGAGAGAGAGAGAAAGAGAGACTTTCTCTTTTGGCTTATTGCTCGTCTCCTGTCGTTTCCTTCTTCTCTCAATGGCTAGGAGGAGAACGAATGAGAGCAAGAGAAGGGGAAGCAATTGGATATAAGAAGGAGGGAAGGCAACTTGTGGGCATCATAGGAGGGAAAATAGGGCGAGAGCAAAGGATCAACGGAGCAGGGAGTATGGGTGTGCCCAACAAAGAGGTAGTTTTTTGGAGGGTCTCAGTGACAAGGAGGCTATATCGAGAGAGCAGCAGAGCCAGGATTCTTCAAATGAGGAGAGCATTCATTGGTAGGAAACATTCAATCACTAAGGAGTGGGAAGTGGGTCGTGCTACAAACAACCAAACATTAAGCTTCACCAGTACTTGTGTATGTTAACAATTCCATGTTCAGATCTCTATATCCTCCAAAGATAGGTACTTCTTTGTTCAGTAGATGCTATCAATGCTCTATCTACATGATTTCAAATTTATTTGTTGTATATTGCTTCATTTCTAATGTCATACAAAAATTGGGATGGTGCACTCCTACTTACATTCAATCTCTATGGGACTACCAACATACCTTCTTGTCTTGGGGACATGTCGATGCATATGAAAATGCAATGTGATTTATGGCTACTCTCTATTTTCTTGTGGAAGCATAGAGCTTGTAGCAGTAAAGCCCCACCTATGGAATAAATTAGCCACCCATTTGAATGTGAAGGAACAAAGTACATCAGCTCAAGAAAAGAAGATTGAGGAAACACCAACTATTAGAATACATGTGGATAAAGTTTGAGACTTTAGTGAGGGTGATGAAGGAAATACATGTCTCCCAGTTACCTTTCGAGGATATATGACCAAAGCCATACTAGATACAAGTTCTAGAGTAGGAATATCTACCAAAGAGATTCGGGAAAAATGGGAAAAACCAACCCTACAACCGACTCGGATGAAGTCACAATTAGCAGAAGATCATGTAGAACAACCTTTAGGACTCCTAGAAAATGTAATCTTGACTACATGTGGAGTAGAATTTTAACACACCTTAGCCATATGACAATTTGGCAAGGTAGGATCATGAGATGATTCTAGGAATACCTTTCATTAGACAACTAAAGGTAGTTCGAGATTGGGGATGAGATGCATTATATCTTCAACACCAAGGCATGAACAATAAATCAATATCCAAAATTTCTATTATAGGGATGTTCCACCTCTTCAATTGAACACCATCCATGAAGAGGAGGATGATGTATCTATCCATAGTGCTGGATCTATTGATCAATTCTGGATGGATGAAGATACCCACCTATGGATATGCAAGTCTGCCCAAAGAGAGGACCTAAGTTACAACATTGGAGACTGAGACTTGAAGAAGAATGAACTATAGAAGCCATCACATATATGCCTAAAATATTCCTAGATGAAGCTTATGAACCCCATGGATGGATGGAAGTATTGGCTACCTTATATGTGTGTGTGAATGAAGAAGGACTAACCATGAATGAATGTGTAGATGAAGAAGGGTATGATTCCAGCTTGTACATGGTAGTACTCCAAGAGGTAGAAGAAGGAGAAATAATAGAAAAGGAATTGAAAGAGGAATATGAAAGTATAGAAATGGAACTTGAATTTAACTCACAAGAACGATATCTAACAGAGGTAAAATTGGAAAACTCAATGGGAGATATTCTCCATAGAAGAATACTCGAAAAACCCTGATAAGGAAAATGACAAAATGGATTATGAAAATCATCCACAAGAATATTTTCGAGTCCCAAAACATTTTAAGAGATACAAAGTTGAAGAGAGAAAGATTTCCATTTGAATGTCTGAAAGAGAGGCACAAGAGGGGATACCATATGACAAGGAACAAATGAAGAAAATTTTAGTGACCCAAGAAAATGATGAGGAGATTTACACTTACATTGGCAAAGATGTGTCCATAGAAGAGGAATTAGAGCTCATAAAATTTATACTAGAGTATATGGATGTATTTTCTTGGACTTACAAGGATCTGAAGGGGGTCCATCCCAGGACCTTCTCTCATAGAATCTGTGTGACTTCAGATGCTAAACCCTCCAAGCAAAGACCTTATACTTACAATGATGTCTACTCTGCCAAAATTAAAGAAGAGATAGACAAATTGTTAGCAATTGGATTCATATATGAGATTGAACACACTAAATGGGTTTCTTCTCTAGTGGTTCTACCCAAGAAGAATGGAAAATTTAGGGTTTTTATTAACTTAAAAAAGGTTAATGCCACCACTATAAGAGATAGTTACCCATTACCCATTATAGATCATCTTTTGGAGAGAGTAGTAGGCAAGGAAGTGTACAACTTCCTTGATGGATTTTTGGAGTATAATCAAGTAGCTATCACTACTAAAGATCAACATAAAATCCCTTTTGCTGCTAAATGGGCAATGTATGCATTTAGGGTTATGCCTTTTCACTTAACCAATGCACCAACCACTTCCAAAGATTGATATGGTGTGTACCTACATGAAAATTGGCATCGAACTCCATGACCTTTTAGAAAGCTATTGAATAAAATTGTAATGCACACTGTCATATCCATCGCTACCCAAATGTGATAGTATGATCATATCTAGACATGTGGGTGTTGCATCTCATTGTTGGTGATAGCGGTCAAGAGTCTGCCATTGCTCATCGCGAATCACATCCCACTCCTTCGTGTCTAGCCATACAGGCTTCGGTAAGCCTACTTTGAAAGCATCACCAGCCTCAGATCTTCAATAGGACATCACCTCACATGTCGTGTGCTAAATACGCTCTAATCTGACAATGCAGGTACTCTTGATAGATCGTCCCTGTGATATAATTCTTACGGTCTTTATCTTGTTCACTCCATTTCAACATGATATAGTGTCCAAGCTATATGGAGCAAAGTTGTTGTATGCACTGACACATGACCTTTCCGAATGCATCCATCACTGGAGCTCCATCACGTATACTATACACCTTGGAGTCATCATGGTCATGAGCACCCCAAGGTGTATGTGGTGTACTACGTGGTGTACCATGTGGCATACTGTTGAATGCTTCCAGTGATCCTCCTACTTTTGGGAGTCACCTCCTCAGGCACGCAGTTCGAGGTCCATTCTCAGACAACGCGCGAGCACAGAGATCGAGAAAAATGTGCCGCCCAGCCGCGTGGTGTCCTAGCCTTACTCTCTCTCTCCATAATGGTGAGTCATCCCCCCACATGGCTTCATACATGGGTGCCACATGGCATTCATGTATGAGCCCATCTAATCACAACTAAGAGGTGGTTCACACCTCTCTTGGGGGTACTCCATAACATTTCCTTCCCCTTGATTCCGTTTTTGTCCTCAAAAATGGTATTGGAAGGTCTAAAAGAAAGAGAGAAATGATAGTATCACCACTCCCACTATATCCCCATGAATAGAAATTCATGGTCCTGTCTCCGTGTTGTTTCCCCATATCCTTCCCCTTAAGAAAACTCTTGGGAAGGTAAACTGAAACTGGGAAACCGTCTCTGTAGGGTGCTAAACCGCTCCCACGTGGCACTATCTTCTGAACTATCTTTCCATTTTACTAGACACTCTTTATACAAGTGACTCCTTGTCCGTTTGTCTCGAGTGCGTAGTATGCTCTCTGGCTCATGTGGAATAGATTGGACAGAAATAGGCTCTACTACCTCACTATCTGGAATGAGGTTGTCAGATTCACCCAGCCTTTTCTTAAGTCGGATTACATGAAAAACTGGATGGATTTGACTATTCTCTGGAAGTTGGAGCTGGTAAGCCATCTTTCCTATTCTCTTAAGTATTTGGAAAGGTCCACAATACCTAGGAGATAATTTTGGACAAGGTCCCATCTTCATGGTTTCAGACCTAGATGGAACTCTAAGATAGACTTGCTCTCCTACCTCAAAGTTGATATCTCTTCTCTGAGGGTCAGCATAGGCTCTAGCCCTATCCTGAGCTTTCCTAATGCTGTCCTTAGCAAGTCTAAGCATATCATTCATTTCTTCCAAGAAGTCCTTTGCAGCTTGAACTTTTTCATTCTGCAAGCCTACTGCATAAGGAGCCCTTGGCTGAAACCCATACATAAGCATAAATGGACTATGCCCAGTGGAAGAGTGCTTGGCACTATTATATGCAAACTCTACTATAGGTAAGTACTCTTCCCAATTAGTTTGCCTTTCATTCACATATGCTCGAAGCATATCTTCTAGGATTTGGTTAACCCTTTCTGTTTGCCCATCCGACTGTGGATGCTCGGCCGTACTCATGCTAAGCTTTGTATCCAGCCTTTTGAAGACCGCTCTCCAAAAGTGGCTAGTAAACTTCCTATCCCGATCAGAAACTATGTCTAAAGGAAGACCATATAACTGGTATAGGTTCTCTACAAAGAGTCTAGCCAACTCAGGTGTCTTCACTGTAGTACGTGTCGGAATAAACCTAGCCATTTTGGTTAACCTATCCACAATTACCCAGACCGAGTCGTGCCCTCTCTATGTCTTAGGTAATCCGACTATAAATTCCATGGAGATACTCTCCCACTTCCCATTAGGAATATCCAATGGGTGGAGTAGTCCTCCAATCCTCAACCTCTCAGCTTTGTTGACCTGGCATTTATTGCACTTAAGCACATACTCTAGGACGTCCTTATGAAGTCCAGGCCAATAAAACTGCCTCTTAACAAGATCATAAGTCTTGTTAACTCCTGGGTGTCCCGCACTAGGTGTGTCATGACACTCATATAAAATATGCCGTCTCATCTCAGTATCTCTAGGGACACACACCTTACCTTTATATAACAGATATCCATCTTGGACACTGTAATTCTTCCACTTGAACCCTTCTTGAGTACCCGTCGATACTCCATCCTCATTGGAAACCCGTATATCACGATCCCCATTCTCTATGGCTTCCCAAATTTCGGAATATGCAGGATCAAGCCTACATTTCCCTCTAATAGACTCAAGTAGCTCACTAGTGATCTGAGTAAAACTCAGTCCATTGAGCATAGGCATGCGGCTAAGTGAATCAGCCACCACATTAAACTTTCCCTTCCTATACCTAAGCTCATAATCAAACTCTTGAAGGGTCTCTGCCCATCGGGCCTTACGACCTTTAAGGTCTGTTTGATTAGAGAGCCACTTAATGCTCTCTTGATCAAACACTATCGTAACTTTGGCACCATATAAATAATGACGCCACTTCTTCAAAGCATGGACTATTGCATACAACTCCTTCTCATAGATGGAGTAATTCTTTTGAGCCGGTTCTAGTTTCTTGCTCTCAAAAGCTACTGGTCGACCATCCTGTACTAAAACCGCTCCTATAGCAAAATCACTCGCGTCAGTCTCAACCACAAATGGTTTATTGGGATCTGCTATATGTAAAAGTGGAGCTGTAGCAATTGCTACCTTCAACTTTTCCATACTTTGCTTCTGTTCGTCTCCCCAATGAAAGGCTTTCCCTTTCCCTTTAAGCTGTTCCGTCATCGGGACATCAACTTTGGCATAGTTCTTAATGAATCTTCGATAGAAACCTGATAAACCTAGGAAGATCTGCAGCTCCTCCAGGTTCCGTGGATGTGGCCATTCCATAATAGCCCTTACTTTTTCAGGATCCATCTGGATTCCATCTTGCGAGACTATATGCCCAAGGTATCTAACCTCTTTCTTGAAAAATTCACACTTTGACTCCTTAGCAAAGAGCGAATTTTCCCTTAACACTTGAAATACTTTTCTCAAGTGTTCCAAGTGCTCCTCTTCTGATGCACTATAGATCAGAATGTCATCCAAAAAGTCTACTACAAAATGTCCTAGATAAGGCCGTAAAACACTATTCATGAGCTTCATAAAAGTGGCAGGAGCATTGGTGAGACCAAAAGGCATCACCAAAAACTCATAATGCCCATATCTAGTCCTAAATGCAGTCTTAGGGACATCCTCTGCCCTAATTCTAATCTGATGATATCCTGATCTAAGGTCAAGCTTGGTAAAATACCTAGCTTGATGTAACTGATCAAATAGATCTTCCAACCTAGGCATTGGAAATCGATTTTTGATAGTTACCTTATTAAGTGCTCTATAATCTATACATAGTCTCATAGAGCCATCTTTCTTTTTAACTAGGAGCATTGGCGATGCCCATGGTGAGTTACTAGGTTTGATGAAGCCTTTATCTAAATAATCCTGCAATTGCTTCTCAACCTCCTCATGCTGAGAAACACTAAGCCTATAAGGTGGTCTACAAATAGGGTTAGTGTTAGTAACAACCTTTATGGCATGGTCAATGTCCCCTCTCTCAGGTGGTAGCCCTCTAGGTAAGTCAGTGGGAAAAACATCTCTGTACTCAAACATAAGATCCTTAAAACTTTTAACTACACACTCTTGCAAAAAAGAATAGTAGAAAGTCCTGTTCATATTTACATTCAAAGCATGAAAATATACATCAGATGAGCTGTCTGTACAATGCTCCATATCATGACTATACAATAAAAACATATCCTGTACATGCTGTGAACAACAGAGACTATACAACTCTATGAGAGGTGCACTAGGTACATCTCTCTCTCCCTGAATATAAACTTTACTTCCATTCTTTTCAAACTCGAGTGTGTTATTTTGATAGCTGCGTTTAAGTGTATCTCCCAACCCCCATAGCCACTCTCTTCCTAAGACTAGATCTGTCCTCTCCATGTTCATAATTTGGAAGTCCATATGATCTGTATAATCCTGCATCTTGACTTCCAAATTGGATACCATAGTATCCTATATTCTTTTATCTTGCCCTTGCATCATAGATACAATGTATTTATGTGCACTAGGCTGCTGGGGAATCTTCAATTTCTTGACCAAAGCATAGTTTATGAAGTTATGAGTGGCAGAGTCATCTATCATGACTCGCACCCTGGTCCCGTATACACTACCATGTAGCTTGACCAAGTCATGTGGTCCAAACTGCGGTGACCACAATGACTGGGTCAAACAACACGTGTGCTCTATATCCTCGTGCATCACCTCCACTCCCTTGCAGCTAGAGCTGCCATGAATGGGAAGGGTCTACACTAGGTGGACCGCCTTTTTGCCCCTTTCAGGAGCCATACTAGACTCTGGTCCTTTCTTCTTTTCTTCCCCCTTCTTGAGTGGACAGTTCCACTGCGAATGGCTAGGGGATAGGCACCTAAAACACAGGTTCTCTCTTTTGGCCTTCTCAAACTGGTCTGTGGACAGCTTAGGCCCTTGTGATCTTTGTTTTTTAATAAAAACTTTGTTTTTCCCAAAAGGCAACTTTTTCTTAAATTTAGTGGTGCTAAGAGGTTTAAGGGGCTGATCCGTCTCCATAGGAGTATACTGAGGACGGTTATGGTCCTCATATATCTGTGCATATTTGATCGCCTCCTCAAACGTCTTAGGCGCATTCCTCCTGACTTCCCTCTTTATGGCTTTATCCAAGCCCCTAACAAACCCTCTGGTCTTCTGAAAATCATCTAGACCCTTAAGCTTCAAAGTGATCTCTCTATAGTGGGATAGATAGACTGAAAGAGGCCTGCCTCTTTGAGTAATCCTATCCCACTCATCCCAATTCCTTTCCTCTTCATTTTCAGGAAGAAACTCTTTTAGGAAAAGAGTCTCAAACTGAGTCCAGTCACTAGGGATAGAGTTCGCCTCCTTAAGACTCATCCACCACTTATAAGCACGTGGGCCGAGGGAAAGACTCACCTCTAGCACACGATACTCAGGTGGGCTGCCCTTCAATTGATGCAAATCATGCCACTTTTGTAAAAAAGTGTAGATTGCATCCTTATTCCTGTCTCGGTCATCCCCCGTAAAGGTAGGTGGCTTCAAGTCTTTCAGGAGGGGAGCTTCCCTAGAGCTCTCTCCTTTATGTTTACTAGGAAGAGAGGTCTCTTTCCTAGTAATCTCTAGAGGAATGGTAGGAGTCTCTCTTTCCTTCCTAGCTAGGAAAGAGGTGACACTAGTCTCAAGGGAGATCATTTGAGACTTAAGTTGCTGTATAAGAGATGTGATGCTACCCAAATCTTTCTCTAACTTAAGGGTTTGCTCTTTCAAATCAATGAATTGGTCACGAGTGACAAATTCATCTATAAGCTCTTCATAAGTATACTCTTGCTGTGAAGGCTCTTTTTCTTCTACATTCTCTTCTATTTCTTGTCCTAACTCTACTTCTTCCATCCTAGCATCCGGATCCTCTAGTTGCTCTCTAGGTGCAGAAGTGGTCTCAACTACTTGTTTGCCTTTAGTTTCCATGTTTAAATACCCTTCCCCCGTTTGCTAACTAGAGAGTATGAAAATGAATGGAAGTAGAGTTTAAATATGCAAGAAGAAGAGAAATATAACACAAGAGCACTTCCCTGATACAAAATAGAGTTGCGGAAGCGTAATCCAAGTGGTCTTTGATGCTTCAAGCCGCTGATTTTGATTCCTCGCCAGTCCCAAAAGAAAATTGGAAATGTCCGCTTGGTCCGGGGAGGTTCTAGACACCATAAACTATCCAAAACAACACCAAAAGTGCGTAGGAAAAACCTCAAAAGGGCAAACAGAGTGCAACTGAATAATTTCAGAGATATTCCAATCCTCGCCAGTCCACAAATTGTTGCCCAACACCTGCACTTCAAGAATTTGAGACTATCCCAAGTGAAAAACTTGGATTTGGAGTCCGGATGATGAAAAACTAGGCCCGGGAGTGGCCGCCTAGTTCCTGCTGAAGCACTGCAGAGAGATTTTGATGGGGCAATTCTCATCCAAATCCAACACCAATGGTCTCTGAGCGAAGCTTGGAAACGTAGCTTCGAAACGTGACCAAGATTTGCGAAATCCGATATAGTATGAAGAAGATATAGTGCGGAGAAGTCGGGTATGTCACCGATAGGAGGTAAAATGGTAACCTTCTTGAAGTAGAGACTTTGAAGAGCTCCAAACTGAAGGACTGAAGCTTTTCAATGAAAACCCAAAACCCTAAACCCTTCTCCACAGCCCGTAATACATATGTGCATCCTCACTTTAGCCAATATCTTGATCCAAGCCATCATCTTCATAATCCCAAGTCCTCAAAATTCTTGAATTTTACTTCTTATTATGTGTTGATGTCATTGTCCACTCGAAAAACTTGGAGCAACTGTCGAAGAGCTATGGCAGAGGCCTTTATCCCACATGCAGGTGAAAATCCTAGTGAGCTCTTGTATAAGAAGAAGGCTCATTCTATGCATTCTCCAACTAGAGAGGAGGGGAGGAGGAGGAGCTCCATTCGTGGGGCGTGTGGCTTCCTTCGCGTATGGCGGCGTCTACTGGCGCTGTCCTGCTCCTTGGATGGTGTGTGGCGTCCGTCGCGCGTGCGGCGTCTGCTGGCGCTGTCCTGCTCCGATACCAGTGTTGAATGCTTCCAGTGATCCTCCTACTTTTGGGAGTCACCTCCTCAGGCACGCAGTTCGAGGTCCATTCTCAGACAACGCACGAGCACGGAGATCGAGAAAAATGTGCCGCCCAGCCGCGTGGTGTCCTAGCCTTACTCTCTCTCTCCATCATGGTGAGTCATCCCCCCACATGGCTTCATACATGGGTGCCACATGGCATTCATGTATGAGCCCATCTAATCACAACTAAGAGGTGGTTCACACCTCTCTTGGGGGTACTCCATAACACATACCTGCATCTGAGATACTCCCTCTATGAGTAAAGTGGAGCGACACAACATCTGTCACACTGCCTCCACAACATCCACCTCCTCTACAACCACCTATAGATCAACTTTTGGAGCCTCCTCCTCTAGAGCGTGACCTCGATCGATAAGATAGGCTAGCACTTGTATCACACTGAGGTATCGAATGCATACGCCCACTACTGGAGCCACTAAGGGATGCATGAGAAGGTGTTTGTGGTGCAATCATAAAGCCAAGAGTACCTCTGATGGGAGTAGCCCCGCCCACGGGAGTGACACTAGGGGGAGTGACATTAGTGGGAGTGAGGCTGACAAGAGTGAGGTTGGTAGAAGTAAGGCTGGGGAGTGCTACCACGAGCGATCCAGTATTGTGACATGGGGGCCATGTAAGCGGGAGGCGCCTGAGATATAAACTCTAAGAATTGCTTCTCTATCACGAAATGCGGAGTGACAGGAGGATTGTCTCCCATCATGCTTTGCAACAAAAAACTCAAATAATTAGCATATGATAATAACTATAATATAGATAAATAGAAGTGTACAAAAGAACATAGCAAAAGAAATAAACACAAATTATTACGTACAAGTGTTTGCTTCAGAAATCCTCTATTCTAGAATCCTCTTGGAGATCTGATGCACAGAGGATATCTACCTCTACATTGGTGACTTCTAGATCTCTTGGTATGTTGTTTCCTTCTAGATCATTGTTCTCGTACACTTGGAGATCTGATGCACAGAGGATATCTATCTCTACATTGGTGACTTCTAGATCTCTTGGTATGTTGTTTCCTTCTTGATCATAGGAGTGGTTTGATTGAGGGAACGCAAGCACTTGCTATCTCACAAAAGGAGAAAAGCAAGTATGGTTCAGCTTTGAGTTCATCAAAACCAAAGCCTCAACCTTTTTCTTCCACTCATTCCTCTAATGATGCTGATTTGCAAAAAGAGAAGAGATGAAAATATTGCTGAAAGGTTGGACATACTATTGATGAGTGTGTAAAGCTTGATAAGGCAATGAAAAGAAGAAATAATCTGGCATGTCTATTGCTGAAAATTCAGAAAATGCAAAGAATGATGAAGCTAACATGGCTCAAGATTTTTGGGCACGTGTTGTTACATGTCATTATGATGCATCTTTGCATTCTAAATGTATGGTTGTGGGTGAGGCTGATTCGGATTGGTTCTTTGATAGTGATGCTTCAAAGCACATAACATCATGCAAAAGATTTTTTGCATCT
>CM035437.1:44730170-44742670 GCA_020310875.1 Ceratopteris richardii | reverse complement strand
TGGAAGTAATAACTCTTACCATTTGTGCTGTGGAGTTTGAACATACATTCGCTATATGAGAATTTGGAAAAAACCATGCATATGAGATGATTTTATGTAGAACATTCATGAGACAATTGCAAATAGTGTAAGATTGGGGAATCAATTCTCTATACTTGCAACATTTGGGAGTCACCACTAAAGTCAATCTCAAGGATTACTCTCATAGAGATGTGCCCCCTATACACTGGAATCCCATCCATAGAGCAACGAATGACACAGAGTCAATGCACTCCATAGGATCAGGATCCTCTTGGATGCATGAGGACACTCATTTATGGATGTGTAAAGTTGTAGTTGAGGAAGAGAAAAGATTATCTGCACAAGAATTAGGTACACAAAAGCAACCTAGATTAGCTCAAGGCATAGCCTATGCACCCAAAGTGTTTCGAGATGAAGAATTCGAACCCCATGGTTGGGAAAAAATTATAGCCACAATGGACATAGCAATCGATGAGGAAAAATGGACCCCACAATTTCATGAAGATGGCTATGACATTTCAATCTTCATGATAGAACCAATCATGTATGATTCAATTATTGAAGAATGTGAACCTTGTACGAGTGAACCTAAGGAAGATAGTGACAAAGACGGAGAGTGCATCCTCATGGAACCTTTCTAAACTTTCGAGGAAGAATATCTCTATTTAATAGAAGCTAGAAATCAAAAAGAGGAAAGATCAAGAAGTGAATAGACTTTAAGCTTCACCAAGGAAAAGAAAGGAGAGAAACTTGAAACTAAGCCAATAGACAAAGAAACCTTCTTTGAAGTCCCAGAGAACTTCAAGAAATATGAAATAGAAGATCGAAGGGCCATGATCAGGATGCCTAATAGGGAAGCACTCAAAGGGGAGGCATACGATAACAAAGAGAAAACTAAGAAAATTGTTCTGACCATAGAAGAAGGTGAAGAACGATGTACATACATAGGACATGACCTGATAAAGGAAGATGAGCAAGAGTTGATAACATTGTTAAGAGAGTATAGAGATGTGTTTGCATGGAGTTACAAAGGCTTGAAAGGAGTGGACCTAGATATCTGCTCACATAGAATTCCCATGTCCTTACATGCCAAGCCTTTTAAGCAAAAACCATATACATACAATGATAACTATGCAGCAAAGATCAAAGAAGAGATATATCGCTTGATAGAAGGCGGATTCATCTATGAGATCGAGCATATCGAATGGGTATCCCCCATTGTGGTAGTGCCCAAAAAGAACAAAAAACTATGACTGTGCATTAACTTGAAGAAGGTTAATGCAACCACCATTAAAGATAACTATCCACTCCCTATCATAGAACACTTATTCTTCACAAGGAGCTTATGTTCCTAATTTTATGGATGATGGACTTCCCTTCTCTTATCCTAAATGTGAGCCTAGCTTATCAACTCTCAAGGAAGTAAGTGATGAGGATGAGGAATCCATCATCATTGAACCTTTTTTTGCCTCAGAAGAAGAGTACCTTTACTTGATAGATGTTAAGATTCAAGAAGAAGAAAAATGTAAACAAGAGAAGAAGTTGACTATGGGGGAGAATGACAAAAGTGAGAAAAAGAAAGGAAAGAAACCAATCATCATGCAAGCAGAAGAAGAAGTCTTGTTTGAGGTACCAGAGAACTTAAGAAGTACAAGATAGAGGATAGAAAGATCATGATGAGAATGCCTAAAAGAGAAGCACTCATGGGAGAAGCCTATGAGAACAAAGAAAAGACCAAAAAGAGCATCACAACCATAGAACATGGCAAAGAGAGATGTATGTACATAGGACACAACTTAAATGAAGAAGAAGAACATGAGTTGATAGATCTATTGAGAGAGTATAGAGATGTATTTGCTTGGAGTTATAAGGACCTAAAAGGAGCAGATCTAGATATCTGTTCTCAGAAAATTCCAATGTCCTTAGAAGCCAAGCCTACTAAACAGAAACCTTACACATAGAATGATAATTAAGCAGCCAAAATAAAAGAGAAAATCGATTGCTTGATAGAATCTAGATTTATCTATGAAATTGAGCATACTGAATGTGTATCTCCCATTGTGGTAGTTCCCAAAAAGAATGGGAAGCTACGTGTATGCATTAACTTGAAAAAAGTTAATGCAGCTACCATATGAGATAATTATCCTCCTCCTACCAAGAGTATCTTAGAACATGTAGCAAGAAAGGAAGTCTATAGCTTCCTTGATGGATTCTCGGGTTACAATCAAGTAGCCATCACCCTTGAAGACCAACATAAGATGGTTTTGCCATAGAGTGGGGTATCTTTACAATTTGTGTGATGTCATTCAGGCTCACCAATGATCCTTCTACATTCCAAAGGTTGATGTGTCACATGTTTAAGGAATTCTTATGAAAGAACTTAGAGTTCTATGTTGATGACCTATGTGCCCATTCCAACATCAAACAAATGCATATCCATGAACTCAAATAGATCTTCGACAAATGACAAGAATATCAAGTCTACTTGAATCCAAAAAAATGTATCTTCGTGTTTAGGCAAGGCAAAATTCTAGGAAATGTAGTGCCAAAGAATGGGATTTCAATGGATGAAGAAAAAGTTAGAGCCATTGGAGAACTAGCTAGACCAAAGAATATCAAGGAAGTACAAGCTCTTATGGGACATTGTGGATATTATAGACGTTTCATTCACATGTATGCTATAATTGCAAAGCCTTTGTGAAACTTCTTACTAACTTTGAGTGGAAGGAAGAGTGCAAAAACTCTTTCAATGAGCTCAAACAATGATTGACATGTTCTGCACCAATTTTAACAACTCTAGATTTGACTAAGCCATTATATGTTCATGTGGATGCTTCCAATTATGCTATTGGACGTGTGTTGGCACAACCCAGGAGTGAAGGAAACATCAGTTTTCCCATTGCTTATGTGAGTAGGCAGTTGAATGTAGCGAGGAGAAACTACACCACTAGAAAAAGAGAGGGATTAGGCATGGTATACACAGTGAAAAATTTTAGACATTATTTGCTTGCAAATAAGGTTAAATTCTTTACGGATCAAGTCCTACTCTACCTCATGAACAAACCCTCCAATACAGGCAGATTAGTAAGATGGTTCCTCTTGCTAATGGAATATGACTTTGAGGCCTTAATTGGGGCCTCAAGTTCAGATTTGTATACATCACATTTGATTATTCAAGCTCTCAACTTGGTTTTATGAGTTTTTCATATTGATAAACTTCATTATGCTCAAGGGAATCTGGGTAGTAAGCCGATGGGCTATCCACACAAGTTGAGTCAAAGCTCTAAGCATTCTGATCATTTTTTGAGATCATTGGGGATGCAAGCACTAAGTCTCTATTCAAGTTATCTTCTACGGCCATATATTTGACTAAAATTACATTCATAGGGGGTGGAGGCTATTGTCCAAACACAAGTTGTGGTCTCTAGTGAGCTTGATATTGTGGCTGGTACAGTTGTTGTGGCTTAAAGTATGGTTGTTGTTGGTATTGATGTGGATATCTTCCTAGTTGTTGCAATGGTTGTTGGTAGTTTTTCCTAACCATTGGTTTGTTATATGGATAGTCTTGTGCGATGTGGTTAGTGTACTTTCTTTCTATCGTGCAATACTAGCTATTACAGCTCCCTTGATTCTGAGCCATTACGGGGAAAACATTTGCCATGTGGTCTCCTCTACAATTATAGCATCACTTCATCTAGAACATTCTAGGGGTTTGCCTGCTTGAGACTCCTAGATTTTGAGCTACTTGCTAATTCCTCAATCAATGTTTATGGTTTTGATGTGAAATTAGTAGAGTTGTTTGAATCCTTGTAGATTTTTGACAACTCTAATTCATCTCCCAAGTTATCCCCGATGTCAATACACATTCATACACACTGATCTATGGTTTTGGGTTCCTTTGAGTACACATATGATCTTAACTTTGCATTGAGCAAACCATCTACCACTTGGTTGGCTTGCATAGGTAGCTCTGGAATAGGGCATCTCTCAATGTATTGTCAGAACCTTCGTCTTGCTAGCCTAACTGTCTCTTGGGGTGTTTGTAGCTTAAAGCTATGGATCAAAGAGGAAGTATTATGTCGGATGCCACTCTTAGAGAACTCCATGATGAAGGCTTCTAGCAATTGGTTGATGTCCCTAAATTGACATTGATGTGGTGGTTGAAACCATGCCAGGGTAGTGTTCTTTATAGTTAGACCAAAAGCATTGTATTGAGTGAACAACTCATTAAGTTCAGATACATGGTCATAAACGTCACCAGTGCATCAAAATAATTCTTCATTGACTTTACCAATTGAGTTGGTCTCAATATCCTAGGATGTTCTCTAGGTCTAGGTGGATGAAATTCATTCATGCCTCTCTGGTGCCTAGGTCCCCTTGTTCTCTCTTGATCGGCTCTATGAGTCTCCCATCTTGATCTTTCTCTTCTTGAGGGGTTCAAAAACTCACTTCTAGCATTTCTCTAGACTTCTCATTATGATTACCTGGGATATTAGAGGATCTCGCTCCATGTTGACTATCCGATTCACGAGATCTCGGTGGAGGGAATACCAATTCAGTCTTCCACGTGTAGGCACGTCTTCCATGTTCCATGACCACAAACATCCTTTTAGATGAGTTATCTAAGTAGATCACCTTCCCTGGGGAGTCCGGGTCTTTGAACTCATAAATCATTACTTTGTCTACCTCACTCAATTTATCCAGTTTGAATCTCCAAAAGGCTTTGTCAATATCTCTATTCAAGAAAAGTTCTATGCCCTTATCATCTTGAGGAATCCACTCTAGTGTGATTATCCTTAATAGGATTGACTTAGCACGAGGTGTCCTAGGCTCTTTTCCAAGGTTTTTCTGCTCCAAGTCTCCTATTTTTGACTCGGGAATGATGATTCCAAACTCCTCTGTCCTATCACGTAAGCTTGTAACCATGCACACAATTCCTTGCTTATCCATGTAGGATCCCTATTCAAATATGATTGTTGAGTGTTCATTTCCAAAGGTTTGATCACGGTTTATGAGTTGGGCCATTGATCGCCTCAAACCATCCTCATAGATACAAGAATCTAAGTGGTTGGATCATATGTACTCTAATTGAGTCTTATAGGGACCTTCAAGGGTCTATAAATGAGCTAGACCCTGAACTGACTGTGGTTCATTCCATGCTAAAAGACACTTCTGAATCACTTGTTTATGAGCTTAATATGTAAGGGTATTCACTGAGCCACTAAGCGCATGACTTCGCAGTGTGATTGACACTAGCTTCAGATGACTTGATGCTTTGTATATTGTTGAGATATCAAGATCAACATGTGATGATCCACAGAGAGTTTGGGAAGGATATTGTAGTGATTGTGGTAAAGAACATCTTTTTAGAGATTGCCCCAAGAACCCCAACAAAGTTAACTCGAATGTGCAAATCAATGTGATATAAGTGATAGAGTCATCAAGGAGCGATAAGGAGTACACGGGGCCATTGAAAGCAATAACAAGGGCTAAAGTGAGAGAGACTTCAGATAACACCAAAGAAAATGATCAGTTTGACAAAGAATTGACCATATCCAAACCCTGACCCAAAGATGGAAGAATCGTAGAGAAAGGATGAAAGAAAAGAAACTGCAACAAAAGATGGAGAACGAGATATAATGAACAAGGCCAAGAAGAAAAACAAGAACTTGAGGAAACAATAAGATAGAAAAGCATAGAAAACAAGAGGTAGGATCAGTTCTGGCCGATCCGCCAAAAGAATTAGCCATGTGGATTCAGGCATATCAAGCGCGAATAAAAGCAAGACCAACCATTGAACAACACAAAAGGGAATACCCAAGAGGTGACTTAGAGAAAGAAAGATTGGAGATATGTAAGAAGTTAATCGAAGTAGCTCAGCAAACCTTAGAAAAACCTATTCAGCCATTGGCCAGCTCAAGAATTCCCGAAAAAGAATTTCAGGAATGTGTAACGACTAATAATTCCAGGGAAGGGAAGCAAGATGAGATCCATGATAAAGATTATTGTGAAAATGAAAGAGATGGTTCCATTATCCCTGAAGTAGATGGGGAATGGCCTAGAGATTTCTGGGCAAGAGTCCAAGAAGACAGATGGAAGAAAACGGAAGGCGCCGAACCCCCTTTTGAGGAGATAAAAGCGGATAACGGGCTTTAAGTGTCAATGGAAGGATTGAATTCAGAAGGATTATTGCAACTTACAATAGCAAAGATGGAGAGGATAGTGTGAAAACTTTGCCAAACTACATGGGAGAATATGAACATAACTCTGAATTATATCATGTTCCCTCAGTAAGGAGAAAGGAGCATAACCCATCAGTTCAGACCTCAGACATCATACACAATCTTAAAAAAGTAAAAATACCTTGTACTCTAACGTTGGAAGAACTCTTGAAAGTACAGCCGTAGTTAAAAGAGAAGCTCACTAACCTGTTAGAGACAAAGCCAGACAAAAGTGAAATACAGGATGAAGTAGCCGCAGTTAAAATCTCAGTCAATAAGGTTGGAGATTTCAGCGAGGGAGATGAAGGAAACACATGCCTCCCTATCACTTATAGAGGTTATACCACTAAAGCCATATTAGATTCAAGAGTGGGAGTAGGAATTGCTACCAAAGAATTTTGGGAAAAATGGGGAAAACCAGCTTTACGACCAACCAGAATGAAGATTCAAATGGTGGATGGGCACACAGAGCGACCCTTAGGACTATTGGAAAAAGTAATATTTACCACTTGCGAAGTGGAATTCGAGCACACCTTAGCAATCTGTCAATTTGAAAAGGCCAGCAATTATGAGATGATACTTGGAAGGCCTTTCATGAGAAAGCTCAAGGTAGTGCAAGATTTGGGAAAAGACACTGTATACTTGCAGCATGAGGGAACCACAACCAGAATAAATATCCATGCTTACACATATCAAGATGTTTCCTCTCTGCAATGGAATCCGATACATAAGAATAATATTGGAAAAAGTAATATTTACCACTTGCGAAGTGGAATTCGAGCACACCTTAGCAATCTATCAATTTGAAAAGGCCAGCAATTATGAGATGATACTTGGAAGGCCTTTCATGAGACAGCTCAAGGTAGTGCAAGATTGGGGAAAAGACACTATATACTTGCAGCATGAGGGAACCACAACCAGAATAAATATCCATACTTACACGTATCAAGATGTTTCCCCTCTGCAATGGAATCCGATACATAAGGAGGATGACAATCTATCGATTCATAGTATAGGTTCGAGTAACCAAACATGGATCAACGAAGATACTCATCTATGGATATGCCAGGCAAGGAAAAGGGAAGAAGAAAGGAGGCGAGGATGGCAGCCAAGACAGGGAGTATCTAGATCTGTAGAAGATCCGGCGTACATGCCCCAAATATTTCTAGAGAAGAATTCGAACCCCATGGTTGGATGGAAATTTTAGCTACACTTGATGTATGTGTAAACGAAGAAGTAATAACCATGAATGAATGCATTGATGAAGAAGGATATGATGTAAGTTTCTACATGGTTGTTCTCTAAGAAGCCGATGAAGGAGAAGTAATTGAAAAAGAATGGAAGGAAGATTATGAGAGCATTGAAATGGAACAGGAACCAATTGAGGCAGAAAGTGAAAATCAAAGGGTAAGTGTCATAACTAACGAGTCAAACCAAGGAATGACATAAAGGGAAGAAAATGAACCAGACAAAGAAAAGAGGGAAGAAGAAAACAGACCTCAAGACCAATTCGAAGTGTCCGAGCACTTCAAGAAATATGAGGTAGAGGAGAGGAAGATTGCAATTTAGATGCCAAAACAGGAAGCAAGATCAGGAATAGCATACTACGATAGAGAACAGACCAAGAAAATGATATTAATTTTGGAGGAAGGAGAAGAAAGGTGCACTTTTATAGGACACGATGTCTCATTTGAGGAAGAACAAGAGTTAATACAACTCATAAGAGAATATAGAGATGTCTTTGCATGGACATATAAGGATTTGAAAGGTGTAGATCCTTCTATTTTCGCCCATAGAATCCCTATGACAACGAAAGCCAAGCCTTCCAAACAAAGACCATACACTTATAACGATGTTTATTCGGCAAAAATTAAGGAAGAGATAGATAAGCTATTGGATGCGGGCTTCATTTATGAGATCAAACACACGGAATGGGTATCACCTTTAGTGGTCATGGCAAAAAAGAATGGCAAGTTAAGGGTGTGCATTAATTTGAAAAAAGTGATGCCTTTTGGTCTAACTAATGCCCTAGCCACTTTCCAAAGGTTGATGTGCCATGTGTTCAAGGAGTTCTTGAGAAAGAGTATGGAGGTATATGTGGATGATTTATGCACTTATTCAGCTATACAATTAGAACATATCCCAGAACTAAGAAAGATATTTGCCAAATGTTGACAGTATAGAGTCTGCCTTAATCCGAAAAAATGTGTCTTCATGGTCCGACAAGGGAAGATATTAGGACACATTGTCTCTAAAAATTGAATTTCCACAGATGAAGACAAAATCAAAGTGATTCTGGATTTGGCAAGACCAAAAAACCACCAAGGAAGTGCAAGAATTTATGGGACATTGTGGATACTACCGTAGATTTATTCACATGTATGCCATAATTGCTAGGCCCCTTTATGGACTATTGACTCAGTTTATTTGGATGGAAGAATGTGAAAAGGCTTTCAACGAATTGAAGGTTCGCTTGAGTTTACCACCCATCCTCAGAGTGCCTGATTGGAATAAACCATTTCATATTCATGTAGATGCATCCAAGTTTGCCATTGGATGCATCTTAGTGCAGCCAGTAGATACAGGAAAGCTAGACCACCCTGTAGCCTATGCCAGTAGACAATTAAACCAAGTAGAGCGCAATTATACCACTACGGAGCGAGAAGGTTTAGGAATGGTGTATGAGGTAAAGAAATTTTGACACTACTTATTGGAAAACAAATTCAAATTCTTCATCGATCATCAAGCCTTACTATACCTAGTCAATAAGCCTTGTAATACAGGATGACTAGTGCGATAGTTTCTATTGTTAATGGAATTTGATTGTGAAGTAGTAGTCAAGAAAGGGAATATGCATATCCGAGCAGATCACCTGTCGAGAATGACACATGGAGAACCCCCCCACAGGAGTACTAGATGATCTACCGGATACTTATCTCTTCAATCTAGAAGTATGTCCACAATGGGCAGAAAAGTTGACCCCCATTCTCACATACGGACCTCAACATAGGATCACTGACAACAAAAGCCAAGAGCTATGGCAGACTAAAGATCTCCACATCATAGCTAGAAGCTTATACCACCAAGATTCAAGTGGGCTACTTATGAGATGTGTGGAGGAAGAGGATCAAGAGATGTGGCTTCAAAAAAAAACATGTAAATCAATGGAAAACTCATCGAAGTGTGGACGGAACATGACAAAAATTGAAGAGATTAGGTATATATTGGCCTACCATGCAGAGGGATACACATTACTATGTATCTACCTATCTCACTTGTCAGGAAAGAACGCCAGAAGAGAACTCTACTCTATGTTACTCTACCATAGCACCAAGGTGGAGTATGCCTCTGGTAAATTTCTTGAAAACTTGGGAGTACCCAGAAGGAGCTAAGTTAGCAAGAAAATGTTTCCTCAAAGAGCAAAGCAAGGATTATGTTCTTATAGGAAAACAACTTTTCAAGAGAAGAAGGGATGACCATCTACGAATGTGCATTCATGAAGATGAGTATGTTTCTATCCTAGAGATGGCTCATACGGGAGCCACAGGAGGACATTTCTGCAGATAAAACTCCAAAAATGATTCTCTTCGCTGGAATGTGGTGGCCAACTCTACATCAAGATGCAGCCACTTACGTCCAAAGATGCGATACATGTCAATGAACAAAGTATCCAATTAGAAGAGATGAAATGCCACTAAAGTCGATGATGAGTTCTAGAGCGTTTACCAAATGGGGGATAGATTTTGTAGGACCTATTAGCCCACTAGCTAAAGGGTCCCATGCTGAGTACATAATTGTAGCAACGGATTATTTGACCAAATGGGTAGAAGCCAAAGCAACCAAGAAGAATGATGCAAGCACTATGGCTAAGTTTCTCTTTGAGAACATATTCACTAGGTTTGGATTGCCAATTGAAATTGTGAGTGACAGAGGCACACACTTTGTCAATGAAGTAATAGAAACATTGATGAATGAATTCTTAGTGATTCATAACAAATCAGCCCTTTATCACCCACAAGCCAATGGGTAGGCTGAAAGTTCGAACAAAATCTTGTGTACAATCCTTACTAAGATTGTTAACAATGGAAGATCAAATTGGGACAAGCAATTACATCACGCTATATGGGCATTCTGAGTAGCATACAAAACAGCCATAGGAACTACTCCGTTTAACCTAGTGTACGGACAAAACGCGTCTTACCAATTGATTTCCTAGTACCTACTCTTAGAGTAGCCTTAAATTATGAATGGACTAGACATGAGTTATCGACTCAATTAGACCAAATCGAAAAGTCACATGAAACAAGATTAGAAGCAATGGCAGGTATATACGCTGCAAAAAGGCGACAAAAGGCATATTTTGATGCTCATATTAAGGATAAGAATCTAAAGGGAGGAGATTTGGTCCTGGTTTATACTTTGAAGCAACATGCAAAGAAACTACAAAAAAGAGGATATGGCCCCTTGGTGATCAATCATATATCCACCAGTGGAGCCATCAGCTTAGCAACCCTAGATGGAGAAGTATTGCCAAACTATATAAGTAGTTGTCGAGTAAAAAAGTATTTAGAGCCATTGACATAAGAAATACTGTCACGACTTCTAACAACAAAAATAGGCGAGAAGAGGATGAAAAAATACAAGAAGAAGCAAGACAAGAAGCTCTAGAACGAATAAGAAAACGGAAGGAATGGATGAGAGAGAGGGAAGAATATGGGCTAGGAGAGGAACTCATCCCAATGGCTAATTTTAGAGCCTCTCAAAACCTAGGACATCCAACGAAGCAACCATATTTGAACTTGGGAGTAGGAATAGAGGAGTACCATTTGGTGGATGCTCTCATTGACACAGGAGCAACTATTAGCTGCATCAAATCTTCTTCGACTCATAAGCTCAAAGAACAATTACGTCCATCCAAAGCACGTCTGATTGGAATAGGGGGAAAGGTTACTAAATGCATAGGCGAGATTACATTGTCACTACACCTAGGAAATAACACGATGTAACAAAAACTCTTTGTGTGTCATGATCAAGATTTATTAGAAGAACTTGTGTTAGGCCAAGATTGGATATATGAATATGAGGTGACTATCCAATTAGCCTTGGGCTACATATCAGCCAAGATAGGGCACTGTGAAGTATTTAGTGTGTTAGAAGAATGACCTACCAAAGCCAAGTGTATAGGCCCCAGAGATCAACTACTCATGCATGACGATGATTGTACATTCACCTCTACTATGGAACCTCCACCACCAAGTATTTCATGTGAGGGTACACAAATTCTTAATCTTACGCACCATCCTAGGCTAGTGGGCCCCTCTACTAACATTGTTTCCATGAAAAGCCCTAGGGAGGAATCGCACACAAGCATGACTAGTCAACATAATCACCCCGAACTTTCTTGCATCATAATATATCCCATTCCAGGCACTAGACAAGCTTAGATTAGAAAAGATTAGGTAACAACGTATCATCAACAACACCGCCATTATCTACATAGAAAACAACAACAGTACAAGGACACAAGGCAAGTTGGACCCTGAGGTCCACAAAGGATTGCTCAATTATGGATACCAAAGAAAGTGATTGCTGCTCAACCTTCTAGGACACAAATATGGGCCCCAAAATCATATGCTCCAATGATAATCACCAAAGGCAAGACGTCGGTACAAAAGAAGGATCAGTACTACATGAAAATGAAGGATCAAGAAAGATGCAACGACTCGAAATTGAAGAAACAAAAATACTCAACAAGAACAACTCAAGCATATGAAGCACTAGCAAAGAAAAAGAACAACGTGAAAATTGCACCAAGCACCAGAAACGATGGAGATACAGTCAACCATAGAAAAATAAAACAGTTCTAGATGCCTAAATGCCAATCAATCTGCATACATCGACTTGGCACCTCAGCTCGCACACACTTGAGTTCCAAAAACCTCGAGCATGCATAATAGGGCCACATTACAAGGCCATGCATTCGAACCTAATTCTTCTTCTACTTGATAGTGAATCACATTTCCCTCTCAGGGAATAGGAGAGCACTTGTACAATAATCCGAAGGAAAATAATTAAAGATACAATAAAAGCGTCGGCTAGGTACTAACGCTTTTGTTTTGTTTCAGAAAGAAATAGAAAAAATATATGTGTAAAGAAAAATCCCAGGTACTGCCTTTCTCACACCCACGAGAAAAGGACGACACAAGTCACTCGGAGTGTTGCCAAATTCATGAAAGCTACGTGGAGGATAACTCATGC
>CM035437.1:44695170-44702670 GCA_020310875.1 Ceratopteris richardii | reverse complement strand
GGCTGCCTTTAAAAGGCGCCTTCCTCTTTAATGCGATGCATTTGGACCATCGGATCGAGGCCCGATCCAAAGGCCAGAAAACGAACGCGCCCAATCTTCCATGGATTCAAGCGAGACCGTCTGATCAAGGAGCCAATCCAACAGTTCATTGCAAAAGGAGTTTTTTCTCATCATTGCTTTGTTCCCAACCATTTGATCTCAAGCCAATCCAATGGTCCACATTCATAGACGCCTTGACTTTTGGCATTTAACATTGGCCCTTAGATCTTTGAAGAATCTAACGGATCTAAATGTTTTTCGACTTTTCCAAAACCATTCTTTAAAGAAATCCACTGATTTTACATGGTTTTTGGATCTTTGACCAGACAAAAACAAGGGAAGCCTATGCCTAGCCTATGTGATTGAGGGACTAGACTGTGGCCACCACCCTCTTCTCATTGGTCCATCACTAATCACTCCTCAAGCTAAAAGGCCCATCCAGGGTTCACCTTTTTTCCTAATGCTTCTGTCGACGTGCACCTTCAATGGGACTTTAGAACTCTTGATATTCCTTGCTTCACCTTTTCTGCATAGAATCTAAGTCACTCTTCTTGCACCTTGCAAATGACTCTCTGTGTCACGTGCACTCTCTGTGTCTCTTGCACTTCCCTTAGTCCAAACTATGCTCACCTTGCTTAGACTCCAAAAAATAATGTCTTGCCTTGATTTGAATGTCGTTTCACGTACGCTCTTAACTGCTAAAGTATCTTGGTGCTCAATTTGATGCCCCAAGATTGTCTCCAAAAGTGGGTAGCCAACGAATCCTTGTTTTGTCTTGTAGTGACTTTAGACTGAAACAAAAAAATTAATTGGGGGCCATACTTTCACTTATGCGACGTTGCCGCTTCACATACCTTCATTAGGGGAAATAATGAACCTTGCATGGGCCTTTTAGATTAAGGAGGGATTAGTGATTGACCAATGAGAAGAGGGTGGTGGCCACAGTCTAGTCCCTAAATCACATAGGCTAGGCCTAGTCTTCCCTTGTTTTTTTGTGGTCAAAGAGCAAAAAACTACATAACACTCATGGTTTTCTTCACTTGAATGGTTTTCAAATTTTTGGAAATGATTTTTAGCCCTTGGATTGACTCCAAAATTCAAAGGTAGAGGCGAAAGGACAAAAGTGAAGGCACCTTTGCTTTATGACACTTGGATTGGCTTTAGATATTGTGGCTAAGTTCAAATGAAGCTTCAAATAGGCGCCTTTGCTTTAGGACCCTTGGATGGGGCTTAGATTTGAGGGCTCTCAATGGGATTTGAGCGCCTTCAATTTGGGCCTTTAGATGGAGCCTTGATCCAATGGCTAAGATGGTTGCCTATGATGATCTTGGGCGCCTTTCGCTCTCCCCCCTTAGATCGAAAGATGATCGAATGGCTCACGTAACCCGCGTTGGGAAGATCAGCCCCAAATCCAGATATCCATCCGATTTGACTCAATCCAAGGGCCTAAGATTGTCCAGAGAGTGCCCAAAAAAGCTTGCTTGAATAGGACAAAACTCCCACGAATTTTTTTACCTTCTCTCTTTCGAGGCCCTTCAACTTAATCTAAGCCATTGAATTCAAATATCCAAGGGCTCAAAACACTTCAATTTAGTAATTTAAATATGAAAGCTATCAAATACTATTTTATTTGAAAATACCACTTATGGTTTTGTATGCTCTCTCAAACCACTAGATTAAGCATTTTAATCCCTAAAAATTAGGAATCCTTACAAGGCCCATGCAGAGTCCATTTTTCCCCTAATGTCACATTTTGCCTTTTAATTCTTCAAATATGCACCTAAGAGGGGGTTCATCTAAACCTTCCAAACACTTTGAACCTTAGAGAATTACAGAAATACCTCTACAACATGCAACCAACTTTCTACCCTTTGTGAACAATTAATTGTGCACTACCTATGCACCTTTACATCTGACTTTGAACGCTTTGAGTTCATCCATGTTGACTTTGACTTTGAACATGTTGACTTTGATCGTTTTGACTTTGATCATTTGACTTTGATTGTGGTTGACTTTGATCGACATGACTTTTATGGGCTCAACAGTTGCCCACCACCTAATGGGATCTCTGTCCTAGAGTGCTACAATCAAAACTCGGAGCAGAGATGACACCATGATTCCTCTTCTACAAAAGCTTCAAAAGGACACTTGATCAGCTACCAAGTCCACCAGGAGCAGTAGAAAAAAAACACTAGAGAAGAACCAAAAGTGGAAATTTTGCATAGAAAAGAAAAGGATGGACAATGGAGGGTAGGAATGAGGGGGAGTGGAGGCTGAGGGAGTTAAAATTGATAGGGCATGGAGGGGGAAGGATGGGGATGGGTAGAAGGGTAAAGGGAGGGTGAGGGAGTAGGATTATGGGATCTGGAGAGGACCGAAATGATAAAACAGTAAAGCGACAGAGGGTGCACATGGGAAATTGTGAAACATGTGGAAAAATAAGGTGAGAATAGACCATATGGACCATGTGCATAATGAAAAACACGTGAGAAATGTGCTCAAAACATGTGGGGGTTGACCCAAAGTCAGACACAAGGTAGGATTTTGGAAAAACTAAGGTAAAAAATAAGTCTCGAGGTGTCAAAATACATGAAAATGACCCCAAGTTTGAAAAAAATGGTCATCCGAGGCACAATCTAAAGCCAGAAGCATTGGACCATGGAAAATAAAAAAATGTATATATTTTAAGTATTTATATTATGATATATATATAGTTTTTTCTTTTAAATGCACGTGGGGTGGGCAGAGTTTAAAATAAAAAAGAAAAAAGTAAACTAAATATAAATAAATAAATAAATAAAATAAATACAAATAATTTAATAAATAATTAAAATAAAGAAAAATAAAAATAAAAATAAAAAAATAAAAAAAATAAAAAGTTAATGCACGGGGGGAAGGGAAACTTAAAATAAAATAAAATAAAATAAAAATAAAAAATAAATAAATCAATATTTAAAATAAGTAAAAAACAAAAAATAAAAAAAATAATAAAGAAATTACACATAGAGGGGGATCAGGTGGGGGGGAAGAGCGAGAGAGGGAGAGAGAAAGAGAGGGTTTTTTTTTCATTTTGGAAAAAATAAATGTAGCCTTTAGGGGGCTTTCGTTTTTGTTGTTGTTAAAAATACCCTAAAAATATAAAAAATGCTAATAGAATCCAAAAAAAATAAAAAAAAACTGCAAAAAAATCTGGAAAAATCTCAAAAAAAATCCCAATATTTCTAGGCCAATTTCCCACTAAAATCCATAGAGAGGTTCCTTTATTTTTTCACATTATCAAGAAAATGGCATTGAAAAAGATGAAAAAATACTAGAAAAAAATTCTAAAAATGCCTTAAAAATTCCCAAAAATTTCCTAAAAAAAATTTTCTTATACGAAGGTTGTGAAATGGCTTCTAGGTTTCATAAAAATCAAGGAACAAGCATTAAAATGATTAAAAACAACTAAAACTTGAGCAAAATGATATGAGAAGGCTATGTATAACCTGGACAGATTTTGCAAGTTCTAAGTGATCCATAAATCTTTAGTTGTTGTGCTAATGATAGGCCTTGAGCCTTGATATGGTGACAAAGAGAAACCCTTTGCCCTCCATAATCTCCAATTGTACTGCACTTCATTTGCTTCATCTTCTTTTTGGGCATACTGACCATCTGATAGGGCCACCTTAAATCCTTCATTAGAATACTATCTCCTCCATATTGCATCTTTTGTATCTTTGTTTCAGCTACTGTGTGACGTAATCTGCAAAATGTCATTTTTTTCTATTCCAGCTTCTTCATCCAATGGAACCCTCTGTTTCCAAAGACTTGTAGGTACTCCTACCACATCCTTGTAAAGCCCTTCACTTACTATCATAAAAATTGACATAATAGATGATATCCATACCATTATCCATAACAAAGTGGCCATTGATATATGATTTGAAGTAGCTTCATCACTGCTGCACTAAAGGGCTTTTCTTTTCTTCTCTCTTCTATGGCCTTTGACTGAGATTGTTTCACTCAAATCAGTAACCTGAATGATGTCCTCTTTTTCTTCATAGACTTCCTCTCTACTTGAGTTTGGAAAAATTCCATAGCAAGAAGATGGGTCTTCTGCATGGAGCCAAGCCAATATGTTTTCTTCTTCACATAAATTTGCTTCTTCATATAAATTTGCTTCTTCATATAGATCTGCCTCTAGGTTATCCAACAATTCTTCTTCCATATAAATACCAATTGTCTGCATCATGCTGGTATGTCTTTGATTGTCTAGTCCTTCCTCTAAAAATATCTGCTGCAACTCTTTTCCCTCTTGCTTACCACATTGTGTCCTTACCCCGGTCATGGAGCACATTGGCATGCCTTAACCAAGGTCTCCCAATCAATAGGGGGAAACTTCCTTCTACCTGTGGCAACCTTAAGAAAACAAAGTCCAAGTTAAAGATTATACCTTGTATCTTGATTGGGACTCTGGGGACCACTCCCATAGGCCTTACTATGCTTTGGTCTGCCAATATTACAGTGAAGTTGGCAGGTCTTGAAGGTTGTAGTCCAATCTTTTTCATGGTATGTTCAGGCATCAAGTTAATGCCAGAACCGCCATCTATAATGACTCCTTGAAACTCATGTGTTTTGATAGTGACTGTTAAATGAGGACTCTTATAATCTGTGAGGGGTGCTTCCCCTACAATTTTATCTTTATGCAGGACAGTAGTCTTTGCTGCTAAACTTGTTGTGGAAGCCTCATCAATTATCTGCAAGAGTTCTGACCTGAATTTCCCATCCATCTTTATTAAATCAAAAATACTGACCTCTTTTTTCATGGACTTGAGTAGTATTGAAGCTTCTGATTCCTTAAGAGCATGGGCTCCAATTGACTTATCAAACTTCTCATGAGCCCTGTTGAATGTGTGTCCAATGGCATCACTGGTACCTATGAGATTTTCTTTTTGCCTTGTATCTGCACATGTGGTGGCTTTGTCTTCACATGTCTCTTTGTCTTTATTCAATCCATTAATCATTGATTCTTGACCCATTTCTACTTGAGCCTTCCCCTTGCTTCTTGTCTGCACTGTAAAAGATTCAATTTCTTCTAATTTCACCACTCTGGTAGATGGTGATGGCACATTGACTTGATCTACCATTTCTACTTTGCGCACAGAAATCATTTGAATGTGGGGCCCAGATGAAGTTTCTTGGTTCTTAGGACAATAATTAGTGTAGTGGTCTCTGGCCTCTAGGCAGTTCCTGCAAGGAGGGGCATTTTCCGATAGAGTGCACCGACTTTGGTAATACCCACATTCTCCACATCTGAAACAAATAATTGGCCTCCTTGGCCCATTTCCAAAGCTATCCCTATGTGGAGGGTTGTAATTATTACCTTGATTGGGTGTTGCTCCCATTACATTGGTTGGTGGTAGGGCTCCTCCATGTGTCCAATATGTTGTTGCAAGCATTCCTCTTGAGTGACATCCATGGGCCTCATGACCAGCTTTCCTGCATAGCTGGCAAGTTATACTTAACAATGGACATTCACTTACCACATGACTCTGCTTACTGCACATGGTACACCATAGTCCACTTTTGATGCCACCTCCCTTGAGTTCCTACAACTCCTGTCGAAGTTGAGCCATCTCTTCTGCTTCGGCTTCCTCTTTCTTTTGTAGCTTCAATGCTTCAATTTCCCTCCTCAACTGAGTCACAGCACTCTACTCCTCTTTATGGGGCTTATTCCTTTTTAAGCTCTCAAGCTCTTTCCTTAGCTGAATTATTGGGTCTTCAAGTTCTGTAGCATATGACAAATTGGAAGAGCTCGCCCCATACTGCTATCTAATTTGTTCCAATCTTGTAGCTGTATTGATAAATTCTTCTATTGTTGCTGTCGGTAAAACTCACTCCTTTATTTTACATTGTGTTGATATGGGAAGTGGTTTAGCAAGCCACTTCTTGAAAAAAAAATCATGGGGAGGGTCTGGCAGTTTGGCCATTAATATGTTAGCTCTGGTAACAAATTCTAGGAAGGTCTCCCCAGGACCTAGTCTTAAATTTTTTAATTCTTCAATAATATTTTCAATTGTGTTCCCTTGTTGGAATTGTGTCCTAAATGCTTTCTTCATCAATTCCCATGTGATGAAATGGTTGTCAGCAAAATTACTAGACCACTTGTCTGTTAGAACTTCTAATGTTGTAGGGAAAAGAATCAAAAACATGTCCTCTCTTCCCATCAGACCCCTTGTTTTACATCATGCTAAGAATCTCCTAATGTGCTCATCTCGGTCTTCTTGTGCTAGCCCTCTGAAGGATGGAAATTTGATATTCAATCTAAAAAGTAAAGTTTCCAAACCTACCTGGGTTGCCATATTCTTTACTAATGATGTCGATGACAATAGACTTTTTGATCTTCGAATAACCTTCCTTCTTGTTGCTTTGCAAGGGACCCTCAAGCTTTGAGACCGGGTTGCAGTCATGAGATGTTCATACTCCTCTTAGTTTAAGAGAATTCCAATGGAAGAAAGATTACCTCTTAAGGTAGTACAGTATTGTCGATAGCCTTGAACTCTTCTATACTTTGCAATTTGCTTCTCCTATGCTCAAATCTCCTTGTGGTCCCATCGTGCGTGCAAAATTTTGTTCGGGGATTCTTGTGCAAAAAAGGATTTGAGTGTTTGTAGGAGAATGGAGAGTGAGAACAAGAGAATTAATGACACCGAAAGCTTCTGATAAATTAGGAAGAGAAGAATACAAGCTCATACATAAGCCAAATGCTCTGCGCAATATATCAAAGACTAAATAATGCTCATGAAACAAGATTACAAAGTACTTACAATTTGCCGCCGACCTCTACACCAGACCTCCACCTTCTCCAAGATTGCCCTTGTGCACACCTTGCACCAAGCTTCCAATAAGGGGAGAGATGGACACCTTCTGTCGACGCGCAACCTCAATGGGACTTTGGAACTCTTGATATTCCTTGCTTAACCTTCTTTGCATACAATCCAAGTCACTCTTCTTACACCTTTCAAATGACTCTCTGTGTCCCGCACACTCTCTGTTTCTCTTGCACTTCCCTTAGTCCAGAACATGCTCACCTTGCTTAGTCTCCAAAGAATAATGCCTTTCCTTGATTTGAGTTTCGGCCATGTACGCTCCTAACTACTAAAGTATCTTGGTACTCACTTTGATGTCCCAAGATTGTCTCCAAAAGTGAGCAGCCAACGAATCCCTGTTTTTCAATGTAGTGACTTTAGAGTAAAACAAAACATTGTAATTGGGGACCATACTTTCACTTCTGCGTACGCTGCAGCTTCACATACCTTCACATTTTTCCTTTTAATTCTTCAAAAATGCACCTAAGAGAGGGTTCACCTAAACCTTCCAAACACTTTTAAAAACACTTTGAACCTTAGAGAATAACAGAAATACCTCTACAACCTGCAACCAACCTTTTTGCAAATATACCCTTTGTGAACAATTAATTAT
>CM035437.1:44675170-44685170 GCA_020310875.1 Ceratopteris richardii | reverse complement strand
TTTCAGATCCAGAAGGCGGGACAAATTTGAGAGGCGAATTCACTAAAAACCTTATATATGAGCTTTCTTTCACATCATCTGGCCTATCATGGTGAACAGCTATTTGATAACGTTTATACAATGCAAATTCTTCTGGGTCAAAAGCTGATCTCTTCATCCGAACCTCAAGAATACGTTTGGATCGTATGCCCCTTGATATGATATGTGAACCACATTTACCCTGCATTCTGCTACTAAGGACCTCCTTGTCAACTCTCTTACTAGAGTACAACGATTCTTTGTCCTGAATGCCCAATTTGTCTGAGTCTTGAATTAAAAAATTGAGGTGTCCATTGCAGGCTTCCACTTCATATCCATATAATCTAGCACCACCCTGTAACTTTGATGCAAGTACCTCAGCAAACAAACAAGGAGAGACCTTATTTCTAGTATCCTGCTTTTTGCTTGCATAATCAACAGCTTGCTGCAAAGCTTCGATGTATGTGTCAGCTTCTTTATGCTTTGATAGCATAGCTGCAACCGAGAAGGCAACATTGCAAGAGTACCCAACTCGTCCTGCTGTTGAAGTCTTTATACGTTTTCTCATTGCTGGGTGAACTTTTTGCACAACTATGGATGAAATCTTTAAATCGCGAGGAAGCAAACCGGTCTCATACAGTGAATCAAGAGCATTCTGAACAGCATTACAAAGTTTCTTTGTGATGTTATCTACATCATTAGATGTCGCAACTGAGTCTGGTCCCCTGGGACTATGATCAGATTTAACATTGCAACAAAGCTTTTCTGAAGGCCTATTTGGTACGAGATCATCTACCTTAGTTGGATTCTCCAGGTCAGAAATACTTGAGTCTTCCCTCGTTGAGGATAATGGCCCATCATATGTGCCATCCAAATATCTGTAACCATTAAGTACCAAAATGTCATTCATGCCTCTCAATATAAAGTCCTCAACACAGAACTTCAACAGCCTTCTTTCCTTTATCAGTCCAATTAGCATCTGTTCATGCTCACCAGTGATATTACCAAACCCTGCCCAAAGTATTCGCACCATACATGTGATACATCTCAAACAAAGACTACATTCAACTTGGCTCCTCCCAACACACACGATTACTTGAATGCAATAGCATCAACTGGGAGACATGAGCAACTCAATGGCAAGAAACTGTAACTAGATCCTGTCATGCAATTAATCAAAGACTAATAAAGGATGATGTTTCATTCAATAACCTGCTTGAAAATCTGTGCAATGGATCCATAGACCTTAATACTCCGTGTCACCAAACCCTTTGCAAGTACAGCATTAAGTTTGCATTTGGGAGTGCAATAAAAATGGAGAGATTCTACAGAGACCATGCCTTGAAAAGATCATATCTTATGCCATCAGTCTCCTCACTAATCACTTCATAGCATGCAGCAGATAGGTCTAGATTAAGAGTGACATTGTGCAGTCTCTACAGCAAGTCATGCTTTTCATACTGAAATCTAATTTGAATCATGTGGGAAGCATGTGCGACAGTAGTTCCACACAAGGTTGGATATAGAGAAACAAGTGCGGTATAGAAATGGCAGAAATAATGTTTAACTAATGACGACAGCAGAGAACACAAAATGATAAAACAATTCAGCCCAAAATAGAAAGCATGAACAAAGTGAATAGATCACAGGGGCTGGGGACACATTATGTACAAATAAAATCGTTTTCACATCTCATAGCACTGGATAACCTTTGAGGGACTAAGGTCCATATCTTCCATACATCATCAAAGACAGGCGACAATGCTAAATTTGCAATCTCAAATTTCTAGCAAAGACTTCCTTTATCCATACAGCAACAGATTCACAACATGGCAGCCAGACGGAGATAAATTCGTGGGCACATGCTCCTTTTTTACCCTAAAAGAGGGAGCATCACCCAGGCTTCTTACAGGAAACCCACAGTAATGGGTGACTTTTGATATGATGGTAACACCAATTCTCACCTATGCTGCAGGCTGCAGCAGTGTGACTAAAAGGTTTGTAATTGGATGCATGCACACAATTAGAAAGTATGTAAGCATTGACAAGATGGTGACAGACTCAGGATACTTTTATCTATTTCAGATTTTCCTGTTTTCTATATTTTAGGATGTGTGCGCGCATGTATGTATATAAATATTCATGTGACCTCTTTCTCTCTCTTTAAATTGACCTCAAGGTAAGGTCCTATCCTCAAGAGAGAGCTTGAGAATTGTAAAAGTATATTATATAGTTGTGCAAAAGCTTATGTTTAATTTATAAAATCCTGAACTTGTTTAAGGTGTGTTCAAAGAATCTTAAAGCACCGAATGGAATGTTAAGGACCGAACCAAATGGAACCTTAAGGCTTATCAATGCGCAAACCAGTCAACTATGATCTTACGACTAATTTATTAGTGAATTTTTAAATGCTAAGATTTTGAAACCCTACTTAAGGCTTAGAGTGAAAAGTTCATTAAAATTATATATATATATGTGCTAGAAATTAGAAACCTTAAAACATGTAGAGAAATAGAATAATGTCCATATCCATAGTGATTCTATCACTTAATGGACTAAGAGACATTTAGGCACAAAGATGATTGAGAATAGGCAAATGCCTAAGTTTCCTATGTATGTGGAAAACTCCCTATCAAATGCAATTTTCTCATTTGGAGTCATGACACGATTCATGTACATGTTGTTCATGTGCTACGAATTCCATTGAGCACACAATTATGGACCTTTGAAGTAAGGATAGAAAAGAGCAATGAAGCTAAAAATGAAATGTGATAAAAATCTTCATCATGGCTCACTAACTCTAAGACATCATGCAACCTACAATGTAGAGTTTAAACAAACATGTAACTACCTTTGCCGGGTGGCTACTTTACAGACATGCTCTCCTTGGAGAAGTATACTTTGTAACACGCTTTGAGCCTATTCGAGCACTAACAATAAATCAAATGAAAAGAAGTGTTAAAATATAGATGAATAGCCTGAACGATACAAGGTTATGATCTCGACAAAATTGTTAGCCAAGTCTCAAGTAGGAACAATGCATAATTGCCAATTGGTAATAAAAAATAGAAAAATAAAACAACCAAAATGAGGCACTAGAACTCTTTCATATATAACAATACTTGCATGATATAGTAGGACCAAAGATCCTTCTATTAATGGTTTAGCTCATAAGTGTTTGTCATGAAGTTTTTTCTCTGCCACTTGCTTACAAAAGCTTCTCGTCTTTTTATGTGCAGATCAATATTTTTCATTCATATCATCCCTAATTAATAATTATAAACTCAAAAGAAGCAAGAAATTATTTGTCATAAGTTAAGGAAAAAGGATTTTCCCTTGCAGTACCCCTTTTGTGGTTTAGTATGGCCAAATAACTCCGATCAATCATCATAGCCCTTGGAAATGCAACCTGGTGATTCAAAGAAAGCTTGCATAGTAGATTCATTAAAATTTTATTACAGCTTTTTGCCCATCCATTACCACTCGGCAGTATGCACAAGTTTTTTTGTGATGTTGCACCTGTCAAAAATGTGTTGCAAAAGTTGATTTGCGAAGTAGGTGCCTCTATGACATGCAATTTCAAAAGGACACCCAAATCTTGAAAAGATTTGTTTATACATGAATTCTGCCACTATTGCTATCTTGATGTTTGAAGTGGCTTTTGCTTCTACCCATTTCGTAGGATAACATGCAGCCATTAATATGTACCTTTTGTTCCCAAGTTGACCAATTAGTCAGATGGGTCCAATGAAATCAAGAACTATCCCTTGAATGCTTGCTATATTGTAATCACCAACGGTTGAAAGTCTTGCCTTGTAGGTAAAGGCACGCACCTTTAGCACGTGTCACATGTTTTCGCAAATTCGGTCATGCCTCTGAAAAGATGAGACCAAAAGAGCCCTTTGTGCAAGAGCTAGTGCACCAAGTCCTCTCCCTTGAGGCATCCTTTACGATGTGCTGCTTTAAGCAAAATGGTTACTTCTTGTGGGTACACACATCTACATAAGATTCCATCTAGGCAACACCTAGTAAAGCTTGTCCTTAATGAAGGAAAATGACTTAGTTTTGAAGGAAAACTTTCTTTTTTTTCTTACGGCAATGAGGCTAAACACCTTGCAGGCTTTTGCCCCTTAGCTGTCCTTGACACCTCGTCTTCCATGTAATGTTCTCTACCTGGTTTTGAATTTCAAATCATATTCTTGAATAGCATTAATTAGTTCCATATTCTATCCACTACCCTTGGCTGATAAGTTAGTGATTAAATATCTTTGAGGCTGATGATCATAAATGATATGAATTGCACACCCAAGAGATCGCATTTGAACATTTGTAACAAGAATACAATGGCCAAACCTTCTCTTTTGGTGGTACCCTAATTCCTCTCAACCTTGGTGAGTAACCCACTTGTATATGTTATGGGTTGGTTCACTTTCCATTGTGAAGATGGTTGTGCCGATACTGCAACCAATGCATGAAGGCTGATAATTAGTACCATATTCTATCTACTACCCTTGGCTGATAAGTTAGTGATCAAATATCTTTGCGGCTGATGGTCACAAATGACTATGAATTGCACACGCAAGAGATAGTTTGAATTTTTGTAACAAGAATACAATGGCCAAACCTTCTCTTTTGGTGGTACCCTAACTCCTCTCAACCTTGGTAATCCACTTGTATATGTTATGGGTTGGTTCACTTTCCATTGTGAAGATGGTTGCACCGATACTGCAACCAATGTATGAAGGCTCGCATCTGTATGTACATGGAAGCTCAAAGACCAATTAGGAACAGTTAGAAATGGTACAAGCAATAGTACATAACCTTAGTTTATGCTCATTGAATGCATTTTCTGCTTCGCAAGCCCATGAGAATGACTCTTCCTTTCTCGTGAGCCACGACAATGGTTTAGCTATTTCTGAATACATTCTAGTAGATCTCATGTGATATCCAACATGGACTAAAAAACTTTGGTACTTCTTGGGACTATGTGAGATTAAATCTCATGGACAATATGGAAGACACCTAAGTAAGGTGAACAATTATGCCTTAGGTAGATACTATGAGGCCCACCAAGTGTCTTTAGTGACCAAAAAATTACATTTTGCAAGGTTCAATTTCAGACACTAGTTGAAGATTTCTTTCAAATTTGCCAAGTGTTAATGAAAATCTTCCATCACTGCACTCTCTCTTCTTCCTGAGAAAATGGTCATACATGAAAAAGAACGTCGTTAACCATTTACCAAGTATGAAATACATAATACATCACATGGTTGAATGAAGCAGGAGCATTCTTGAGGCCGAATCCCATCTTGGTGTAGACATAGGTGCCCCATGGATTGACAAAAGTTGTTTTGTCTCGATCCTCAAGATGAATAAAAATATGGTTGTAGTCGTTGGACCCATCAAGAAAACTCTAAGTATGCTTGCCTACCTCTTGAGGCCGAATCCCATCTTGGTGTAGACATAGGTGCCCCATGGATTGACAAAAGTTGTTTTGTCTCGATCCTCAAGATGAATAAAAATATGGTTGTAGTCGTTGGACCCATCAAGAAAACTCTAAGTATGCTTGCCTACCTCTTTCAATACTCAGACAAGGGTTGTGGAAATCCATTTTGTGCAATAGTTTTATTTAAAGTTCGAAAATCAACATATACCCTTATTTAAATTGTATTCTTTATCGGCACAATCACCATAGAAGATAGCCAACTAGAATGTTCAATTGGAGTAATAATACTTGCCTCTTCAAATTTAGTCAACTCCACTTTGACAACCTCAACATATTTCAGATTCAACTCTATGGTTTAATGAGCACTCTTCCAATTGGGTCACACCACTTTGACAACCTCTCCATACTTCAGGTTCAGCATGTATGGTCTAATGCGCCCATGCAAGGCTTCCTCCACCAATGGTATCCAATGGAGTCCAAATTCTTTTGGAATTCCTCGACTATGACCTCACCAAAATACAAGTCACACACAGGCGTGGATGTATGCCTAAGGTGCACCAAGCCCGCAAAGAGGGGAAACGAGCATCCTACAGAGACGTCAAGGTCATATGCAAAGGCTGAGGGCCTTCGAGTACCATGTCACGCCGGGTTCAGATGAGATTTACCACTATCGACCATGTCTTCATCCTGCATTGTCTCATTGATGGGGCAAAGGCAAGGAAGAAGAGGCTTTATTATTGCTTTGTGGACTTCAACAGGGCCTTTGATACAGTTCCACACGAGAGGCCATTCGAGCTCCTACTGAAACTTGGCATCAAGACAAAGATGATCTCACCCATTTACACTCTCTATGAGAAAGTGTTTAGTCAAGTCCGATGCCCTGGCGGTTTATTAGAGCCCGTTGCTAGCACCATTGGTGTCAAGCAAGGCTGTCCACTCTCCCCAACACATTTTGGGTTTTCCATTGATGAGATCTCCGACCACATACTACGAGCACGCGGGGAGGGGAGCAACCTGGGGAGGTACCCCAATTCACATTCCCTTATATGTTGATGATATTGTTTTGATTTCAGAATCATATGAGGGGTTTCAACACCACCTCGGAGCTTTGGATGACTTTTGTACACATAGAGGATTGACTGTGAACCTTGGCAAGACCAAGGTCATTATTTTTCACACATCCAGTGTAGTGAGTGGAGCCATCTTCACCACGATAGACTCACTCGTAGAGCTTTTGAGACATCTATATAATTGTCTTAGAGTGGGCATAGAAGAGTCTAGTACTCACGTCATAACTTGGTTTGCGACACATGGGCTCGATATGGAGTGTCTAACACCTTTTCAATACGACTCAGACTCACCTTACTATTACCTCTCTCAAAGGGAGAGGAATCTCATAGGCCGATTTCGGCCTGTCATAGATGTAAAAAAACTTTATAACAATTGAATGACATCTGCATCATGTATCTTATGTTTTGTCTCATAGGCCGATTTCGACCTACCATAGACGTTAAAAACTCTCTCTCTCTCTCTCTCTCTCTCTCTCTCTCTCTCTCTCTCTCTCTCTCTCTCTCTCTCTCTCTCTCTCTCTCTCTCTCTCTCTCTCTCTCTCTCTCTCTCTCTCTCTCTCTCTCTCTCTCTCTCTCTCTCTCTTCCCCCCATGGCTCCCAAGTTGGAGGAACAGCTCGCCACCTTAGAGCATACCCTCCGAGAGTTGATAGGAAAACAAAAGAAAGAAGGAGATTCTGGACTGAACGGGATTACCCGCACAGTTTCCTCCCTCGAAGCCAAGGTGGCAACCTTGGAGAAGGAAAACGAGTCCCTTTGGGAAGAGCTTCTTGCTATCTGCAAGCAGCATTAACGAGACCAGGAGGAGGTGCACACTAAGCTTACTGAGATGAGAACGAAACTGGACAGCATACGTGAGGAGGGGGAGATCGCCCCACAGCTAGAGGACATTCGGGTGACTATCAAGAAGGAGTGCATGGAGGTGGCTCAGAGCGAGCTTGAGACTAAGAAAGATGGATGGGTCGAGGTTGTAAAAAAGAACCTTCAACAGGAGGCAAAGAAGAACAACCACCATGAGGAGATCCACATAGTTCACACCACCATTGAGGAGGAGCGGATGCGACAGGCTCGCAGGCTCAATGTTTGCGTCTTCGGCCTCACACAAACAGACGGATCACCATAGCAAGGCGGGTGTCGCTTGTGCACACTACTTGGATACCGCGCAGATGAGCCTCTCCCTTTCACCAGAGCCTGGAGAGCAGGACGGGACACCACACAGAGCAGAGCACTTATCATTCAGTTCTCAGATGAGGCCGGGAGGAGAGACTTCCTCGGACGACAGGTGGTACTATGCACTACACCGGGCACCCCCATCTATTTGGATGACGACCTCACACGGATGCAGGTAGAGCACAGACATGCACGCATGCCGCATGTCCTCCAGCCCGACGGGAGGGACATCGTGCCCTATACAGAGACGGTCATGTCATCATTGATGGACGGCCCATTGACTAGGGATTCGCTGCCTATGAGACAGCACAATAGGAGGTGCACATTGCAGTCTGGAATTGCAATGGATCTTTGTGGACACATCCAGGGCGCCTCGAGGAGGTGATGGAGGGCAAAGACATGATCTTCTTGACAGAGACACACGAGAGCCCGAGGAGGAGCCTACCGAGGATTGAGGGCTATATGTGGGAGTCAGCTCACCGCCGACAGATGAGACAGCACACCACACGAGGATCACGAGGAGTAGCCATACCCTACAGATAGTCGCTACAGCACACGGTACAGGTGGTAGCCAGAGACCCAGAGGCACGTTTCATGTGGATACTCCTCTAGCTATGAGAGGAGAGAGCAACAGTTTCGCCGTATGCTATATTGCACCCATCGACTGCCTCAGTGACACCATTATGGAGTATACTGGGATGGGCGAAGTCTTCCTTGTAGGAGACTTCCATGCCCGCACTCAGAGCCACCAGTGTGATATCTACGACTTTGATGACCCTGAGATGCTTCGTACCATAGAGGATATGTCTACACTCAGAGCCTCAGCCGACATCGCCACATCCACCTCATACGGCAGACACGTACTCTAGATGGGAGGAGCACACTGTCTCATTATATATAATGGGATGGCGACCTAGCCCACCTCGGGTGGTCTCACCTGCATTCCACCCACGACACCACAGGGGGTAGTTTGGTAGACTATGTTATCGAACACCCGGAGGCGACACATCTCATCACCTCATTCACTATCCCACCCATACCGATTGGAGCTGATCACGCATATCTTGCCCTATCCATACGCGGCTCACCATGCATATCCCACCCCGTCACCATACAGCCACATGCCCATACCACCATTCACTTTAGACATGAGCTAGCACATATCTATAGCTCCCACGTTCGACAGCGCATCTACTCCCTTGATCCCTCTGCCTCATTGGACACCCTCATCGCCCACTTCTCCTCGATCCTCCACACATCTGCTACTCTCAGCTTCCCATACACCACCCACAGCACCGCACATTCGACACGGCTGGGGCATACACCCCAGAATAGATGGTACGATGAGGAGTGTAGGCGACTATACCGACATCTCAGAGCGCAGAGTATCTTGGGATCCATCACAGAGAGGGAGGCACGACAACAGATGCAAGCCCTCACACACCGAAAGCGATGAGCTTTCGAGGAGAGACAGGAGGAAGAGTAGCAGATCCTCAGACTTGGCACACCTACGCCCAGAGGTTATATGACGTCCCAGGACAGCCACCATTGCCGATCCCTCCCACACTGCGTCCTGTGATATCCACCCTCTTCATGGAAGGAATGGTACGACGGGCCATCTATAGGCTACCGCATGGCCGTTCAGCAGACCACACGGGGCTACAGGGCGAGCACTTTATATACGCAGCACATGTAGTTTCCCACCTAATCGCCCATCTCTTCAACTGTGCTTTGGTTGAGGGATTACCTGACTCGTGGACTATGCATACCATTACGCCTATCCATAAGTCCGGCGATATGATGGATCCAGGGAACTACAGGACTATTATGATAGGCAATATCCTGGACAAGATCTATGGGGCAGTACTAGAGGCAGAGCTCAGTACACACGCTGAGGCAGCTTGGATCAGAGCACCCGGCCAGGCAGGCTTCCGCCGCACTTTCTCCACCATCGACCACATCTTTGTGCTTCGTTGCTTGATTGAGAGCGCGAAGGCGAGGAAGCAGAGACTATACTGTTGCTTTGCGGATTTCCGCAAAGCCTTCGACATGGTCCCTCGAGAGAGACTACTACGGAGGCTCCAGGAGTTACAGCTACCATCAGACATGCTATGGGCCATCCATGCTTTATATGCACGAGTCACATGCAGGGTACGTTGCCCCGGCGGCCTATCAGACAGCCTTGTTAGCACCATTGGGGTGAAACAAGGTTGCCCTCTCTCACCCACTCTCTTCGGTCTCTACAACGACGAGATCACGGAGTATATACAGCGAGCAGGAGGGCTAGGAGGAGACCTC
>CM035437.1:44650170-44655170 GCA_020310875.1 Ceratopteris richardii | reverse complement strand
AAAATATAACATGGACCAGCAACCTTTGGAGTGTATGACATGGACTACCAACTTTCTGCTTTAGCATATGGGACAACCAATTTCAGCTTTGAACTATCCTTGGGGCGACAAGTTTAGCTTTGATGACATCGGGGGCGACCAACTTTTCCAACATGGGCTAGGTGACCAACCTTCTTGCATCGATTGGGCAACCAATCTTTATCTTTGATGTAGAGAGCACCAATCACTTCTCCTTTCCACTCATGGTGTAGACCAACACTTCTTGTTAGACGAAGCTTAGACAGCCAAATTGTAGCCCTCATCCTCCTAGGGTGACCAATTTGTTGCCTTCCACCATCTATAGGCCTCCTCCGTGTTGGCCCTTGGGCAACCAATACTTACACTTGGACAATCTCCATCACATGAATGAGCAACACTTTTGGATTATCTATGTTTTGGGCAACCAACCTCTATGGCTATTCATGAATTGGGCAACCAAACAAGATCGCTCATCATGGTTTGGGTGACCAACCCTAACCTCCATGCACATATGGGCCACCACCATGTTGACAACATTTCTAAGGGGATCACAAACTTTATTAATGTACAAGTTTGGGTGACCATGTGAGGAGATGGTGAGGTTATGTCTAGAGATGAGTTGGTGCTGCAAGAATTCTGCTCTACACCTGCTAATCTAACTTCTGAGATGCTTAGTAGGCTTCTTTAGCTTTACAATGATGCATTTAGAACCACCAAGTCTGATGCTTGGAGCATCACTCTCAAATGTTTGCATCAAAACAGATAACTTGTATATGCAAGAAATGTGTAGAACCTTCTATTTTGGGAATAGAAGGTCTAACTATTATGCTCAGAACTCACAACTTGGTATGCATTGACCAGAGAGCTTTTGCACACATCTAATTGACGTGTATAGATAACTAAAGCAAGTTATTTCATGAATTTAGCTGCACCATACAATGAGAAATGAATCTAGCAAGTCAAGGGGGATGGACCTAGAAGGTATGTAGATAGAGTCACCTTTAATGCTTCATATCTTGAGATCTATCGAACCAAACTTGATGAAAATTGATATGAGAACACTGGACACTCTAAGCTAACTATCCAAAGTCAAAGTATAGAAAAAAAAATGAGTATACGCAGAGAAATCGATTCGACAAGTTCACTGAACTGATGAAGTAGCTAGAGCATACAGTAGACAGAGATATACTCAATGTAATGTATCAAAATATGAATGCTATTGCACATATGATACAAAGGGAGTGTAAAGAACTACACATAGATGGTGTGAGCTCAAAGTATGCTCACTAATGTAGCTCAAATCCTCTCTGAGTCGACTAAAAGCATGTGTATTTATACACATTTCTAGAGTTTGAATTTGAATTTTCCCTCACCTAAAAGTGGTCCTAGACTTTAGGGATGACTTAAATTGATTCTTCCTACCACATGAGTCGTGGGTTTAGCTTCCTAACTTCACGAGATTCCTTCTTCTTCTCTTCATTTACTTTTATCCAATATAAATACAATGAGATTGACTAACATAGGTTCTCATGTATGTCTTCATGTGAGAGGACAAGTAATATGTCTAGTCCTTATGTTTTAGCAATGCACTTAGGCTTGTTAAATGTACCAATAGCTCCCGCCTAAGATGCTTGAGTCTTCAATTATTCATGATTTCTTGTGATCCAATCATTGGTTCGAATCTGTTTAATTTGCTTCCATCCAAAGCCTTTGTCATCATATCTGCACATTGTTGATGAGTTCATACATATGAAAGTTGAATCTCTTTGCTCATTATCTTTTCTCTGACATAATGGTAGTGAACTTTTATATGTTTAGTCCTTGCATGATATATAGGATTCGCAACAAGATGTAATGAGCTAATGTTGTCTCCAAATATATGTGGAGTTGAAGTGTTCAACCCTAAATCCGAATATAGAGTTCTAATCCGCATAGCTTCTTGCGTAGCATTTGCAAGTCCTCTGTACCCAACCTGTTGATGAAAGAGCTATTGTAGGTTGCTTCTTGGAAGATCATGAGATCAACTTTGCTAGAGCATCCTTTGAGCACCATGTGTGAAAGTAAAAAATCAAATATTGTGTTTAGGATATATGACCTTGCTAGAGCATCCTTTGAGCACCATGTGTGAAGTCTTGCAACTCTTGATGTGTGAAAGTAAAAAATCAGAGATTGTGTTTAGAATATATGACCTTGCTAGAGCATCCTTTGACCACCATGGGTTTAACCTCTCTTGTTCTTCTTGTGTTGGTTTGCCCTTGCTTCTAAGGATTGGCATCATCTCATCTCCAGATATGTAACCATAGAGGTTTCTCCCTTGAAGATAAGCTTCCATTCTAAGTGACCAAGCTGGGTAATTACCTCGATCCAATTTGTCTATGGATGAAGGAAATCCATCTCCCATGTTGATTAGTTGCTCTGATACCACTGTAAGAAGATGGTGAGGTTATGTCCAGAGATGAGTTGGTGCCGCAAAAATCCTTCTCTACACCTTCCAATCTAACTTTAGGGATGCTTAGTAGACTTCTTTAGCTTTACAATGATGCATTTAGAACCACCAAGTCCTTTGGAGCATCACACTCAAATGTTTGCATCAAAACAGATAACTTGTATAATGCAAGAAATGTGAAGAACCTTTTATTTTGGGAATACAAGGTCTCAATATTATGCTCAGAGCTCACACCTGGTATGAATTGACCAGAGAGCTTTTGCACACATCTAATTGAAGTGTATAGCTAACTAAAGCAAGTTATTTCATGAATTTAGCGGCACCATACTGAAACTAGCAAGTCAGGGGGGTCATCCCGACTTTTGACGATCTAGAAGGTATGCAGGCAGAGTCACCTTTAATGCTTCATATCTTGAGATCTATTGAACCAAACTTGATGAAAATTGATATGAGAACATAGACACTACTCTAACTATCCAAAGTTAAAGTATAGAAAAAAAAAATGAATACATGCAGAGAAATCGATTCGACAAGTTCACTGAAATGATGAAGTCGTTGAAGTAGACAATAGACAAAGATATACTCAATGTAATGTACCAAAATATGAATGCTATTGCACATATGATAAAAGGGAGTGCAGTGGACTACACATAGATGGTGTGAGCTCAAAGTATGCTCACTAATGTACCTCAAATCCTCTCTAAGTTGCTCTCTCTCTCTCTCCCACGACTAAAAGCATGTGTATTTATACACATTTCTAGAGTTTGAATTTGAATTTTCCCTCACCTAAAAGTGGTCCTAGACTTTAGGGATAACTTAAATTGATTCTTCCTACCACATGAGTCGTGGGTTTAGCTTCCCTAACTTCACGAGATTCCTTCTTCTTCTCTTCATTTACTTTTATCCAAGATGCAATGAGATTGATAAACATAGGTTCTCATGTATGTCCTCATGTGAGAGGACAAGTAATATGTGTAATCCTTATGCTTTGGCAATGCACTTAGGTTTGCTAAATGTACCAACAGACCACATATATTGAACGATGGAACTATACATACACTTGTACAAAGATATAGATGTCACCAATGAAATGGGCTCTCCCATTTGCATGTACATGTGATAAATGAGACTCGGCGTAGAATCCTCCGGTACAAGTACTCTAAATTCACACGAAATCGAGTTAAAGAGAGAGATAGAGAAAATAGAGACAAAGAGAGAAGCACTTACATGTGTAGATAAAGGAGCACAATCTAGCTCAACACACTAACCAAACTTACATGTAAGCTCCAGAGCAAGAATAAGCCAAACATCTATGATGACAAGTGATTATTACAAAGCCTATTATGAGGAGTTTATATAGGCTAGCAGCCCAATGCAAATCTATTCGGAAAACCAAAAAGAAAACTTATTAGTTTTCTCGAAAAAGCTAATTCAAAAAAAGCTATTATGGATGCAAATTTTCTCGGAAGTCCCGCCACATGTTTCAATCTTAACCCTTGGATCAATACATTAGAGATTAAATAAGATTGTGACATATGTCACTTGCTTTTCATCTTTAAATTTTGCTTTTCAAGTACGATAAAACTTTAGGGCTTTTCTTTTGACCTAAAAAATGGTGCCCAATGGTGAAGTGTCACCTATGGTTGGATAGCTCTCATTGAACTCTACAAGAATATCTAATAGAATTTTTGTCCAAAATTCGACCATCTTTGACCAGCTTGACAAATCTTTGACCAAACTATGACCATTAATTTGACTTGAAGGTTGGGCTCTCCTAGTGAAAGGTTGCATATTTTATTGATTTTGCGAACAACTCCCCTCCTAACCTCACATTAGGGGCATATGCCACGTAGGAAAATTTGTAGAAGATTCTCATACCTGTACAATTTTCATAGATCATGCAAAGTATCCACAAACACACACAAGGATCTTTGACATGAAGAGCACTCTCCAACACATACATCACACAGAGTACTCATACGTCCTATACACTTCTCAATCAAGTACTACTTGGAAGGATAGAGAGAACAAAAAGATGTTATGTATTAAGATAGAATATAGACTCAAACATACTTCCAAGATTATTAAGGTTGACCAGGTCCCTCATATCAAAGTTATATGCTTTCATCTATAACTACTATACACACAAACACAAACAGGATATGGTTATAGAACATAATCGGTTTCTTCAACCAATCCAAACACCTCATCTTCATGTTTTTCTTCAACCACTACTGCATATGCCTACTTTTTTAAACCAAATTTTGCTTTATGTGCTTTACGTCCACAAATCTCACATGGATTGATTGTATAACAATCTTCCTCTTTGTGGTTTGTTCTTCCATAATGTTTGCACTTCTTTAACTTCTTACTGACCTTGCTGCAAATGAATTCTCTTTCATAACTTCTTCGGCTTTAAGACTTTTCTCCTCCTTTTGTATGGTGTCAAGATTAGGGCTAGTCTTGTTTTGCAGAATAGTAACAATCATATTATAGGAAGAGAGTAAACTCCTAAAGAGGACTTCCATTGTTGCAA